>OV121082.1:66176618-67430443 GCA_921293015.1 Phorcus lineatus | reverse complement strand
GGCAGTGATGAACAGTTTCAGAGATGAACAAGGGCAGTGATGAACAGTTTCCGTGATGAACAAGGGCGGTGATGAACAATTTCAGAGATGAACAAGGGCAGTGATGAACAGTTTCCGTGATGAACAAGGGTAGTGATGAACAGTTTCAGAGAAGAACAAGGGCGGTGATGAACAGTTTCAGAGTTGAACAAGGGCAGTGATGAACAGTTTCAGAGTTGAACAAGGGCAGTGATGAACAGTTTCAGAGAAGAACAAGGGCAGTAATGAACAGTTTCAGAGAAGAACAAGGGCGGTGATGAACAATTTCAGAGATGAACAAGGGCGGTGATGAACAGTTTCAGAGATGAAGAAGGGCGGTGATGAACAGTTTCAGAGATGAACAAGGGCGGTGATGATCAATTTCAGAGATGAACAAGGGCGGTGATGAACAGTTTCAGAGATGAACAAGGGCAGTGATGAACAGTTTCAGAGAAGAACAAGGACGGTGATGAACAGTTTCAGAGATGAACAAGGACGGTGATGAACAGTTTCAGAGATGAACAAGGGCAGTGATGAACAGTTTCAGAGATGAACAAGGGCAGTGATGAACAGTTTCAGTGATGAACAAGGGCGGTGATGAACAATTTCCGAGATGAACAAGGGCAGTGATGAACAGTTTCCGTGATGAACAAGGGCAGTGATGAACAGTTTCAGAGATGAACAAGGGCAGTGATGAACAGTTTCAGAGATGAACAAGGGCAGTGATGAACAGTTTCAGAGATGAACAAGGGCAGTGATGAACAGTTTCTGTGATGAACAAGGGCGGTGATGAACAGTTTCAAAGATGAACAAGGGCAGTGATGAACAAGGGCGGTGATGAACAATTTCCGAGATGAACAAGGGCAGTGATGAACAATTTCGGAGATGAACAAGGGCAGTGATGAACAGTTTCAGAGATGAACAAGGGCAGTGATGAACAGTTTCAGAGAAGAACAAGGGCAGTGATGAACAGTTTCAGAGATGAACAAGGGCGGTGATGAACAGTTTCAGAGAAGAACAAGGGCAGTGATGAACAGTTTCAGAGATGAACAAGGGCAGTGATGAACAGTTTCTGTGATGAACAAGGGCGGTGATGAACAGTTTCAGAGAAGAACAAGGGCAGTGATGAACAGTTTCAGAGATGAACAAGGGCAGTGATGAACAGTTTCAGAGAAGAACAAGGGCAGTGATGAACAATTTCGGAGATGAACAAAGGCAGTGATGAACAGTTTCAGAGAAGAACAAGGGCGGTGATGAACAATTTCGGAGATGAACAAAGGCAGTGATGAACAATTTCGGAGATGAACAAGGGCAGTGATGAACAGTTTCAGAGAAGAACAAGGGCAGTGATGAACAGTTTCAGAGATGAACAAGGGCAGTGATGAACAGTTTCAGAGAAGAACAAGGGCAGTGATGAACAGTTTCAGAGATGAACAAGGGCGGTGATGAACAGTTTCAGAGATGAACAAGGGCGGTGATGAACAGTTTCAGAAAAGAACAATTGCGGTGATGAACAATTTCAGAGATGAACAAGGGCGGTGATGAACAGTTTCAGAGATGAACAAGGGCAGTGATGAACAGTTTCAGAGAAGAACAAGGGCAGTGATGAACAGTTTCAGAGATGAACAAGGGCGGTGATGAACAGTTTCAGAGATGAACAAGGGCGGTGATGAACAGTTTCAGAAAAGAACAATTGCGGTGATGAACAATTTCAGAGATGAACAAGGGCGGTGATGAACAGTTTCAGAGATGAACAAGGGCAGTGATGAACAGTTTCAGAGAAGAACAAGGGCAGTGATGAACAATTTCAGAGATGAACAAGGGCAGTGATGAACAATTTCGGAGATGAACAAGGGCAGTGATGAACAGTTTCTGTGATGAACAAGGGCGGTGATGAACAGTTTCAGAGAAGAACAAGGGCAGTGATGAACAGTTTCAGAGATGAACAAGGGCAGTGATGAACAGTTTCAGAGATGAACAAGGGCAGTGATGAACAATTTCGGAGATGAACAAAGGCAGTGATGAACAATTTCGGAGATGAACAAGGGCAGTGATGAACAGTTTCAGAGAAGAACAAGGGCGGTGATGAACAGTTTCAGAGTTGAACAAGGGCAGTGATGAACAGTTTCAGAGAAGAACAAGGGCAGTGATGAACAGTTTCAGAGATGAACAAGGGCAGTGATGAACAGTTTCAGAGAAGAACAAGGGCAGTGATGAACAATTTCGGAAATGAACAAAGGCAGTGATGAACAATTTCGGAGATGAACAAGGGCAGTGATGAACAGTTTCAGAGAAGAACAAGGGCGGTGATGAACAGTTTCAGAGATGAACAAGGGCAGTGATGAACAGTTTCAGAGAAGAACAAGGGCAGTGATGAACAGTTTCAGAGATGAACAAGGGCGGTGATGAACAGTTTCAGAGATGAACAAGGGCGGTGATGAACAGTTTCAGAAAAGAACAGTGAAGAATAGTTACAGAGAGGAATAATGGCTGAGAAAAAAAAAATAAAAGTTTTAAAATAGAGAAATGTCAAGATGAAATATAAACACTGTTCATATGCCAAAACAAGACGAATATGAATAGCATATTCAATTTTATAAAAGAAATAGAAATACTTGTCATTGAGATAGTGAACAAATCTAACATTCTTATGTCGGGTGAATTGAGGTGATTTGGGGATTAACGAGCTTTCAAGATTATTTCACTTATATCACGGCTGCAAAACGTTTTGCAGGGAGAAAACCCGCGACACCATTGTGGCTATCCATTGCGGTGAAACTATCCAACCATTAGTGGTACTACACTGACATTTAGTGTGGCTTTGCACCCAAACATTACTGCAAGTAGAACAGTTTTCTACTCGAGTCCCTGGCGGAATTCCCTCATGTCTGCGGTTGTCCTTTCCTATCTACAATAGTACAGATTGAAGACGTCAGGCAGCAACGGCAGCATTATTGGTACCAACAGCTTACCAAGTTATGTAAGGAAGGTTCAGCAGGTAGACACCAAACGGACGGTAGACAGCCAGGATCTATCAGGTAGCATTGGTACGTGATCCAAACATTAACAAACACAGCCTTAGGCATACTCATGGACATTCCATCGTTCATTCACAGTAAGAGGTGCTCAAGTATAAGCGGTACACGTGGACTTTGTAAACGTGTATATCATTCATGAAAGACATAACTTGATTAATAACAAAGTTTTCTTGGGGAAAAAAGAGGAACAGTCTACACTAATCATGTTTTTAAATTAGTTGTATTAGTTATGTTTTAAATAGGATAAACGAAGCGAATTAGTCGGCGACTTTTCTCGGAAAATTAACTTTCGAAGACATTACTGACCCTATTCAACGTCCAACACTGAAGCATAGTATTAAGCGAAGTATTTCACTATAGGGCCTAAGTTTAGAATCCCTTACCAAATTTACCGCTCGTGAAAAGAATGTTTTTTTTTAATTCGAGAAGACTTTTCTTACCGGACATGCGCAGACGCCATTTGTCATTGAAGCGAGAGGTGTAAGACTTGACGCCATATTTACGTTTACCGTGACTTTTGCCAGGTTGGAAATTTTAGCCCTTTGGGTACAAATTGTTGATCTTATTTCGCACTAATCCCCACGCTAACATCGTATCTTGTGGTTAGTATTATTGTCCAGGGATCGTCACAGTCATGATTTCAAGAACTATTGTTACTTTTGTGTCAGTAGGCGTAGGTTTTCTTCGATTTCGAAAACATATTGGGTTTTTCCGGGCGATGTTATTTAACCCTTGCATCCCCTCTTAGATGTTGCATTTAACAGAGGTTAAATAGTACTGTCATTTTAGGTTGATGTCAGTCATTTTGTGTAAGAATTGCCATATATAAGTATTTTAACAATATATGCATTTAGTAGCATGCGAATTTTGTTTAAAAAAATGATACACAAAATAATTCCTTACAGATATAATGACTCCCAGTCGTTAAAAGACTCATGTGACCAATAAAGACAGCATCATAAAAGGAAAATGACAAAAACTTAAAGTAAACAAAAACATCACCGTTTCTGTCATGAGAATTTCCCCAAGTAACCTCTTTCCTTATTTGGAAACATTCGTCACGTGAGGTAAAAATTGACCAGTCAGCGACCATATACTTCATCGGGATTTTCACTCGATTGCCAAAGATCGGATGGATGTTTTTGAGTAATGCTAAAATTCTTGTTTAAACTATCGTCTTTCAGACATAGTAAGACGTAGTTCTAAATTAAACTTTTGCTGATAAACACGAAAATGACCTCTATTTTTGTCTAAAATGTGTTCTTACGGAGATCAGCCCGCTGTCGCGTGCTTCTCTTATATATAGGGCCTTCGGCAGTCAACACGCATTCGGCGCGTGCTTTTATAAACAATAATTTTATGGTGAGGGATTCTAAAGGTGCTCCCACTATAGAATATATTGATAAAAGCACAATCTTTAAAAAATCGATTCGGGTCAACTCTCATAAATTTCAATCCACGTTACAAAGGAACAGTCATATTAGCCTGTGCAAGACATCGTGAGGTTATTTGTTGCACAACACGTCTGTACTGATTGTTTTCAGGTATCCATGTACATATTTTGTTGAACTGAATAAAGTTAATAAAATGTATCTCAAAGGCACAACGCAGAATATTTTCCAGTTACCAAGTAAAACATCACAACGAACATGTTTTCATACAAGCCTGACAGACTCATTTGTGTCAGCTCTGTTTGATGGCATGTTCAGATCACATTTCCCTTCTTATAAAAATCCTTGTCGTACGCCACAACGCTAAAACTATATCTTTTGAGTCCTAATCGCGGTTTAGGTGTATAAATGTGTTCAATGAGTAAGAAAATGTAGGTGCAATATGATAGGAATGAAGCTCTTTCCATGGTTCCAGCAGTTTTCATGGATGTCTAACAAGAGAAATACGCTTGAGAAATCACCTCACTTTCATCCATCTCATTCTGATGGTAGCAAATCTTACAAAAGTCACTGTTCAATCAATTTTTGTATGCTGATCTAACTATAGAATAACATTTGTATAAATGTATTTGCTAATGTACCTGGAATGATTGGTGAATTTAAGTATCGTGGTCCAGGGATGTGTATTTTGTTTTGGTTTGATCTAGAATTATCCAGTATTACTGAATGTATACTTTCTTCTGAACACTAGTTTAGGATAATGAGGGCATACAGAGAGCAAGGAATGAATAAACATTGATGTAGATACAATTAAGTTGTTTTGAAAAGGAATTATTTTTCAAAAGACTTCGACAACCAAGTAATATGATATTCTAATCTTTCTTCTATCAAGTGGTGTTAATTCTATGACATGTTCGGCCTGAACGTTACGATGCGCTTCTCTTTGACAACCCTGGGATACCCATTGGACCTGCAGACCTCTCCAAGATATGATACAACATACGTATCCACCTCTTAGCTCACACTCTCGTGTTCACAGCCACTCGATTTCAAATTCAAATTATCGAGCAAACTATCTAAACTCAGTCTTACCAAAGACCAGTGTTCCAGAGCTCGTTTCAAGTCCGTTCATTGGGTTGTGGCTTTAACAAGAGTCATGGTGAGTAATTTGAGAAGAAATTGTCCGATGACAGGGGTGATTTTAGAAGAGTATCGGAACAAGAAGCGGGTGACCGTGGATGTCTTATGTTAAGCTACAAGTACACTTTTTTAAAAGCGCTTCACAGGTAAATGGTAAAAGAGTAACTATGTCATTGACACGTTGATCTGCCTTCTTAACGAATCATCGTCAGTGTTCATATGAAAATAAAAACGATTGTTCTTTTACTTCAAACATCATACATGTATGTGTTATGCCGTTAAATGTATGTATATTAATGTAAGTTTTTGTACCTACACAGACTTGTACAACAATTTTCGTTCCAACAAACGAATTTTATGAAAACCATATCAAATGTAGTGACTCAGTGGATCTTGAAAGCAAATAGATGAATATATATATCAGGCTAGGTCACCTACGGTTCATAACACTTTTCAAGTGAGGAGTTCACTACAC
Source organism: Phorcus lineatus (assembly GCA_921293015.1). Taxonomy (NCBI): domain Eukaryota; kingdom Metazoa; phylum Mollusca; class Gastropoda; order Trochida; family Trochidae; genus Phorcus; species Phorcus lineatus. The sequence continues at coordinate 67,424,381 of OV121082.1, read as the reverse complement.
ATGGTGTGAAAGTCGGCTTCTTTCTCTCTCTCAGTGTTGCAACATGGTTATTATCTAGATTAATATGTGTATCCAGCATGTGATGATTCGTGATTACGCCCTTTAAAACTATACTCGCGAGGAAGATTCGCTTCCTGATCTACAATGTATATCTGACGTCGATGAGAGTATGATATATCATTTATAGAACATATTTCAAATTTTCACTAACTACATATAAACAGATAATTTTTGTGTGTGACTTCCTGTGCTATTTTTCATGATTTTGGCCTTGTTACTTATAAAGATGCTCACAAATTAATGGAATTTTACAACAAAATTAAGATAATTTGAAGCAATATTAGAAATACATAATTGATGATAAAAATGTTATTAAAGACAATGGTCCTTAAACGGAACACCCATTACAAGAGGAAGGAAGTATTTTAAGTATGAAAGCAATATTGCAATAGAATCCTTTACATATACGGAATATCCCGAGAATCCATTAGGATTGAAACATGAATCTCACCTGAATGACTGTTCTGTACGCATTGTAGAATAGGACCGTAAACAAATGTATTCCTTGGCATGCTATACATTTTGTGCGATTAAATAACTGAAAGCAGGTGAGGCATGACTCTATGGTCTTTTACTCAAGTCCTAACAGTAGTATAATGTACAGATGAATTTAAATACAAGTAGAAACGTTCAAATACAGTTTTGGACAGCAACATATGAATTCATTATACTTATTGTAATAAGTTGATTATTTTGTAGAATTCAAAAGATTATTCAAAACACTAATCAATTATATATAACTATTGGTTTGATATTTTGTTGCTACAACCACATAATATCATCCTCATCATCCGGCCTTGAGAGAAAGCCATCAATGTGCAATCAACTATATATTCACTTGATGGTTATGCAGTATTTTGTCTCTAGACGCTTTCAACTAGGTTGTGGCATATCGAATCGATCGGATCTATTCTTACATATCTCAAGACAAGTGGAAACAGATAACGTTGTTTAATATGAATAATGCAGCTTTTATCAACTGGATGATGCCGAGTGCTTGAGAAACCTTACTGTTTGGAGTTTCATCAGTAAACTGTTTATCCACAGGAAGTCTTGAATTAAGACACTTATTTACAAGAGAGACGTAAATTACGGTCTGTGTTTTACCAGTGGGATTGTTCTCACTGTCTCGGACATACAGGAATCCTTATATTCTATAGCAACAAAACCATCTTATCTGGTGGGCGAATAAGTAAGGAAGGCAAATATTTACGATAAATGATAACAAAAGGTAAACATTAAAGAACACAAATTATATTTGACTACTGTTAACAATGTAAATTTTGATTTTATGATTGTCATTCACTCAATAGAAAACATGTTATCAAAACAAAGCTAACGAATGATTTAATCCTTATACCGACTATTTCAAACGTAGGTAAGGAAAACCGTTTAGGAGATCATTACTGTATTCAGTTAATATTGTATTCCATTGTTAGGGAATGGCTATGCTTAGCTTTGATATTGATAGATATTATTTGTAAAATAGAAAGTTATAATGAAAGCTACAAAACTATTACCATAACCATTCCCTGTACAATGCAAAGTATCTGATAGTTACTGAAGAAAGAACATACCAAGTTTGCAAAATATAACCACAGTTTGTATATCTTGCGTAAATATTACGTCACAGTGGGTGTTCACCAACTTGATATACCCTCATAGATCATACAAATGAACAATACACCAGCCACAGTATTCTTAAAAGATGTTTGATCTATCCATAATTTATATATAAAACTATTTCATCATTGCGTGTTGCTGCTATTCTGAAGGATTATAGACTAAATACCCGTCTAATCTGGTACAATGACACCTCTTGAACTGGTGCTACTTTACCTTCCCGTAAGATCAAACTGCATCATGGAAACATCATCACCGCATTAGTCATGATCACCCTTCTCGTCTACGATTTCCTTGAAGAATTCTATAAAAAAATTGAAAACTTATGTATATTACATTCCGACGGTTTATGAAATTGTATGACCTAAAAACATGTTTTTATAGTTGTTGGAATTTTCGGCATGATATAAAGACTCCGAAACGAAATTGAGTTATATTTATACACAACCAATAAGAAACAATGCTAAAAATTCACTCATTCAGTACCTCTCTCATTCATTATTTGCATTGCATAATAACCATAAAAAGATGTGTCTTTCTTACATGTCGCCAAAAGATGTTCATAACAAACAAATATAAATAAGCGACTACGTTTCAAACTTGTTATTAAAGAAAATATATAATTCCTTTTCAACCTAATTTCAATTATGTCAAGTCATTAGACCCAATAATTACATTCTGACAATTTAGTGCATACCCATGTATAACAGGAAAGCAATATGGATGACGTCTTCAAATTTCGAAATGTATGGCAGACTTTTCTTCTAAAAAAATTGCAATTCGGAACTTCCCGTGCACATTTTCCTAACTAAAGCGTAATGAATACATATGGGAATATAATAAATATTGAACCTCATATATGTGTGCACTTGGATTCTATGTATTAAACTCGAAGATTACATGGAAACGGAGGAAGAACGAGTTCGAGCTCTTTGTTCCTCCGCCTTCATGACATCATTTCCTTCAATGCAAAGGACTCAATTGTACACACATGTATGTATGTAATAAATGTATATGATTAGGAAAACCTCCACAATGGCATTTCAATACAATAATCTCATATTTTATCTCATATCTCATATATTAAAATATGATGTAAAATTAAAACCAAATGTTCACCTGAATACCAATGTGAAAATGTCACTAAGTACTTTTGAAATAGGCCAATGCTTGCTGTAAAAAGATACATATAAATTGTAAGGTTTTGAGAGAACATTGTTGAAGACGGAGAACTGGTGAAATTTACATTATGTATATATTACAGTGTAGAACATGTACATGTCTATTTACTGCAATCTTGTAAACACGAATTGCTCTCTCTCTCTCTCTCTCTCTCTCTCTCTCTCTCTCTCTCTCTCTCTCTCTCTCTCTCTCTCTCTCTCTCTCTCTCTCTCTCTCTCTCTCTCTCTCTCTCTCTCTCTCTGAATTATTTGTTTGAAAACCTGTTCATGTTTCTTGAAATAGCATGTGTCTTTTAGCTACGGGTTATTTTGGGATTCGTGTCCTTTAGCTTCACGGGATGTTTGGTATTTATCATAGAGCAAACAGTTATGTTTGTAAAACAATAAATGTGATAATATGTAACATCTGAAATCCTCACCATTATCGCCACAGGAATCACAGGTATTGTAAGCACTCCACATAGGTAAGATGTAAATCAAGATGCATTCCGAGGAGTTCAGCTGAAAGCACCAAAAGGTGACCCTTAGGCTAAACAGCAGCTTTGATGTTTATGTGGCTTGAATATGATAACGATCGTACCGGTAGTTTCGACGAGGAGACAGAGGATGTGAATTCAAGTAGAAGTGTCGGCAAAGAAAAATCTTATTTATTGCAACCTTCAGATCTTGCATCGTTGAAATTACTTGAAATATTTTAAATAGTAAAAGGCTGAGTGTTCAAAACCACACTCTCTAGACTGATGTGACCTAAACTTACTTAATATTGATAATAAGAACAGATACATTTGCAACTACATAATTCCCCGTATTTGTTCGTTCACAATTATGAAATATACCACACTAAATGAATCACAAATAATATGTCAATGTTTCATTATCGAACTCTCAAAAGGGCCGTGTACAAAGATCCTTTATGGTGAAGTTTGAAACATTTAAATAATGTATTCATTGTCTGCTTATCTGAATTAACAATAATTTGTATTTTATTTAAACACTTAATTTCTATCAGAATAATGCTGTAATCACGTTTGATAAAAAGTAACAAATTGAATGAGTAATTTGAGTTAACTGTTCAGATCGTCCTCATTTGTGTGAAAGGTGAGAAAAGAAGTCATTTCAATCCCTTGAACCTAAAACAACTGAATAAAAGATAATAGCTAGTTTATAGAACACTATGACTCTACAAATTTACTGGAGATAATCAGTGACGAATTGAAATAGACTCAGTAACTCCTACTGGTCAGGTATTTGACACAATGAGTGAGGTAGGATTTAAAGTGGCACAGAGTATGTTGCTGAGATCAAATATGTCAATCTTATTATCATGTCATTATATCGAGAACTGATTGTATCTAAAATTAACATTTTAATGCTTATCAGTTCAGCATAGTGAGAAAAAAAGCAGCTTAAAGTTGTGATTTGTGATCGAAAACCGGACAGTGACGCGCTTCAATGACTCAAACGTAATTTCGGAAACTTATCTACAGCAGACACAACGACAAACATGGCATGGAAGTGTTAAGCTAAACACATAAGTAGAATACAAGCAAACGGGACGTGGAATTTCAACCTCGGTACATTTATATTGCCTCGCCGATAATCATTGAAAATAAGTGAATCTCATAATTTTGGCATTTAAGTGATGAAAATGCAATTATTTTGACATGACTTGAATTTTACGCAGGGCACAGTGTATATTGGTTACTAATGAAGCGACATACACAATTTTGAAACATACTCTGTGTCACTTTAAGGTGTTTACAACAATACACGTGGAAACAAAATAACGTGAATTCTTAAGACGGTTCACAGATCTTTGAGAAAAGGGATCGAAAGGTAGAGGCAAAGTGAGAAAAAGACAGCTTTTGTTGACAGAATACAATGAATTCAAAATTAAGGAAGGTCATCAATTAAAGGCCAAACAAATCAAATATTTGATTATATTAATTTGTTGAATTTTACTTTTAAAACTTATTTTATATAAACAAACCTGATTTGTAACATTCAAAAAGTTGAATTCCTCGTTATAAATAGTTTATTTCCTTTCAATTCTTCATATGAGATTTCTTAACAGCACTGTTCAAACATTCAATTACAGACCAGGCGACATCCAGCTTTCTTTGATCCTCAGCCAGTGCTTTAGCTTCAGTATTTGTCGTGAGTCCAAATGCTTGAAATAACAATGTAAGTCTCTATAGTAATTGCTTCCTTTTGATACTCCCTTTTAAGATCTTCTGTGTTTTGGCATCAAATAAAGGAAAGATTCCTGTTAAGATATAAATAATCTAAAAATAGATTTCTTTGAACGAAAGAGTTAATGTGCGCGAGTCCAAATACTTGAAACACCAATATTACTCTCTCGTGTATAAATACTTTCTTTTGACTTTCTCTTATAGGGCGTTAGCATCAAAGAGTAAGGAATTCTATGTTAAGATGAATGTTATCTGAAAATATGTGTCCTTGAGCACTCTAGTTCATGTGTTCGTGTGTTCATTGCTGTTTTCCCTAACGTTTTCCAAATGTTGACACAGCAATGGTCATATTCTAGAGTTTGAGTTTCTCAAGTAAGTCTTTCTTTTTCCCCTTTCTAGAGATTTTCATGGTTTTAGCATCAAAGAAACTTCACTGTCCAGATAAACACATTCGCAAATAAGTTGTTGGGTGCCTGGGTTATTTTTTAATTTTTTATTAAAGATAAGAGCATATCAATATTTCACCATGCTAAATCAGATCAACTGTAAAACATTTATGAATTTCTAATGTTGTAAGCTTTATTGTAACAGGAGCACAATCAAACATTACATAGCTAGAAATAAGCAGTAATGTTTTGTCAACACTCAGGTTAGTGTACCATCTCAATGACAGTGGAATAAAAGATATGTGAGGTGATATGGGGTTTAACGGTTTCACTAATATCGCGGCTGATAGTATCATTGAAGGGAGAAAGCCCGCAACACCATTGTGGCTATGCATTACGGTGAAACCTGCGAGCATCGGCTGGAACAAGCGAACAATGGGTGGTACTGCGCTGAAATTCAGTGTAGCATTGCACCAAAACCTGACCGCGTAGAGAAAGTTGCCGAGACCCTGGCGGGATTCGAACCACGGACCTCTTGATCCGAAGCCGAACGCGCTTACCACTGCGCTATCCAGCCCCTGGATCAAAAGATTAAGCAATAACTGAATACTACGTTTTCATGCTGTCATATAAGAATGATTTTTCAAAGATTCTTTTCTTACCAAATATGCCTGTACTTTGTTTGAATGTGAAAAGGTGTTCTAATTATCGACAGAAAAGTAGCATTGTAAATATTTTTGAGAATGCTAAACAGTATCCAAGGTTTATATTATACATTTAGTGAATTATTTATGGAGAGTTAAGAAAATGAAAATGTCAACTTGCCTAAATTCTTTGATTTATGTAAAATCGTGGTTTTCATGAAGATTTATATCCTTCTTAATTGTCACTGTTAGAAACATGTTCTCAACTAAAGAAAAGTATTCTTTACTTTCTTTTCTATAAACAGAATTTACTCATACTTCCTGAATTGGTGTTTATTTATGAGAATACCAATAGATTAACTAGTGACGTATCAACATACCTAATTTGGTATTACATATATACAATATCTAACAGGATACAACGATCTCTTTAACATGACCCTTTATTCACCTTATTACTTAAAACGAAAAACAAATAGACCATTGAGATCTCACATGAACTAATTTTGTCTCATGCCTTTTGATACACAGTTGAGCTTGTAATATGATGAATATGATAATTTGAACAGACTGAAATCTTAACCAATATCGTTACAGGTATCGCGGTTGCTGTCCGCTTTATGTAAAGGTAAGAAGTCATTCAAGACGCATTCCGGTCAGATCAACTAAAATACTGACGCGGTGACTCCTAGATAACACGGCAGATTGCACATTCATGGAGTCGTAAAATGTTATACAGAATATGATCGCTAGGTATTACAAGACCATGTGTCAGTCAACGTGAGGAAAGGTGAGAAGAAAAGGGCAATGGGTGAAATATACATGTTAAGTATCAGCACGTGTCAGACTAAAGAGAACACTCGTAAATAAATCATTTTGAATCGTTTGTTATTTTGAAAGTCGGGTGAGGTTGGATACATATCTTATCAAATAACTTTCTTCTGTGCAATGTAAGAGTCCTTTCTCTCTGGGAACGTAATTGTGTGAATTGGAAGATGCAATTATGTATAAATATAATAATGTATAGGTTGGGGTTTATTTTAATTTCAAGAAAAAGACCATCATATTCATTAGTCTGATTTCGTCCAACAATCTAAACCCCACTCACTTTATATATGCTATCTGTACAAAAAGTTCCTCTCTTGCTAGGAAAGTTCTCAAAGAAATCCGTCACTGGAAATCAAATCTCACTTAGGCAAATGCAACTGCTCGTTTATCTAAAACTAATGCATAAAGATGAGTTGAGCCATTGACTCTGTAACGGTTATATATCTATATTCACTAAATCATTAAGTGTGGCCAAACAGGGGATAACGTGGGGCATTAATTCATTCATTAACTTTAACTTTGCATTAATGGTGACTGTTTTATATTGGTCACGAAAGATGTGGCAAAATATCTTAACCTGATTCCTTTCAACTGAAAAGTATTGGATGTATACCCGTCTAGACAATACAACAGTAAACGACATTTATATTAGCATGTTGAGAAAGGATTTAGAATTAGTGAAAAAGATAAGAAAGATAATCCGAATGGTAAAAAAATAAATTCCTGAAAATTAATTTATTTTGAAACTAACATAAATTAAAACATTACCTTTTGAAAGATTTGTTCATAGGGGTGTGATGACATAAAAATATTTTGTTCTTCTGGCCGGACATTATCAAGTTAGATTTTGTTACATTATGTAATGAAGATAATACATGAAATTGAAAAAGATTTCTGGTTTATCAAAGGATATAGATAAAGATATTAAGGGAAGGCAAAAAATCTTTATGAAAAAAAATCAGTGTGTGTGTGATGTAATGTATTGTATTGAATGTTTTAACTCAAACACGAGTGTAAGTATATTATGAATGTTAATGGGACTTTGTGTACTAACTGCAACTTCATACTTATTGCCTTAGGAATCACAGGTCTCATGGGTCTGTGCTATAAGGTTGACTTCACATGACCCATGAAAGGATGACTTTTTTTTGTTTTTTGTTTTGTTTTTGTTTTTATTATTCCCAAGAGCAGATTTTCATACATGAATACAATACATTCAAGTTCTCACAAATATCACAAGATATTGCAAATAGATACTATAGTTGAATCTCAGTTATCCGATGCAAATATAGATGACCATTTCTTGTCATGTTTAAGCAGATTGTTGTTTTTTGTTGCAATAAACTTTTCGACATAATAAATGTCTTTCAAAATAACCAAATAACTATCAAGATGGGGGACATGTTGCTTAATGTTACATAAATGGATATATTGTTTTGCTGATAATATAATATGATTCAGTAGTCTATTAATGTAGATTGTTCCAAACCAAACAAGGTATTCTGTTATGTTGTTTGTATACTGCATATGACAATTGATCCAACCCTCAAGTTCACTCCAGAATGATTGTACCATTCTACATTCCCAATATACATGACAGAAACTCTCATTCATCTCATTGCAAAAACAGCAACATTGTCAACAAGTTTCATCTTGAATAGTTCTCTTTTAGTATAGATAATACCATGTAAAAACTTATATTGAAAATCTAAGAGTTTTACATCCTTTATACCCTATCTGTATCTAGTTAAAAATCTACTCCAGTTAAGATCTGTAAAGGAAGTTTGCGATTTAAAACAAACTTCAGGTATTTCTGCATTAGAAATCAGGGTGTCATAAAACAGTCTGGAACCTTTATGAGATTTAATTAAATTTAAATGATGATCTGATATAATTAAATTCAGAATAGAGATATATCCTGTGCGTCTAATGGTATATTTCCAAGAAGATGGAATTATATTCAACACCTGCAAATAATTCAAATAGGCGCCCTTAATACCATAAGTGACTTTCAAGTTTTTTAACGATCTGAAACCTTTATCATCACAAATGTCTTTAATTGTGATAATTCTTCTACTTGCCCAATGTTTAATGTAGAGAGCTGGGTTCTTGTAATTGTGGTTTAACCAAAGTGGTTGGGAAAGAATTTCAAAAATATTTTCCGAATTCACCTGAATCTTTTTACAATAATTGCACCATGCTTTCAAAACATCTTTCCATTCAGGGTTGTCAATTTGAAATAATTGATCAACATTTGAACCAAGTTTAAGAATGGTCTCCAAAGGAAAAATACAGGGATTTTCAATGTGTTTCTTCACACAATAGGATCTCAAGTTTGATAATATTTTAATGCATTACAGAAAGTGTTTGAATCAACCATCCTTAATTCACTATCTTTCTATATCTTTTTTAAATGATTCCTTTTGATTTCATCAGGCTTGTCGTTACATATATATTTTCCAATGATCCAATCTTTTGGAGGATTGGGCAAGGAATTGAATATGTGTACAAGTTTTGACATAGCTAAAGTTTTAATGACAGTTATTTTGCCAATCAAAGTTAAATGTCTTTTCAACCATTGAGCCAGTAATCCATTAATATCTTCCAGCTTTTGTTGGTGTTGATTACCCACAAGTTGTTTAGGTCATTATGAAATTTGATTCCTAGAACTTCAAATACCCTACTTTGCTATTCAATTTTAATGTCTTTACATAATTTTTCCGAACTGTTTCTGCTAGAGCCTATCCATATTGCTTTTGTCTTATCAATATTTATCTTAAGTCCTGACATTTTGTAAAAGGTATTAATTTCCTCAATAGCAGCTCTTAAACTTCTTCAGAACCGAGGAGAAATAATTCAGTGTCATCTGCATATTGATTTAAGTTATACTCATTATTGTCAATTACAATACCTTTTATGTTTTTATTACTTCTAATCATGCAACCTAATATTTCTACAACAAAAATAAAGAGATATGGTGACAGAGGATCGCCTTGTCTACAGCCGCGTTCATTTTTTAAAAAAATTCAGAAAGTTTTCCCTGTTGGATAACACAGGATGTTGTTTCATATGTCAAAATATTTATCCAACGAATAATTTCAGGACCAAAACCGAACTTGACTAAAACTAAATTTAAAACATCTTTGGAAACTGTATCAAAAGCCTTTTCAAAATCTATTAAAAGAATAAGATCAGGTTTATTATTTTTTTAATAGTTTTAAACATTAAATCATAGGGAAGTCTTGTGTTTTCACTGAGTGTTGCACCTGGTATAGAGCCTGTTTGGTTTGCGTGGATTAATAAATCTAAAGTCTTTTTTAAGCGGTTAGAACTACAGGCACTAACAGTTTTATAAAGTGCATTCAGTAGAGTAATTGGTCTCCAATTCTTTAAAAGGGTTTTATCTTTGTTTTCTTTAGGTATGCAAGTTATTACTCCTCTTTTCATAGTTAGAGACATTTCATTATTCACAAATCTAAAGATCCAAACTTTGAAAAAATCAATAGGGAAGCCATCAATTCCAGGGCTATTATTACTTTTCATGTTTTTAACTGCAAAGGCTATTTCATTCATGTCAATTTCCTTATCTAAATTTGTTCTTAACTCATCATTAAGTAATGGTGTTACAATATTGTCCAGGTGAAAGAAATCTGTTTCAATTTTCTTATCAACTGAGTAAAGTTTCTGATAAAAAGTTTTTACTTCATTGAGAAAAGAGTCCCCGTCTGTTAAGTTTTCATTATTAACTGAAAGGATGACTTTATTCAATATATATACTTTAAACATATTTGATATCATTTGGTCACAATTAATATTTTTTAATATTGTAATAGTGTATACATGTATGTTTGTATGGACTGTTCTGAACGTGATACTAGTTGTAAGCATTACAGTATTAGATACCAGTAACTTTTGTCATTCCTTCTAAGGAGCAAATATTAGGGTTGTTTTTAACCAAGTCACAGAGGTAGTAATTACAGCCCAGTCATCACCGACACTTCTTTGATCCTCAGTCTGTGCTTTATGTTGGAGAGTCCAGGAGCCTGAAATAAGAAATGTTTGTCACTCAAATAATTGTTTTCTTTAGAACTTCACTTGTATATCCACAGGACGTTAACATCAAAGAGATGTAAGTACCTTATCTCCATCAAAGTAATCTCACTTTCCATTATTTATTTTATTTTGTTTCAAAACTTGTTTCCTAAATACATGATATAAGAGATGTGAAATAAAGTAATACTTTATGTTTACTATTGGCTAAAAAAACACCCCAAAATATATGTTTTTGTCAGGAATCAATGCATTAATCAATCAATGTTTATCTATGAATTAGCCAATATTCAAGCCCGTATTACAGAAGTACAATTTTGATAAGTTTGTTTTAAGAACAGCAAGATATTTTGGCTAATAACTGTTTCATTATGAAAATTCGTGTGTGCAATTGTCTTAATGTGTCAATTTTGCCCTTTGTATCTTTTCAACCTGAACTTGATATTATGAGTGTTAAGATACTGTGAATGGTCTCTTATATTGGTACCATCAACAAATTCAACATAACAAAATATTGAATAAGTAATAAAGTGTATGAGATGGGTGGAAGTTCATTGGAATACAATGTGGACATTGAAGCTCATAAACAAACGACTTAAACAAAAACACCTATTAGAGCTTCTGTCGATTTATATGTATCAAAACAGCTCCTTTGCGGGACACTACCCATCACTTTAAGACGACTGCTAACACACGTTATTATAACAATGACATTACACTTGGTCGCAACATTCATCATGTCCTTCAGGTGACAAGGCTGTAATCTATAGCTGGCTAAAATGACAATGGAGTGTTGATAATTATAGTATTGTATTGTTTCCTAACTAGTAACTATGTCGTATGTTGTTATTGGCGTCAAACTACATCGACAACAAACAATGAATGACAAAACGTCAGGCTTGGTGAAAATATACATATTATTGAATCTATGATAATAGAAGACAAATTGCCTTGAAACATGTGTATATATTTACTGTTTGGATAAGAAGTGTGATCTCTCGTTAGGAACACAGATCGTTTGGACAATACTGACTGTAAGCTGTATAATTCAGATGATTAAATTTGTTTTTAGCGGTAGGGCTAAGGGGAGGTAATTTGGGATGTCGTTAAAGGTCAGTGGTAAAGTGGCGCATGTTATGAAGCAGAAACTGGAAAACTGTGCATCGTTTGGATGTTATATTGATGTACGCGGGTGATTCTGCCACAAAAATTGTAAGCTTTATTCCAAATTGATCCTCATAGGTTCCATCCATTTTTTGTCATAAAGAGTATTGTTAATTTACATTTATTTCTGTAACGTCAAGTGTTTAGCTCTATGCAGCCATGTGCTTTTCACGCTCGAGTGAACATCTTTCATTTGGTTAAATTCAACAGTATTAATCCATTTTAGGTAAAATTTAACTTATATATATTCTAATTATTTGTGTTAGATTATTCTAAGCTGGATTTTGTATATTTTCAGCTTGAACCTGCAAACTCCAAACAAACTGAAACTCAAAAATATACTGCTAAACCAATATTGTGCAACAGTACCAAAATAAAAATGCAGAGTCTCAGGAAACCAGCAGAATCGTGTTTTTGATTGAAAATAACCTACACTAACTTGTCAAAGAAACTCAAGATTTTTCTATCACTGTAGCGTATAAAAATTGATCCATTTGAGTTACTTTAGGTGTTTCGTTATGTTTATATGCTGGTGCAAAAAGGTGGGACATTAAGATCTAAAATATACATTAATTTTGTTCATAAAGTTGAAAAGAAGTCTGCATTTTACACTCTGTTGGACTTAGGAAAAAGAGAGATATAAGTCCTCACAACTAGGTGATGCTATAGGATTAGTGAATTGAACAATAGTTTGATGCAGAGAATGTTCCTTATAGCTATTGATATAAATTTTCGGATAAAAAGATTCCCGCCTTGGCGATTACAGTACACGATGAAAATGATTTCACTAATCGCGTTTGTATTTTGGAGAAACGTGAACAATCTAGGAATTCTAAGTGAATTTCACATGAGATAAAAGTCGGTCAACTGTTTTCCCTAATGTGTGTTTTCAACTTCCTTGATACTATTTGTAACATATCAAGTCAATGTAGTACAAGGCGAAGTAAAATACACTCATTTGATAGACATTATTTTATTTAGAGATGTTCCCCTAATTGTGTCAGATGTTTTCAATTTCCTTGATGCTATTGTAGAATATCTTGATTAAAAGTCAATTCAATTAAAGGTGAAGTTAAAATCCGTTTTATTAAGAACCTTTGTTAAGCTTTAATCTATACTTAAAACCCAAATTGTGTGAAATTGAATTAATCTTATTCGGGTTTCACATTCATCCACATCAGTCAAATAAATGATCATTGCTAGCTTTCAATGAAAAAAGTTAACTTACAGATATAGATATATTTACACATTTTTTAACCACATGACCTGATTTCAGGTGTTCACAAAAACAGCTTTTAAATACTAAACTTAAAGACGTTTTATCACCTATGTTTTGACTAAAGTTACCTAGGTTACCTAGGTTATCAAGTTCGTTTGAAATATATTTTTATTGTCCTATAGAACGATTGGGATGTTCTAGAACAATAGTTATCTGGACTTAAAACGTTTTCAGTGGTATTTGGGTGCTCATTCACTTTGTCAAAGTTAAAATAAGTTTTCTCTACTAAAGGAAAACCTTTCTCCAATGATTTAAGGATTGTTTTTTTTTTAAATGACGGTTTCTAAGAATAAAGATGGATATATCTAGTGCTAATCTATGTTGTTTTGTCTCTTGTATATTGGAATCCTTGATTTTTGTTTGATTCAAAGTTTGTTAAAATGTGAATGTAGGGAATTTATTGTATTGTTGAAGTAGAAGGATTCAATGATAAAGAAACCATCAAAGGTTAATATTTAATCAGATATTCTAAAACCATGAAAATACGTAAAGAATCAAAGCGATCCTACATTAAGAGCTGTCAATGACTTTATACTAAAATATTATATCTTCTCTTGACAGTTTCAGGTTGTCTCACTGTTAACAGACCGTAGGTAAAACATCTAGCTAGTACACAGTTAATTGGCCATCACTGACAAAGTGTTCTATTTTCTGAATGTCATGCTGTCATGGTGGACGTTTTATATGGAAATCATTTATTGCAAAGATATTTTTTGTGTGTATTTGTATAAGAATGAATGTCAAACGTACCCTTTCACTGAAGGTCAAGAGTGGAGCTCTCACATATATATCTTGTTGGTTACATTTCTAAAGAAGGCTAAGCCATTCGAAAATGGAGAAATATTAGAATTGAATGCATGTTTCAATCATACACTTACGAATATGTGCTATATGAAACAAAAATACCGGAAACGTGATAGTTATTTTCAGTTTATTTGTCAGTTAAACATAAAATGAAAATAATAAAGTCTGTGTTATTTGTGAGCATTATGCTGTGTATAACAACATTTTAAATTTCTTTTGAGCATTATGTTCCCCTTAAATGTTTCTGACCAAATGTCATACTGAACTTTCCTTCATTAAACTTTATATATACGTTTATTTGGTTTGTAAACTATGACACCCTGATAATGAAGGATTGGAGAAAACTAAACACTTTATCAGATAAGTATGCAGTATACTTCCGACTCAGTAAAATCAAAGGCAAAACAAATAAGAATTATTCTTGTTTTGGGCAAGGTTTCAGAGCTAAAGGAAGAAATGAGAAAGACCTAACCTAAAATTTCTGAAAAATAATTCTTAAAAAGTTAATAAACACAAAGTGTTTCAGTGTCGGTCCTGGCATCGAATTTTATTATGTCAAAAATATATTCATTTAATGATAAAAGAATGATAAACTTATGTAATGTAATTGCTTTGAAAACATCAGGCTTGAAGTAAAAGTAAATTGCATTATCGGTCAACAAAGACATATTTTCTCTTTATTGCTTAAACATTTAGACCTCTTTCTTGTTTATGTATTCTTTGTTTCAATACCTCTTCATGTGTCTTAAAATAGCAGGTGTCTTTTAGCTTCAGCTTATTTTGAGCTTGTGTCCTTTAGCTTCACGGGATGTTTGGTATTTATTATAGAGCAAACGGTTGTGTTTGTAACACGATAAATGTGATAATTTGTAACATCTGAAATCCTCACCATTATCGCCACAGGAATCACAGGTGTTTTCATCTTGCTGCATAGGTAAGATGTCAATCAAGATGCATTCCGAGGAGTTCAGCTGAAAGCAGCAACAAGGTGACCCTTAGGCTAAACTGCAGCACATTGAATAGTTCTGAAAGGACGTGCATATATTCATTATTTATGTGTGATGGAAACATATATATATATATATATATATAGACAATTCTAAGTGTACAACATTGTTTAGGAAATAGTTTAAACGTTTATATGAGATAATGTTTTGAAGTACATTAAGTGCAATCTGAATACAATAAAGATAGTAGTGTCCGCAATACTTGTACTAACGCTGGTTCATGACATAAGGAAAGATGCCAGATCAATTAAACACACGGAGAGTTTAGCTTCTTGTGTAACACTTTGAGAAAGATAAAAGATACCTCCGGAAAGAGGCTGGTATTGAAAATCACATTTAATTGGTTAAATGAAAAAGAGTGAAGTGGCTAAGTGATCAAATCCCTACTAGCCGAACTGTGGTGACCTCAAAACAACTAAACTTACACAACATTAATAGTGAAACAATACTTGTGACGCTACAGGACTGGTTGCAAGGTCTTGTTTGGTTCAGTCATGAAACATCACCAGCAATCATTTGTTCAGCTTCATATTATCTCTATAATTTTGATTGTTGGAATAATTTGATAATTGGTAGCAATAATCGGCAATCAATCAAACATAAACTTAAATCTATGTGGATTTGGTAAATTATGCTATTGAAATATATTCTTTATAACAATCTTCAGTTAAAGCATTGAAACTGAGATTCATTTTTTAAATGATTTGTTTTGGTGTATTGTGATACTTGTATTTGTTATTATTGCTGTCTTCACAGCAATGGAAGTAGTTGTTAAAACTATGCCTGGATAACATTCAATTATAGACCAGATGATATCCACCCTTCTTTGATCTTCAGTCAGTAGTTGAGCTTCAGTGATTTTCATGTATCCAAATGCTTGAAATAAGAGCGTAAGTCTTTAAAATAATTCCGTCCTTTTGACACCTTTGTAAGATCTTCCGTGTTTTGGCATCAAACAAAGGAATGAGTCCTGTTTAGATATAAGCAATCTAAAAATAATTTCTTTGAACGATGGAGTTTTCATAATGTTAAAAGTGAAGTAAAGCACGTTCGTTCAGTCTCAATCATATGCTTGAGTCCAAATGCTTGAAACACCAATATAAGTCTCTCAAGTATAAATGCTTTCTCTTGATTTTCTCTTATAGGGCGTTAGCAACAAAGAGTAAACATGTTAAGATTAATGCTATCTGAAAATATGTGTCCTAGAGCACTCAGATTCTTGTGTTTTTCATTCAATATGGCCAAACAGGGAATAAATTGAAGCATTAATTCATTCCTTAACATAACATTAATGATGACTGTCTTATATTGGTCATGAAAGATACGGCAAAATATCTTAAACTTATTCCTTCTAACTTAAAACTACTGGATGTATATCAGTCTAGACACTACAACATAAAACGACATTTATATTCTCATGTTGAGTACGGATTTAGAATTAGTGAATAAGATGAGAAAGAGAATCCGAATCGTAAAATAATGAATGATAAATTCCTGAAAATAAATTTACTGCAAAAATAACATAAATTAAAACATTACCTTTGGAATTATATTTTCATTAAAATGAAATTGAAAAAAACAATTCTCGACAAGGAAACGTATTTAGATTCCGATATTAAGTGAAGGCAAAACCTTAGATAAAGATTTTAACCAAATGTGTGCTCACGGTTTCAAACACGAGTGTAAGTACAGAATGAATGTTAATGTGACTTGGTGTACAGGTTGCAACTTCATATTTTTTTCCTTGGGAATCACAGGTCTGTGCTAACAGATATCAATGACTTGTTAGAATATGACGTTATTCAAAATATATACTTTCAAAATTCTTGACATCATTTGGTCACAAAAATTAATATTTCTATATTGTAATAGTGAAGATATGTATATTATTGTGGACTCTTATGCATGTGATGCCAGTTGTAGGCATTCCAGCATTACATTCCAGTTGTCATTCTTTCTAAAGAGCAAATATTAGGGTTGTTTGTAACCAAGTCACAGAGGTAGTAATTACAGCCCAGTAATTACCGTCACTTCTTTGATCCTCAGCCTGTGCTTTATGTTGGAGAGTCCAGGAGCCTGAAATAAGAATGTTTGTCACTCAAATAATTGCTTTCTTTAGAATTTCACTTGTATATCCACAGGACGTTAACATCAAAGAGATGTAAGTACCTTTTCTGCATCAAAGTAATCTCACTTTCCTTGATTTTTAAAATTTTGTTTCAATATTTGTTTCTTTAATAGATGCCTTCAGGTGACAAGGCAGTAATCTATAGCTGGCAAAAATAACAATGGGGTGTTGAAGATTATAGCATTGTATTTTTTCATAACTAGTAACTTTGTCATATCTGTTTATTGTCGTCAAACTACCTTGTAAACAAGTTATGAGTGACACAACGACAGGCACGCTGAAAATATAGATATTATTATAAATGTGATAATGGAAGAAAAATTGCATCTTAACATGTGTAATGACTGTTGGGAAAAGAAGTGTGATCTCTCGTGAGGAACACAGATCTTTTGTGAAATACAAACTTAAGATTTTTCTATCACTGAAGTGTTTAAAAGTTGATTCATTTCAGTTATATTAGATGTTTCGTTATGTTTATATGCTGGTGCATATTGGTCAGGTTGGACATAAGCGTTTTTAGGACATAAAATACACCTTTGGTCTTGAAGCTTAAAAGAACGTAAATCCAGAAGGTATTCAACAGCAGTTCGTCAGCAGATCGTCAACGGTGAGTGAATCTGATTATGCAGTTGTGGACAGACATCATTTCACATACAACATTTGAATACACTTTCGTTTTAGCAACTCTTTGTTTATTTTCTTGATGCAATTGTGGCGGAACATTTCAAATCTGTGTTGACAATTTGAGCAATAAAACTAATTAGTAAATAACATTTTGAATGTTTCAAGAGGAACATGTTTCTAACTGAAGAGATGCAACAAAATAAAAAGTGCCTGTGAATTGTCATTGAAGATAGGTGACCATGGTAAAGAACTTCACTACCCCTTGTGTAAAGATGACACACCATGTACGGTAACATATACATATCGGTTTTAACCGTTAATCTTTTGTTCACCCCAAAAGGTCAGAACGTTTAAATACGTATACGATGCTTTAAGTGGCAATTGGTCGACCTGCTCCGAATATAAGATCAGAACTCAAGTTCCCTAATGAACTTATAAAAAGAGACGTCGGTGACCTTTCTTCACTGATTATTTCCAATTAAATTCACTGTATAGATCAAAGGGGTGATAACAGGCAAAATGTAATAATCCATAGGAATGTTTTTTAACCTCTTGTCTATATAACATAAATAGCTCTATCCTTTGTCACAGAGTTCAGCTCACGTCAATTTTCTGTATTCACAATTCATGAGACATGTCATCAATATTTTGATGTGATTGATTAACTGTAAACTATTTATATTTAAAATTCACATGACTAAAACATAAGCTCACTTAATTCTCCCAGAGGGTCATTAAACGAAGACAGACTAGCTACTTGTAACTGATAGATGTGGTGTGGCTAAAAGAACGCTTTGTATTATTGTCGAGTGCTTACTTTTATCAATCAGTTTGGAGACATCGTGTAGAAAACCTGAAAAGGGTCTACCTAGACTCCTTTGGAGTTAGGAAAAAGAAGAATTTACGTCCTTACAACAAGGTTATACTATGGGATTAGTGCTTTGAACAAACCTTTGATGCAGAGAGTGAACCCTATAAATATCATTATTATTTTTGAAATAAAAAACAAATGTCCCGATGATTACAGTGAACGATGAAAGTGATTCACAAATCAACTTTGTATTTGGAAGAAACGCGAACAATCTAGGTATTCACAACCACCTGAATATTCAAAGCCTTGACATACTGCTCGCATGAGATGAAAGTCGGTTAACTGTACCCCGTAATGTTTGTTTTCAACTTCCTTGACGCTATTTGTAACATATCTTAATTAGAAGTCAATGTAATACAAGGTGAAATAAAACTCCACTTTACTTCGAGCTTTAATCAAGCTCTAATCCGTATAGTTACACAATATATGTAGAGATAAATTCAATACTCCAATCCAGGTTTCATATTCATCAACATTAACCCAAAAAATTACCATTAATTGCTAGCTTTTATATTCTAGGGGATAATTCTTTAACCAAATGTCCACATTTCAGGTATACACAATATATGAACTTTTAAAATACAAATGCAAATCCTTTTGGGAAAAATCACGATAACAGCAATATAACAATATGACCCTGTTTTTATTTCTCACAGTTTCTATTAAAGTGATTATGTCAAAATATATTCATTCTAAAATATAAGGATGAGGAAGAACTTAAATCATTGTATTGAAATTATTTTGAAAATGCTTGGCTTAAATCAAATATATGACATTATCCTTAAAGAGAGATATAATTCATAATAATGTTTTCATTACATAAAAAACCCACCATAGAACCAATCGCAGATTAATTATGAAAATAATAAAACTGTACACCAGACAACATCGACTCGTCTTTTATTCTCACTCAGTTTGTCCTATTGGAGAGTCTAGATGCTTTCAATTTCATTGCAAGGCTCTCAGTTAATCAATTTGTTTAACTGCATTTAGGATTCAAGGGCGCTATATACTTTCAATTCAGTTTGTTTTAACATTTGTCATAAACTAATACAATTTGAAGAAATAAAATTTCAAAACATGTGCTACTACCTAGTACTAAGAAGAGGATTGGCTGTCAATAACGTCTTTACATAACAACTAACGTCTTTCAAATCAAATAACATGTTCTGTTAATTGTTTTTAATAACTAAGTTAAGTGAAATATTGAGGTTAAACTATATTTTTTGAGTACCAATAGTAAGCGATTTAACTTTAGGAAAGATACAGGATTTTGAGATTGTTAACCTGTTCTACGACTCCGTGCAGATATGAACCTTTCAAGTAAAAGAGAAACTTGTAAGACGCATAACATTCAATTACATCCAGTCATACCAAACCCTTCTTTGATCTTTAGTAAGTGAGTCAAATTGGAGTGGCAAAGTGCTTGAAATAACAATGTTAGTCCTTCAAATGATTGCTTTCTTTAACTTTCTCTTACATCTTCAACATGGATTTGATATTCTAAATGCAGTGAATGTGTTTGACAGTACTGATATATATATATATATATATATATATATATATATATATATATATATATATATATATATATATATATATAATGTCTTTATGGTGACAAGACAATCACCGTTATATCACTATAAGAGCCATATTTTGATGATGTTTTTTATATTCGTTTCCAAGAGCTACAGAATCAACAAATTGAATATGAATTATATAAAACACAGAAATTGTGTAATAAAAAAATTTGTGTAACAAAATAAAATGGTCGTTCTTGGATAGTGGGATAATTTTTAAAATTTCATTATTTCTTTTGGATATGAATCTTCCCACCCGAAATTTGCACTTACTTAATATTTTAATCAAGTCTTTAAATTTACATACATTGATATAATTTTTGGAGAAGATAGGGGGATAAATGAAAATATTTCTAAGTTATTCAAATGAAACAACAAGTCAAGTATTTTCGAAATTTTTTTCTTTTGTAGAAAAAGTCATCAATCTAAAGTTCAAAGTTTTATAGTTTCACAACATTCTATAAATACGTGACAGATATTCTCAAAGATGGAAAATAAATAAAAATAAATCATCGTCAGTTAGATTCACTCTCAACAGTCCTCTTAAGTATCTATAACTGTTTGAATATTATCTAGCCACGAATTTCATCATCTTTTATGCCATGCATGTCTTGTCTGTAGACGTTCTGGCACTAGATTGTTTATTCTTAGTGTTGATAATTTCAGCTTTGTAAGAATACAGGAGCACTGACTAATAACTACTTTATGCATAAAAGAAGTCCTTCTATTGACGTCAACCTGTTGTGCATACCAATAATCTCTGGTTTTATATGCTTTAGATATAACTCTTCCATCATCATTATGGCCAACTGATACATTTTCTAATTTCTCATAGAAAATCACGACTTAACACCACAAACTGAACTTTAAAACTTTTTTGCAGCAGTCAGTACTTTGAGAATAAAATGGCTCCAGCAGCGACAAGCGCTGAGAAATACGACAACATCATACTATATGTTACCTCAAGACATAGAGTATTCAGCACTTAATTTCCTGCTTTCTTTGTGTTAAGGTAATTTTATGAAAAGTTTTATACACATGGAAATTGCTTACATGATAGCACACAAGGGGACCAAAACAGAGTCCATCTTGCTTATCATAAAAATGGAGAATATCTACCTGTTCAACTACATTCCAACATTTAACCAAGGTAGGTTCCAACCGTGTAGATTAAATTACTTGTGATTTACAGTTTTGCAGATTGTAACCTTGTAATTCTCTGGAGGTGATTATTACTTTAAAGAATATGGTCTCAGATGTTAAGGCATTAACTTTCCTTTGCTTGTTGAGTCCCGAAAATTCATTACCAACAGTAGCAGTCGCTTATTCACTTTCTCATACACTCAGCACATTAAAAAGGTTTTTCTTGTCAGTGCATGGCTATATTTAGACTCGTTCACTGTCAACTGATTGTCAGCAAACATCTTATGTACAGTACACTGGTCTTGGCTGACGAAGAATTCTATTTTCTGAATGGCATGCTGTCATGTTATGCTGTCATCAAACGAAGTACAAGGGAATTCTTTATTGAAACGTGACATTGAAATATTGTATCTATTTTTCAAACCAATTCTTAAATTACAAATCAAAGTTTATTTTGTCCTCATTCAAGAGCGTTCTAGTGCGTTCGTATGTTTTATGTGACAGATCGACCCGTGCAATCAATTCATTATTAATATAAACATACGTTATTGTCAGTTATTTTTCATATTATTTTTAGCTTTATGCCCTTTATCACACGGCAAGCTTGTAACAGGATACATGTTAAATTATAATGTGTACTAGCTGGATTCTTCACGAATATCGCCACAGGAATCACAGCTTTTGTTAGTTATCTGCATGAGTAGAAGGTCACTCGGTAGCATTCCTCCGGTCAGATAAGCCAAAGGCACCAAGAGGGTGACCAACAGAGTAAACAGTAGCACATTATAAAGTCGTGAAGCAGGAAGCATAAAGGTTACGATATATGCATGGCATTACCACAGCACGTTTCCTTCAGACTGCATAGGAAGAAAGCAAAAAGGCGTAGGTACTATGTATGTTAAGCATTTACACGTGCGGCTCTAAACATGATCAAGGATGCTACTAACCATTTCACATGCTATTATATCTTCCATACTGTTTACCTCCTCATTGATTTTCAAAGAAAGGAACGCTTATTGATTCTCAAATGATGATATTAAGGGATTTATATTTGTGAACAGATTCTGTGAAAATGGTATGAATCGTGTAGTGATACAAAAAAAATGGTGCATAGTAAACCGTATACGCATTAAATTTTAATTGATTTTCGAAGTTCATACACAGAAACCAAAAAACGTTAGTTGAAGTAGTAAATAGATAAGAAAACAGAAGTCTAGAAATGTTATAAAACTCCGTCTGTGATATATTATACGTGATCATCACGCGGGTTTTGTGACAAATCTAAACCTCCCCGATATAAAACCATTCTATGAGCAGCTCACGTTTGAATTGGTAGCGTCCTTTGCAGCATGTTTCTACTCAAGCTTTCTTGCTGAAACAGTTTATCAATATTTCCCTAAGCCAGGACACGGTCAGACGTTCAAATCGTAATTACGAAAATGTCACTTGTTGATTTTCGTTAACTGAATGCATTTGAAATAGAGATTAACCATTGGTTATTCAGCACTGATTCTATAACCACAAAGGAAATCAATACCAACGAGGGGACGATGAGGTGACGCCTTAATGCGTTCATTCACTTTGTTAATAACTTTAAAAGCTTGAAAAATATTACTCAGACATGGGGACTTTCATTATTACAGATTGTATTCATACAGATGAATGAGACATTTTTTAAATGGAAGCTCAGAATATTGAAATCAAAGACGAGAATGGTTGGCTATTCAACATGTAAAGAATTACTAATAGTACTGGTAAGTAACTATTGATGTGTAGCTCAATCAAAGAGGTCTCTATCTGACTACACATTACTTACATCCAGACCACATAATCATGCAGTCAACACCACTCTGGTTTCGGGATGAAAAAAACGTCATATGTTCAAGTAAACGTTTTATAGGTCAATAGTGAGGAGTATGTGTCTTAGAACAGCATTTCTTCTGATTCATAATTCTAGTTTCTCAAGGGGAAGGACATGTGGCGATTGACAGCTTTAGGTGTTAGCATGATATCCATCTTAAAGTATAATAAAATAATAGTAATAATAAAATAAATCTTAATAAATTTGTTGATGTATATTGCTTGTTGAAATAACATCATCGTATGTAACATAGAGAACCCAAGAAACAAAAGGAATATGAAATCATGTATCAATGCTCCTTGAAGGGAGAATTCTGAAGTCTACAATCACAAGTAACACTTTAAGAAATACGAATTCAGTTCAACATATGAAATTGGTACTAATGCCATAGCCATACAACAGCAAATTCCAAAGGCTTTCATAGCCTTACGTATATATCTTTATATCCTGAAAAGTCCAGGAAGTGATGAAACCGCTCATCCATCGCTTGTCTAGGAAGGTTGTCTGAGTTTATAGAACTTGAGTTACTCTGTGCGAGTGAAGGGGCGTGTTTAATGAGATGACTTCTTACACTTCGGCAGACATTGGAGAGTCTTTGTAGGTTCATTTAGCCACATATGTATTGGGAGTTCTACATCTCCAAGGTACAATCAATTTAATCAGACAACGGTCGAATAGGTTTAAGTGCAATGGATTTCCATTTCATCAAGTAATTGAAAGTGTCAGTATTTCTATACTTATATCTAAACTCGATGTTATAACATTACCATCAGATACAAGATTATGGTATGGGTGACAACGTCTATTATTTCACACAACGTTTCTGGGCTACTTCTAGATCTTGCCCCTTTCACGTGAAGAGGGACAAGAAGTATCCCAAAATGTGTGTGAAATGAAGAAGTAAGCATCCATAGTATAGTCTTGTATTGTTATCAGAACTAATGAATTTGCATATGTTCCTTTAGAGGTACGAACGTTGCCCATGAACCATCAACCATCATCTTCTTTATTGGAGTCCTTCAAACACCTAATTATTCCTGTTCTTTGCAAAACCTTTAGTAATAGGGGATGTTTTCAACTTATTTTGATATTTATCAGATCATATTTTACCAATACTTAAAATTATGACCAAAGTATAGTTTGATAGAAATTCGTATTTAAAATTTCATAAAAATGTAACAAATTTTGTTCAAGAGCTTATTCTCAAAAACACGATTTTAACACGCAAAAAAATTATTAACAGTAAAACAGAAAAGAGGATTTCTTATGAAATGAAAAAAACATCCATGGAATCGAAAATGTATTTCATGGGTTACGTCTTTACTACAATCACTTACAAGGAGTTTCTTAAGTCTCATGAGAGCACCTGCGGATCATACGCCAGATATATACCAAATGGTCCTCATCAATCACACAATAGTCGAGTCATCGACTCTGTCATAGAGGTGTACTCAGCACTACATTAGTCTTTCACCATCAATCAGCATTACAAGACCTGTCTGGGAATCAAGAGAGACAGCTTTTGATTAGCTGTGTAAGAAAGGAGATCATGGAAATAGCCTATGTTCCTGTGAAAAGCCGTCGTTCATTTTCATTTCCTTTGTTAGACATTGACTTTTAAAGCAGTTACAAAACTTTATACTGAAGATTTCCTCTCCGTTATCGGAACAATAAATCTCCCCTAAAAATCAATGTATTTAATATTCTTCTGTTATCTGGTTGTGAGGACAGGGAAAGAAAATATAACGATTATAGTCAGCCTCTGTTGTAAATAATGTCAGGAAGGAGAGTTGCAATAGGTTACTGATCACGCAAAACAGAATACATTTAAATAAATTCCACTTAAAATGATTCTTTTGCTTTACATATAATCAAACTGTTAGATGTTAGTTTGCATATTCTAAGATACGTTTTAAGGGTCTTTTCAATCAAACACGAAATCACAAGAGACAGGTGCAGTTGATATTTAAATTTCATTCCTCGTAACTTACATCACGTATAGCTCATCAAGAAATGAAAGTGTACTTTTAAAGATGAACACACTAAAATTAATTCAGTGTACAGTATCTGCAGTATCTTATAACTCTAAGAAATCAGGTCTTAATGCCAGTCTGATTTGGATTAAGCCAACAGAAAATCTACTATAAATTTGGACATTAGACGTTTCAGAAAACAGGGATATACCGATCTTTAGGCACGAGTGTCGTGAACACAGTGTGTCATGGTCACAAATACGATATTCTGCTTATAACTGAAGTCGCGAAATCAAATCAAAGGATCAAAACCAACCTCCAAGCATAGTGGGTTTACCCGCCGTCATCACATTTGGAACGTAACATCATAAGCGAACAGTGACGTCAAAGTATTGTTAATGACCTGACGTCAAAATGAAAAATTTATATTTTGCCCTAGGACATTTGAGAGCAGAGGGACAACAATTTGAAAGCATTGCTAAAACATGAGTTTGAGGTGTCTATATGCAATTGACCAATCACCTAACATGATTGCTTGGGCAGTCAATCAATGTACTATGAACAAGTATGTGATAAATCCTTTGTAAGAATAAGGCAGATAATTGTGACGTGGAGTATGGTCAAGTCATAAATTGGTAAGCTCAACAAATGAAACAACGAATGTTACCTTATTTGACTTAACTTATATCTACTTTTGAATACAACCAAATGAAAAATCATCGTTTTCCGTTTGTTCTCATATATGACTGAGTCCAACTTTACAGACTGAGGATAACTTGATACAGCCAGATTACTACTGAGTAACTCTGTCATGCACATGTTTCCAGTTCGACTGTACCTTTTCGAGTAATGTAGGTCAAGAAGCTTAAAGCAAAGCTGAAAGAACGAAGACGTCAGTTTATAGTCCATACGTACTTTGTCGGTCACATATATTGATTACTGTCCAACAATAACACTTGTTCAATCAATCCCTTTCCACAAACTGTTTACTTGACAAAAACGAGACTGTTTACAGTACTATTGGTAATTTACATAATGGTGGTGGAAGTTTTATGTAGGAAATAAATTAACAGTGAACATTAAGTTGTGTACTTGTATTGCTTTCTTGGGAACTGCAAACTATTGTACACGTCTTGGTTGTGTCATGCTCTTGGCAGTGGTTGTTCCAGATATTTGTTTGCACTTAATCGGTTTCTGTTAAGCATTCTTATTCTCGCGTTGGTTTGATGACAGACAAAGCACGCACCGAGAACAGGACATTGTTAGTGAAGCATGTCTGTAGTCCGATCGACATGGCAAACTATTGGCCTATGATGAAATGGGAATGTAATGAATTACTTATCAGTCATTAATATCATTACATCATTGCCATAATGACATAACTTCTCCAAGTAAAACACATTTCAATGTGTTCAATTTGATAATGATGATAATATATTTCAGAATAAACTGGAATAACTTTATGGCTAACAAGTATCAAAATAGTGAATTCTGCCAGTAGAAGAAATACATTGAATCATTTGGTGAAAGAAACGGTTTCTTTCAAACTTATTTTAACACTTATTTTTGTTTTAAAATATAGAATATGATATAGCTTTTAATAGATATGAAATATCTGAAACATTTATAAATGCGTCGTATAGACAATTAAGATAAGAGTTTTGGATTGAAAGACTAGATTACCTTAATCATTAATTGAAGATTTGAGCACACCAACGTTAAAGTCTATTGATGTGAAGCACCAGTTAAATTTCTCTATCTGATTACGCACTCTAACATAGGAGGCAAACAAACAGACTGTCTACATAGGTTTGGGTTCAGGATAAAATCGATCATATATATAAGGAAACGTTGTGCAGATCAATAGGGAGGATATATGTCTACCAACAGCATTAGTTCTGATTTAGAACTCTGGTTTCTTAAGAACAACGCTAAGGGCTGAAAGAATTATCAATCGGCACCAAACAACTCATCACTTGTTTCTTTAGAAGAGAACATTTTCACATATGATGACCTTCGAGAGCTTACAAACATGCCCATCGTATTATACCTCTTTCTTTTTGTGAACGAATATTGATTGGTAAATGTATCACCCGTGTACCCAAACACTGAAATTTTAAAAAAGTAAACAAAATTTAAATAATGAATGACATATACATGGATGCTGTAACTAGCAATTACGAGTTATCTAAGAGATATTAGATATAAATATATATAGATATATAATATTTACAAGAACAGCAGAAACGCCTCACTGGTCATAGGTTCAATAAGCAGCCCAGAAACGTCGTGGGAATACAGAAAGGGTTATCAATAAAGTTTGTATTGTCTTAACTGATCAGCATCATTCCTTTGATGCATGGTCCAAGAATATGTGACTAAGTTCACTTTAGAAATAGTTTATATCATATCATAGCTTCAGGAAGAGTGGAGCTAGCTGCTCATTCATCATCAGTCTTGGAAGAGTGTCTGCCTCTCATGGTACTGGACTTGCTGTGTGAGCGATGTGGCGTGACTTCAACCACTCTAAGGAAATAATAGCTGTGTCCCGGAGGTGCCATCTAGTCACATTTTTATTAGGAGACTTTCCATCTTCTCCAGACACTGTTTAAGGATAAAACCCTCATGAATTTGACTAGAATTTCATCAAGGATTTGATAATGACAATATGTGTCTCTCTTTGTTTCTTTCTCTCTACCTCTGTCTCTGTTATGTATCATATCATATGTATTTCAATGAAATAAAACTAACTCATGAGAAGTTTCCCGTAATGAGGGACATAGATGAAGTACTCTGCTCTGCCTTACCATCCGTCCTCCTTATGATTACAATCAACCGTTGCTGTTTATGTTTATATAAGATCCACGCATCAGGAGGGAAGTCATAAGATTTTACGAGAATTAATCCAGTGAAGGATAAGAACAATTTTTACTGCTATTGTTCGATTCGATTAAGTCTAATGTTGACAGATAAATGAGAACTTATTGCTTTGTTACCAAACATGATTCTACTAGTCACAAAGTAATACTTCGAGCGATGTCATATAATATAGAAGCATTGAATTATACGTTGATTTTTACCACAGTCTGAGCTCCTAATTGTCACATTAACATTGAATAACTATAAACAACGAATAAAGTTGCATCTAAATGACACGGATATAACTTGTACATAATAAAGTATCGATGAGTTATTGTAGGCGTTGCATTACATGTACCTTGTAAACCTTATAGATCAGTCTTGAATATGAAAGAGTAAGTACCTAATAAACATGTTTCATCTTATTACATCATCTTATATTCATCAATTATTTCCAAACTAATATTGTGTTTGAATGAAATTGACCTCCTAAATATATAATGTTTGTTTGTGTACAGAAAAGGACAGGTTGCTTTATTTGTAGTAGTATTCATATCCCCAATCATGGTTCAATTAGATACTCATTATGGCTGAGAAGTATTTGATAAATCAGAGTGAATGGTATGTTATTCATAAACGGTCATTATGTCAAATCGAAAAATTCGAAAATGAGTGTGATAATTTGTATACATACATATTCAAATTTTCAATAAAAAATTCAATAAATGTCACTATGATCCTAAAATTTATGATTTAATAACTAATCCTAAAATGGAGCGGCAATAGTCAATTATCTAGAAGACTTTTGAAGAAGAGTAAGAAGTAATGAATGGTTTATGAGTACAGTTTGCTGTACATTGGAGCGAATCTGTCTTTGATTCTTGTGTACTATGTGTAATGATTAAAAAAAGGAATTGCATTGTGATTAACTGATGATGTATCCGTTATGTATGTTGTAGTTGTGGTAGGAAATGTAGACACAGCATGATCCTTTCTTCAATCTCAACATACAACCCCAGACGGTGAGGTTCATTTAACTTTTGAAACAAAAAACTTTAAAAAATCGTTACCGTTGAAGTAAGAAACATCACACAGGATTGGACTCAATTTTATTTACCTTTACAACTTAAGATTTAAAAAAAACTTAAATCAAACTTTTGTTAAAACATTGATGTAAGTTCATTTTGGATGTTTTTGTATATAAAGAGGGTTCTTTGACAAGTAAGTATCTGTTATTGACATTCCTTCAAAACAACAAGTAAGGAAGTTGCTTGGAATTGGTCATAGAGTAAACATTTGATTAAAGACCAATCACCACCGATATTCTTCATATTTGAGATTTGCAGTACTGCACACAATAAGGTTAGTATCAATTAAATTCCTTTTGAATATTGTTACGAGTTCTCAGATTCGAAGATATTCATTGTCTGAATAAACCGCTTAATTTTAGTTGTTGTTCGTTTTATTTCAGAATGTACATGTAAGTTAATAAGTAAATGGGTGAGTAATGGGGTTTAAAGTGTTGTAAGCGAAATACAGGCAGCGTAAATATTTGTCTCAAAATACTAGCAAAGTTAAGTGTTTAACAAAATATTTATATAATAGTCAAAAAATCTTAACGCAAGCCAATTGAAAAAGAGAAAATGAGAACGAAACTTTCATAAGATAATCTCCGCCTCTACAGATGGCCAAAGGAGCTTGATCACCGAGATTCAATGCATCTGGAACTGATCATTTGTATAGATGTAAGACTCACTGTTGCTTTGTTTCTCGGTGCAAAAAGGTTAAAGCCTTTCAAAGGAATGTCTGCACTTTCCGTTGCAATTGCTTATCCTAATCGTTGCACATGAGTTTCAACCCTAGGGGAACATAGCGTCTAGCCTGAAGAGGAGGGATGTACTTGTATGAACTAGGTTTATCAAAGGAAAATTAAATGTCACTGCCCTAACTGTACTGGATATTTGCATTCAAATGTGTTGTGTTGCATCAATGTCTACATGTCACAATCCATATTGTATAGGTATATTGCATTTACATCTACTTAATCTCAATATAAAATAAAGGGCAAATTCTTTGGGGGCTCTTTGTTAAATTCCTTTCAAATCAATTCCATTCATATGTCCTCTGGTAAATTGTTACACAATGGAATGTTATCGATAACTGTGCAATATTATGACTTGAATTGTTATTATTGTGAACTATTTGTACTAACTTCGTGTTGTGTTCAGTTAACGTATGAAGGCCGATAATTATGCATTGATACCTCTGAGGGCAAAGCATGTCATGGGTGATTCAAGGTAGCACTTGCTTTGATCTAAAAAATGAATATTCATTATTCATTGTCAACCTCTATACTATATACTACTTACTTAATTTTGAAATCACATTTCAATTGATTCCAGAGCATTTGCCAATACATTTTCACTCAAGCAATCCAGCTGAAAATATTCGTGACAGTTTCACCGTCGGGATACAACCAGTAAATCAAAACTTGGTAATGCAACTGCCACTTGTCGATTTTTTGTAAATGTACTGCTTTAAAAAATATAAATGATTGATTTATCATTAGTGACTTTATATTCACAGAGTAAGTCAATGAGAATGTTGAGAAGATGAAATGAGGTATTAAAATTTAAATAATCTTTTCATCAGAACCGCTTAGGAGTCTGACTTCATGTACGTATTTACTATTGTTGAAGTATTATTCCTAAAACTATTTCACTAAGGCACTAAATAGTTTCATCAGTAATTTTGTAATGGTAATTTAAATGTAATATTTGTTTCTAAAAAATATATATTTGGGCCCGCTGGATATGTCATCTGCTAATGATTGGTTGAATTAATTTTATTACAGAATGAAGTAGGAGTCATAAAATTCGGTGATAAAACCACACTTGCGAAAGAAACTGTTTTACATTAAAATATTAATTTGATATTGATATCGGCAACGTGAAAAGCCTTTAAGAGTCCTGCCATAAATATAAGAACCATTGCTTACGAGATGATGTTTTCGTTTGTATGCGTTGTTCCAAAGAGGGATTGCAGTAATAATGTGTCTATGAGTGCGTACTCAGTTATAAAGACAGCAGAACGTGCAGAACAGAATAATCATTTTAGTAAACTTGTCGTATGTTGTAGATTTAACACTCCTGCAAGGTGATGCATTATCTTGTTCCTTCCGTGATGCAAAAACACACACATGTGTTTGTAAAATTAGTTCAGATTCATGGGTTAAATTGAACACACAGCTCACCATTAAAATTTGCGATTTGAATACAAATAACACTGATATATTTTATATGTGATGAGTACAAAACATAATTTTAAAATTCAATTCTAATTTGAGTCCCTTTGTTCTGACATATTTAATGCATAAAGATGTATAATAGTCAAATTCTAAACATTAATGAAGCTCACAATACTGCATAGGAAGATAAGTATGACAAGTAGGACTATTTGAAACCTTTGGAGGTTTTACTTACAACGCTGATAAGAACTATTGAAGTGGAGAAGTCTCAATCTGATTACCCGTGACATATATACGAGCCAACCTATCAAGCTGTCTACATACGTCTTGGTTCCGGGTAAAATCGATCATTTATTTCAGGATGTATGGTGTAGATCGATAATCAGGTTACGTGTCTAGCATCAGTTCTGATTTATAAATAAGGTTACTGATGAGTAGGCTACAGTAAGTGAAACTGCAAAGATCGATTAATTATCGTGATGACGTTTAATGATCCATACAGCTGTACTAATTTGTAAATGAATATTGATCAATATTAATGTCATATGTCTTACTTGGAGTTTCCGAAAGCATTATAAATCATGAATAAATAACTCCATGTTAAAGATTATACCTTTTGGTTGCACAGCACAGTTTTAGCTATAGATAACACTTCTATGAATGATTCCTGAATATACCATAGCAGATCCGTAGGATTGATTCAAAATTTAAGCCAGGCTTTTATTCTCAATCATTACTGTGGAGTGTACAAACGTTTTACCTCAACAGTCTGTGGAAATGATAGAACTTACTAATTGGCATTTTAGAAGCTGGATTGTCGAAGAAGAACGAGTTCTTAAGGATAGTGAACTTCTTTGTTGCATGGATTGCGACGTTTCGGTGTAGATAGTAATACCGTTATCAAGCAAAACTATCCATAAGAACTCGTTCTTCTATGAGACGATAGAAGTTATCCCGTGGCACTAAAATAACATTTAATCAAACAATTTAGAATGGTCTTATCAATCTTTCTCCTTTTCTTTCTCTCTTTCTGTGTCCCTGCACTGTGTTATAACATACACTTTAACATATGAACTGCCACGTGATAAAGTTTAGATAAGCTTCCTCACAGTACTGAGTAGTATGGAGAAGTACTGGGATAATATAGGACACGTGTCCGTGTCTCGCTTCTCACCAGCAACATTTTCGGTGTGTGCTATATTAAAACAATATTTGAACCAAACACAAATACTCACACACACTTTCACTAAAAATGGATGACTGCCACACTGTATTTGTATGCCAGTTTTACAATTGAAAGCCACATTTCAAGACATGTAGCGGGTCAAATAACGGGTAGACCGGCGCGTATAAGCAATACAGCTCAGGTGTATCGCATTAGAGACGTAAGATTACCGTGATGGCAGTGCAGTAAATTTGCAGAAATGACGGGAGCAGCCCCCAACCGTGTTGCGATAGCGTCACAGGAATAATGGAAAATTACTCCCATGACTTATGTCCGCCACTGTAAGGTTGTTGGGGTGCTCGATTAATCTTCTTTGCTTTTGCTTTCATACATTCTGTTGTTAAAATTACCTGTACTCCCTTTATAAACATGAATATTTATTACATCGTTAATTTAACAACCTAATTCAAACACAACACTTTGCTTTACAATTTATGAAGGAAATAAAAGAAAACTGTCCAAAATTAAAGCAATTGTGTACTTTCCAGTGCTAATCTTTTATGACATGGTTATAGGGTAATGACTGGTGTTATCATTCCGTGCACAGACATATTTGAAGTTCTACTTCATATATGGAAACATCCACACGTTTTCATGAGGCATTCGTCTCATCTGAAATAGGTTTGAACTCTCTTTGTTATGATGAATGTACGTTAGCTCAAATTCTTCGCATAACCGGTCGCAAACAATTACGTTGTGAATAAGTCAGCCGTATAAGTTAACATGAAATACAAACCTTATGCGTCGTGCTTATACAAGAGTGGGTAAAAAAAAACTTAAGTACTAGCACAAACTCTTCTCCAGGATGCTCCTGAAACAATTCAAATACAATTTGGTTGGCTTTTTAAGTGTTTAACTTAACCACACTTAGGTCATAAACTGCTGTTCACTGTTCAGTTTTGTGAAACAGGAAAACAACATGTACTGATTGCCAACTGAATTAATTCTTTCATACAGTTCACTGGACGCAAGTTTGCTAATGCGAATAATGCGACCTGATTTTCAGTCATATGTTGACTAGTCTCTTTGACCTTTCAGCGACCACACAATAGGATAATCAATGACGCATACATATGAATGTGTTTTTATGATTAGTGATTGAGTATAACATATAAGAATAAAAAATTCACACACTCTATAAAGATCTATTTCGAGCCAGAAGTTCCTGCAACATGTTTGTCGCTGATAAGACTTTCCATTGATATCAACTTGATGGATAGCAACCAAACTGGCCATACTCATGACATAAATCCGGTACATATAGTTTTGATTAATTTTTCTTTGAAACCATTTAAATTCACATTCCATTATACAAATAAATTAAGAAATTATAGTTTTTTCTATTAAAAACCCTCATATATTCTTGGTTTCACAAACAAATTGATATTCAATTCATTTTATTAAACTTGCGCGTTCGGTTTCAATTTAAAATTTACTCGCTATCAATCCTGTATAACATGTCTCTGATTTTCAAACACACTAGGTTTATCTCCTAATTACTAAACTGGATTGAAACTGAATGTGATTCATAACTACAAGACCAATGAACTTAATTTATAATAATAATTTCATCACAACAAAATTCGAAGACTGGATTATATTCAAAGAACGCAAGAGCATACGAGCTCTTCAAGGACCTGACATGGAACTCTCTTCCTTTATAATGAATGGATAATGAAATAAAGACAAATTGTTCTTGGGAAGTCAGTGAGTGGGACAAAACAAAACAAGCAACCTCGTACTATCACAAGGGTAAATTAGTTTTAAAATATCCTTTTACTTTAAAATTAGCAAAAGACGTATCAAACCCATTGACATAAGATATAGGAAGGATGTGAAAAGACAAACACCTATTACATATGAAGCTTTTCAAGCGGTGTTTCTCATAGACTCTATATATGAAACCTTCCATGAAACATTTAGACGCGCTCTTGGCATGTCAGGGGCGGACTGTACTCAATTCAAGTCACAAACTATCACGCTCTTTTTTTTAATGCTGAAGGAATACAATACTATATTACTGCAAAATCAAGTAATGACTACCTTTTGTGTATTTTCTGAATGCCCGACTTATTTGTGTACTGTTCATAATATCCCCAAACTAATCCTCACTTTAAATGTCAACTTATTATGTTTCTATAACATAAACGCGACATTAGGTTCTTTTAGAAGTCTATTAATAGTCCCGCTGACATATTTCCAAGGGCAGCAACACAATAGGAAAAAGAAACCTTTGAAAATCAATAACGCCTACTATCCTGTAATGACAATTAATTGAATGTAACATCACAGAATGATATCAACTGTATAGATCTATCTCGAGACAGCAGCCCCTGCCCTATGTATTGCTGATACGTCATCTATTGAAATAGGGTTGCTTAAGGCAAATAAACCGCCAGTGTTCAATGTGCAAACCCCAATGTACTTTCAGGACACACCGTTGTAAAAACGTGATTGGAAATCATAATACTTTATATTTCATTCCTTTAGTATCCAAAGATAGGCATAACAAATAAATCGACATTGACGGATGATTACTTCAAATCAAAAGGCTCAAGGGCTTAACACTTTCTCATGCTTTTAGAATGTTGTTCAGAACTTCTATCAGTATGAACTACCGGTGTTAAAAGTGTTGGAAAACTAACAATGACATCAGCAACATGTGTTATACGAGTATGTTTAATGATACTTGGAAGGAGTCTCACAAGTCCCATGTGACTATGCGCACACGAAACCTTGAAATAAACCGCATGTTCTCATCACAGTCACACAGATGCCGAATCATCGGACCTGGCATACAGGCGGTGCTCACCAGTACTAAAAACTTGGCCCAGGGAAGACGTCCATGACTTTGCCGTGTAAGCCTTCACAAACAATTAAAATGACACATCACTTGTTCAGTAAATAATTAATGTATTAAAAAAATATTTAATAGAAACATTTGTATGAATAAAGAATAAATTAATTGTTGAAGATAGTCATATGAAAAACCCCATTGTAGCTAGAACTATAATGATGAATGTTATATTTTGTATCTCTAGGGTCCAAATAAAACATATAGAATATTAATCAACGTTAAATTGCTTTATCATTTGATAAAGGATTTAATTGATGATCATGTAATTCAATCATTTGTAGTGGAGGCCATAGGCCCAGTCTACATTTCAGCAGTCACAGAGCGATACATATGTGCATTAAATATAAATAATCATAGGTAATAAATAATAAATAAGTTAATAAGCATGATAAACATTTGTCAATATATTATTGAGGTAACAATGAATATCTATGGGTCATAGCATTGTATATAAATATTGGCAATTTTTGGACAACATCGTCATTTTCAATTGACATTAACATGTTAAATTCATGAATATTTGGATTTGAATAGAAATAATGCGGTAAATGCAAGCGTCTTAGATGTTGGTACTATTTACATACAAGCAAGAAGAGGAATTCATTTTCAATAAAGTTATCTTTACATAAAGAGCGTAACCTATTCTGTCTTGGCTGATTAGTGTAACGACTGGTTTCAATCTGAAGGAGATGTGAAGCACATCTGAATTTAGCAAGGGCTGATCGAAATTTTGATAATGATAAATTACATATGTAGAATTCAATACCAAATTTCAATTTAAAACAAGAATAAAAAGAAAAGTTTGAGCTATTAACAAGTGAAGTATATCATTCTTGTTCATAATTTACTTTTAGTCTAAAAATTCGGATAAAAATTTATCAATATTTCCTAGATTTTGCTGTTGTTCCCAAATATAGCCTAATCCGATGTCCAGTTTGTTTTACCATTTACCGAATCTAAACATTGCATGTTATAACACTTCTTTAAAAATCGAGAGTCTGGTATTTTACATATTTTGCACCAATATATAACAGCTCTTTTATAAACACAAATATGAATTGAGTAACGTCCACACTCTACATGGTTCGAGGTGGATCGCATCACATTTAAAAACCGTTTACAGCAAAACATATGTACAACTTCAACTTCTTTGTAAAAATCGACTCCCAATATTTCTGCCCCATACAAAAGAATTTGGTAAATTTTAGTATCGAATATCTTAAAAAAATAGATTATGGGGTAATGGATTTAACATGAAAAGTGATTTTAAAATACCATATACAATTTTCTTGGCTTGCAAAGCAGCGTTATTGACATGGGGAGACCACGATAGTGTACGAGAAAATAATATACCCAAATATTTGTAAGACGAAACAGTATTTAAAAGAATTCCGTTATAATACCACTTTTTATACTTAGACAATTTACAACCAGTTTTGAATACAACAATCTTAGTGTTTTCCAAGTTAACAGTTAGTTGATAGTTTTTAGTGAAACTTTCTAGGATATTTATACGTTTTTGTAATCCAAATAGTACACTATCATCAGCAAAAAGTAGCATAAACATTTCTACAACATCAGGATGGAGCTGTATACCAAGGTCACATTTTGATTCAATTTCTAAAGCTAATTCATTGATAAAAAAGAGAACAATATAGGGCTTAAAACACACCCTTGTGGTAAGCCTTGTGGGCAATGAAACAGCTGAGAAAGTGAAGTATCCCGTACTCGCCCTGTTAGAGCTTTTAGCATGTAATTAAAGCAAATGACTTTTAATTTTTTGTGTCATAATGTGTTATTGTTACCATTGCATTTTAAAGTAAGTTGAAAGCTTACTTAACATAACAGAAATTTACTGCGTAAAGTTAATATTACTATTGACAAAAACAAATGCTACCGGTTAAACATGTATATAATAAAATAGATTTTAAACTAATTTGTGTTCTTGAAAATGATGACATTGCAAGAACCTTAGCAAGGAAGCACATAAATGGACATGAAGACTTGAAATGGAAATGGGCGCCAGAAATTTACCAACAACGCTTTCAAGTATCGATTTGAAGTGCCAGTCAAGACATCTCTATCTGAATACGCACGAATTGTACAGATCACATAATCAGACTGTCTACATAGGTCTTGGTTCAGGTTGAATCAATTATCTATTCTAGGAAACTTGATGTAAATCAATAATGAAGATATGTGTCTACCAATTCAACAGCTTTAGTTCTGATTTAGAACTCTGGTTTCTGAAGAAGGGCATGCAATATTGAGTGATGCTCTACACTTTGGAGAACTAACAGTCATTTCATATTTTTCTGTAGATTTCAATTATTTTACAATTGTTGGATGAGTATTGAGGTACGAAGATATCACTGCACTACTGACATAGAGACATGAGGTTGCAATCATCAGTTTAAATCATGAAATAATTATTGTTTAGCTTTTCACATCCAATATACAACATACAGTGCACTGTGTGCTTGTACATGTTACTTGCAACCAGCTCTCAACAGATAGATTGTTAACTAATACGATGATTGTTTGGTTTTAATTTCAAGCCATCAAACAAGTAAGCATTGAAATAAAGGGTTCTAGATTGACACAATAAACAAAAATTTGGCTGTCATTTGTATTTGCAGCTCAAATTATTTATTGCAATTTTACAATAAATGTAGTGAATATTATTGAAGTGGATCTACAAACAACGTGATAGTTTTGCTCAAATGTTTTATCAATCTTAACCTCTAGAGTGCAACATAGGTGATTAGCTGATGGTGTATCTGTAATGGACATAAATGCGCCAAAAGGAACACGAAGCACTACATGTTTTTGTCATGAGTTATATTAAGGTAGTCTTTTGTCTAACAGAGTTCCTCGAGGACAAAAAAGACGAGGCTTTGTAAAACGGTTATGGTTAGAAAGTATTTACAAAGATGATTTTTAAAGAAAATAAGGATATTTCATGTAAAACTTCTTTATTTTCACAAAGCGAGGTTTCTTTATATACTAAATCAAGAATTTGTACACCCATACATCATTCTTGTCTTCCTTTTACTAGTAACGAGAAGGGAGTGCAGACCTATCGCTATGTCAAAACAAAACAGTATCTAAGTTAGTCCAATTCATTAGTGAAACAAAGGGATTTGAACACATCTAGCAAACCTTATCTTTATAAATATCTTTCTATGCTACTTTCAGTTTTAAGTATCTGTCATCTGTACCATTGTACATTTCAAGGAGAGGGTAGCAGAGAGTTGGAGAACTTGTTCCTAATCCTTCTCATGTGAATAAAATATTTCAAACTAATAGAAATTTCTAGAATGCCACTCAATCAATTCAAAAATGATTTATATTTACTAGAAATATTATTTCAAAGAATCAGATCCAAAATATCATCAAAGGGTAATCAATTGTTCATTTGTTCTTTTTGTCGATGTTATTGTCTATAAACCCTCCTGCACAGGATTCTCAACATCAAATGAGAAAATAGATTGAAGCTCAGTCACAAATACGTAAACCATTCAATTACAAGCTAGTCAGCACCAGCAATTCTTAGATCCTCATTCTGTGCTTCATTTTGAAGAGTCCCAGTGTTTGAAATAACAATTTAAGTCTCTACAATAATTGCTTTTACTCCTTTAGAAATTTTCGGAGCGTTAGCATCATGGAAATTATTCCTTGTCTAAATCATAGTAATCCTAGATACCTCAAAAGCGTGGTCATAGAAGCAAATTTTGTCTTCCAAATTCAGGGCTGTAACATTTACATCAAGTTCGGTCACACAAAAACTAGCAGTAATATAACGTCTTACCAAAACAAAGTAATATTGAGCTTATTCTTGCATTTATCATATACTATCCAAATTAAAAGAAATGGATATTTTACTTCATGCATTGTTCGAGTGAATTCAAAAGGTTACCTAGGGTATTTAATTATTTTCAGTAAATTTCACACTAACATTATACATCAGCGGCCATATCAAGAACTGTGGTGAAGGAATGGCCAGTCAAATCAGCTCAAGTTAAAGTCGGTCGAACACGACATTGAAGAAAACACTTATACCTATTGATCTTTATAACGAATTGAAAAGATTTAATTCAAACTTATCTGAAAGATACATTCAAACATCGGGACACTTTTATATGTGTATGATAAATATCACTTCCTCTTGTATGCAGTAGTGTTACATTACCATTATCTCGATCAAATCTTTCTTGCGAATTTATCTAATATGTAGACGGCATAGCCAACTTCTCAGCACATAATTTGATTTATAAGAAAAAAACTTAAAAATCCATACATGGCAGACAGTTCATTTTGATTTTGGTGTTACGAAAATATTCCCATTGATCGCTGTAACCCTAGACATATCAAGTTCCCCTTATGGTCACAGTTCATGTCTGATTAAGTAGTACAGGCATCGGAATACAGAGGGTTTTGATGGAGCCTCATTTCCATATTGAACCTCTTTCATGAAGTAATTTCTTGCTGTTAGATATACAATGGCGTCTGTGAAAAACTAAAATTACCATCTACAAGTAGTAATTTTTTTACATGTTAATGATTATGGACATATAAAATCAATTTCTCCAAATAAACATACACTTATGAAAATATAATCAAAAACTGCAATTTGGTAGGGCTGGCAGGATTTTAAGGATATACAGTCTTGTCTGTATATTTTCAAAAGCATGAACAATGAACTTTTAGCTGTATATTTCCAAAAGCAAGAACAATTACCTTTTAGCAGTAATGGTTCAATGCCCAAAAGCTCTTAAGTTTGAGTCAATACAAGCTGACTGAAAAATCAAATGACTGACATCAAAGTGAAATATAAAGGAATTCATAATATATAAACTATAACATGTTACAATATTAAAACTACTTTGTATTGAAATATTTCAATGTTGTTGTTTAAGTAAGGCCATCTTAGTCTTGTTAGCGTTTACGTGCATTGTATTGTACAGGACGTAAATAGTTAGGAATACATGTTAATTTAGAAATTTAGAAATTTATCTATTATTTTTCATTATAACATTGATGAATTATCATTACATTAAAATGTGTTTAACTTATATTGTCCAGTAGATATATTTATCTATTCGGTGGCATTTACTAATGCGTTAAACGAGAAAGCTTACAATATTGAATTCAAATTCAAAATACTTTTGTATTAAAATTTTAAGATCTGAAGTTCATCAAAGATAAGAACTATTTATGTGAAGCGTCAGTTAAAAGTCTCTGTCACGTCACGTATACGAGCGAACTAATCAAACTGTCTACACAGGCCTTGGTTCAGGATAAAATCAAACATTTATTTTAGGACACTAGATGGAGATACATTATGATGACATATGTCTGCAGCATTAGTTAAGGTTTGGAACTCGGGTTTCTGACACAAGGAATGTTAGCATAAGGAGTGATGCACGTATTAAGGGCTTGCTATCATCGATATTCTTACATGCATCTAATTCAGTTTTCTTTCTTGAATATTCATTAATGGAATTCATCACCTAGCTCAAGTGTAGACATAAAGCAGCAAAACTTAGAATTTAATACTCTTGCGAATTTAAATGAAATTATGCCTGAATAAACCATATATATGCGCGATTCACGTACATTATTTCCTATACTAAAACAACCTATCAGGATTTATCATTTATGAATTTCCCAGGATGAAATGACATGGTGTTTCTGTCGTTGGTTTCTGGAGGCTGCTAGTGTATTAAGACACCTTACTGACCGTGTGAGTGATGTGGCGTGTACAGAGAGATGACTGTCAACACGCCACGCAGATAGTAGAAAAAACGCCTTTAAATTCAATCAATCGGTAAATATCGGTAGTGGTTATCGTTGTTTACAGTAACCGACTACGACAACAATGCTTTGCGCATAATATGATAAACGTCGATCTATTTATAGACACGGGAAATACCTTTACTAATAACTTCGATTTCTCGGCTTATTTCGCGTCAAAACAATTGGCGAAAAATTATTCATATATGATCTTTGGTAATATTTTAAAATTTGTGTCATCATACTATGTGGCCCTTTAGACAAACATTGAACGTCTACATCAGTTCTTGCATTACACCATACATATTAGAAATTACGAAAATAATGTAAAAGTTGCTTAAAAAGTTCTTTTTTGAAACACACTTATAATACACAAACAGGGAAACAGAAAGATTCACAGACATGCAGGTAATATTATCAAATGAAAAACTCGCCATAATATTAAAAACGTATTTCATGAGTTACATCTTTACTAGAATCCTTCACAAGGAGTTTCACAAGTCTCATGAGAGCACCTGCGGATCATACGCCAGATATATACCAAATGGTCCTCGTCAATCACACAATAGTCGAGTCATCGACTCTGTCATAGAGGTGCTACTCAGCACTACGTTAGTCTATCACCATCGATCAGCATTACGAGAAGTTCTATTAACCCTGAGGAGCAACCTTTTGGACGTCTTAGCAAGACGGCTGGCGGAAATAGAGGCTGTCCCCAAATATTCATCTAATGATGTACGGATGTTCAAAGCAGTTTGAGATATACAACTTTGAAAACAAATTACTACAAGAAGGCTGTCTTATTGAAATCATTCAAAATGATGATCAATGAAAAATACAAATAGATACTTTTGTACATCCTGCTTAATCAGCATATATGAATCCGCTCTCGCTCCTTCCTAATACCCTGATCTCTTTCGAGCCGAAACCCAAAACAGACGGGTTCTTTTTCATTAACTAAGCAGTTAAACTGATAGATTGTCGGTTCTAGCTAGGCGCTCATCAATTATCAATTGGAATGAATCTAGTTCTGTTTGAGTTGTAAACACTAAACACACAGATATGGGACACTCCTTGTTTAATGCACGTATCACCGAATCAACTACACCGTACTGAATCTAGAATATGACTTCTTCTTTAAAGACTCATAACATAAACATTAAAATTAAAACGTCAATACCTAACATCCGTAGAATTCATTTCTATTTCAAAACCAATTATTATCGAAGGATAGATCGGTCTTAAATTATCTATTTAATTTAATTTAGTTTTCTTTGAGTTCTAAACACTAAATGCATACATGTAGGATGTTTAATGCACATATTACCTAACCATGTAAACCATACTGATATACCTAACCATGTAAACCATACTGATATACCTAACCATGTAAACCATACTGATATACCTAACCATGTAAACCATACTGATATACCTAACCATGTAAACCATACTGATATACCTAACCATGTAAACCATACTGATATATATTTTATACGTCAGAATGTGACGTTGGAGAGACCTCGCACCATGAACAGAATTGTTTTAAAGTGAAAGACTCATCAGCCAATTAATACCAT
The DNA here is from genome assembly GCA_921293015.1 of Phorcus lineatus. Taxonomy (NCBI): domain Eukaryota; kingdom Metazoa; phylum Mollusca; class Gastropoda; order Trochida; family Trochidae; genus Phorcus; species Phorcus lineatus. The sequence continues at coordinate 67,381,419 of OV121082.1, read as the reverse complement.
GAACTCACCAAGTAAGTCAAAGATATCATCAAATAATTTAAAAAAAGATGAAAATGACATAACTGCTAAAACTTTATGAAGGGTTAACACATTTCGTAATGTTAGATTTGATTCAAGTTTATGACCATGTTTGAATAGCTAAGAATATATTGAAATGATATTATATCTTTCTTATCTTTCAAGTATAAACTATGTTTCATGATGCATAAGAAAACTGTCTTAATTGCTTATCACTTGCTTTTTTTAAGACTGCCAGTTAAAACTTGTACTCAAATAATATCCGATTGTTTTTTTGTTTTATATGTCAAATATAAATACAATAAACTGTATACAGATATATGTTCAATAACAAAGCTTGGAATATTGAATTCGCAGAAAAGTGAACTTGTTATGATTGTTTGACGATTTGACATACAGCACTATTATATATATAAGTAATATTGATGTAAAACGCAGCTGAAATATGTCGCTCTGAGTATGCATGACACATATGCATAATTGTTATCATAAAATTTCGAAAAGATAAACTGGCAGAACTTCTTAACAAATTATATTTAAAAACATTACACATCTTGATATAGATAAAGTCCGTTTGTATTATTTTTATTATATACTATATTGTGTATATTGTACACGTGATTATCGAATTGCTTAATATTACAAACTGCTAGGTGACATACCATCTTAATTCGACTGTTTAGTATACGCCATGAATGATAATAGATACACATGTACACAGAATTAAGATGCATGCGAAAACCATACAAGTGTAAACTATACTGAATATTTAGAGTGTTTAATCAAACTGTTGCTCATATATACACACACATATCTGAGGACATTTAGATCAAAATACACGCAGTAGTACATTAATACCACATAGGTAAGGCTATACGATTTTACCTTTCAATGATCGACAATGAAGCTCGGAATGTTTCATTAAAGGAAACGAACGACTGATTTGAAGATTTTACGTATAGCACTGATAAGAACTATTGATGTGAGTATGAGTGAGGACGTCTCGAACTGATTAGGATGGCATATATATAAGGCACACTATCACGCTGTCTACATAGGTTTGGGTTCACGAGAACATCGATCATCTATTTCAGGAAACGTTGTGCAGATCAATAGGGAGGATTTGTGTACCAAAATCATTAGTTCTGATCTTCAACTATGTCGGAAGAAGAGAAGTTTACCGCAAGTAATGTCGTAAGGTCTCTATAATCTTCTTTATCCAACATCTCCCCCAACATAACAATATAATTCTATAATGAAATCATCACTGTAACTCCTGTAGAGAAACGGAAATTAAGAATGGCTCGGAAGTGGTGGCATTTTGTGTCTGCGAATATCTTATATGAAAGTTGCAGATACATCATAAATCTAACACATTTCAAAATATATAGATCAGTAGAAATGTAGCTGCATAACCGTAGATATATGACCTCTTCCCGCAGTATCATCAACTTTTAATAGGGGGATGTCAGCCTATTTTGGCGGAGCAACAGTGGCTAGTAGAAATGCTGCTTGTGACGTAGTGTACGGAGTAGCCCAGACAGTTAAGTGAGTAATAAAATAAAAAGTTGATATCAACAAAGTTGTCTTGTATAATCTTGCCAACTTTTAAATGCCTTTGGCGAAATATATCAGCATGTTTGACTTAAGTCATTTCGAATTGCTTTATAAATTTCAAAAGTTTCTTTATTCTGTTTATAGGAAGAGATAAAACTGCTCGCCCATCAATGTCTCGGACAGATGTGTTATTGTAATGAACTCTCTGAATGTGTAATGTGGCGTATGTAGAATGAAATGACTTTAATAGTCTGTGGAAATAAAGGACGTGTCCCGGTGGTGTGAACTTGACACTTCTCCATCTCCATGCAGTTCTCCATCGTCTCCAGACAACCGTGGTATGCACTGATGTAAATCTGAGTTGCATTCCATCAATCATTTTAGCATATCACTCTTTGCCATTCTGCTGTTACTACTCTGCGAGCCTTCATTATCTTATGTGTCAATATGTATTTATGCAGATGATTTAGCTTCAGCTTAAGATTCATGTTTCAAGCTAATACATTTATCAAGCTGTTCTACTGCATCAGTGACACCCTGCATGATAGGTTAAATATACGATGATTTTACTTTTAGATCCAGGCATCCAGACAAAATATGGAAACGTTACCAGTATAAATCAGAATAAGATGACAATCGTTTGATCATCGGAGGTCAGTGCTTTACATTGAGAGTAGTTACAATGTCAGTCCTGTTCTTTGGAATCACCATTACTAAACAAAGAGACATCATATTAAGTTATCGATATATAACTCGGACTTTCATTCTGCCCTTGACGTTAATAATGATAACATATTATGATGCCCTCACTATCTTCATAGGTATTCCCCCACTGAGTTACTCTTGGCAAAAAGTTTAAATGTATGAATGACACACTGTAATTATTCAGTTGCAAAACATGACCCGATGCGTATACACTTAAGAATCTGATCTTTTTACGGTAGATATATAAATGCACATCAGATAAATTGTTAAAATAAAAAACGGATGAAGAAATACATATTAACTGACAATTATTCTATGTTTAGGTGGTTAATAAGCAGATGTTGTCATCATCTCAATAGGAAACTGAACGTAAAGAGGGGATTAATATAAGGAATGTTAACTAGATAGACAGATGAAGTGAAGAAGGGAAGACTTAACACAAAACAAGGTTTGTTTACGATAAACAATGCAAACCTATCGGCCTATGATATATCAACCAAAGATAAATAGTCGCGTTTATTTCAAAAAGATTATTAACTAACGACAGTAAATCCTTAATATAAAAACATCAACGGTATCATGGCATTTTTAAAAGAATGAATGGCAGAACATCATAAATGTTATATAAAGTTATTCTAAGAAAGAACGTGAAAATTATCATGATAAAATGTGGGAAGAGCTTTCATCTGAAGCTGCTAAACAAAGGTTTATTTGACTGTGTGAGCATTCTTATGTAAAATAACCATTTTAAATTCTAAAAAAAATAATTCTCTAATGATGAGTACATTGTATGTTCGAAATGCTTTTCAAGTAATTATTTTCCTTTGTGCAGTACTCGAATGCAACACTGATTTCTTTCTTTGAAGTAATTACTAGTATCATAGTTTTTAAAATGTACCATTTCTTGCCACCAAAAAGATTATTTTGATCAATTCAAATGCCATCTTCATTTCAAATTTCTGAACATATGTTTGATACTATGTAAATGTACTTTCACTGGCTTCTTTTTCAAAATCATGAACACAAAAAGACATAGACACATTCCCGTATCAATGACGCTCACACTGAAAGCTGTTTTTATGAGTATTGATTAAAATATAACATCAAAGAACAACATCATAATAGTAACCACAGAGTGTGTTCGTCACTGACAAGGCTTTTGATACACATCAGATGACAGATGGCAACATACTTGTCACCTTCCAGATAGGGATCTTCAAACACTCCCAGTACGCAAAGTTGAAAATAACTGATTAATGTTTTCACTTTATCTTTATCCCCAAATCTTCGCAACAGTCCAACAACAACAGAAGAACGTTTTTTTGTTTTATGCTTTTATATACACCCCTGAATTTTAATTTCTGAAATTTGAATCTGTTGAAGATAATACAGAAAAATAATGTTCTCAATATTTACACACGGTATTCTTTGAAGCAATATATTACTCTTTGTAATTGGACTTAACAAAAATCCTTCCGGGTCACATATTTTGTCATAAATCATCACAAAAGATTAGTGGCAAAAACACATAAGGTTCATCTAGTATATACTACATATAGCTTCTAGAAATAACATCAAATTTTGTATTCCATTTATATCTTTCCTTGACAGTGGCAGCCAGTTTTGTCTTGTACCATTTCCAAATAACAACAGGGCAGTGAGGAGAATATAATAAACCCTGACACTAAACACATTCAAGGGAACTTTTCTCATTCATAATCATAATGTTTGTTGGCACGACTCTCCAGTAGGCTATCTTACTGCGTTCAGAAGATAAACGCGTTCACAATAACACAGCGGTACTTGTTGGTGTGTGGAATGTTTGCAAATGTTCCAAAAATATATCCCCTGAGTGCAAACCCTTCACCTAAATGCTCTGTGGTGCTTGACACTAAGATGAAGGAGTTCATGACGAAGGACAAATTCTTGGTGTATTTTTAAGTTCAAATGTTGAATAATAAGAAGAAGGAGATGAAGGAAGTAAACTCAATTTTGAATTTAGTCGCAGAAGCTGATAGCTAATATAGGCCATTACTGTTTTTATTTAATTGTTTTACCTTGTCTTAAATGATTTCGATATCAAACATTCAAAGTAGAAGAGATAAAAATGCTTACTAAGATGCTTACTTTCATTACGTGCACTATGTAATGCATGCAAATACACATATTGTCCTTTTTTTAAATTAAATTAAAATCATAAGTTATTGATGACTTAACACATTGCCAGATCTGGTGTCTTTACCACACAGATATCATCTCTAGAGTATTCAAACCTTTTGCAACAATTGATATTGATATGTTGTTTTGTACTTCTAACATCTATACACAACAAACATTGACAACGGTGGTCATCCATGTCGAAGGTAATGTTATCTTACCGCATGAAATATCATTAAGCGAATACGATGTCGATTGATGTATTTAGAGAATGCTATAAGATGGTGTTTGTCCTAAAGTTTCTAGTTCAGTGTGATTTCCTTTCCATCTGGTTGAAAGTTATCTTTGCACCTTCTGCGCAGCAGAACCAATGACAATAATGCATTTTTTTCTGTAGTTGTAGAGCTTCTAAGAATTTTTGGCAGGCATTTTCACAATGGTTTGAATTTAAATGTTTACACACATACATGACAGTTGTCAATGTCATTTGATTCTTTTTGGGGTTTCATCCACATTCCATACAGATGACACCTTTGATCTAATACTAATTCTAGCGAGTACCCCATTTGTAAATGTAAACTGCGAATTATAACCCCTAAACTATCACACGTTAAGAATAAATTAAAATACTATAGCATCAATAGAAAAAATAAGATACTGGAATAAAGCTAAATGTAATTAATGTGAAGTTAAATGGGCAATGTATGGCAAACTTATTACTGATTAACAATAGTATATGCTATATATTCTATAGGGAAATCAAGAGTGTGATCATGAATGAGTGAGTGAATGAAATGTCCGTGAATTTTATAATTTTTTATTCTTGTTCTTTGTTGAAAACATACATACAAACATACAAATATATAATCAATATATATATATATATATATATATATATATGAATGAAAAGTTGAATTGGTTGAAACGCAAGGTCACATATAGTTTAAATATAACATACTTCACATAGTCGTTTGAAGAATCATTTTAATCCGATACTAGTATTTCGTCAATAGTATTGACTCATCAGGGATGAAACGATATCATATATTTCATATATATATATATATATATAAATAAAAATATATATATGTAAGCTGATGTCATGAATAATAAACAAATTACCTTTTTGATCTGGAACTGCCTTTTAAGCGCTTTTCATCATTCTCTTGTAAGATGGAAACTTTTTCTTACATCGATGCTGTGATGTTACGATCATTGTAAGATGAATGCTGGTTTTAAAATAAAACCATCAAATTAAAGTTTGAACAATATGAGTTGCTAATAGTCATATATATTAATGACATATATTTCTCCAAATGTGCTAGGATATATTTGTTACCGTATCAAGTATAAAAGGAAGACATGGGAGTCATTGTGTTCAATTAAGCATAACGCATGATTGCTTATCCTTTAGTCTGCTTTTTCACGTAAATATATAGTATATAACTAACAGAACTGTTTATAGCAGTACTACCACTGGTTTTCTAGTCACTTTTTATTTATTTAAATTATGGTTTTCATCTTTTTCATGCAAAGCAAAATAAAACCAATGCGAATTGGTTGTCAGACACCCACTTTGTAAAAAACAAAACACTTGAAGAATGACATGATTGACTTTACAACAACGTGAGCGAGCAAATGGGATGATTGAAATGGGAGCCACCCACACCCACGTTGAAAGAACGCTTGGCTGCAGACTAATGCAACGTTATCGTCATTCGGGACAGGCATCACAGAGACCAAGATCAAGCCGATGACAGCTGGGCAAGGGGAGGCCATACACGTTATTAATGTGAACTGTTTTCAACACGCTGAACCTGGATTTCCCTGCAGTCATGACCGTGAACTTGGACCTCTGGACCCTCAGACAAATATCGGAGACTGTGCCGTTGATGCCGAAAGCTAATTTGTTGTACTTTTTATGAATATGATATCGTCACATGTTCTTGTTGAATAATTTTTAATAAATATCACTTTTGTATTTATTCTGCACTCTAGATTTAAATACATGGTAGCCTTTCTTTTGCCCATGAGTTTATTTTGTGTTAACTGCCAATGAAATCTGTCGTTTTAACAGGATAACGACAAGTGTAATGAAAATATGATTAGATAACAGACTGTGAACTAGAGATATTAAGTATGTCATCTGTTGTACCAAGTCAACAGAGTCATGTACCAAGCAATTATCTACGGAATGCATTAGTCACAGGACGTACAGACTGACCCAGACGATGATTAGCTAACAAATTAGACTTTTCACAAACCACACGCATTGCTCTATGTCTATTTAGCTAACAACATAAAATGCATAAAACACGTTGCTTGATTAATGAGTTATTCTTCCTTCTGACGTAAATCCTGGAAAATAGACAGGAAAATAAATATAAAGGAACCAACGCTTTTGTAATAACTATCCTTTATTTGGTAACTTGATGTCGACTATCAATGTCTTAGCTTACAATAGAAATTGGCAGATTATCTTATATAAATCGATCTCCGATAACAGTGATAAAAAATCAAGGACTAATCTATGAATTCTTTCTTTAAAAAAAGGTTAACGTATTGTGCTGGTTCTGTATTTGTCATAAGTTACTAAGTCACAAACATCATTTAAATACACATACCCTACCATTCTCGACATATAGATAAGCAACAAAGACATTGATTTAAATTAAGTCAATAATAAAGAAAACCTGTTCATAGTTATGTTCTTAAAATTCAACGATCACCAGAAGGGTTTTATTATCAAAATGCACGTTCGACGACTTCTTATATTGAACAAAAGTAAAAACTATTTATGGAAATTTGGAAAAATTATGATATAGGTTAAACACTGCTTTCAAGTTAGATCTCATCTAGTGAAAAGATATAAAATCGATTAAAGGTCAATATTGCTAACACGTTTGCTGAACAAGAAAAATTATATATAAATATGGGTATATATTAACTTTAGGAAATTATAATTGACAGATTTTTGAAACCACGGACAAGTATATTGTGGGTGTTGATTAAAAGAGAAACTTTACATTGTAAGTTTGAATTTTTTTATGAGCAAAGAAACACTTTTTTCATTAATACTCACGCTTTGTTAGCATTGTATTCTTTTGCTATATACCTGATATTGAAATATTTTTCATTCAGCTGTAATTACGTTCATGCAAAAGTTTACTGGCTGAAATTCATATAATAGTACTTTGTTTACGAAACGAGTGATGCAATGAATGAGAAAAGGTTATTCCTGCAGAGTAATTCCAATATTGCTCTCCCTTGTAAGATACGACAGTGTAATATTTATACGACAATATCAAAGTAGTGTAATGTCACTACAATTATGACGTCACACTAGTGTGCAGTTGTGACGTCACAAGATTAGCACCGCCGTAACAATGGCAGCTAAGTCGCGGAATTTTAGTTTCGCCTCTCTATGATTGATTTATGTGTACGTGTAAGAAACTATCAAAAAACTATCAAACTCGTTTCCGCTTAAATAAAAGTAGTATTAAATGGAATGTCGTTTGGTATCCTCTATTTCGAAGATCAGTGGCCATGGTAAATCTGCAAACATCTCAACAAAGGTATCAACAGAATTCTCAAGTTAATGAAAAGTGTCAAACTGACACGGAGACCACGAGTTTGACTTGGAAAGTCTGATAAGATCTTAACGTCGGCGATGGTCTGGAAACGGAGACGTTGTGAGTGTTTCCATGCATATTTCGAATCGCCTCTACGACAGAAAACTCACCACCGTGAATCGATGTTCATGATTACCGTTTATTGAATGTGGAGCAGTTTAAGAAAACGTAACTAATCTGTTGAATGAATGAATGAATATTTTTATCTAATATAAAAGCGATATTGTAGTTTTCTCCGAGCTACATTCTACCTTTGTATCCCATTGATAAAAAAGCAGAAGAAAATGCCACGTTAAACAGCAGCAGAGCGAGAAAGGGTCATCGGAACGTCACATGTAGGGGTTCAACTATAAGTATAAAACACATATTCAATATGGATTGCCAATTTTGCTATTGTAGAATTACAGTTTACTTCTATGCACATTAAATAATTTATTTTGTTAATTTTTTGACCATCAGTGTTCTTCGGGTGTAGATCATCTCCCCCCTCCTAATTGGTTTTAAATTGCCCCAGTTTTATCACTGGCTAATTTACAATTTGTTGCCAACCAGTCAAAATTCTTCATTTCTCATTGAACTATCGCTTTGTTTCGGAGCAGCCTTGGCGACAAGCCCAGACGGGTACTGGCAATGCGGCAAGGCTTATCTTAGCAAGTCATTGGGGTTTGCGTAAGGATAGGCCATGCGTGGGAAGATGGCTGTAGACATCATAAAGCAATTCCTGTATCGCTGCAAACCAGTTTAAGATGCTAAGTAAATGTAAAAAATGATTTATGTCCGTTTTAAAAATTGAAAGATTTAAAGATACAGAATCATTCATTATGTTTTTGAAGCAGTTGATTATCACCCTTTGAATACTTATCTACAAAGCATGTAAATAGTAACATAATGAACATAAAATTCGAATACACATTAATGAAACCACAAAATACATTATTATTGAAGCATAAATATGATTTTGACACTGATTTTGTGTGTCCAGGAATAACAGAAGATCTCTTAATGTTTTTCAACCTTTGGAACCATATACCAACATAACAAAAAAGTACATTGTATTTTAAAGTTTATATATGTTTTTTAAAAAATCCCAAACAAGCATCTTTAATGCATGAGACCAATCCAGTCTTGCAGTTAGGATTCGAGATGGGATTAATCATTCAACTGAGTCATGAAACCGCAAAGTGACTAGATCAATAATAGAAAACCTATTTTACCAAAACAAAGTTAAGCTGCATGTCTGGAGATTTTCCAGCGGTCTTCAGCTGCGTTGATGTGGATATTTGTTTTACTGCTTGCATATATAAACATACATAATCGTCAAAGCATTTTGGATTTCTGTGAATCCTGTCCCTTTTAGAGAAGACCCCAAGTTATTGATTTTGATTATTTTAGTGTGTACAAGTAGTAATGAGCATTTCTTTCTCAATTCCTGGAGATAATGATTAAAAATTTGTTTATCTAAATGCTCTTAACAATTTAACAAAATTCATTTAAATATCAAACAGTTGCAAAAACAACTTCGTACGCCTCTTGCCACGAATATTCCTACTATTTCCAGCTGTGAAGAGTTTATCAATGGGTTTAAACCAATTCAATCTAAGTGGTCTTTGAAGACGCGAAAGTTAATGTAGCAATATCGATTCACATCTGCACTTTTTGTGCCAGACCTAACCAGAAGTTATTTTCCTGTCTACTTATGAAACCAAGACTGATTAACAAGTAAGGAAGAACGAAATGAAAAAAATTATGTACTTAAGTCACTTCCGTTGCACTTAATTTGTAGTCAGGACGACGGTTTTAATGCGACAAGTATGCTTAAGGTTTCACAAGATCCTAAACAGCTTGTTCTACTACTATAGATAAATGTTGGGAAAATATCACACAATAACCTTACACTTTATTATGGCTATGTGATAACGTTGAGACAGAACCGACATTGCTATTTCACTTCTTTTCTCCTTTACATGAAGATATAAGAAATTCGTTATATATATATTCATTCTTACTATTGTCATAATGGTGTATTCTCTATACGAACACTGGAAAGTATAAATGCATTTAATTAATTAAGTAATTGATTGCATTCAAACTAATAGTGTGCCTCGATTATTGATCTTAAGTATTATGAACAGATATTTAAGTCCATTTACGTATGCTTATGACAAAGTTGTTTTGAAATACCAAATGAATAACGACAATATTGAGAAAATCATATATACAACAACTAGCACAGGCAACCTTTGAAACACTTACACCTTTTCTTCCACTGATAAGTCTACTAATGTGAACACCAAACCACAAGCTAGTATTCAATTTATCTCGTGGGGAAATTGAGTCCTACATCGTGATTAGGTTTGTGAAGTTGTATCCTCGAATCACCTAATCAATTACATTAGTTTAAAGTTTAAAAAAGTATGAATAAATTCTAATAAGAAAATGCCTTGCATGTCATTGAATTTAAGAGAAATAGATTTCATGAGATGATCGTTCACTGACCGTTTGGCAGTTTAAGTTATACTGTTGTATAGATGCGATCGACAATTCTAGCTGCCCAATTTTGTCGACGGCATTTACACCAGCTGAACTAGCATCTTTCGATTTTTTATAAGCCAGTAAACAAAGGCACTATGAAAACCATTTCTTAATGTCAACAGGATGTGTACATATGAGATACATCGGTTTGCTTTAAATATTGAAAATATACCTTGATAATAAACCGTGTCAAATCCGGGACCCATGATTACTGTGAATTTCAAATAATTTTCAATAAGAATGACACCATGTAAAATAGTGTTGTACATTACCAAATAGTTATTGGATCATATGTGAGTGCCAATAATTTTGATCCTTTTGGAATAAAGTGCTTGTGAAATTTTGCGAAATCATTAAGACTTCGGGTCAATTTCTAAATAGTAATTGGATAGATATAAAGTGACAATGATTATGAATTTTGACAAATAATATTTGAACTCCTGCAAATTAGAAAACATTATTTCTAGATTTTGTTAGATTCATGCTATGACCGAAAACTATCAGTACTTGAAGTTTCATTCAAGTAGTTTCATTTGCCAGTTATATTGTCATAGCTTGTCATTCATACCAAAATGTCAAAATAAATCTTAATTCAAATCTTTATCAATTCATCTAAATTAACATATATCCAATGTCAACTTATAACCATTGATTTAAACTAAATTGCAACCTTTTTGTTAGACACGCTAAATAACCTGCAATACTTCTTTTTAATCCATAATTGGCGCAAGCTATACTTAATTACATCAATGTTACTCTAAGACGTTTACTAAGCTTTCCAATTTATGTTTATTTACAATAACTCATTGTTCTGCTCTCCATAAATGCCTATGTAAATATAACACAAGAAAAGAGAGATTCTGTAATTTATGTGATTCACATTTGATTGGAGATGAGTTTCATTATATATTCCATTGTCACTACTTTGCAGATATACGTAAGTAATTGTTTCAAGAATATTATTTAACCTGGCCTAGTATGTATAAGTTTCGAAAACTTTTCACAAGTAAAATTTTTTAAAAAATCTTTCCAAGTTCATTAGGACTATTTGTAACCACTTTGAATGCTACATTTCATTTTTGCAGTTATCTTGTTGTACATGTTAAAATGTTATATTTGTTTACTCATGTACCACCGAAGGTGCATCACTTTTGAGTAATAAACGTGTGACGATGTAATTTTAAGTTTAAAAAAGATTCCATCCAATCATTGTGGCGAGTTCATCACCGTGCTCACACCACTCACCCTGGTTAGATCATCACCTCGGCCATTGTCCAGCTCAGTGATTGATGCATCAGCTGGACACGCACCTGCTGTAATGACGTATTAAGAAACCAACATCGACCCGACTTCATCTCCATCGCTTCCTCTCCTGGCTCCAATGGAGGATATTTTAAGAACTACGTATTAGTGCAAGGTTTCTCACTTGCACAATATCCCTTTGATCCAAAATAGTCTAATTGAAAACAGTTCTCGACTCACTGCATTTAGGTTGTCGCAGATTAAACTTCAAAACGAGCAATACTCAGCATGGATGATATATGCTTCACACCGATGCCCCTGAACTATTATAGTCAAATATGATAATAATAGCATGGCAGCTATATCCTGATTTATAGCAGCATCATTACATAAAAGTGTGTCACGATTCCAAATATTTCTGGAGATGTTGTGATTCGATATAGGTTTATTACTGCACCTTAGATAGATAAGATAGAACAATTGTAGCTAATAACACCTTGGAACTGTCCGGCAAAAAATTCGTGATGATGCAGATGAAAGCAGTTTAAGGGCTGTATTCTCACTCTACAGGACCATTAACCTTGTTAATTGACCACATTCCCAGCTTGTGTGAGACATAAAACAGGAGTAAACCAGCGATGTTATCATTTCCTTATTGATGTTCCTTTTGCACTGGAGTAGCTTCTTTCCTATAATGAACTGATGCTTTGATTCGTGGGAATTAGGTTAAGTTGAGTTTGTACCATTAACTGCCTTCACGCTCTGCAAATAACGTCAGCTCGTGAGATAAAGACACTGTGCAATTTCGTTCATGAACGAAACATGGAAAAAGCTATGGTTGGTTTATGCCATTATCACAACTTGACGACATAAAATAAGTTTGTAACCACAATTTTCTGTTGATATAAAATATTGAACGATATCTCTTATATGTTCCAATTTGACAGTAGCGCAAAAAATTACAACAGTAAAACTTATATTACCTATGTACCCTAAAACTGTGGGCCGATTCAATTCATTAGCTTTTCAAACACTGTTCATGAATTGATTGCAAGATCCTAAGTGTCTGCTTTCAGCTCTGCAGATTTCATCAATGAAGTGATGTTTATACATTCCGGCAAGTCTTTGAAGTCTATACATTTCATTTAACAAATCGATTTATCTAAAAACTCTTCATGCCAGACCTAACTAAACCTAATGTTCTTTTCTCCTGGATAGAACCCTGGGTAATTAGAAGAATGGATCAATATAGCTATGACATGAGGTATTTCTCTCACTAATTTGACCGGCTTACATGAATGTAGAATGAATGGACATTAATTTCTATAGTGCTTATCTCTCATGTAAGTTATGACTGCTCAGCGGCTTTTGTTGAAGTGGGTGGAGAGAAAACTCATGTTCCTGATATCAAATGGAAAAGGGTTCTCCGGGTTTGGGAGGGAACAACATCTTACTTCTTCGAATGTCTTTGTGTTTGTTCTAGGACCTTAAATCCGCTTTTCATTAGTTGATCTTCGTGATATTGTTGTTTAACAGGGCTGTACCGTGATGGGATAAGAAGCCAAAATATTTTACTTTGTCGTAGATGGTTTACTGTAAAGCACATTCAGTTTGAATGCAAATATTCTTGACAAATCTGTATATATCAATTATTGTTCAATATCAACTTTGGTTAGTAGCTCGTAATAGTGGTGACATGGTCAGCAGATGACTTTAAATTATTCTTTAATTCAGAAAGTGGAGAACAAATTGAGAAATCTATGTATGACCAACGACATTCACTAATTATAAATTTCTAAAGACACTCTTGCATATTTAAGAAAGAAAAAACCCAACTGCATTTATACGCGTACATTAAGTAAGTTCATATCTGCACTATCTGGAAAGTGCTTTTAGCCGTTACTTCAAACTTGAACCAGAAAGGGCAAGTTCGTATTCAATTATTGATTGCCTAGATTGGGTCTGTCATCAGTTTTATCTCGTAAAGATTGTGAATTTAATCCTCAATTTAAGACGAGTCGGAGCATCTACATAATCTAAATAATCAATCATATCAATTTCTAGGTACGTAGGCTGAAAACGGCAGTTGTTGATATATGTAGTGAAAGTCGCCCAGGACGTAAAGCTACGCATCAACGGTGTGCAACTTGGAAAAATGGTATTTAGATTGTTGTTAAGGTATAATGGTGTAAGGTATAAATTTGGTTTTCTATCATCAAAGGTCATAACTACATTAAAAAAGAAATTTTAATTTCATGACAAGATTTTTATGATAGATGAATCGTTGCATTCAAATCAGTAAACAAAATTTCGTTGCAATTAAGTTTTCATGAGATTGTAAAACGGTCCATAAGTCCTGTGATTCAAAAACTCATTGTCTTCAAGTTGTTTTGTTGTGTTTTTGTGTGTGAAAAAAATGTAGTTTATTCGCATGTCATACACATGGGACATTATCTATATTGTTGTTCTTCTTCTGCATTGTTCTGTAGTACATGATATTCATTAAAATTATTGAATAATTCCATTATGACATATGTAGTTGCATGCAAGCAGTTTTGCTGTTCAAATGTATCCAACCGAAAGGGCAGTTTTCTTTTCTAAATCTGAAAAAACTCTTACACTCTCTACTAACAGTGAAAAATGGGGGGAAATTATCAAAAACGGAAAAATGGTATTTCAAAGAAGAGCGACTGGAGACAACTTCACTTTATAAATATTTGGGTGTATTATTCAGCAAAAACCTTTCATGGAACAACCATTTCAACCAGGCAGCAACCCAAGATAAAAAGGTATTTATTGCTATCTGTAAACAAACCCATATCTTAGGCGATCTCTCGTACCAAACCTTTTTTAAAATCTTTGATAGTAAAATAAAACCAATAGTATTGTATGGGTCGGAAATATGGGGTTTGCAAAATATGGATATAATTGAAAAGGTTCATCTATTTGCATGTAAAAAATATCTAGGAGTAAAATTGAGTACACCTAGTGTTATGATTTATGGAGATTTATGAAGGTTCCCACTTTATATATACGCCTCTATAAATGCAGTCAAATATTGGTTGAAACTTTTAGCTATGTCTCATAAAAGAATACCAAAAAAAATTAATAATATGATGTTATTGTATGACAAGAATGGACAAAGAATTTGGGTATCCCAGGTTAGAAACTTTTTATTTGCTATTGGCTTTGGAAACATTTGGAATGATCAATCAGTATTCATTAATTCCCAAACTGTTCGACTTAAAGACATTTATCTTCAAACATGGTGTGAAAAAAATCATTTGTCAAGTAAATGTTTTTACTATTCACAATTTAAACACGACTTATTCAAAGAAACCTACTTGTCATGTATTGATATAAGAAAATTTAGGCGATCTCTAGCACGCTTTCGATGCACTTCACACGATTTATTAATCGAAACTGGTAGATATAGCAATGTTAAAAAGGAAGACCGAATATGTACACTTTGTACTTTAAATGAAATAGAAGACGAATACCCTTTTCTTTTTATTTGGCCAGTATATAATGCATTACGATGTAAGTATATTAAACAGTACTACTATGTCCATCCAAGTATTATAAAATTCTGTAACCTAATAAACAGTAAAAATCAAATTACACTACAAAATCTGGCTATGTACATCTACAATGCAATGAAGTACAGAGCATATGTCATATCACTAAAGTGTTAACAACTACTTCTATACATGTACTATAGGCTGAGGCCTCTTCAGTACCGAAATAAAGATTTACTAACAAAAAATTCCCTAGGACGTTATTACGCTTATGGCAATTGTTAACTAAGAGGAAACACCTGGTTTGACATTATTTACATTTACATACTCCCATATTTGCATAAGCTGATAAGCAGCATTGCATGACAAGTTTGTGGCTATTTCAGTCACAAGTGCATGTACACATGCAGAGAAAGTATGTGCATATACGAATTTCTGAAAAGTGGCGTTCAAGGCGACTTGTCATTTGTTCTGACGAATACAGGTAGAATCTGTATATTGCTGACAGCCGCTTACGTGTCCAGCGTCTACTCAATACGGAAATCCTGATTAATATAAAATGAGAACAGTAAAGGGTAGACGTTGATCAGTGCTGATGTGGGTAGCCTTTTATCATAACCAGAAGGTCAACGTTAAGGTCAATCACGGCACGATGGATGAAGGGAGGCACGGCCGTTACATTATTGAGAAAACTCTTCTGCCTTTCCGCAATGTCATTCCTTAAGTTGATTACATCTATCGGGATGAACAATTCCAGCCTCTTGCGAGTTAGGGTTTTCACAGATACGAGAGGCAGCACAGCATTGAATTCCTCGATTGCGAAAACCCGATGCGAGTGGTCGGCGTATTTCCCAGAGATATCAGCCCCTTGCCAAAATTCGAGAACTCAGACAGGCCGTCGTAGACGAACGGAACAATCTGCCAACGCAAATCTTTCGTAATTCGGTGCTATCGATAGGGTAAAGTTGTCAAGATGTGGTCAGGACTCACGACGAATACACGCACTAATGAAGTTCCATTTGCGGTTTTTCAAAGGCAATATGAGTGGTTTCAATGTAAGACATCCTACAACACCAGAAAACGTGAACGACTACAGTGTATACAATTTCATACAACTGATTATTTATTTGACAAATTATTCCTTCTATTGGATTAAATATTCTTGCTTTTCACCAACAAACTATGTTCAGTCCTCAAAGTTTGTCACAAACATGCATTCGCAAATTACCTTATACAACCACATCGGACTTGAGTTTGTTAAAAAAAGATCCGAAAGTTTTCGATGCTTCAAAATTGTACCATCAGTATATTTTTTCGAGTATAAATGAATATTTGTTTGTGAAAGTAAATGAATTTTCCCAATTTAGAGTAGCATATAATCTATTTCATATGTATGCATTAAATGCTTCGGAAACAGTCAAGCTACTCTTGTAGACAAAAAAAAAATTGCAGCTAAATTATTTATATACAAACAAAAACTACCTCACTGCTGCTCAGAAACAATCTTATCTAGATATGATAACAGATTCAGAATGCTTATTTTATGTATAGATATAAACAACGTTTTCAAATTTTGTTCCACATTGAATTGTGAATAATCATAATTTTGTTTTATGATCAAATTAAAGTTGCGAGAAAAATATCTTAGAGCATAGTAATTTATTTCATCGTATTTCACGTTTGAAAAAATGTTAAGATCCAATCGAAATACAAGTCTGTAAACCATTAGGGAAAGTGTGTCTAGGATGTTATTACGTGCTCTACGTGCTCTACAGGCTTTTTGGTATTTTGTAATGACTTTAAGTTATAACTAAATGCCTTTTCTTATCTATCTTCTCTATAAACGTAGCTATGAACAACACAATTCTGGTTCAAGGAGGCTACCTAATGGATGTTGTGGCTATAAGCACATATATGAAGTACAGTTGTTTTTGCTATTTATAGGTTTAATAAATTGCGTTGTATAGCAGAAACCTTTTATTGTAATGGTCGTTTTCAAATAAATTATCACCATTGGCCTATTTTCTTAATAGAATCGTCTGTGTCAATTATTGATGAATTATTGATACGTGATTTGACAATATTTGATGTTTATTGAGATTAGCATTCGACCGCCCCTTTAATCGATTGTTATTCAGGCACAGTGCGATTGAAGAGCTTACGTCATTATTACTATGCGATAAAACTGTACTAGCATGTAACTTGAATCAGAGAATCGTGATGCGGTAAATTGCTCATTAGACCGTTTTGACATGAAGGCCGTGGTTTGAGATATCGTCTGCATGATTATTGTGAAGGCTTTTCAAGTCAGGTTAACGAAAATAAACCCCTGAAAGCTCTGAATAATCAATCTGCAGAATAAACACAAGGTTATGGGTTCTGTGTTGCTTGATGCCAGTTTAGAATCACTCAATACAATTTCATTTTATTCATTTAATGATGTAATCGTACATAGAGTGTAACTGTCATGATTAAAGGGCACTTTGATTTCGCATGGTAATGATTTAACCCATCATTTAAAATCACATTTTATTACTCG
Source organism: Phorcus lineatus (assembly GCA_921293015.1). Classification (NCBI taxonomy): domain Eukaryota; kingdom Metazoa; phylum Mollusca; class Gastropoda; order Trochida; family Trochidae; genus Phorcus; species Phorcus lineatus. The sequence goes on along the minus strand of OV121082.1, from coordinate 67,363,519 downwards.
CCCTGTAAGATACTGCAGTGTAAAATTTATACGTCGTTATTATAATATTGTAATACCGATGCACGTATGACGTCATAATACTGTGTGGTTGTGAGGTCACAATCTTGGAACCGACGTCACAATGGCGGCCAAGTCGCGGAAATGCTTCGGTCAGTACACTTTCGGCAATCATGCTTGATTACTGAGGTCAAGTAATAAACAGAATACTAAACTTCATTCAATATAATACTATTTCTATTTAACTCGTTAATGATTTGGTATCAAACTCGCTTTTGCTCGTTTTATACTTAATCATTAAATCGTTTAATAAAAATAGTATTAAATGGAAGGTCGTTAAGTATCCTCTTTGTGACGAATAGCATGAGATATCGATTAAAGAGTCACTTTGAATCGTTACTATGTTCTACAGCTGCATGCCAAAAGTTTGTTCACATACCTGATTATACAAGTGCAATCATCATATAATTTGACATGCCTTTGAGGTATCGTAGCGTTGCGAAAAAGAAAGTTTAATATTGAATTTCCAATACACATATGCAGATTCATTTTTCTTTAAGGCAAATGTTTATCGTACCCCCACAATTACCCGGAACAGTTTTGGCAAGCCATTAAAGTGACCAGGGGTAAAAATTCCAAAAACATTAATTTTTATCTTTCTCCATAAAATCCTTTATAAGTTATCAACTTCTTTAAAAATAAGTCGCGTTTGTTCCTTAGCACAAAGTCAATGTGATTAGGTTGGTTTTAATCTCAGAGAGTCGATATGGAACATTTCATTTGACATTTAACGAAATCGAAATTTAAAAAGATATGACCCCTTCTGTCTATATCAATGTGCCAAAATTCGAATTTTTGCACGAGAGACTAGACAATCCAAAAATGAGTTCAAGAATGGCTATTTCCCACAGGGACAGTGGGTGATCCATTGTTAATTTTGCTGAAGTTATTCTATTGACGTTGAAACGAACCCCAAATTACATGATAAATTTATTTATGCTACGATTCAGTTGTAAGTGAACAAACTTTCGGTATGCAGCTGTACATTATTATAGAAAGTAAATCGCTTTAAACATCGTAAGATAAGACCTTCATGTGACCTTTTCTGATCTACTTGACCCCTGTCATTTACTGAAGATGTGTCTTGGAGAATCAATCCTGTCAATTAGGTATATCTTGGTAACTGACCTTCAGAAGTATTTGCCCTCAAGTATAACATAGGTAGAATGTCGCTGAAAGGCACGTATCACACGAATGATAAAAAATAACAACCTGAAAGTGCATATACCTATAGGATGTATAATTAGAAATTATAAAATATAATCATGAAAATTTACACTCTTTTTATTTGCGAATGTACTATCCGTCAAGACGAAAAACCGTTTCATAAATATTAAGATCTTTCTGATATATTCCCTTGTCTCTTTAAAATCATAATGTTTTTACTTCACATTTGTCACGTCTCATTTTGTTTTTATCGCATCATGCATTCCACTTTATCATATGATATCTTATAATTAATTATTACTGATTTCATTATGCTAGTTTTGTCTTAGGAGAGTTTCATAACATCCAATTGAAAAATGTATTTAACAGTCAAGACAATTTGCATACAAATCTTTATTCTACCTCAACTGACTATCCTAAAGTATCAAATCATTAGAACTTTTGACATATTTTATCAAAATTTAACGGACGGAGCTACTTTGTCCATTATGAAATATTCAATCACGTTCATTGTGAAACATCAGCCCATCGTGATGACGTCAAAGCTCTGTTGTGTGAAATCGATTGTGCCATGTCCATTGAGCTTTGGCATAATTCCTTATGTAACTAAAATATACACAAATGGTGGCGATGTTCAAATAAGACACTACCCATAATCAAATTTTACATTTAACTATTCTGGATCTTCTAAATATTTCATTTGTTCATATGACTATTAGCTATGACTTACAATAATTAATTAATTAATTAATTTATCAATAATACGTAAAACAAGTTAAAGTGGTTGAAAGGAACTTTGAAAATTTCTGACAAGAATCAATGGAGATATTTTCATACCAGCATTTGCGCATATTCATTTATACACACCTTATTAAAAATCTATGGTCAATATAATTATGTAAAGGCATAAATGGATGTATCTTATCTTTATTTGATGTTCTCTACTCTTTCCAATAGTTTGGATGATTTCTCCTTCCTTTTGTATTAGCAGAACTACATGTCGTAGCTATGGTTTAGTTTGAAGCACCATCAATTCAAACATATCTCTTTGTCATCCAAAACTGTGTTCCACAGAAGATTTCCCTGGCACGAGACCAAGCAATATCTCCTAGGAGGTACCATTTTGACAGTATGTTTTGATCAATGCCTTGCCGTCGTCAAGTACATGACATGACAATTGTCCACACCATCAATTAATGACATCACAATGATATTGCATCATAAACATAACGACGTCACAATTCTATGACATCACTTGGGGGTCTGAGGAAAGTGCAGTGTATATATATTTGCGGGTTGATAAAAGTTATAAATATCTGAGGCTTGCTCATATGAGATTCTCTATGTCATCTACTGAAAGGTTACCACATGTTTATATTAACATTCAACTTATAATCGGATTGATTGAGTATCACAGCAGTTGGAATATGAGTGAAACATTTAGAATCGAAAGGGGAAATTGGACGATTAAAACCAAAATGTTGACTAGTGTCAGGTGGCTTGTTAAAGAATTCTTTTCAGAAATAAACTTATACTTTGTACATTGAATTGTAATGCTATAATCACATGCATAAGTATAAAATACCCTATGCTCATGATTTATAAATCAGCTTAACCTTGCAATAGAGCTTGATGATTATATGACATTTGTTTTCTAAACCGAGAACTTAAATGCCAACTCCAATGATCTTACATAAGGATGTTTTAAAATTATTTGCATCTTTATTATGCACCCTTTATAAATACTTTTGCAACTTCTTTTTTTTTGTAATCTAAAGGCGCGTTATCAAATAGCAAACATTGATTTGTCATAAACTTTCGGTTTTTAAATCATTTGCTACATCCGAAATTTGTAATATTATACAACTACATTCATTACTTTTCAGTGAGAGAAAAAAGAGGACAAACTTATTTAGGAGTTTTTAAGAAAATAACTTTTAATAAATCAAACTATACATGTAAATGAGAGTTGTTACCAAATAAACACGTTGTTATATAAAATTATCTAAAAATAATACACAACATCAATTGGAACAACAAGTTAACCACAAGGGCCAATCCAGGACTGCAAATTATAGTTGTATAATCATACGTTAACTGATATTTTATTTTTGTATGTAGTAAATAGCAACCTCCGCTGAGGTTGATATAGAAATGAACGCGCGAGCGGTAGCGAGCGTGTACATTTCTATATCAACCGAGGGCGGAGGTTGCTATTTGACTTACACATCGTGGTTAAGAAATGAAATTATTTTATGGTTAGATACAGTGTTTTGTATATGATATTGTTTGAAATATTGAATTTTGAGGGGTTTTTAAATATCAATTTCTGTATATAATTATGATTTCGAAGAGTTAGACAAATAATATATTCATAAACATTCAAACATGCCTAAATACATTTCATTTTGCTTAGTGAAGACACTGAAGCTGCAATAACTAATTATGTGCTTATCAGACTTATTTCAAACTTATCACAACTGACGCCATGCATTGACTTTGTATACAGGAAGTAAGTCGACTACATTACAGACATGCGATTTTTTAAGACAAGTGGCTAAAAAGGAAAACATGGCATTTAATGAAGGCATATGTCTAGTAACCAAGCCCGCACTTTATCACTTATTTTAAAACAAGTGACATTTCAGGCGGGTAAAACGAATTCAGTGTTGCTGTTAGGACTCAGAGGCGAGACAAGATCAATCATTCACGTCATTGAACAACTCTAGATCAACAACACCAAACATACTTTACCAAAACAAAGTTAAGACGTAATATGTCTAGATGGAGATTGCAGAGTTAAACCTATATCCAGTGTCCTTCGTTTGATGGAGACGATTCTATTTAGTTTGTACATTATGACAATTATTCATGAATAATTATTCGTGTCTATGTTGTTCACTTTGATATTTTTCTCTTGTGAAAAAGGAGGAATATTCTTGGAGATAATGAAATATATTTATCACAATGACGTCTACAATGAAAGACAAATAATTTCAACTAAATTAATAGATTAATAAATTCAAACTAATGAAAAATGTTTTTTATATTGAAATATTTTTGAGTCTATTTAGAGCTATGAACAGGTCATGAAAGGTTTTTGTATAATGCAAGAAATTTTGAAATCTATAAAATTGATGTACATCTGCACGTGCAAGACCAAATCAGAACTTATATTGCTGTCTATTTCATGAAACCAGGAGTCATTAACAAGAACAGAGAATCAATGGAACCCAAATAACATGCAGCTTACATGCATGCAGCAATCTTACCTTTGTTTACTCCATAATAAAACATTCGTTTGTCAAATAAAATGACTTTTCCCTGGTTTGAAATAGCATAACAACTATTTGATACCTATTGATAAGAGGCATGAGAAACTATTAAACCCACCCTTGTAGACCAAAACAAATACAAATGCTTCTAGTACTGTTATGGATAATACCCTACGGAGTGAATGATGTGTTCTATTGGTTAGAATGCTTAAACTTCACTTTGTCTTTGAAGTCACTAAAGTTAGAGTATATTATCGAACCACGTCTCCTCTTTGATTTAAACATATTTATTCATGAAAATGTACAAATCAAGAATGGATTGGCCAACAAGCTCCTAGGTGCTCCTAGGTGCTCCTAGGTGTCTCCTCTCTCAGTGCCAGACCTAACCAAATATGATAGCACTGTGAGGAAAGAGCTTTTGCTTATTTTATATGGTCATGAACAACAATCTGTTCTACATTTTATTCAAAATTGAAATGTTAATTATCACAATTTTGATTAGATTGAAACTGCTTGTAAGAGAACTATTGTTTTACAGGAGTAGTAGTTTATTTTATTGTATTTCACTACTGACAAAATGTTGTAGAGGTCTTCACGTTTTGATTGAATGACAAAGTGTATAAGCCATCAAGAATCTATCTAGGATTTTATTACGTACATTACGGGCTTATTGGTATGTTATACAAGACAATGTTATTGATGACAACTTCTTTATTTATTTTCACGACGTTTCTGGGCAACGTCTTGCCCCTTCATCAGATGGATAATGAACAAAATAAGTTGTTACAAAATATATATATATACAGGAAACCATTGATTCAATTGATTATGTACAAATACAGTGAGATAAAAGTAACAAGTAATGACACAAAGGTGTGGTGTTAATACAGATCTGAATGATTACACAGTGGAGTGGTCTATGCTTCTTTGTGGATTGGCCAGGTGGTAGGGAGGTAAACCCCTTGATCCTCTAGGGGTAATCTCCTGAGGCAGATTGACTCGAGAAGTTTTGCTTTGCCCCAATTAATGACGTTGGAAGCCATGATCTTAGTGTGTTGCCAGTTGATTTAGTGGTTTGGGTTGTTGATGATGTGCTCAGAAAGGGCGGATTTGAGATCAGACTTTTCTACAGAACTTTTGTGTTCTTTGAGTCTAATTTTAAATGAGATATTGGTATGTTGTCTCGGAATGTTGTTAGTGTTTTTAACTAAATGCCTTCTCTAATCTCTTTTATGTATCAACTTATCTATGAAGAACACAATTCTGTTTCAAGGCAGATACTTGATGGATATTGAGGCCATAGGTACATTAGAAAAGTACATTGATTTTTGCTTTTTGCAGGTTTTAACTCATGTTATATGGTATACCCTTTATGGTTGTGATATTTGTTTTAATGCCAAGTATCAATAATTCATTAAAAAAATATCTTTATGAACAATTTATCTGTGTCAAATATTATTGAAATTGAGGTCTGTACATCGAGATTTGAATGTAATTGAGATTAACCTTCGACCATCCGTTAAATCGATTGTAATTACTCTCAGGCACCTTGAAATTGAAGAGCTCACGTCATAATTACTGTACTGTCAACCTGTATTAGCATGTCACTTCAATCATAGATCAGTGATGCGGTACCGGTAAATCGATTAATGTTTTTAGATATTGTTTCGCTGAATACCTTGAACGCTTTTTAAGTCAGGTAAACGAAAATAAACCCTGAAAGTTCTGAATAATCAATATGCAGAATAAACAGAAAGCTATGGGTTATGAGTTGCTTGATGCCAGTTTAGAATCACTCAATACAATTCATTTAATGACGTTTGCCTACATACACAAAGGTAAAATGAGACTGTTTATTTCATTGATATGTTCTATACTATAACATCAACTATTCCACATTAAATTTCGAAAGATATAACCTGTGTGTGACCTCCATGTGACCACCTCTGGTCTACTTGATTCCTGTCAATTACTGAAAATGTATCTTGGAGAATCAATTCTGTAAATTTAGTATATCTCGGTAACTGTCATTTAGAAAGTTTTTAGCCCTAAAGTACAACATAAATGAAAATGAAAAGCAAGTATCGCATAAATGATAGAAAAACCCTGCAAATGAATGCACCAAGAGGATTCATAATTAGCAACTAGAAAATGTAAAGGATATACCATTCCAGGCACTTATCCTAATATCTCAACAATAAAAAAACTTACGTTTTGAAATAAACATTAAGATCTATCTGAAGTATTCCTTCGTTTTGTTAAAGTCATAATGTTTTCATTTTACATTTGTCATTTTTCGTTTTGTTTTTATAGCACCATGCATTTACTGAGATATCTTGTTTTTAAATTCATCACCGATTTCATTTTGATAATTTGTTCATAGGAGACTTATTTAGCTGAAACATAATATTCAATTGAAATATATATTTATTACTCGCCCGTGTAAGATACCGCAGTGTAATATTTATACGGCGATATTAAACTAGTGTAATACCGCTCCCCGTATGACGTCATAATATTGTGTGGTTGTGACGTCACAATCTTGGCACCGACGTCTCAATGGCGGCTTAGTCGCGGAAATGCTTCGTTCAGTACACTTTCGGTATTAATGCTTGATTATTGAGGTCAAGTAATAAACAGAATACTAAACTTCCTTCCATTTAATACTATTTTTATTGAACTCATTAATGATTTGGTATGAAACTCGCTTTCGTTCGTTTTATACTTAATCATTAACTCGTTTAATAAAAATAGTATTAAATGGAAGGTCGTTTAGTATCCTCTATGTATTGAGCGGATAATGACTGTACCAATCCTAATTCTACTAATAAGTATAAAACCATTAGAACTTTTGATAAATTTTATCAAAAGGTAACTGACGAAGCTACATAGTCCATTATGAAATATCTAATCAATGTATTTGTAAAACAGCAGCCCATCGTGATGACGACGATGCTCTGTCGTGTGAAACATCAAAGCGATTGAGCTTTGGCCTAATTGATAATATCTAACTTGAGATACAGACACTACCAAAAATGAAAAGTAACTTTAACGTTATTGACTTACTGACTAAAGTTTAAACACAACTGATCGTTTAACAGGATCTGATTAAGATATTTTCATTCCAGCCAAAATTTGGTCAATTCAGTTTTCTGAATGCATTAACTAAATTCATTTATCTTAATTGGATGTTCTACATTAAGTCAAGGCGTGTTTCTTTTCATTAGTTTGGACAGTTTTCTGGCACAACTATCGTAGCGTTGATTTACTTGAGGCACGCTAGTGACTGATATCCTTATGAAAAAAAGTCTCATGCTTTAGGTTCGTAGACCCAGGCAATGGCATGAAGCCAATATCATGAAGGTGCCTGATAGCTGATCTCGAGGGATACTCTGATATCCATTGAAAGGTGACAGTGTGAAAATAAAGTAGCCGTCTGTCAATGAATTATATATTATAAACTCTGTTCTTTCTATTGGTAACTTGATTAACATTTCATGTCAGTGACATTTAATTTATAAAATGGTTGATTGAAATAAGTATTCCGGAAAAGATATATGTTTATCAATGGAACCGAAAGGGGACAATGGGCGTTTCTATTAAACCGAAAATATCATACTTTAATTGTTTTTTTCACCTCACTGAAGAGGTATCCCAAACTGTGATAGATTCTAGGTGTTTAACCAGCCATCCTCACGAACTTAGCAAAACGTCCCACATATTTAAAAGGGTAATAAACAAAGAGGCGAGATTGAATGTCTATGATAGGCACATGTTTTGCCTAGAAGTACTCACAATTCCATAAGAAACTTATACCCTTATGTTTCATTATCACTTTTTCAAAATATTTTGGCCACAATGTTTGGAATATATGTTAAAGATTTTAAGAAATGCAGAAATTCAATTAAAAAAAGAAGTTATCGACCTTTATCACCTTCTTGGACACTTACATGTATCTATAAAAGTATCATTACTGGAGGTCGCCATAGAATAAGCCTAAAAGTCCATTTCACTCTCCCATTTCGTCAATTTACGGATATTCCAAAACGACGAATTCTTAAAAGGTATGTTTTTTTAGAAACAGGAAAAGATATTGTTTTAGATTTAAAATGTAGTAAAGCTTCTGAGGACATGCTATAACCTTGTTTCAGTCGTTTCTGGTGAACTGGAATAGTCAGCATTTTTTAATGGTGACGTTCTTTTGCTCGTGGGTGTCAGATTAATAAGTGTAATTAAATGGGATAAAACAAATCCACAGGAAATAGAAACTCACTAGAGCTACCAGACTTGACAAAACTACAAAAATAACTTTAGCATGGCTGTTGATAGTTGAATCAGGACAAGGCACAGTACATTGAAAATGTTCATTGACCCTTTGCCGAAATATATTTGATCTTGCTTGGACAAGAAGCTTTAGCTTGCTAGCTATGTTCCTGTTACATTTATCACTACTGACACCATGCATTTACTTTGTATAAGACACGCAAGTCAAATGCAATACAGACATGAAATAAGCGAGACAAGTGACTAAAACAGAAAACTGCAGGCACATGTCAAATCCTGTCCGAAACCAATCCTGTCGATATTTTACTAATTTGACATTTGACATTTCATGAAAGTCAAACAAGTTCTTTGCAGTTAGGACTTAGGTTCCAGACAGGATCAATCATTTATCCCATGGAGCAACTCTTGATCAATAACAGCAAACCCATTTCAGCAAAACTAGGTTCAGGCGTCATGTGTCTACCTGTAGATTGCAGATTTAAACCTATCCAGCGTTCTTCAGTGAATGGAGATGGTTCAATTATTTTATCATCACACACCCTGGATTGATTGAGGACCCCGTCCCTTGTCAAGAATTACGATTTATTGCTTTAGTTTTGCTTATTCATATGATTATCATTAATATTTTTGTTATCGCTTTTGATACAGGGGTGAGGGTATTCTCTGAGACGAAAACTTCAGTTACTATTTTACAGTTTGAAATGAAGAAAAAATCACTTCAACATCAAGCTATGTATGCTGAATGTTGTAACTATGCATCTTGATATGTTAGAAACGTTGAATCATCGATTTACATCCACACTGTTTTGTGCCAGACATAATAGAAAATAATTTGTTGTCTTCTTATGTGTTTTGTGTGTCTTCGTTCCTGGTCGTCATTTCATACAACAGTACAATAACATCCATGAAGCTTATACAGGAACTCCGATCTGCTACTTATAAACCACGTTCCCTTTATCTTTTGTCTGATTCAAATTTATAATTATAAGCTGTCGAAGGGTGAAAGGTCTACTTCAAAGACTACCAGTCCAGTTCATAAATGAATTCCCAGATACCTAGAGCCTATTTTAACTCTGCAGATTTTCTCAATGAGTTAATCTTATTCGATATAACAAGTCTTTGAAGTCTATAATGAAACATTATCGATTTACGTCCACACATTTCAAGCATGCCCTTACCAAACCTATTTTATGGTTTAAATCATGCAACCACAACCAATGAACACGAAGGTTCGACTTGGTTGCAATAAGTATTCCACCGTTGGTTACAAGTTGTATTGAAAAATGTAATGACAAGTTGGTTCTTTGGTAATTAATGGTAGTAATTGATTTATAAAGCAGTTAGCTGAGTCAAATAAAATTTTTGCTAAGATATCAAAAGCTTTTAAACCATGTAAAATGTGTATAACCTTTCTTTAGCCACTTCATTTATATACGAAAGAAATGTACTAGTACTAGCTTGTTGCCTTTGAAATAGAATGGTATACAAATAATTCCTTAAATTCCATAAACTTCAATTAACTAATGAGTAACATACAATTCTACCGAAAATTTTAAATCTCGTTTAGCTTATATACCGTCATCACGATGTTTCTAATAGCTTAGCCACTGCATTTTTGATAATTTCATGATTATAACTTCAAAAAACTTGTAAAAACGGTCCATTCTTTCCCGTTGTTTTAACTATCACTTTTTATGCATGAAGCATTAAGTGAGAAAGAAAGAGGAAGCAAATGACCTCAGTATGAGCAATACTGTGTATATCAGCATTATAAAGATATTCCCTATGAACAGTTCTGAATACAATAAGTAATAAATATCCAATACAGCTTTGTAGACGTAAGTTAATTTTAAATTATTGACCAATTCACTTCACCACATCTGTAACAGACTTCCAGAGCTTCATCTGTTCACTTCTACACAACTGTAACAGACTTCCATAACATCATCTGTTCACTTCTCCACATCTGTAACAGACTTCCAGAACATCATCTGTTCACTTCTCCACATCTGTAACAGACTTCCCAGGACATCATCTGTTCACTTCTCCACATCTGTAACAGACTTTCCAGGACATCATCTGTTCACTTCTCCACATCTGTAACAGACTTTCCAGGACATCATCTGTTCACTTCTCCACATCTGTAACAGACTTCCCAGGACATCATCTGTTCACTTCTCCACATCTGTAACAGACTTTCCAGAACATCTGTCAAATAATCCACTCTTTGTAACAGACTTTCTAGAGCATCATCTTTCCAATTCTCCACTCTTTGTAACAGACTTTCCAGACTTTTCCAGGACTAATTTGACAACATTTTAAGGATGGAGATTTAATTTGCAATTAATTTGTCTACATCATCAATAACTAAATGAAGAATTTTATTGACATATAGAAATTGTCTTACAACGAACTAATTTATCTGCTTAAAAATATTGGAAAAAATATATTTTCTGAATTTTATTTTTCTATAGCCCAGCGTAGTGTATTTATAAACCGGTTTCACCCAAATGTGATCATCAGGGTATCAACATGTATATATATATATATAGACTGTTGAAAAGACTTGTTATCAAGTCGAAATGCGACGCATCCAGTCATCATTAAAATGATATCTACAGCAAGTGTCGTCTGAAGTATTTTATTTTCAAATATATATATATATATATATATATATATATATATATATATATATATATATATTCGAGTATCAAAATTTTCAAAGGAAAATGATATTTTTGTGTAAAGTATTTATCAATGCCAGTTGTAATTTATCATTATATGTGAATTCGCGTTCTAAAGCAGTATTGTGTTATTGAATAAGCGTGATAACATTAAACCGTTCAAATCGATAGGAGCGACCTTCACGAATGCTGTGATCGAAGAGCTCACGACTTGCTCACTATACAGCATCAAATTTCATTAGCATGAACTTAAATCAGCAATCAGTGATGCGATAAATCTCTCATTAAACCTTTTGATATGCAGATCTTTTTGTCAGAGATATTGTCTTGCACCCATAGAAATTCAGGTAGATGAAATAAATCCCATGGAGCCCTGAACAGTCCTTTTGCAGCATGTACACGAAGCCAATACATTGGATCAGTGCTGTGTTGTTACAACTTTCAAATGTCTCATTGCAATTTTCGCTTCTTTCTTTTCTGTTGATATCAAAATGGTAAGACAAACCACACCAGACTTGGTTGTGTTTATTGTTTAGCTGTGCAGAAGATGGAGAGCTGTTAATCACCGCAACACATAAACCGGACATTGGAGAAATGCATTCATTTGAAATCAAGCAATGCTTTCTAATACAGTTTTGTAAAAGAGTTGTTGTAAAAGACAATATAGCCAAACAGAAGTTGACTTTCAGGGCTGGAACCTGAATCAAGGCAGGCAATAAATCAAATATCTGTCTTGATAAAAGCCTTCAAAACAGAGAAAACATTTGCATGAAAACACCAAATGTTTTTTTTAAACTGTACATGAAAAATACATTTCATATGATTATGATATTGGTAGATTGCGTAAATGAACTTCATATCTAACAGATCAAAATAATTAGAAATAAGAAACATCAAAATACAAAAATAGGATTAACGTACATATGTAAGTATATTTCAAACCGTCGTGTTTTCACAAAAAGAAGTTAATGTCAAGTACATATTGCTGTTCTTTAAAGCACAAATCATGCCCCTTCTGGATGAAATTTAGGACTTGACAATTACAAATCATCATAAGAAACATAAATAGCGTTATCACAATGAACTATGTTTAGAATGTCAGGAAGTTATTAAGGCAAGCAGTGAGATAATACACGGTGCGTGATAACGTCTCATCGAGATACATGCATATCAGTTGTGATGAATTTAGCTAATGACGCAAATGAATATTGGTGTCAAGCTTTACGAGAATTGATGTTGAATGAAGACATTAATAATGGTAATAAGTAATAACCAATTTGCCCGAACAAACGGTAATTTTGCGTTGCCATGGAATGATACAAACAAACGTCGACATTGTGTTATTCAGCTCGCGGCAGAGAGGGCAGTTTGTATTTGTATTTTATATGCTGATAATGTTCATATTATCTTATCGTGGTTGGTGGTAGGAGTTCCTATCCTTGTACTGAAACATGTAAATCCTCTAATGATTGTCAATATACAATGCTTTATGATGTTTGATTGATAATGATTTTAGATAAAAATGCTCTGTTATGAACAGTTCACTGAATTTCCAATGTTTATCATGATAAACATAAGAAAGGTACATAAACAGTCTTATCAAGACAAATTGTATTTTAGCTCTTATCTAAGCCACTAACTTTATGAAACATACTCGATGGAACATACTAAGGTCGCATTACGAATTCACACAAATACTAAAAACAACCAGGCGTTTTCACAGACAAAGAGTGCTTCACGTGAAGTTTATATAGGTTTGCTAAAGTAGTTCATGTTACAAAAATAACAAATTTTTCAGATAACAATATCAATAAAAGAATAGATAGCACATGAAGTTTATATAGGTTTGCAAAAGTAGTTCATATTGTTCCAAAATAACAACTTTTTCAGATAACAATATCAATAAAAGAACAGATAGCACATGCAGTTTATATGGGTTTGCCAAAGTAGTTCATGTTACAAAAATAACAACTTTTTCAGATAACAAAAGAATAGATAGCACATACTTCTTTTTCACAGTTTTGATATGGTGAGCATTATACCCTCTCAATGCAAAATCTCTTCTTCGAGCACCAGTATAGAAAAACCAAACAACTTGGGCTTTATCTTCAGTTCAACTGTCGACGAGGCGCTGTCAATTGAAATCAAATCAGACATAAGATAAATCACGAATAAATTGATTTTGAATTTCATATCATATAAAATGTGTATCTTTTTTTATTAGTTCAGATTTATCTCCTCACCCCTTTTAACAATATTGAATATTTCATTAAAGTGGACTTTACAGAGGCGTTTATACGAACCCGCATCAAGCCTTATCGAAAGTTTCGCATTTGCCTTGCGGATCGAGACAAAAACACAAAAGGCCAGTTCATTCTGTGAGGTCTATTTGCGTATTAAGCAATACTGTTGTGTTACTGTGGGGATCAAGGAAGATACTTATCTCTATCAAAACAGGCACATCAAACATATAAATGTCATCTACAGAAAGGTTAAGAAGATGTAAACAGAGTAGCTGACTGTCAATAAAACATATATAGCATCTAAACAAAATAATATCAAAATATCCAAATTAACCTTTGTTTTAAGTATGGTTAATATATTTTTAATCCACACAGGTTTCATTCAAGTGAAACTGTATTTGATATCACATAATATTACATATATATTTGATATGTGACACATGTCAATTTATTTTCGACAATCAGGTAGTGTTATTGTCACAGACCTGAAATATCATATGCCTCACATAACACCTCACTTCTCAATCAGTTTAATCTGCAAGTATAGCTTTATATATATGTTAAAAAAATGAAATTCATTGCATTTGAAATTGACTTTATTCAAATCAGAAAGTTCTTCAAATAATTTGTTATTCATATTTCGTAAAAGAAATTCTTTTGTAGAAAGGGCTTCAAACTTGTTGAATATTTTCAACCAAAAAGTATTTAACATTTTGTGAGTTACAATAGTGTCTTGTAGTTATGTATGATAGTGCTTGTATATCAAAATATGTCTATATTAATGGAGCGACAAACAATACGCAGAGAAGAATTTGAATACATTACATTACTCATAAATCTTTTATCTGAACTACAGATAAAATGACAAAAAGCTGCAAAAATCACCAAACAAATTATCCGCAAATTTTCAGCAACGGTAAACACTCCGTGCATGGAAAACTTGAGTGTATTCATCCAGGTTCAGTCGCCGCCATGCTACGTTACCGTGTTCTGTCACGTGACTCATGTTTACAGTGCACAGTCCCTTTACCTCCTCGAGAGTTGTTATGAACAGTTTCATTCAAGACCTTTTTCAAAAGGATCATTGCACCTTTTGATTCCCGTGTCTTTGGTTAATAAATCTGTTTAGGGGCACCGTTATATCTTTAAAAATATGTGTAAAAACTCTTCAAAAACTATTCAATTTCCAAAATTTTCAACGGTTTTAACTGTTTGTTTTCTTTTCTGTCATGTTATCGAAATAAATGGTAAACATCCTTTCATAATCAATAAATGATGGTGAAATTCCAAAAGATATTCAAATAGGATTAAACTGTTCCAGTCAATCAAGCAATGCCTCTGTTTACAAAACTATTTACCTTTGATTTCTGCTCTGAAATTGCCATTTTACACGCAGTAATAGGAGCTATTTCCGCATTTACCTGGATTTCTAATATCCGACTTCGTACGCAACACTGAATTAACAAACATAATCAAGACGCATCAACTACCGAGATTGCCACTGCTTCAGAATATGCACGAATAGAGTATTTGAATCATTTTAGACTTGATTGAGGTTGGTGGGTAGACCATGTTATTATGAACGAATGTGATCAGTGTTGCAAACAACTGATGCGAGAGAAGACTTCATATGATGGCTAAACGATCATCAAAGCAAATACATACATATCTGAAAATCACAATTAAAGATTTCAGGTTGTTAATATACGGATGATGACATTTGTCAAATAAAAAGTTGTTGGCGTCACCAGTATGAGCAAACTGACAGTGACAATTCACAAGTAAAGTGTTCCAAGCAGGGAATACATTGGTTTGACCCGGTTGTTGAGGTATCGGTGGCTGAGTGAATGAGATGTTGGAACAGCAAGTCCTTACAACTGGTCACGCAGGCTCGAATATATTGTGTTTCAGGTACCCATTCTTACAGCTGGATGGACTTTGCTTAAAAGTTTATCGTGTCTCCAACGGGAATTTAACCAGGCCAGCATATAAGTTTTTTCATTTGTTTGCCATAGTTTGTTGGTTTGACTGGGGACATGTTCCTTTACTAAATGCAAACGAAACACTCTAATGAAAATTTTCCAAAACCTTTAGATAGTTACGTAATCAGAGAATGAATAGATCTCAATAACAAACATGCATAAATCTTGTAAATCAATTTTGAAACTAAGGTGAGGTATTGCACTCCTCGTTATTATATCAAAAGCTTATCATTAACAGAGTAGTGAATCCAAGCAGTGCCGGTCTGACGGATATTTCGATAATTTGACGTCAACACAAAGTTGAGAGTTATAATGAATCGATACTGGAAAAATCTTCATTCATACTTTATGGTGCAAGTGAACATTGTCTCCAGACTGATCGATGCATGGCCGCTATACAGAATAAAGCAGTGCTTTCTAAAAAACTTGACACCTCCACAGAATAACTGATGTCCCTCCTTTCATCTGAGACTGTTGGTCAGGTATAGAAATTTTATTTTTGAAAACTTAGCATAATCATACTACCCAACGTACGCAAATCAAACTTACAAGATCGGATCCTTTCTCTTTGATCACATTAACGATCATTTGAACATGTTGTGTCTTTGTTAGTCACAAATGTCTTTAAAACGAGGAATATGTCTAATGTATGTTAATATAACCAAGTTTCAATATCAACCTCAACATTTTGTTTATTCCGATGCATTTCTTGCAGATTACTTAAGATCATAAATCATTACACACTTCTTGCCAATCTTAAGGAGTTTTTTCACAGAAATAGTTGAAAGTAAATGGACCTATTAACAATACTTCTATATTTCAGCTGTAGTTTTCATTTTTGTATGCAAACTCTCAACGTGAATCTACAATGTACAATACAATAATTTACTTTAGTTATTTACTTCATGCAGACAGATTGAACGATAGCCCAAAAGAGTAAACGAGGTTGTGTTGATTAGGATCAGATGATATTACCGTAAGTGACAGATATGTTGAACAGCTAGCTACAATTTGCTACTGTTGCCTATCAGTATTGGGCGATATGTCTGAAGAAAACGTGTATTTTCGTGGAGTGATGGAATAGAAGAGATGAATAATGCTTTATTCTACAGAATGGCGAGCAGATCATGAGGCTCCTCGCGGTCTTAGAACATGATGCATTGCGAGATGAAGTGACTGGATATTGTGACTCTATTCTAGGTTTTGACCTATTTAGATCGAATGTGTCTGACTGGTACATCACAGTTTCCTCTCTGAAGGAACTGGCTTAATGAAGATGTTCCCAGCGAGTTTCAGTCATCATGAGTGAGTGATCCAGATCGTATAACAGACCGGAAATCTTAAATTTACTTACTTCACTTCACTTACATTCATACACATAAAATATATCAGCATGCTGGCTTTAAAAGTCTGAGATTGTGCGTGAGACGGCTAAACAACTGTAGTAAATGACTTAGAATGTTTCACAAGTCTCAATCATATATGATGATAAACGATAAAACAAAAATACAAAGCTCATGCACACTATTGCACTGAGGTCAATTTCATTCAAGAACCAATATCCAAACAACCATCTTAATTGTCCATTAGTTTATATATATATATATATATATATATATATATATATATATATATATATATATATATATATATATATATATATATATATATATATATATATATATATATATCACACTCTATCAAAACAGGTCAAGACCGTTATTGGAACTGAAAATACCTCCATAGATGGTACTGTAATATTCAAAGTTTGTCAATACAAATCATAATCTACAGCCTATTGCTCTGAAATCAGAATGATGCTGAGGAACCTAGTAAACTGAATCTTTGACCATAAATGGGAGACTCCAACACAGCAAGTTCATGAATGGATTCCGGATAGCAGCCAGTCTATTTTCAGCCCTGCAAAAGTTATCAATGAGTTGATTCTTATACAGAAGGTCTTTGAAGTCTGTACATTCAATATAAGATCATCGATTCGCTTCGACACTTTTCGTGCAAGACCTTTGATTGTTTTGTCTCATTCATGAAACCATGAGTTACTGACATATACATATCAATGAAGCTACATAAGAAGCAACTTCACTCACTTGTCTAGGTTGGCGTATCACTGAACTAGCGAGAATGACCAAATTGTAAACCATGCCAGTGTCCCTTTACTGTGAAACACATTTGGTTGAAGTGTGATGCTCCTGTTCAATAGCAACCATTAAACATCCAAGTAATACTCGCAATACAGCAATGCTCTGATTGAACTGATGACTGTTAACTATTCACACCATCTGGAAGCGATGGACTAATCAAGGAACATATGAATAATCCAAAAGACATCGAATCAAATGCTCAAATGAAGATATGCAGATATTGAAATGACACAAAATTATTACAGCAAACGCGCACTTTTAACAGATATAAAGTGTCAGAATGGTATTTGGTTGAGGATTGTCGTAAGCTGTAAGTCATTAACTGCAAACCTGAACCAGACATTCGCAAGCTGGTATTCAATTATTGACTGCGAAGATTGAGTCTGTCAAACGAATTATCTCGTCAAGCATGTGAAATAGATCCTCGATTTCAGTAGTCTCGAGTTGCCGCATCATCTACTGAATCAATTAGAAGGAAACCTCAGCCTTACGAGATCTAGGTCATTGATTTAGCTCTTGAATATCATCCCAAACGATATTAGAAAAAAAACGAGTGGCTCGGTGTTATCTTCGCATTTAGTATATAGATGATAAAAAGCAATTCCATCGAGAAATCTAAATCCCTGATATTGCGTACTTATAATTACTTTAAAGTGGACACTATTTCCACGATAGCGTAATGATTGTTTATAAACGAGCAGAGATAAGAGAAAGATTAGATTTTCAAAATAAACTTGAGAGAAAGTCTCGAGACTCTTTTTCGAGTGTCATATATTTGTTGTCGTAAGTGTATGCAGCATTTACACACATACAAACGTGCAAAAAAATTTGAATAGCGCAAATATGCAGCTCAGCTTCTTTGTGTTTCCTCGTTCATTTGACGTCATACTTTGTTACAGACCACTCTGCAATCTCAACTCATGCAGAGGATCATGCTGAACACCAAGTTTTAGCACTTACCTGTCAGATGATTTTCTGCTGGGTGGACAGTCGAAGCATTTCATCATAATATTCTCTACATTGGTGTTTTCATAAGTTGATATTTGGATTACCTTTATCTAATTTAGGTTTAAAGTATAAGCCACTGTAAGCTTGGGAACTACAAGTCCAACCCAGTGGGCACAACAACGTTGTTTCAACGTTGAAAATTGGTTTGTCGTCAACGTTGAAACTTGGTTGAAAATAGGTTGTATATGAACATTTTTTAGACGTTGAAATCTGACGTTGTCTCAACGTTGGAAGATGACCTTTTATCAACATTGAGGTTGAAAAAAAACGTTTTTCAGACGTCTGTATCTGAAGTTGAATCAACGTTGAAATTATACCTTACATCAACATTGAAGTTTGAGTGGCCAAGAGCCTGCTAACTTCATCGGGCTGACGAAGTTTTGCTCATTGGTTCTTCTTCGGCCGGACGTCGACAAATGAAATGGGCTGAGCATCGTCAATCTTTGATCTACTAATTTATCTCCTTCAGTACAGCATTTTTATTAACAAAACTGATACCATGGTAATACAATTTGACAATAATTCTTCCAATTACCTAAAATATTGCTTTCTTGTAATTAGTATTTATTCAAAGGTATTTAGCTCGAGCATACCGTAGGCTACAGTTAATTACTAATTATTAGTAAACTGTCACCTCTTTGACATCTTACCCTCTGCTTATTTTACAGTTGAGTTTGATATCTAATTTTAATTCCTGATGTAATTTCTGGATTAAATAACGTATTCATCAAACAAGTACATCATACCGAGACATGCTCAAAATTCAGAAAAAAACCCTCCTTTAATACAGCATTTTTATTAACAAAACTGATACACTGATAATTAAATTTGACAGTGAGTCTTCCGGTTTCCTTGAAAAGAATGATCCCACCGGTCCTAAATAAAGTGTGTTCCTGAAAAAATAAAACATTTAGATAATATTTCATGAAATAAAACAAAATAGTATTATTTACCTTTACTAAAATCTCCAAAACATATAGAGAATTATATTACATAAAGTGATTAAAATCTTATATGATAAATATATTACAACTAGATATTATGAATTTAATTCTTGTAAAACATACAAATGTATGAAAAACTTAAAAAATTTAATGATTAAAGGTGACACTCATATACTTCTCTGGCATTTGTATACTTGGACCGATCGATAATAGGTAATAGTACTTGTGTAGTCTGATATAGGATTGCAAAGCAAAACCCCTCCTGAAATTAAAAGTTTCACGTACACTGGTAGTTTGATCATTTATCCATTAATTTTATAAAAATACATTTAATGTCAATTGTTGTGATCTGATTAACTCACACATAATTTTGGTGGCAATTAAAAACATTCTTTTGATTTCTTTCATGGAGTTATTATCCCCGGGTTTAGTTTTGTCTACTTTTTCAAGGACCTGAAAGTGTTGCAAAATATTTCATCTAAAAACTGTCTTGTTTATTTCAATATGAATTTGAAAAATTTGCATAGTGACAGTTTGTACTTTTACAACAAGATTTACCTCTATTAGAAATTTATAATATATAATAAAGAAAAAAGTTAGGCCTAGACATATTGTGCGAGTTGACATAATTTTTTATCAACGTCAGTGAACTTTGACCTCACGCCAATTAGGTTTAAATTTCACTGTCTTATGAACAGAAACTTTGGGGAAAGAATCCATGTGGCAGTAAATAACATGGACATCCAGTCATAACAATATTAGTTCAAGTTATACTCAACCATCAAAACAATTCAGTGATGATCATTTGTTTTGTCTGACCTATAAAACGTTGCCCACCATGGCATATGCCTCAGTTACCGGCCACACAGCAATTAAAATATTTTATCAAAATCTTCATAGCCTAGATAATGATCGATTACAAATTCTTGAATTCATTTGACTAATTCATTTGTGCAATATGCACCAAGCCAACACACTGATATAATTAGCCTATGAAGGTCAACTTTACCGTAACTTTGAAACAGTAATTTGGTTATACTAGAACATATACTCATCAACAGAAAACATGAGCAAGAGTAAAGAGTAACCTTTGTGTACCAGTCCTGATTTTACTTTACAGACAATGAAAAGATTATCAAGTTTTTAAATACTTACTTTTAACTAGGTGCAGTTTGAGTAACATACACTGGAGCAGACGACACTGGGTTATCATCAAAACTTGCATAGTGAATTTAAAACGAAACATAAATATAAAAGTGGGATTATGATGCGGAAAAGGATCAAATATTGAAAAAAAATACAAAGATGTTCGAAGCAAAAGGATTTTGTATTGTTAAATCCAGAAAAGATATTAATTCAATCATTAGGGAAATATTTTGATGTCAAATGACTAAAGACAGAAGGCTAAAATAAATACAGTTAATTTCAACTATATTTTTTTTCTAAAATGAAAGATGTCTGAAAATTTTCATGTAACAAAAACAGCAATATATACATGATTCCAATTTACAATGTATTTAAAACAAAATGTAAACAGGAATCAATTAGTTGGAGGTGTGTTGTATTCAGACGTTGAAACAACGTTGTCCCTAAAACCAATCTCTTACGTCGCTTTCCCAACGTTGAATCAACGTTGATAAAAGGTTGATCAACCAAACAACTAAATTTCAACGTTGAATCAACGCTGATCCAATGTTGTGTGCCTGCTGGGAATTGTCTAATGAAATTTATGTACATGTTACATAGGTTATGAAGTTTTACAGAAGGAGACAGGGATAGAACAAATGTCGAATTTAGAATTTTTTCCACTTCCACACCATATTGATAGCCACCAATCTGGGTTCTCTATCACTGACCAGGAGCAGCTGTGTTACCTGTGAAAATGTGTGTTCATGCATGTACATTGTTTCTACCTATACAGTGCACCTTCAAATTTATATCGAGTAACAACGTATTTTGATTATAAGCTTCAAAAGCGATCAATATTCCTTTACATCAATCATCTTGCATCTAGTTACGATCCCAAGTTTTCTTTCAGCCATGCAGTATACAGGGATATCAAGCATTTCAAAACAACTTTCTAAATATAAGACATCATCACCTGACCCTAAACATTTTCCACGAGGGAATGTTCCAACATCATTCCGACTTTAAACTTATTTCTCGTATAATTAACGTTGTTAATTTGATGCTGTTTGTATCACATATAAACTTACAGTAAACAGCAATCTGATGATTCATTTGCGTCCTGAGGTCCTGCTACTTGGGGGTCGTGTAAGAAATGCTTGTTAATATACGAGAACAAACGTCATGAAAAGCTATAGAGATACACACATCATTGATTCATTGATTTTTGCACCTTGTAAATTATCTGTCGAAAAACTAGCAATGCCTAAGCGCCTTTTAATACATTTCTGTAGGTGCTCAGCGGAAGAGACTAAGTGGAGACAGATTGCTTTCACATAGTTTAACATAATTCCACAGCAACACACTGCCGCACAGAAACCAAGTACCGTAAATCTGCTTACTTTTATTAGTAGCAATTAGCAGCCCAATACTCGATGATCAACCTCTTCACGACCCAAAAGTTTCAGAATGACTTGCAAAGATCGCCTCAATCACCTGAACTCCATACAGTTTATTTAGTCTTTGAAGTCTCTAAAGTTAGTGTAGCATAATCGATTCACTCCTCCATTTTCCGTCCTGAACCTTACCAGAACTAATTTGACAACACTTCATGTGGCCGGGGAAGGGATTTCTCTTTTTATCAAGTCATGTTGCTCTTCGATGCGGCCTTGATAATCAAGTGTTTTTATCGTCATAAAACCAAGAACCCTTGAAAATGACTTGAAACGAACCTAATGTGTCTGCATTTGAATAGATTTGAAAGTTGATTAGCACTTTTGAAGAACAAACTGTGTTGATCTCCTCCCTGGTTCAACCCTTCATGACATAATGCAAGTTCTTACTATGTGTATATTTGTCAATATTAAATATTATACACGTTTACATGATGGTGACTATATTGTTCTATGATTTTGGTACTTGGAGAGAAGTGCCAGTAGTGACAATGGGCTTGTTGCTTTTGGTAGGGGTTTTATATGCAGGACCTGTTCAGAAAAAATCAAATCTTTACTTATATCCAATTATCATCATTTCGAAACACAGCACAACCATTCACTATTTTTCTGTGTCATGTAATTTTTGTCAAAATAGGGAAAATTAACATCAAAATCTATAGTAAGGGTGCTCATGCAACACAACATGCAACATAAAAATACACAAAAAGTACACAGCATAAACAAATATCAACACAACCTTATATTTTAATTAAATACAATAATATCATTAGATTTTACTATGTAAATTCAAAATATAATATGGTTGTATCATTAGATTTTACTATGAAAATTCAACATTTGATATGGAAATACCATTAGATTTTACTATGAAAATTCAACATTTAATATGGTAATACCATTAGATTTTACTATGAAAATTCAACATTTAATATGGTAACATCATTAGATTTTACTTTGAAAATTCAACATTTAATGTGGAAATATCATTAGATTTTACTATGAAATTTCAACAATAAATATGGTAACATCATTATATTTTACTATGAAGTTCAACATTTAATATGGTAATATCAGTATATTTAACGTTGAACATTCAACATATAATATGATAATATCAATAGATTTAACTATGAACAGTCCATGACAAGGTAAATATAATCATATGAACCACCACAGTACAATCGAAATGCACCGAGTGAATGATATCATGAATATAATAAAGGCAAGTAGTTGTGGTGTAGCTGATGTTGCATGGGAACTTCTCATAGACATACATGCATTGATCTTTATCTAATGATACCCGTGTCTATTGGTGTCAAGCTTTACATCAAGTAATAGTTGAATAAAGACACTGATGATGGGGATTACAAATTGATTGTATTAACGGTAATTTGGTGATGCCATGGAATGATACAGACTTCGCGTGATGCTAGCTGAAACGTATTTTAATAAGTTTAATAGTTTTGTTTGGTTTGATAGCAAATGAAAGCCATGTTCTGCTATGCCCTGCCTCTTTCTGAAACAATATAAAACGTTCATTATATTGAAATTCTTAAATTCTTTAGAAGCCCTTTTCAATAGGATCGTGATCGTGGTAATGGGAAGTTGAATTTCGCTAAATGAAAATCCTACCCTACTTTTTGAAAATTTAAAATGGTAATCAAATCTTTACAAACCTATCCGTATTACAGTCATATGATCCTCATCTATTAGTCTTTGTGACTTTATTTGACCGTGACCTCTGACACATACTGTAGGAATGTGTGTTTGAGATACAATGCTGTTAGTAATGATATGTTTTGTTCACTTACCTTTGAAAAAAAAATTCCTTATTGATAAGTTTGTGGTTATGTGCAGCATAATGAGAGAGCATCGACAATAAGCACATGCAGACAATTAATAACGATAGAGAGATGCATGAATACCTACACGCCTCTACAGAATATATACATATGAAATATACATGGATGATATTTATGTGTACATGAACATTTCCGAAGGTCAATAATGGTGTCTCCCGTTTTAGTTTTAGTTGAAGAGTGTATTGTTTGTTAAAACTCCTTTTGTAAAAAATAAGTCACACTGAAGTACAAAAGAAAGTACACATCCAAAGTTTTTCGGATTCTGATATTATTTTTGACAAAATGGAATTGTTTATGTTTTGTTCTCATGTATTGGAAACATTGCAAACATATCACCCAAACGCAACTAAGGCATATCCGTTGACGGGAAAGTGATCTTTTCAGGAATCATGATTTTTTAAATTTGCACAAGAATTGGACACGCTAAGAGTATAAAAACGGTGAATTCGATCATTCACTACTCGGGTTACGGAAAATGCATAAGAAAATGCCACAGAAAACAGCAGCAGAGCGAGAAAAAGTCATCGGAATGTCACAGTTACATACCGGTCGGATAATTAGCTGTTCAGACAGTCAACCCGTAAGATTTGTGTCTTCTTTTATGTGGATTCGAATCCCGTAATGAACTCAGCTCACAAACGTACTAGGATTTGTACTATCACTGACAGTGGAATACTTAATCATCAGTTATCTAATTGGCATTCTTTAAAGCCACCGATCTTATTGTCACCGTTTTTTAATGAAATGATTGCTCATGCATATGATAAATCAAATAATTGACTTTGATTAAGTGTTTCAATGAATAATATAGAATTGACATCAAAAGCAATTTAGTATTGTAATCGTTAACAGGTGTAAATGACCATTCTTAAAGCACGCTCCTCTATGCTTGTAACGGAACTTGCATGGTTCACTTTTTACAACAAAGCTTAACTGACGTTTGTTAAAATAGGATATCATTCCAAAGAAAGCTTGCCTTCAAAACCATATGTTGTGTTAATACTTTCATCCAGAATTTTCTGTTGATCACGATACTGAAAATTTCCTTTATAAGAAGTAAAAGTGCCTGACAATTCGCCCCTGATTTCTTTGCATATACTGCCGATTGAAAATACGAACTATTTCACCTGTCAATCGGCGATTATTATCATAACATCATACGCAGCAGTGAGATAGCAATCAAGAGGAGGTCCGCCGATAATGTCATTACTATAAGAATAAACAACAAGATGCGAGGAATTACGGTTCATCTGTCCTGAGTGGATTATTGTTATAAATACCGAACTTTAGCGAGGAATTTATCACAATAATTCACGAGGGACATACAAACCGTAATTCTGAGCTTAGAGTTAGGTATTCTTTTTCTAACCCAAGTCAAAGCTAACAATATTAACGGTACTTTTGGAAAATACCCTTGTGAAGGCGAGTTGCAAGTAAACTTGATCGCTGTATACATGCGCGACGAACAACGATATTCTCATGTCGTAGTTAAATGTAGTATGTAGTATGTTTGTGGAACATATATTAAGGAATACAATCCTAAATGAACGAAATAGTACAACAAATAACAAATTAACATTTAAATTTCCATGTTATTCCATGTGAAATGAAAAACAATGTTTGTTTTGAAGTCTCATTGACAGGTGTATGTTAGACTCGCTGAACGAACTAATAGAAAATATTTCCGTCAGCCAATCAGCTCTCGGGTAATTTTTAGAAAAACTGTAATTCCCATGATCATTATGAAAACGTGAATACCCGGTATATTTGTGCCCGCTTGGGTAAGAATACATATAACGCCATACAACATTATATCGGAAGGACTAGGTCTATTATTGACTGTTGAAATGATGAGTTTCAAATTGTCAATACAGCCTCATTCAAAGAGACTGTTCACATTTGTTTATCATAGTGCAAAAATCATACAGTGTGTGACGTCTTAATACCCATCGTTACATTGCAAACATCTGAAATCGAAACATCAGAAATGATGTTTGCATGTATCACTGCATACCACACGGTTAAAAGTAATGGTATTTGACGACGTGAGGAATTCTGAATCCAAAGTTCAAAACTTACACACACAGACCTACACAGAAATGACGATCATAAAAATGTTTGAAACTGATAATTGTGCACATAACTCATAGTGATCATTTATCAGTGTAACGTCAGTGTACAAGTCAGTGTAAAGTCAGTACACAAGTCAGTGTAAAGTCAGTACACAAGTCAGTGTAACGTCAGTGCACAAGTCAGTGTAAAGTCAATACACAAGTCAGTGTAAGTCAATACACAAGTCAGTGTAAAGTCAGTACACAAGTCAGTGTAACGTCAGTACACAAGACAGTGTAAAGAGTCAATGCATAAATCAGTGTAAAGTAAAAACACAAGTCAGTGTAAAAAATCAATACATAAGTAAGTGTAAAGTCAATACAAAAGTTAGCGTAAACTAATACACAAGTCAGTGTAACGTCAATATAAAACTCAGTTTAAAGTCAATACACAAGTCAGTGTAAAGTTAATACACAAGTCAGTGCAAAGTTAAACACAAGCCGGTGTAAAATCAATACACAAATCAGTGTAAAGTTAAACACAAGTCAGGGTCCAGTTAATACAAAAATCATTGTAAAGTCAATACACAAGACAGTGTAAAGTTCAACACAAGCCGGTGTAAAATCAATACACAAGTCAGTGTAATGTCAATACACAAGACAGTGTAAAGTTAAACACAAGTCAGTGTAAAGTCAATACACAAGTCAGTGTAAAGTCAGTACACAAGTCAGTGTCCAGTCAATACACAAGACAGTGTTGAGTTAAACACAAGTCAGTGTCAAGTTAATACACAAGTCAGTGTCTTAATACTCGGTTATATCATACTGTACGATGGTCAACATCCACCACTGATCAACTGTATATTGTTTGGTGTATCTGTAACAGTTAAAGTTATTTTTGGAGTCCCACATTGTGCTTATTAGACCCGCAGATGTAACAATCGAGATCGAAGAGTCGAATGACCTTTTGAATCATCGTCGGATTTACTCGGGATAAAGATTAAAATGGTGTTGCTTCTCATTTTACTTTCTAAAAACAATCTCAGCCATTGACATTCATAAATAAGATGCAACAATAATTTATTCAATGATAAAATATATAGGTTTCAGTGAGAAACAAAGAAAATATTCCATATGGGCTAAATAATCTTGAACCAAAGACCTAAATATATTTAATGCGTGATGTTCTTCTAACAAGCATAAAAATGAGAGATATAAATCCTTTTTAAGTTTAAGAAAGTGAATAAGTTTGAGTCTCTCAAAATGTTTTCCTGTCGCAAAACTAAAACAAACTAACAAAAGCAAAGCTTGCTATTGAACCATAAGGTAATCACTATCAATTTCCGTAATCGAAATATTGCTCTCGTGTCAGGATTGTCGATACTATGACGTCAATTCACTCTTTTGAATTATATAAAATCGATACTGAAAACATCTTCATACTTTTATGGTGCACGTTAAACGCGTCCCTCAGACTGGTCGATGAGGTGTGTAGAGAATGAAGGGGTTTATTGCAGACAACTTAGAATAGCTCGGTAGCAATAACGAGTGGCGGCCCTCTCGTCTGGGACAAATCCTGAAAAATTCTTTTGAAAACATTATCGAATAAAGCTTACAAGATCAAACTATTTCCACACAAAAGAATATTTGTATTCATTCCATACGTACATTCCTTATTACATCATCGTTCATTTTAACCATTTAGATATGGCAGACAGTTAATGCTGTGGATAAATATGGATTATAAACATCTGTGAGGGTGATATTACATATAGCCTCGAGATGTCATGTTCAATTTCACACGAGGGAACTCTTGAGAATGACATATGACGCGTTTTGCACGTTCTTGTTGAATATCTTGTGAGGTCAGATAAATCGCGCTCAAGAACAAACACCAGAATACTGCACAAAGGCACAGGAAGTACACATTGAAACATTGCTATTTGACAAAAAAGTGCACATTAAGGCTAGGTTATAAATGTAGATAAATCACATGTATAAGCCCGTTTTAATTCTTCAATCCAATAACATCCCATGTTAAAAGCACCACAACCACAGCACATGGATTTGACAAGAGGCCACGTAGAAAAAAACTCTGCAGATCAATATTAACCCGCGTTGTGTAAATTGCATTTATAATATTCAGTGTTTGAAACAAAGGTTATAAATGCGTTTGCTCTTCATAATGATGCATGTTAAAAAGAATACCTAGCTTCATGCTACAAGTATTCCAAGATAGTGTATTCACGTCCAAGCATTGCTTGAGGTTCTGGGTGAGATCAAGTTTTAATCATTTCATGCACACAAAAAAATGTTTCATTGAACTTATCGAAACAGCATTTTCAAACGTACTTCAGTTCATATAATAACAACTATATCACGTCTTTAGCACGTTACATCTCAAGATATATTGGTGACATTTAGAAGTGGTATTTCTCTTCATCACCGAGGGTATGTGAAGTGTGTTCTCCTCGGAGCATATGGACATTAATCTGTTGATCTGTGGGAACCTATTTTTGTAAAACCCCATTCATCCCCTCCTTGCAGTAAGCCGTGTCACACGAGGAGCTGGAGCCTCTCCGTGACCTTTTCGTGGCTGCCACTGATATGTTTGATGTGTCAAAAATAAGCACAATGAGATATGTCCTCAGAGATCGGACTGCGAGACATGTTGGGTGAAATTCATGACCAAACGCTTTGCTGTGACAGGAACATTCATACGGTGCAACACACTAGATTTTGGGGATTCTCTTGACAGTACGATCACCATTCATTATCACATTGCTTTGGTAAAATAATATACAATCGAAAATTTATGCTTATAATGTTTGAATGGTCGCCGGAGAGAGTTGGCTGTTTTTGCACACGATGGTGAGCTGGTCGCCGTAGGTGCCTGATGTGTTCACAGCTAAAGGTTGCTACTGTTGGCTCATCAGTATAGACCGAAATATATGTAACTTAGGGGCGTGAGGTTAAGATCTGTATCTGTGTCTCCCTCGGTGTCATTCCCTATCATCGTCCACCTAAGTGTTCATATAAATATTACTGTGCATCTTAAGTGAAGTTTTTAACAATGTTGCCTCGGGTGTTGAAGAGTGAGAGTATTCTCAAACATCATGTATTTTGCAATTAAGAACAATTTTGCGCTGAACTGTTACGGTTAAAGCGAAGCCCAAAGTAAAACGCATTATGGTTGAGTCAACTTTATTTTTTCTAGCATGTCCCTTCTAATACTTTAGTTATATTTTGTCCTTTGAAAACGTAAGTTTAGTGAATAAAATTTCTGGGTGAATTGAAAAACTTCGACCAGGGCCACTTCTTTTGACGTCATACCACTATTGTTACTGACGTCATTGATCGGTGTTTCTTGAAGTCACTCAAAAACTGCAATTCCGGAAAAAATCTGCCACCAATGATCTTTGCCGAAACTATGCTAACATTTACATTGAAGCTCGTACTTTTTCGTTTTTAGTTAGAAGCACAACTGTAATTTATTGCAAAACACATGATAGTTGAGGCTTCTTTTTTCTTGAAGAAGGGTGGACGGCGCCTTGCAGCCTTGTCGGATCATTGCTCTAATTGCATGTATATTCTATCTCAATTGATATTTTCATCACCATTGTCATCACCATCAAAGCATATTTTGTAATGGCTCTTTCCCATTCAAACCCATCTTCACAAGGTCACGCTCGGAGCGAAAAGGTTTTCAACTCTTACCGCTCCGCCCTCGACATCACGGCCCACATTTTCTGTACAAAGATTTTAGCCCACTGCAGGCCCTTCTGATAGGCCAATCAGGAGACGGTTTGAAAAATGAACTTCCGATGTCAAAGACAAAGATAGCGGCAGTGACCCGTCGCCTTTGCAGCGATACCTTAGCACCTACTAAACGCAAACAGATTATTAGAAATAATATTTTCAAGTGTAATTTCAAGTATGTAGTTAGTTGAACGCATGGAAATCTTTCAAGTGTAATCAATCGATATTTACTGTATATTTAATTTATTAGTTACGTACATATGAAACGATTTTACAAAAAGACTAAACATCCATAACCACTAGTTAATTTTCTAAATAATGTGTCTTACAGAAAAGTATACATTTTCAGAGAAAATCATCGCGTAACGTAATTAAATTGGAAGCATAAAGGGGGAAATCTTCAACAATAGTATTGCTGTACGTGAATAACACCCGTTATTACATCCGAGAAATAAAAAGGAATTTTAAACAATTCAATTTCATACACTTGGTATTAACGATTACTTGTGGTTGAATGTACTGTTTTAGTATGTGACGAAACGTGGCTCACATGGTCGGCGCACGCATGAGATTTCGACGAAATAAACCTATTTCTACTTCGCAAATATTCATGTAATTTGTCTACGTTTTTAAATTGATTTCATTGACAAGATAAAGATTTCGAAATACTTGAATTCAACCGAAGCGTGCGAGATGAAAAAGTGTTAAATGCACTGTTCATGGAATATATGATGATTACTGTACATACATAACGGGGACATTCTATCATTTCAATGAACATAGTTTGTGACAGCTCTCCTTTGTTGGAGGATGTTTTATCAGTGCACGACAAATTTCATCTTGTAAAAAATATAATGCTGATGTTATAAAACATAAACTTAAAATAGTATTATTTATAAAATAAGATGAAAATAAAATATATTTAAGAATTATGTCATTTTTACAAATTAATTAAGTTTTTCAACAAGGGTAATTAAGTAAATATTTGAAAATGTTAGAATAATTCAGACAAAAAGGAAAATCGTCATCAACATGAAATAAGATATTGCTTTTGGATTTTTAAAAATGGTGTATCTTATAAAGGAGAGAAAATGATTACATCAGGAATACCGTGTGATGTAATTGGTAAAATTACGGTTTCTTGAGCTTCTCAGTAAAACTCTGCAAACAATCCAGAGGACAAAAGTACATTATCAAATTTTCGTTTGGATGTTCTTTATCATAGTTTCTCAAGGCGATATATAGATATAGTTTTGTTTTCACTGATAATCGGAAAACGGCCCTATTAATGCTAACAATTCTAAATTATATTTCAATTAACGTTTGTTTTAGTTAAATGACCTACTTAATACTATCAACCAATTTTTGTCTTTGAGTCTGCTCTATATACTTTTAATTTCCGAAATTACGTTTGAGTCATTGGCGCGCGCCATTGTCCGGTTTTCGATAACAATTCACAACACTTTCCTGTTTATTGTCTCTATACTGAACTGATGAGCATTGTCCGGTTTTCGATAACAATTCACAACACTTTCCTGTTTATTGTCTCTATACTGAACTGATGAGCATTGTCCGGTTTTCGATAACAATTCACAACACTTTCCTGTTTATTGTCTCTATACTGAACTGATGAGCATTGTCCGGTTTTCGATAACAATTCACAACACTTTCCTGTTTATTGTCTCTATACTGAACTGATGAGCATTGTCCGGTTTTCGATAACAATTCACAACACTTTCCTGTTTATTGTCTCTATACTGAACTGATGAGCATTAGGATTCTGATTTTTTTTAAATCCAACCACTTATCGAGTTTTTTTAACACCATTTATGAAGGTTGACATATTTGACTCCAACAAAATACTCTGTGCCCCTTTAAATGTCAATCACTGTTCAGCCTCCCTGTGGTTTAACAGATATTTGAAGGTTAAAAGCCACTGCAGTCCCCGGGAATCTGTGGAAGTTTGTTCCGAGTCATTGATATTGTATAAGTAGAGGAACTGTTTCCGAACTGCGCTGTTCTGGCTCTAGGGACTACAAGCAGATTTTTGTCTTGTGAAGCGAGAAAACTGGACAAACATGTAGATACACGTCTAAAATGACAGAAAACAGAAGACGAGGGAGTTTAAAATTGCAATTATCATTGATAAAATCATGCCATGTTTAAAAATGAATAAGAACAAAAGAAATGTAGATATAAGAGATGGATAATGCTTTATTTTACAGAATGGTGTGCAGGTCCAAAAGCACAGAAAGCAGACGGTGAACTCCCCGCGCTCTTGAACATGATACATGTGAGATGAACGACACGTGTCGTAGTCATATTGCTGCAAGCTGGAAAAGGGGAATGCAGTAGTGTAACGATCACAGAGGAAACAAACAACAGTAATGATAACAATCAAAAATAAACTTGAAAAAAATGAGTAAAATATGATTAAACATCTACATCAATATCCTCGCAATGTATGTAGCAACTTCTTGGTATATATCTAACTGTAACTTAAACAAAATGACTAACAATTAGTATCTACAAACAATAATAATTAACAAACTGACTCTAACAACATTTATCTTAAACCATTAACTGCAAACAAGATTTTCGTTCATTTTAAACTACTCCAACATGACCAACACTTGGCCAACATGACAAGGTCAACCTCTACAACAGATAACCCTGCTAACCAATACACGTATCCAAACTGAAGATACCCAAAGACTTTCATAGTCGTATTGAACTGATCATTATGTTACTATCAAACACTAGGTTGACTTAAAACTACAAACGTACCATTGAAAACAAACAACGATACTATAATATTGTGAAATTGTCAAGAATATCACAGACGACAAAATGGACTGTATATGCATAAAATAACACAAAAGCTGAAATGCAAACAAATAAAGTGTATCATATGCAATAAAGCTAAGGTTTAGAGCCTCAGTACAAGAGTCAAGAAAGTTTTACGACCAAATAAGGCATTTTACTAAATGGAGTATTTGACTTTTAGATTAACTTAAACCCTTCATTGTTAAGAACCCAGAGAAAGGCAAACACAAGACCTTCCAATATAACTCGTGCCTGTTTGATGTATACTCGGACATTAGTGCAATGTCGAACAGTTGCGTGGCATAAAAGCCCCCAGAGGTGGCCCCAAAACATTTATCTCCTTCTTCAAGCAAACGCCAGACGATGGCAAATAAGTTCAATTTAAATATAAAAAAGAGGGCAATTTGTCAACATAAGGGCAGTTTGTAACATAATAATCTCCGACCATATTATAAAGGACTAAGTCATACTGAGCACCGATGAGTCAAGCTACCAGGGTTTCACTCACTCTACATCTTCTATCAAGTAATCAACAAATGTCTGATAAAATGAGTTGGTCATTGCCCCAACTGGCCAATCACCACTTGACCATGGGTCAGTCACATATTCCAACAGCACAACTGCTGGCTTGCCTTTGTAAGATCCCCGAGAATCACAGATAAAGAGGAAATGTTGAACAAGGAACAGGAGCTAGTGTATGATCCAAGAGAATATTTACACACGTGACCATCACAGTCCTTCCACAGAAGCCTCATCACATCAACAAGTGTTTTGGAATCAGACAAGGAACAACGATTTCACCTTGAACAAACGAAACACAAATCCATACAGCAAACCATAGTCCAGATGAAAACAACCCATAACCAAATAAAATTCTTCCTTGTATTTCATCGTCATGTTGTAATAGTTTCTCCAATAGAAAACTTCCATATTTGGTCAGTCGAGCACTGCACAGCGGTACATGTTATCTCTAAGGAAATCACAGACCGTCTTGGTAGCACTGGCACAATTGGTGAGCTCTAGCTCCTGTAGGTTGTGTAACCTGGTCAGTCCGTACAGGCCGTTTGTGGAGATCTGGGAACAACCTATGGACAAAGGAGAACTTGAGATAACATCTAATGACATGTAATTCACATATGCGGATATTTAACACAATATGTTGTTAAAAAACTGTAAGAATAAAATATTTGAATCATACCATTATCAGTGACTATGTTATCATACAAATATGGTGTATGCCTAGCTCAGTCTTTGTATCTCGTAGCAACCTGTAGACGAAGAGCCATTGAAGTGCCAATTACAACGTTTAAAATATTGTAGCATTGACCCTCATATCCTTTACTTAGATATAGACGAGAGACACGTGTAGTCAGTCCCATGCTTTTAGTCCTTTTCATTACAAACCATGCCGTTTCCGGTCACCCGGATTATGATAGTGCATAATAATTCCCATACAACATATGTCGTCTTATTACCAATACACTACACATATCTAAAGGGTATCTGAGTCAAAATGTGCATCATAGTACATAGAAAGAAAACTATTGAGCTATTGCGGTTAATCGGGGTCGGGTTATGTGAGTATGAGAATAAAATATATAATAATGTATTCAAAAGTTCTCTTTCGTCATGCAGATGAAATAGTACTGAATATTTTCAAGAGTATTAGTCAGAGCACTAAGATCAGGTCAAGACGAAACTTCAGGTTCCTCATATCAGGCTGCAAAAACATGTTTGAGCTCGCTCCTTTGCACATGCTACCGACTACTCAAAGAACGTTAGACACTCTGAACATTCTAGATAACGTTTCTTTAAAGCTCTGTCTAAATAAAAACTTATAACAGTTTTATGTTAACACATCGATCATACTCTCAGTGTGGAATTTAGCGCTATATAAGCATCCTTATTTTTATTATTATTATTAATATAAAGTGTATGTTGAATACAACGAATTATCAGTTAAATACCAAGCTGTCTACCAAATTTAGATAAGGATATCATATATTTTAATTGATATCGCCAAAGGGCAGTGACCAGAACAAAAATGAGAGTAACTTTGCGAATATTATTAATTACATATTATTGTCAATATTGAATAATGGATATAATACTTACTGGAGTGTGTAAAATATCTGATCTACGCCATCTGTCGCACTCAATCAAAAATGATCTGTCTTATTTTTTTAATAGTACTGACCTTTCACGTCTAGCTTGTATCTAATTAGTCATATTGAAAACATTAACTAACCTTTGCTTACATTGCATTAATAGCCCTTACAAGTGAATACTAATTCACATATAGCCTCGCAACAGTTTATATACTTTATATCATATGTTTATGCCTCAACAATATCTATATCACTACCGGTCACTCAGTAATATTATACTCTACTACCCTTGTAGGTAGTTTGACTTCAGTTTTGGTGACACACCAAACTGAATGTGAAAAGTAAGGTATTTGTTTTATTTGATATGTATGTATACCGTAGTACTGGCTCCCCGTAATAGACTGTCAAAACCATTTGTACTTTCATATAATGCTGTAATTAAATCTGAATAGTATTGTATTTGTTGTGTCTCACCCGCGAGTTTGAATTACGTCACTTGTAACATTATCTATCACTCTACACAACACATAACTCGTCAATACGTTTTAAAGGAGCTTCTGTCAAGTCGGATAAAGTGCATGGCTGTTGCAGTAGTGTTGAATTGTTCAGGTTTATTTCTGTTCCACTCCATATGAGTATAACGCATAAAGGGAGGTAACTCCGACCAACCTGCTAGCGAGAGAATCCTCAGGTTCCTCATGGAGTAGAGATGCTGCAGACCAAAATCTCTCACCTGGGTACACCACCTCAGGTACAGCTTCTGTAGTGACGTCATAGTGGACACGTACCCGATACCTATATCGGTCACCTGGTTACATCTGTAAATATAAGACATCAAATTATTGAAATAATTCATTTTCATAACTTTTGTATCCATCTATGCAGGTGCTATAACTGGAGCTTATACTCTGTAACAAATCTCAACGATTTCTGTACTTGAAAGAAATATTCTTCATAAGGAATAGTAGGAATACAAGGAACTTCGTACAAAATTCCTTCAGAAAACAAAAAAAAATATAATAAAAAGAAGGGAAAAGATCTTGTTGTTGGTTAATTATATATTTCTCTCTTTAGACACTGTTTAAGAAACTTCAAAGTAAATTTATCAATTCGCGTCTCTAAACTGGTGCTTTTACTGCTGTAGCTCTCGTACATCTCATCACGTTAACAGGTGAACGAAAGAAATCCTTAAAATAACTTGTACTTCAAATACTTCACAAAACATTAAATTTCAGCACTCAGTGATATACTTAACAGTTAAACTACAATTACTCATATGTAAAATCTGTTGTACACTCCGGTTTGCCACGTGAGTTTTGATATTTACTGACAATACCGTCCCATGACCCGAAAGAGACCAAATTATCATAAATAAGGACATAACTAAGGTTTTAATTTATGTTTTCTGTATCAGACTTCAAGGGGCTCAGAACCTTATTCGAGAATCGACTGCACGCATGACTGTATTAAATTTTCCTGCAAGTAAATCAATGGTATGTTTTATTAAGCATGTACAACTATGCTGTGTATTTTTGGCACGACATTCAGGCATGAGCCGGGAGCTAGTATTCTATTTTGAGTGGGTTATGTCAGATTGAAGTTGGCTGAAAGAAAACTGCTTGGAAAGGGTATGTGCATTGATTTTACAAAGAAATTGAGATAATTGCGCGAAATGCAGTCTTTAATTAAATATAAAGGATTTATTTCTCTCATTACTTTTAACAAAAGCAGCAATAACACAAGACATACATACTAGAAATATGAATACGTTAATACATCAAATGCATGATAAATCATCCATTCTAAACCATCTAAACACTATGATGTAGAAAACCTACCAATATTGCAACTTTATGACAGGTAACAACGGAATGGAATTAAAACTGTCATCCTGGACCCAAACTGTAAAAGCTCAACATGGCGACAATCAATTATAAGGCTTCTAAACGATTTTGGAAACGATGGCACTCTTCTCTGACCCTAGACTGTTTAGACAACAACACGTGATGAAGATACCCTTGACTAATGATATGGAGCGGTTGATATGGTTTCACCTCCCTTCACGCTTCACATAATGTAATAAGTTTATGTCAACTCTATTTTTAGGGACACCATAATAGTTGGAAGAATGAAGTTGTAAAGTATCATCAATCTAGTTTGCAGATGACTAGATCGTGTGAACTGATTACATGCAGTGAAAGATTACCTTTAATATTTGATATGATCGCCTTCATTGCCCTTATGTCAAGCAATGTGGACACCTTCATACCAACACGGACTGTGAAGGACTGATAGTCTTAACTGGGTATGAGCAATAAGGCAGACATAAATTCCAGTTCAACGCAATGAAAATGGTATTGTCAACGCGGAATGGAGCTAGTAAAATACTACAGTGACATCGGATATCATATCTATTGACCAACTATTGTTTTCGCTGAAATGACGGTATCTGTGTCAACACAGCGTAGTTAGTCACCTGAAGAAGCCAATAACCGACAATGAAGGGATGAAAGCTGAAGGCCAGCTTAGTCACCGAGGGTCGATACGACACAGCACGCACGTGAATGAACGAGAGTCGGCCTGCACGAGCGGGTTGTCCAACTCTCGACGATCGATGAATGAACTCTGGAACTGAATGACTCATCCTCTCCAGAATGTAACCCTATATTGCTGCCAACAGCTACAAACCTTCCATCACAGGTTCAATCAAAGAGTAAAGTAGCATACGGTTCGCTATATGTCACCAGGAAGGCATTGTATTTGTATATATGATCTAAATTACATGATTTAAGTGCAACAAATAAACAAAACTGACCTACTTCATTTCTCAGCGTTCAATTTGGTCATTGATTCATCATTAAATATAACCTAAGCTATTAACAATCTATATTCTATTAACACAGGTGTTGTTCGCGATAACTCAAAACACAAAAGGTTCACATATGCGCAAAGGGCAACACATTGTCCATCGCCAATTGTTCTTGGTAGAACGTTGTTTGAATATATCATAAATTGACTCCGTTAGTCATTTCAAACGTTGAAAATGCAGTTTAATTTTTTTCAATATGCAATGAGGGATTTCACTTGAATGTGTGTTATTCA
The DNA here is from genome assembly GCA_921293015.1 of Phorcus lineatus. Taxonomy (NCBI): domain Eukaryota; kingdom Metazoa; phylum Mollusca; class Gastropoda; order Trochida; family Trochidae; genus Phorcus; species Phorcus lineatus. The sequence continues at coordinate 67,325,423 of OV121082.1, read as the reverse complement.
ATATATTTCGTTCTTTTGAATACATACGCATCCATTTTTTTAAATCTTAAACATAACATCATTGAGAATCATCAAAAAGTAATACTTAAATCATGATATTGTCTGAAACTCAAATCATTCAGATAGAAATATACAATACTTGAACTGTAACTATAGACACCAGTATCACTATGTAGTAGTGTTATTGACCTAGCTACCACAGTGCTCATGTTGCAGGGCCAGTAACGGATACAAGCAATAATGAATCAGCCGTGACAGACCATATGACTGGTAAGTGTGAAAATCGGTTTTCTGATAGGCCACTTCAGCACTGAGGTCAACTGCGGGTCAACCGATAGGTCTGACCATGTCATGCGTTTCAATATTAACCGTCTCGTTTGCCTAAATTATATGAAATTGTTTATTTAGGCCAGGAGAAGACGCTTAGTACAATGTGCATTGATTATTTACTTTCAACTCTCACTTGTAACAGGGAAGATACAAGTGTATATAACCATAACTAATGAAAGGGATTTCATTCATTATGAATACACATTGTATTTTGTGGGGCAAAACGAATGAGTCGTGTTCTCTGTGCATTATTTCATTGACACATTATCACTTATTGTTTAAAAAATACGCATCTTGTGAAATAATTATTTTTACTATGGACACAACCATAAAGTAAAACGTTGGTCAGTTTCCTTTTTGCAAATCGAGGCCGACCTATACATGGACCCGAAGATTCAAGTGAGCGGAAATATGTCACAGAAGAACGATCGCGATTTGCTGTACATCGCCATTCCATACAATAATTCGGCCATATTTTCACTAGAAACCAGAAATGTCTTTGGAACTAAATAGATGAATAAAATCTTTCTGACATTGTCCGGCTACAGGTGAGCCATCAGTCAGAGAAACATAATTCTATTATCAATCAATCTATATCATTTGGATACCTTTTTGTGCTTTGCTCGCCTTATCCATTCATTACATCTTAATTCAATAATGCCGGCATGCCTACAAAATGACAAATAAAGAAGATTAATTGGAAAGTAAGGATTTCATGTTCCCTTACAATTCCAGTTATTACGTGTCATAAAGACTTCTGAAAATTAGAAATGATATGTCATGCAACACAAAATCCTTCCTGGTGGGGTCTTCTGTTCCTTTGGATTCTGTCTTGATGTAACGACAGTAGAGAGAACGCGACACAGGTGCTCAAGCAACAACGCAGAAAACATCTTGCTTCACTCTAAATAGTCTCGACGACAAATTAGCTTTGTACAGCTGCGAGAATAAGCTTGTTTTTGTTTTTCATAATCAACAAAGAAATCAAAGCAAATGTCATTTACGATTTTGTTTACTGCACAAAAAAGAGTTTTAAAAGCAAACTTTAAGTCTAATCAAACGTTTTATCACGTTATACGCTTTTGTGGTTGTCAATATGTCAAACTATATTTGGATAACCAGTTAAAAGGCAATACAAAACATCACATAAGTGCATTATGTCGTGATTAACAAGAGAGATGAAAGAAATAAGCTGGAATGGGAGGTATTGTCTTCTGGAAGATAATGAGTGTTGTTTCATTTTTTTAATGTTTGAAAATAACGTACGTCCGGTTTTGGTTCCTGAATGTGGATGTTTTTAGCGGTCTGATTGCCTTATTGCGTGTAAAGCTCGGTGTTTTAGCCGCGAGCACCTCCCGATCAATACGTTACAACAATTACACAACATGACATGATAAGCATGACTCCAAACACTACACCTAACATCATCATGCTTCAGTAAGTTCCACTAAAAGGACTCGCTTCAACCGATGTCAGGAGTAAAGCGGCTAGGTGTCATGAAGATGGCTTTACGCGCGGCTAGGTGTCATGTATAGTAGAAGGCTTTACGCTCGGCTAGGTGTCATGCAGATGGCTTGACGCTCAGCTAGGTGTCATGAAGATGGCTTGATGCTTAGCTAGATGACTAGATCCATTAAGTAAAGCCTCAACCACACACCCATATTGATCCATTTTGCATGGCCTATCCCACTGCCAACATGGGTCTTTAAAGCATATCCTATTCATCGAAAAGGGGAAAAATCGGTCACTAACTACCAAAACCAACAGCCCCCATCCCCTCCTCCCGATGTCCGATGTCGAACAAGTATAGCAAAACAGACCCTCCCAAATTACTCCGACAAAAAGGCCCGAATGGATGGCCCGGACATCTCTTTGTTACTGACACTGCTGTGTTTGCTGCTAATCACTGCCATTTCCCCAGAAGGGTTTCCAATAACAAAAGGTTGCCTTATTGGAAACCTTTCAATCCGTCTATTGACAAGAGAAGCATAGTCAGGAAGGCATGAAGTTGGCCATTAGTGCCTGGTGATATAAGTAACCTGATACGCCTGTGTGCTGATCCACTGACAGTCGTCATGAGAAGGTGTCGTTTATGTTTGCACACTAGGCTTTGATGTCCATGGAATCAATATAGCTGCATGCTGTGATAATATGTTCGCTTTGGTGATTTTATTTTTTTACATTTTATTTGTAATATCACTATACAACAACCATTTGATAACTAAGTGACCCAGTCGACATGAAAATAAAAGGTATTTAGTTTGTTTTATTGAACACCCCAAGATATTTAATAATAATGGGGGATATACGAAAAGGTTAAATGGAAACCATAAAATCGGGCAACATCAGGAGACTTATTCCATGTAATCTGCTATTATAACGACTGGATCAGTGTGGAATACCACTAGTCGCCACTATGAACGAGTATTTTTCTTCGCTTTTCTTGGACTAATATTATTTGTTGATTAGCGATAGTAAATGGGCGTCACTTTTAGGGGTAAAGCCAACGGTTACCGATTAAAGGATTGACATGTAGATGCTAACACTGACTAATATTTCAATGGCCGAGGTCACAGCTATATATCAAAACCTAACATTCAGGTCATCCCCAAAAGACATAACACAACATTGGTTATTTGCGATTCAAATACCCTCATCAATTGGTACATTTTGTAATGGCTTCAAAACAAAATTCGTTTTAAAATTTCAGGTTGTCCTTACAATATCAACAGTGTCATTCAAAACGGTTTTAACATTTCACATTCACTATGGTGATGGAATGTTAAACAACCTAGTAACATTTATGAATAATACAACGCAGAACACTTGTCGTCGTGCAATAAGAAACCATCTGTTGAAATGGACCTAAATGGAGGAAAATTGTGATAGGATGAATATTTTATTGGCATGCAGATCTTGAATCCTAGCACGAGTCCCCTGGGATCAATTCTCCACAAGGCGGCCAGGGCTAGTTCGGGACGCACCATGAGTTTTTTCCAGGGAAAAACTTCAAGTTATAATTGTATCAGCAGATAGATGATGCGGAGTCTCGCCCATGGATCATATGGTTAGCGCTCAGTTACCTCTTAAATAATAAGCGTAACACCACGCCCACAAAATGAAAACTGGCAAGTGTAACGTGAGCAAAAAAACCCTAGTTTTTCATACTGAAAAAACGATGACATTTGCGAAGATACGAGGGGAAGTCAATAAGTTCAGTGAAATGAGCATTGGTACACAGAGTTACTCACGAAAGGAGGGGTGAATGAGACCGAAATACGTAAACTTATGACCAATGTGTATGGGAAATAAGCACCTCAGTATTCTACTCTTGCAAAATGGTCATCTGAGTCGCATGGGTCGCATCTTCAGACAATGATTTACGGCCAGGAAAGCCTGTTGAAGCCATTACAGATGGTTTGGTCCAGGGCTTAAACATGTCCGATCGTAGAATAAAAGTGTAGAATCTAGCGTGTGGCATTTCTCATGTGTTGAAGTGTTTGCACCAGTTCGCACCATTATTCATGATCACTTGCACATAATAATGATAGCTTTCTTATACCGCGCATATATCCATAACAAAGCATTCTCAAAGCGCCATGAGTATTCTTACCCTGGAGGGATAGTATGTTCGGTGCCGCCGATTAACAAGCGCCTATTAACAAGCGCTCCGCACGACCGTATAGGTTCGTACTTTCCCCTTGTTCAGATACCCGTTTGTACAGCTGGGTGAACTGAGTGCAAAGTGGACGAAGTGTCTTGCCCAGGGACACAACACAGGATGAGACCCAAGTCACAATTTTTTGGTGTCTCCACCGGGATTCGAACCCGGGTCTCTGGTGTGAGAGGCAAGCATGCTAACCACTACACCACTGTGCTCCACATATGCAATATAGGTGACACGAACTTAAATGCACAAGATCGACACAAGAGAGTTGAATCCAGTCGTGATTTCATGTCCGTCAAGTTACTGGGGACCCTGACACCAAGTAGAAAGTGTAAGCACTCTCCTGCACCAAAACGTTCAAAACTTAGCCTTCTGCTGGCAAGATCATGGCGACGATTTCTGGGATTAAGGGGGCGTGATACTTTTAGACTATAATCCACCTAGAACTGAAATAACAGGAGCCTACTATGCTCACTTGTTGAAGCAATTGGGAGCAGCGATCAAGAAGAAGAGGCGCGGGATGTTGATTGCTGGAGTTTTGTTTCTTCATGACAAAGCGCCAGTGCAAAAGAGCCGTACTGCTCAGGCTGCACTTCAAGAATGTGACTTTGAACAACTAAACCATACCAGATCTTGCCTCAAGCGACTTCTATCAGTTTCGCAATTTGAAACCACACTTGCGTGGTTCAAGATTTAGCGACGATGAATAACTCAAGGCGTCGATGAGGGGCTAGTCAAAAGACTTCTAACGCAAAGGCATAGACAGTCTCAAAGACAAATAGGCATCGAGGTCCAGGGAGATTGAAATGAAAAATAAAATCATTTTCACAACCATTGGCGTCTGTTTTATATCCACTTCTATAAACGTATTGACTTCCGTAAATACGTACGTAAGCTGTTTGAGAAAAGGTGAAGTGGTCATTCGAATGGGCATTCATTAACTGGCCAGATGGGACGGGTACAGAAAAATAGGGACCGTCAGCAGAGTCCAGGATAAGCATTTGAAAGAAAAGAAGCGCCCATGGCAAGTGTGGCAGACGTTGGTAGCAATTATAAGGATAATTGCATGGGAAAATGAGAATCTTACTATGGGCCATAATTAGTGCTGTGAGTCATAGGACTCCGGGCTCCTTACACTGTCAGTAAGACGCGGCCCAGGACAGAAGAGTGATCGATTATTTATACACCACACTGCCCTCGAGTTGAGGCCAAAATTTATAGTGATAACAGATCTGCTGTGGAGCTGCCGGGCATGTTTGAGAGAGGGTCATAACAGTGGAGGGACCTATTGTATCGGCTATAGAACAGTCACAAGAAGAAGCCGTCTGCAGACGATGCTGGAAGCAGTGGTGATTCGTCAACAGTGTCAAACGTATAGCTAAAAGACATAATGATTGTGAAACATGTTATGAAGTTACTTTCCACTTCAGGGACCTGTCAAAACATTGTTTTTACCATTGAAAGGGAAGTTTACTCCACGGATGACTTCAAAAGAGATACTTCTTCAAAAGTAACGTTTCTATCTCTAATAGTTAAAATTCTACTTGAAATAACTTTATTTTTCACTTTGGATGTACTCAAGAGATATTATTTTACTTAAAGAATCTGACAAAATCGGAACAAAAACAAATCGATTTGAATAACTGTAAGTACTTAAAGAGGCTCTTAGACAAATTATCACAGAGAGCACGCCTATGCCTTTTACTACTAGACAACGGAGACAATTTCCTGCTGAACTGTTTGGAGACGGAACTAGATAAAAGCAGTAATGGTATCGAGCAAGTGCTTATCAATGGCTTGAACATGCGTTTAGATCAATATCCACCCTAGTGGTGATTATCTGACAGCCGCCTCTTATAGAACATCGACTATGTGATTAATGAAATATACTGAAGAATTGGAATTTGGCTTGGGAGGTGTGTAGGGCCTGATAGAAGGGTACGAAGTGGGCTGTGGGATGACTGAGACCTGATAGTTGAGTTTGGGCTGGCCTGTGGGTGTGTAGGACCTCATACATTGGAACAGACTGGCTTGTTCGATGTCTGTGACCTGATGGGCGGGTGCGGCGTGCGTTGTAGGATATATTTGACATGATATATATGGGTATGAACTGGCATCTTGGATAGGGGAGATGGGTTGGTAAATGGATTGGTGCTATCTTTACTAAAACCGCTCAACTCTGACTTTGACATAACAACATAAAAAAAAAATGATGTCATGTAAGAGAAGAATTTTCGAAGAAACACTAGATGACACAATGGCATATCATTTTGCTGTTGTCACTAAGAGAACCAGTTATTATCCCGTTTCACTTCCACTATTATGAGTACGTATACTAACAGCCTGTCATTCAGATCTTAGAGCAAACTATATACAGTTTACAAACTGTCTGGATTGCCTATGATTTGAAATTTAGCTTGTTCGTGGTTCCCGTTTACAAGCACGTCATTTCATATCAAATATAAAAAGCACGATACAGCATCACATCTTTTCCGTTGTATTTTAGTCCGAGGGTCCAATCAGTCTTTGTTTACCACCAATACTGCTAATCGTTGCACCGAAAGCTTAAGAAAGAAAGACCATCAATCCTGTGATAACAATCTGCTATTCTTGAAAGGAAGCATTTGCAAAACAGTCCCGGATAAGAATCTCCTACACACTTCAACACAAGCATTCAGAATTAACAATTTACGCCAAAAAATTACAAGAGGGACAGGTTTTTAACAATGAGGATTCCAGTGGAAGAGATATAACCGTAGACAAGTTCAAAACAGACACTCAGTCTCCTAAATATTTACAACTCTTCACGATAATGTCGAGGAACTTGTGAAATACTGTGACACTCTGTAAATATATGTAAAGAAAGTATATCTTCGAAAATATAAATAACCAACTTAGGTACATAGACGTTCTGGTGTAACCTCCATAACTCCATAAGAGCTCCCATTGAAAGGTGAAAGTGTTAATTAAGCTTATTTTTATGTGAATCTAGTACTAAAAGCCGAAAGTTAAATAATTAAGAATGCCGCTTAAGCTACCAGTTAACGTTCTACTTCTAAATCATTCATATCATGTCAGGAAACATTTCAATGGATAGGTAGAAATGCTTAATCGTTTTTAAACCTGGGTCGTTTTCCTGCAGGTATAAGATATTTAGTCTACACCTGGGGGTTGAGGTGCCCCGAGAAGACGCGAAGGGGGTTAAAATGATAGGGGAGGTGATCTTCTGTTCTGCCAGATGTTAGACTTCCACACTGAGGTCTGTCTTTCTACTGTGCTTCCATTGCAGCGAGAAGGAATGGCGTTTTTTACGCCTGACACAATCTCTTTTCCAAAAGAGTACAAGAAAGACAGCCATGCTCCTTGACGTTAAGAGCTTCACGTATCATCGAGTTAATCTCCAGTAGCACTCGCCCGCTTTAAAGGTACTGAGTTCCTCCACAGAAGCACTCGCCCGCTTTAAAGGTACTGAGTTCCTCCACAGAAGCACTCGTTCGCTTTAGTGGTACTGAGTTTCATCTCCAGTAGCACTCGCCCGCTTTAATGGTACTGAGGTCCTCCATAGTAGCACTCGCCCGCTTTAATGGTACAGAGTTTATCTCCAATAGCACTCGCCCGCTTTAATGGTATTACTTAAAGTCTCCAGTCGTGAAAAGTGTCACTTTCAATGGTAGTTCCAAAAGATCTTCTTTTGGGTTACGGAGCATGAAAGACAAGGTTTTTCAGAGTTGCTATCATTAACTTGGTTATGACAGGTGGAGAAGTCAGCCGCGTCGTGTTGAATATTAGACAGGAAATCCTCATACAATGAATGTGAATTGTACACAGCGGTGTAAATACTTAAAAGAGTACACACATTATGCATAGAGAACCACCTCTATATATGATTCGCTTGTAACTTCATAAGTTACTACGATATTACCTTCAAATCGCTACGTTTCATGAACTACAAACCCCTCTTACTAACAACGGCAAGTAATGGTGAACTTGTGTTGGATATATCTATTACTCTTTATAAGCTGCAATGATTAACAACTCGTAGTGCAAACGTTTTAAAAGTACGCCATATACGCTTAATAAATTGAATTAAGGTGAATATTAATTGAATCAGAGTTTCTTCACTAATTATTGCTTCCATAATTTCAAATTAACATTTCAGCCATGGTTCATCAGGTTCTTTTCGACTTGGCTGCCTTACTTACAGGTGACAATGAAGAATCCATCAACTAGTAAGAACGTGCAATAATATAAATCAAAGCAACTACTATCGTTTAGATATGAAAAATAATACCGTTGTACATAACATGGGGAAAGTGTTATCAAACTAACTGTTTGATACGATGTTTACAAAGGCACCTCGTCAATACTGATGCCACGCCCTCCATATAGAGCGAGAGATGGAAACACACATCTTGTAGAAAATATATTAAAGCCAGCACAGGATACATTCACTTGGCAAAGTTCAGCTGCTGCTACTGTAACACGTCAGAGACGCTCGCCATTCAGCGTCATTCACGTCTTAAACGGGACGCTAGCGTAAACACTTCGACTTGTTTACATTGCAACGACCATAAAACTAAGTACCTAATCAATTCAACGACTTTCACTTGTATTAATACCGCTTTAGGAATGCATTCAATCATGCAGGCAATCAAGCATGCATTCTTCAAACACCGACGATATCGACATTCCTCTGGGTCATCGACCACGTGCTGACAGACGCTCTACCAGCTAGCCGCACCAGCTTGACCACATTGGCTCCTTATACATCAATCAAGAAGTAGATTCAAATAATCAAAATAGCGATTAAGAGTTTCTATAGTATACGACACATCAGGCATTTGTATATATTAAGGTGTTCACCACATGCTAACTGAAATTATAAGTTATTGTTACTTAGGTGATTTACTAATTTTGCTGTCAAACATTATTTTGAGATAACAACAATAATAAAGAATGAAGACTATACTCATCGGGTATGAAACTTCTATATTCTGCTTAGATGATGTTTAGACTTTTAAAATCTAACGTCTTTGCCATCACAACAACAACTCGGAAGGTAATGTGTTCATTCCGTATCGTTTCTAGAAGTCCACTCATACGTGTAAAATACTAGTTCCAACAGCTGCTGACACTACCTTGTGTATGAAGACAGACGGGAATAATATTAACTAGGAGACTAGGACCAGTCTTCCTCTGCACAGATGTATTCGACTAACCTCCCTAAAGTGCAGTTGTTATCATTGCCAGACTATGTAGTGTATATGTAATAAATAGATGTTCGTAAAGCTAAATACATTGTTGCCTCGCGATCAATGGTAGTAAGAGGGTAAATATTGATATAGACTGCTCAACATGTTATTGTACATTGAGACATGAAAACTATCCCAGTTATTCCATATTGAATATTTAGCGAGACGAAATGGCAACATAGGGTCCGTCAACAACTAAATACGGACATTATTTTCGAAAATGTCAAACATACAACCCTGCTCAATGTGTTATTATGGAATATTATGGGCCTTGTTTAACGTCAGGACTGCTTTCGTGATGGTTACGACTCTGAAGCCTGGCAATCAATATTTCATTCACAGAATACGCCGTATGACTGGAATGGTTGCAGCATAATGGCCAATAATGCAAATACGTAGCCCGTTCAGTACTCGATTAATACAGTAATTACCTCCGACGCGGATCGACTGAACGGCCTGTACTGGATCAACCAGACACCAAACTCTCCGGAGGGTACCAGATATCTACCATGTATGTAGTTTCTATTAGCATCTTGAGCACCCCTGGGCCATGGCAAATATACGCACTGAGAGTTTATAGCCTTCGACTAGAATTGCCCTTACAATACATCATATAAACAATTTTACACTTTGTAACTGTATTATATATATTTAAAACAATATAACCATCTATCAGACTGCATTGTGCACTTGTATACTCTAGATTTTACAACTGTTGAGTAGAATTAATCTAATGGTCCTCGAATAATAGCATCATTTCTGTAGTGCATAGGTTATTTAAGAATGCAAGGAGTTACATCCTTGCTCTAGAATTACCTGGACAGTGCCTGTACTGTCCATTTATAACTACATGTGTATGTTCTAGAATCAAGTACTCGTTTTCAAACACGGTACAACATTCACGTGCAATTCGACTCACATCTAGAATTAACCAGAGATTGTTCACATACCACTGTCCATAATTCATTTAGGTATTAAAAGTTTACAACGCTAATTCGGAAACAACAAATGTCTATAATGGTTCAAAGTTCATACAAGTACCATAACAATACAGCTATTATACATATTGGAAGATATAATCAGCAAACAGTCAGACATACGTACTTCAGTGCTAAGTTCAAGCTTAGATAATAAAGCATAGTTGAGAACTATTTACCGGGCGATTCTTGAACGTAGAGAATGTACGAGGGTATTGGGTACATATTGTAGGAATTAGCCGTAAGCAACTAGGTGATGATATATGTGAATTGCACAGATAAAGCCGATGATATATAAGTGCTGTGGGCATTTATATTCAATATTTTCAAAATGAGTCTGAGTATCAAAGTTTACTCTCTACTAAATTATTGGAAACATTAGATACATGAAGCAAATGCTACCTCTCATTAAAGTATGAAGGTATTGCAAAGATCTACTATAGCATTCCTGGAGGCATGTCATATCTGATCAATTATTCATGCGTGAGAATATGATTGAAACTCCTATACACATGTATAATCACAATAGTATTACGACACTATTTGGAGTACACAACTTTATATATAATCTTATAGAAGATAGGAGTAGAGCAAACCATTGTCAGTTTACTGCGCCTCTTGACGAGCATTGACACACTGTAGTCACTATTAGTACGCAACGGTCACTCGAAATACTTGAAAGTGAAACCTTGTTTTCATACAAGTACATCGTATGTTGCTATCGACATTAGCATCAAACATCACGATGCTCGAAGCCTTCCGGTTGCACTCGTAGGATGAAAAGGTCTATACTATATGGTTAACTCGACTGAATGTATTTGTTAACGCGAAGATGTCTTATTTAGAGTTTTGTTCTTGTGCATAACGTAGTACACATGGTATAACCATCAGTTAAGGTATAAACGAATACTGTTCTATGTATCTACTGACCTTGATATCATGCAAAGGGTCTCCATTGAATGTAGTCAACATTTACATCTACTGACGATTACATACATATCTATGATTTCTTTAAGGGATTTATTTAAGTTCTTAAATTGAACCTTATACTCTATAAGACACATTATTATGAGATATACATCTAAATTTACCCCGATAGTTATTAACAGATATTCATCATAACATCAATATATCGATCTAATCCAGCTGCAGAGTGGGTTGGCATTGATGTATTGCTAATGAGAGTAAGTCGACTTTACTGAACTGGTGTCGCTATTACAGTGACATCTTTATTAGGCTGCTCTCAAGTGAAGTAAATTGATCTCATTCAGCAGATTATAAACATGCCACGAATAGACACAAGAATGCAAAGTATTGAGTTCATGTCACTGGTTACGACGATTTGTAGATCATTATTGAACTGGCCAATCTTTGGTATAAAAATTCTCGGGTGATTCTTACAACACATTATATAAACGATCTGTTCATCATAACTGCAACTGTCCCACTCCAAATATGAAATATTTTACTGATATCTAGAAACATTGCTCGATGGTATGATGTTCAACACGGTGATTCATTACTGATCGATTAATGACAATAACATGGAAAACAACAGCACTTCAACCACTCGCCAAGGGGTGCGCTTTGTTGTGAATCTATTGTATGTATTATGAATGTAATCGATGCAGTCGTCCACAGATGACCCCTGATACTGATTCCGCTGACTCGTAGCGGAAACTTTACAACGCTGAACTTTAATAACAATCGTTCAAACATGGTGCCGTTGTTTTGTAGTTACTATTAAAACTGAAAATGACTATTGATTTGCTATGTGTGCTTAGAATGATAAAGAGAACTGAAAAATCCAGCTGTTTCTTATGAAGTAAAAATCAGAAACATAGTTTAGGCTCCATGTGGCACTACTATATATCAGCGTTACTGGTGTGCAGTCTTAAGAGGTCAGGCAATTGTTCTTTGGTATCGGTGTAATTGAGCTTATTAATGTAATATGTGTATGTACACATTATACTTAAACATGGTTTGAAAGATGCGATATTTATAGTACATCGAAGTGCATGTCTCTATACTATTGGCAAAAAGTGTTTGCATGTTTAGAAGTTCCTTTTGAAATTCGTAAATTCGTATATATATATATATATATATATATATATATATATATATATATATATATGTTTAATACGCCCCAACACCATAAACTAATAGTGTATGAATACGAAGGTTTAACTTCGTGAATATATCGTATTGTATAATGTATGAATGTATATACGTACCTATCGAGCACGAGTTCCTCGAGCTGGCCCAGATCACAGGCGATGTACTCGAGGGAAGCGTCAGTGATGCGGGGACACCAGGAGATGTCCAGTAACCTCAACTTGCGCAGGTTCTCTGCGATCAGCTCCACACCATCGTCCGTGATCTTACTACACCCGGACAGACTCAGGACGGTCAAGTTGGGTAAGGAATGAACGATATTTACAATTCCGTGGTTGGTTATCTCCCAGCATGACTGGAGCTTGAGAATGCACAGAGTATAGCTTTGCTTAGCGCTAAAGAAGGCAAGAGCAGCGTCCGTGACATGGTAGGCTTGGATTGTCAACTCGTATAGGGAGGGCAGCAGCTGGGAGATGGCTCCAATCGTGTCGTCCGCCACGTTGATACAGTCACTGATACTAAGGGACACTATTTTGGGGTTGAGGGAAGACCAGAGACCTGTCTCCGTGATTTCATTGCATCCTGAAATTTCTACCCGGTATATGCAAGGCATCTTCTTGAAGAGGACCTCCAGGCCCGCGTCTGTCACATTGGCACATCTCACACTTATAGAACGTAAGTGCTTCTTACTTGGTGGGAAATTATTCACAAAATCAGAAATATCCTCGTCTGTCGCCCCGAACAAACACACCGAGTCGAATCCTCTCTGGTGCAGACTCTCGTACACCTGTTTCCTGACGCACATATCTTTAGTCCAGTCTCGGTAGGAAATGATTGGCATCACATTTGCCCAATATTTTGTATTATACAAAATATATTTCCATTTTCTACAAACCCTGGATAACACACCTCTCTCCTCCGCGGAGAAATAAAGAAAGAAACGTGAGAGAAATGCCTCATCCATGAATAAATCCTGGACAGTTTTGTGTGCCGCTTTCCCACTCATAGTTCGAATCCGTTTGACAAACCCTGCTTTGGGTGAGCGGGTGAGCTTCACGTTACTGAGGGGCGAGCCATTTGTGGCCCTGTGCAGAGTCTCTTTGAGTGAGGACCCCCCTCCTTGAGCCGACTGCTCCCGATGCAGGCGTAAGCCCCGAATGCCATTTGATATCTCCATGTAGGCACGCCTTATTGTCGACATGGCACCCTCCAGTTGATCGTAATAGCACGCGCTTCTAATTCCTGACACGCGAACACACGTGCCACAACCGCGTGGGCACCTCACTCACCTCACTTACATTTAAATACTGTAGCATGTCCACGCGAGCGCCATTCATTGGCTGAGTGCTGCTGTCTCACTGACTCCAAGCACTTTATCTAGAATATTAGAGAGAGTAAAGATACTCACGGCTACTCCAGCTCAAATAAGATCCACAATTTCATAAAATATCACAGAAAACCAAATCTCGTCACAGGTTTCTTTGAATCCATACAAAGCGGCCTTCGCGAAGCCGAGCGACTGAGGACGATCCGACGCGACAAGTGAGAGTGGAGTGAGGCTGTACGGTGTGTACAGTGTGAGAGACTGGCAGGCTGGCTCGATATACGGTCAGATCGATACACGAGCGCTGCTTCCGCTACTTGTTAGTACATCCCCGCCGCCCGCTCTGACCCACGCCGCCCGCTGAAGAGAGAAAACGGGCCAGGACACCGGCTATCATCAGCTGACCGACTAGTCCACTGTCAGTGCCGTCATCGATCTCTCATCAATGGGGTCGTGATGGGGGCGCACCACGGGGGATGGTCCTGTCTATTGGAAAGGGGGACGAACTAATACAGAAACGAAGCGAACTTCTCATCGATTGGTTTCGTCAATTTGGAGCGAGAGGCAAACTTACATCACTTCACGATCTTCTCATCAATGGGAAATGGGGGCAAATAATATCACCTTTATGACATCACACGTTAAAGGAATAGAGAAGGCAGAAATAGTGACCGTGATAAGCAACACTAATCTTCCAATCTTCCATCGACTGCATGTGGGTTAGTAGGGTAGTAGCTAACCTTTGATAACCCCCATCAATGAGGAAGTTAGCTTAGGGAGTTTTGACTTATATATATATATATATATATATATATATATATATATATATATATATATATATATATAGGGGGTGCACCAGTCACAGTAAATCCTCAATAACAGATGAAAAGGGAGACTGTGAATTCATCAACTCATCAATTCTTAGAGGACGATAGTAATCATCGGAGTCCCTCTAAAACGGGAAAATAAAAATGCCGACCTCCCGAGGACTAATCAACGATCTGTGTAATAGCACATAGTTGAATATGCCGAGGAGTTAAAATACAAAACATGTCTGAAAGTTGGCAGAGGAGTAATTACATCAGCAAATAACTCGGATGAATAATTAGCGTTGTGGCTTAGTTTACACTGGCGAGACCTCGTGTTTGTCGATATGAAGTAATTACGTTGATTAGTGTAGTCAGTAATCACCCAGCGTTTGGAGTATACTTTTATTGTAATGCATGTATACCATTATTGCTGGTTGTGGTGGCGTAGTTATAGCAGAGACCCCCAATGTGCGACAATGATAACTTTTTAGGATTTTGCATGAACTCAATCACAACGATCTTCACTGGCATTGTAATCAACTCTTAACGTGTCACTCTGATGCCAACATATCTAAATTATTTTAAAATGTACAATAAAAAATTTACGATGTTCACTATCATGTATTTGCCTGATGATGCCGGTGACTACATTAACAATTTGTTGTGGATTTCTTCAATTTTTATTGGAGATGTTAAAGTGTGTATATGCATTATTGTAAAGTAATCCCGTACACTCAGAATTGTCAAGTATATATATGTTCTCGTCGTTTCAAAATTACATATATATTTGTGATTTATTATGATGTTAGTATCTCCACCTAAACATAATTCACCTGTATAAGATACTGGCTCTCCACTATTCACAGAATGTGATACAAATAGCAATTCTGAATGAGTTTTCGGTGTTAAGGTAGTAGTTGTTTTTGTCGAAGAGTAGTGCGCTTATAGTAGCTCTTGCAGGATACCGGTACTATTGTATAAACAAGTCAACAATCCCATCAAATGGTCTGTCTACAGTTCCACCGCTATCTGCAAGCTCCTCGTGTACAGTATGCCTACAGGTATGGTGTGATTGTGTCGGCTCCACTCTCAGAGATGGCTACACACAGATACCATCTCTTACATGTACAACAAAACGGCTACACGCTACATGAATCTGACCAAGCGCCTAGTTTATCAAACATGCCAAAAACGCGCTGTCATCTTTACGACTTCCCCGAGACAAACGGCTACAACGCCTTCTCTGCTTGCGTCGCAATAGAAAATTGTTAAAAAATAGTATTTGAGATAAATCTATTTACTGAATTTATTTTAAACCCACGCATGATAGAAACAGGTTAATATCGCTAGCAGACATTTTTGAAAAATGGTTCTTTCAATAAAAGATCTATTTATTTAAAATGCGCAGTGCAGATCTCTTATCTCGAAGGTAATAGAATTAGACAAGCATTCGGCTCCACTGCTGCGCTTGTAACACGCGATGCCATGAATGTGTGTAAAACGTGAAGGAGTGCTGATGAGCCAGCAGATCATGTCGAGGAGAGGAGTCTGTCGATATATTAACTACACTTCTTCCCGTCTTTACAGCCAGTCCAAGACTCGAGAATGTACATCATTTAAAATGTTCGGTTGGTGTGCCTCTTCATTAGGAGATTGCCTACCAAGATATAACCTATTAAGATTCCTTACAATTCACCGAACTATTTGTTATATGTCGGCCACACCAAGCACAGTAAACTAAAGTATTAAGCAGAACAGAAATCGGTGTTCTTGTCAGGAAGATTAAACATCACCAAACACCATGGAGAGTAGTTGAAGGTGGAATTAGAATTCCAATAAACGATTGAAGGCCAGTTGAACCACATATGACCAATTCCGTTTAATTTCCTTTATCAAGGTAGAGCTAGGTCTTTTTCTCTTTCAAGTCTGAAGAAACAAATAGAGTGTCAACTTGTTTGAAGACATTTATTTCACATGTAATGCCCTAGGCTGGAGTTCGAGTCAGATATCTATACACACATCGCAACGACGAAAGACTATATCACATATATCATCCATATCAAGTTTAATTTGGAAAATATATTTTTATAAGTCAATGAATTTTTTTAAGCTAACAAATTACAAAAAGGTAAAGCAAAGGGAGACTATTTGAGGTGCTCATCTACTTCACTACAGACGAACATAGCTGAGGGAGTGGGTTATAAAACTGATTTGCAATAAGTTTTAAGGTTCGTTACATAAAGTCGCGGCTTGTAGGTTTCATTGTAAATTTCTCGCAATTGTTTTTTTGGGCTTAGTGTCTGAAATCATAACTTTTACCCACCTATTGTTTTCTTAGACGAAATTTTATTGGACATTTCGGACATGATATTATAGTTGGTTTCAAACAATAACAACTCAATTTAAAAGAGGTGAAACTATTGACAAACTAAATGTACACCCACGGTTTGTAGTACCACATGGACAACCACAACAACAAATGTTCTATGGTGTCATCGTAATACAGAATATATTATGTTCTGGGCTTACTACTTGTCCAAGACATTGCTCAATTTTGACCACACGGTATAAAGAATTCAAAATCGTTTCTTAATTAATGTCATTTGTCTAATGACCCTAATACTTAAACTCAAACTCAGTATAGGAGTTGACCTCCATAGTGATCTACCTTCTCACAAGACTCAGCACACATAGGCCTACATGTACAACGTGCACGGATTATCACGCGTTCCAATAAGCGCTGACCCTAGCTGTCAGTTCTCGTCATAACGTGTAATCACACATGAATTGTACAAGGGAAGCATTACGCTCCTCTAAGACCAACATGACTGACTTAACGATATTGTAAATAGATCTACCGTGTCCATTAATGATGAGGACTCAAATCCAGGCATATGAAGGCCATATTTACACTGTTATGATGAAGTACTTACATAATATCGATGCAATAATTGTCGGAAGATATCGTTCATGTGCAGCTAGCATATCTGACAAAATCAATGCATAGGTAATTCAATTCTCATTGTATGAACAAATATCTTATTTTCCGAAGCTAATTAACAAATTCTGCTATGTAACAAATAAAAGTGAATAACTATTGTTTAAATCTGCTTGTACGATGATGGACATGTCCGATATTTTAATGAAACTACTAACACCTACTAACACCAGAGATGAAACCATCCATCCATCTCAGCCTATTTTATTTCTACTCGGCCGGGTTTAACGATATGATTTCTCAAAATAAAATATATTTTGGTGTCTTTTTTTAATTTTTCAATTCGATAAACTCAATTATTATAATAAAATTCAACAGAATCCACAATTGTATCTTCCGTTCAAGTGAAAATTATGTATCGTAGCGGGCATTGGCATTGTGATGGTAGAGGTTATTTCTCGTAATTAGAATTTATCAAATTTAACACTATTTCAATAAAATCTTTCTTTGCGACTTTTCCATTTTCGAGGGGTATTTTACTTCAGTAACAGTGTTTTGTAGTATTAGTATCTAGTTTTAAAACAGATACCCTGTGATTATAATGAAAATCAAAAGACAATAATGAATAGACAAAGTTAAGTATATTTTATCATCATTATTTGCCCTGTTTCAAGCACAACGTTTATAATCATATAAACCAAGTTATCTAAACGTTGATAGAAACAGTTGGAACGAAAAAACATGAAGTGAGGATCTTTTGAAATACCCAATTATCAATGATAAGAGTAAAGTGTTAGGTTTAGCAATATTGGAAACAGCTGTTCGTGTAAGCAACAACATTCACCATTAAATAACATCAGACACACATTCACCACCGTGGTGAATTTTATGCAAATACATTTATTGACATTAAATACTTACTAGTAACCATAAATGTACCTGTTACTAAGAGGAATCAGAAGGCCAAACATTATTTTGCGAGGTCAATAAAGGTATTCTTTAAGACTGAAGTATTGCCGAGGCAGTCCAAGTTCTATATGAATTGTGTCTTTATATGAAAGGTTAATGTTTTCAAAGTCAGGAATATTCTAAAACGTTTTGAGGCTGAATTTATAAACTAGGTATAAAGACGTCTCCTTGACATGTATTTTAGAGAAGTTAAAGTTGAAACTACAACAAACAAACTCGTAATCGTTCGTAGCATATACGCAGCTAAACGAACAGTAAACGAAAGATTCCTCTCCAACTTCATGCCTCTCCCCTTGTGACATGCACTAATTAGGAGAGTGATACTGCTGAAGTAGTTTCGAGTTCTCAGAAGACAGCTAGTCCTGACCCCAGCCAGGTTGCAGCACAAAGTACGGACGAGGCTAGGGACTGCAGAGTCTGCCTTGGAGAGTGAGCCGTAATGCCAGAGTAAGAGAACGTCTCTCTGCTGCCACTGTCAATACTGAATTATCTCTGTTACGTCTCAAAGCAGTTATCCCTTTGATGAAAAGTACATCGTAATTAAGCAAGAGCCGTATCCTTGTGAGGTGTAACTTGAGGCAATTCAACTTGATACCTCGCCCACTCTACCACGTGTTTGACACGTGTTGACACATTCTGTCTATTACAGTAGGTATGTAAGGTACTCGAATGAGAGGTGTGTTAGGTAACTACATATATCCAATATGAGAGCAAAAATTCCTCACCAATTATCTTACATTAAGAGATTCTGTGTTTTGTTGGATCATATATGCCAAACGTGATCAATGTTGATAAAGCACCAAAATGTACTGATTGTTGCTCACAGTAACAAGTTTAATGCTAACAGGTTTAGTGCCGTGACATTAGAAAGGTTGACGTTTTGGTTTCTTTATATCGAAACCACGTACCAATTGAATGTAACATTTTTTTTTTTTTTTTTTTTTTTATTAGTTCCCAGTGTATATACAGTGACATACAGGCAGTGTAGAAAACATAGGCAATGTTGAATAGAAACATACAATAAAGAGTACAACGTGGAATACATATGTTCATTCAAGAGCTGGACAGAGGAGATACCATTTATTATGAAAATCATGTTTTTTATTGTTTTTGATTGCAATAAAATTCTCCACACAAAAAATTTGTTTCAAAGTTTTTAAATACATGTTTAAGTTTAATGAAGTATTTTTTATGTTGCTAAGATAAATATATCTTTTAGCAGAGATAATGATGTGATTAATTATTTTGTTTTGGTGTTGGGTACCAAACCAGATTAAAGGTTTAGAAAATATCACTGGAGTTGGAAATGAATTATTAAGCCAAATTTGTAAATTATTCCAGAAGATTTGTGTCTCCTCACATTCCCAGTATACATGACAAACACTCTCATCAACATCCTTACAAAAGCAACATAAGCTATTGTCAACCTTTTTCATTCTGAGTAATTCTCTTTTAGTGTATATGGTACCATGAAGAAATCTATATTGAAAATCTAGTAATTTAGTGTCTTTTATTGCCTTCATATATCTTGTAAATGTGTCTTTCCAATCAAATGTAATTTCAGGAAATGTAAGTTGCCATTTGTTACAGATGTTAGGATATTTGTCTGTTGAGATAAGTATGTCATAGAAAAGTCTAGAGCCTTTGGATGTTTTCATCAAATTCAACTGGCATTCAGTAACATTTATAAAACTGGTATTGATTTCTTTAGAAGAGTCGGTAAGGGTATGTTTCCAAGAGTTAGGCAATATATATAGTAAGTAATTATAATCCAGAAATGTACCTTTGATGCCGTATTTGTCTTTTAAAGATTCTATTGATAGTAAACCGTTTTTGTCACATATGTCATGGATAGTCATTATTCCTTTATTTGCCCAATCTTTTACAAAATGAAATGTATTTTTAAAATTGTGATTAAACCAAAGCGGTTGGGGTAAAGTATTAGGATCAACATAATGTTTTTTTTGGAATACCTTCCAAGCCTTGAATACATCTTGCCAAAAAGGATTTTCTATTTTCAAATATATATCAGCGTTAGCTCCAAAATTAAAAATATCAGCAAAAGGTATTTGACAGGGGTTATTTTTAATAGTTTTTTTCAGATATAACCTTAAGGTGGATAATTTCAAAGCATCTATGAATCTGTTTGTGTCAATCATTCTCAAACCCCCATCCTCATATTTATTTTTCAGAACATTTCTTTTAATTTTATCATTTTTATCGTTCCATATGAATTTAAAAAATATTTTCTCAAGGTCTGTAATAAATTCAACAGGGGGGTTAGGCAAAGAGTTAAAGATATGAACTAGTTTAGAAATTGCTAAGGTTTTTATCACTGTAATTTTACCAATAAGAGTTAAATTTCTTTTCCTCCATGAAGATAAAAGTCTATTTATTTCTTCCAGTCTCTTTCGGGTGTTTATCACCCATAGGTTATCAAGATCAGGGGTAAATGTAATACCAAGTACACTAAATTCACCTGTTGTCCACTCGATATTGAGATCTTTACATATTTTATCAGTAGATTTAGCTTTTGCTCCAATCCAAATTGCTTTTGATTTATCCAAATTAATTTTCAAACCAGACATTTCGTAAAAAGTATTAATTGTGTCAATAGCAGCATACAAGCTGTCTTCAGTCCCATCAAGAAATAATTCTGTGTCATCCGCATATTGATCAAGCTTATATTCAGTACCATTAATAGTAATACCTTTGATTTTGTCATTATTTCTAATCATACAACCAAGAATCTCAGCAACAAGTAGAAAAAGATAGGGCGACAAGGGGTCACCTTGTCTACAGCCCCTTTCATTCTGAAAAAATTCAGATAAGTGGCCATGTTGAATAACACATGAGGTAGTGTCATAAGTCAAAATATTTATCCATTTAATCATTTCAGGACCAAAGTCAAATTTTTGTAAAACTTCATTAATGAAATCTTTAGAAACAGAATCAAATGCTTTTTCAAAATCAATCAAGATTAAGAGACCTGAAATGTTTTGTTTTTTGGCTTCAAAAATGATGTCATATAACAGTCTTGTGTTTTCACCAATTGTTCTGCCCGGTATAAAACCGGTTTGGTTAGAGTGAATTAATTCATCTAATGTAGTCTTCAATCTATTTGCTATACATGAGCTGATAATTTTATAAACTGCATTAAGTAATGTGATAGGCCTCCAATTCTTTAGTAATGTTCTGTCTTTATTAGCTTTTGGTATGCAAGTGATTACACCTCTCTTCATACTTAGGGACATGTCATTCTTATTTGATACATCATTAACAAATTTATAAATCCAAACTTTTAAATCTTTCCAAAAGAACTTAAAGAAGTCTATGGGAAATCCATCAATTCCTGGGCTTTTGTTATTTTTCATTTTATAAACATTTTTGCTGATTTCTTCCATACTGATTTCTTTTTCAAGATTTTCTTTTAGAGTTTTGTGCAAAGTTGGGGTTTCAATATCTTTTAAACAGTCTTTTACCCTATCTTTGTCATGCGAAGCATATAGGTTTTCATAAAAGGATTTAACCTCTTTAAGTATTGATTTACTGTCTGTAATTTCAGTTTTGTCCTTGGTTATTAGTTTATTTATAGATTTTTTTGAAAAGTTTCTATTTTCCAAGTTACAAAAATATTTGGATGGTTTTTCTCCCTCTTCATACCATTGGATTCGATTTCGGATTTGTATACCTTTAATTTCTTCTTGTTTTATTTCTTCTAATTGTTTTTTATAAGTTGATAGTTCAGAGAGCAATTCCTCATTTATATTTTGAAAGTCTCTTCTAATATCATCTTCAACATGTTTAATTTTTTTTTCAAGTTCTTCTGTTTGTTTTGTTTTACATTTCTTTATATAAGATGCAAAAGATATAGTCTTTCCACGGATTTTCATCAATAAAGTTTCAAGGAATAAAGAATAAGATATTGTAAGGTTAATATCTTCAAGGTTTTCAAAGTCATCAATCTTTTCTGAAGTATATTCCTGAATAGTCTCGTTTAATGTATTTCTAACTAAATTCCCATATTCTTGGTTTAGTAGTAAAGAGTTGTTAAATTTCCAATATCCTTTTCCTCTATCTTGATTTAAGCTATTTGAAAAGGTTAATAATATTGTTGAATGATCACTTTTATATCCTGGTAAAATATCAGAGTCCAAGGTTATATCAAATATGTCATCAGATACAATAAAGAAGTCAAGTCTAGCTTGTTGTCTTGGATTCTTTTTCCACCAGGTATATTTTCTTGATTTATCATTTAAATTTCTCCATATGTCAATAAGATTATAAGTTTCAATAAATTCTAAAACAGTCTCTCTTGATTTGGGATTGTTTACATGTTTGTAATTCTCTAGATCAATAGTGGGGTCAAGTACAAGGTTCCAGTCACCGACAATAACTAATGATTCATTATCAAATTTTAAGATATTATTAAAAAGTTCAACATAAAATTGGGAATCATCATTATTAGGACCATAAAGATTTGTCAGTGTCATTCTTTTATCCTCTATTGTTATGTCCACAATAATATAGTTTCCCTTTTCATCAATTATGGTTCTATGTATTATTGTGTCAATGTTGTTGTTAAAGAGTATAGCTACTCCTCTAGAATTAGATTTAAAAGGAGCAATTATAGACTGCAATCCCCATTCATTTCTCATAGTGTTACAGGCAGATTCATCTATGTGGATATCTTGTAAGCACATTATTGAGTATGATTTTTTTTTATATAAATTCATCAGTTCTTTTCTTTTGGATTTGTTTGCAAGTCCTCTACAGTTGGCTGAGATAAGTTTTACTTTTTTTATATTATTCATTGTAAAAATAAATTTTCATTTGACAGAAAGAACCATAAGGGTTCATTGTGGCTGATATTGTTAATTACCACGACAGTAAACGTATGACCTTTCCCGATTATAAATTGTCATAAATTTAGTATTTGGGAATGAATATGTGAGGCGAGTGATATGGTGACAGTTTTAAATACGGTGAGCACTGGTGGTATTTTGGCACGTATGGCATGTATCACGGCCCGTCAAATGGTTATGAAAAACTCTGAACAGTTAACGAAGTGATGTGAAGATGTGTTAGTCCCCAGGGTATTGATGTGAAGATGTGTTAGTCCCCAGGGTATTGATGTGAAGATGTGTTAGTCCCCAGGGTATTGATGTGAAGATGTGTTAGTCCCCAGGGTATTGATGTGAAGATGTGTTAGTCCCCAGGGTATTGATGTAAAGATGTTTTATCTCCAGGGTATTGATGTGAAGATGTGTTAGTCCCCAGGGTATTGATGTGAAGATGTGTTAGTCCCCAGGGTATTGATGTAAAGATGTTTTATCTCCAGGGTATTGATGTGAAGATGTGTTAATCCTCAGGGTATTGATGTGAAGATGTGTTAGTCCCCAGGGATTGATGGGTCACATGTTAAGTCACAGCGTGACAAAAGTTTTAAAGTGAAATTTTGAAAATAAGTTGAGAATCGACAATTCTGTTGATATCACATATCTCGCTTCGATGTTCACGTTATGATAAGAGCAGTTGGCCATTCTCTGACGAGATATTTAAGGGGCGCTTCTTTGGATTATCGACGAATTTCAAATGAAACTTCTGTTCAACCGTACAACAATGTAACTTGGAAACAATGAGCCGTTTTATGAAAAGATTCAACCATGCAGATTGTACGATAATTTCTCTATGGGTACTCACATCCATATCAAGTTGTATGTCGAATAGTTGTACTTCTTCTAGCATACATCAATGTTTATCGTATCACTGTATTGAATTGTTTCATTGGCATTCTACCGAAACGTACCGAAACGTCGCCATTGTGTAATAAAGAAGTTGTACATCCATAACATCATTGTCTTCATTATCTACATTATGCAAAAAGCCGACTACGACATATTGCACATATCATTTTGGAAATTTCTGTTTTTAGGATTGAGTTATTTAAGATATAGTGCTTAAATTAAATACTTATTCCAGATTTTTTACTAGCTCAGAGATCTCACACCATAAGTAAAAATATATAAGCTATCGTCTTCAGAGAAATACACTTAAGATCCTACCAGTATCTAAGTAGATTAGTTCCGCCATGTATCTGATAACTTGTTTCCCACTCACGATCCTGTAGACAGACGATAAGCGAAACAGATCGCTACCACATGCGGCACATTAAACAGACATGCTTCAGTATGTACACCTACTCTAGTCGTCTTCTCTAGTGTCACTAACAACTACACGTCTTGTTCTCTCGCACAAACAGAGGCACTCCATAAGTTTTATACCTTAAATTGATACTTGGCTTTATTACGCGAAATTTTTTTAATATGCCTATATTAATTGAAAGATTTCTTGGATGAAATCATATGATAATTCAAATTAACAGTTTTGATGAACATCAAACAGCCACGTTTACATGTATACATGCTTAGAAGCTGAAATCACGAGCAAAATTTGCATTGATACTAGTCACATAATCTACCAAATCCCCACTTGTTCCTCCGTATGCTTTACTCACGTTTCCAATTGGCCACTTGACGCGCGCCTTTTTCCGGTTTTGGCATCAAATCTATAAACCTTCGTATTGTCAATATACAACACCGATTATATTTTAAATGATATCTTTCAGCTTCAATGAGTTCTCGATCAAATGACAACATAGATAACATCTAGCACATGCAACTCCAACGAGTCCTGGAGTGGTTCTTAACGTCGTATGACCCTGTTATGTTAGCGCTGCACCCAAATTGAATACGTGGCGAAGTATCCGAGAGGGTTCTTATAACTAGTTTGACAATACCACTGTGACCCCTGTAACCAATAATGTCTGACACAAGTACACGTAATAAAAATCGTTACATAACTGTTTCGGTTACAGGTTATAATTGCCGCCGATAAAGATATGCTACAAACAAAATGGGTATCGGATAGAGATCATTTAACAGAATTTCATGCCAGGTAAAAGATTCCGAGTTACGTCTGCACTGTGCAGTGCAATTCAGACACGCAAATTAACTTGTACAAAACCTACATGTAGTGTGCAATATCATAAGAAAAATCCCGGACGTCGTAAACCAAATACAACATTTTTAAAACATAAAAAATGTTTTTTTAAAACTTATTAGATCATGTGTTATTACATTTTTACAATTTACAAATATGCGAAGTTTAAGTGACTTATTGCAAATTAAACGTCGATAGATGTGAGTTTATGTGAGTTTACCTAATGCAAAATGTCACATCGCTTAGTAGTTTTTTAAGTTGGTTAATTCATTTTGTAGTATAAAGGGTAAATAAAGAGAGAGATATATATTTTCAGCCGTTATCATCATGAAATAAAGCTCCTATTTTGCTACGGTGATAACAAGTTTTATCGTCACCAAGTCATTTGAATACAGTTCTGGCAGCATCGGTGACGCGCGTCGTGGTCGATCCTCCATCTATCATTTGATATCATTTCAGCCTAAACACGTATATCTCGATTTAGGTAAAACAATTCGCGGTTTTTACATGTGAAATATCTGCCATATTTAAGATGATATAAGCATATGGTATTTATTCAGGTAAACAGATATGAACTATCAAAATCTTTATTCCAATGAGTGGAATTTTTGTATAATTTGAATTATTATAAACAAACTTTTCTATGAATATTTCAAAACGTCAAATCCCTTTCAATAAATAAAACTACATGACAAAAGATATGATAAAAACAACTCTCTGACTTAATACTGATTGGTTCATAATATGTAACAATAGATGAAACAAGGAAACCCGTCAAGAGTCTTTTAAACACAAAAGTAATCCGTAAAATCCGAAATGAAAGACTCATAAAAAAGGAAAATTTAAGAAATTCATTCCATGGTATCCGTGTTCACACTGTTGGTGAGAGTAGCTTCCCTTTTCAAAGATGTTCTACTCAGTTCTTTGGCAAGTTTTTTTATGTCATCATTTTGAAAACTTTTGGCAATTTCTTTGCTCTTCATTTTCCCACTTCTTTTCCTTCTCTCCGTATCGTATGAAAATGTCCTTTTGCCCTTCCCGAAGGGCTTATCTGTCAACTTACTGCTCACAACAGACCTCGGTCTTCGAGCAACCATGACCTTTACATCCGGGTACACATGAACTCCAGGATCGGAATTAAGAGGGAAGATGTTCGCATATTTAGCTCGTCTACTTTTCACGATCATGTTCTCGACAGGAACTTTATCTCTGTTCTTGAGAAGCGCTGGTTGGAGAGACAGCTGGAGCTGTCTGAACCTGGAGTCATGCCCTGGGGCTCCCTCCGACATGAGCATCTTGCCGCAGTACGTGTTGTGTCGCTCAAGCTTCTTCTGGTCGATCTCTACAACAGGCGGGAACTTGGTCACGAAGGTCTTCTCCTGGTGGGAAACTATCTCCGTCCTCTCACGTCTCACCTTCATCATCGGCAGGGTCGCTTTTGATCTGCTCTGCCCGCTCCCTGACCGCTCCGAGTGTTCCGGCATGTGGTAGATGACAACCGTCACCGGGGGCTTGTCCACCTCCTGGTGGTGGATGTTGGGCAGGTTCATACCTGCGATCCTGTTGTCATCCTCCTTCTTCCATTTCTTCACCTTCCTCTCCTGCTGCGCGGTGAAGGCCCGTCTGGTTAGGTCCAGGATGTTCGACATCTTGTTCTTCGTGTGCCGCATGTTCTTCAACGTCATTTCAAGATGGCGATCTTGACTCACGTTCTCGTGCAGAATGGTATGTGTGAGTCTTGTTTTAGGTAGGGCATGTTTGACACACAAATACTGTTTCATCTTAATGTTCTTAGTTCGCTGCCCAGACAGTTCAGCCTCAGTTGGAAGGGCCGGCTCATCTTTACTATTTTTCGTGTTGGACATAGTTGAGCGATCTTCAACTTCCATAATGAAATAAAGCACACAAGTATGTTAGTTGGTATGCTCAAAACGCATTTCTGTTGCCAACGCCACAGCAATCCTAATAAAAAAACCCACAGCAGCTTGAAATCAACAGTGCCGGAGATCACTATAGACTGGCTTGAAGATCAAATTTTTCTGTCACTTAGTACATGAAATCGTTTGTCAATGCGGGCAGTTATGTATAGCGTGATAAGATTGTCATATTTCTGAGTGGTTATCAGTTGGCTGGCTTCAGTAAGGTGAGTCAGACGCTAAATCTGCATAGCAACGAGAACACGTCTTCAGTGCGATCACTCATACACTGACGTGCACACAATCGAGGGTTCAGTCCTATCACAGGAGTCAATGATGCGAGAAATGCCCCGGTCGCACTGATAACAACTTGATTCAGGTGTAGATCCCTGAGTCTCCTCTGCTGTGAGAGAGTTAAATCCACTCCAGTTGATGGGTGGCGATATTACTGAAAGTCCATCTTGCAATGTTATTGTTAAGGCGTATGAGGTATGACGTCACTGGGACAGTGAACACCTGGTAAAACAACACTAAACGTCTTGTAGAACAATCAGATCGATCAGAAATCAATGTTTGGTATCAGGTGAAACGACAGAACCTGCCTACTCAAAAACCTTTGCGCAGTTTATTTATCAAAATATGACACCGACAACCTCACGAAAGGATCCTACATCTGTCTATAGTGAACGTATTGAGACGGAAGACTATTAATCGCTGAATCGGCGACCACCTGTTGAGGTGGGTAACGAGTTTTCACACTTGTAACCAGTACCTGGACACAGCTGAGATTCCCCTCATTGACTCGCCCCCTTCAGCGTCTCCATAACAGTAACTCAGTACCGAACCATAGCCACTTCGACACAGGATTACTGGGAAAACAAAGCTTTAAATCACCCATTTAAAATCACTGTTGCAATCGCTCAAAAGCGTACATAATAAACGCAGGGACGTAACGTGGATTATTAAATCTGCTGCTACAAGCGCCTGCCTATTGTCCCCGAAGCCTAAGGGATTTGGTTGCTAACGATCTGGCTGTGAATTAGTAGCGGATTGAGTCGACTTGTTCCTGTACATTTACCCGGACCACCTCGACGTTGTAATGCTGTAAACATCCACATGCGAATTAATCTGATTATGCAAAACGAAATCGTATCTGGCTAATGCTAATCACTTCTAAGTTTAGAAGTGATACGGACATAGATATTCAAAGCAGTCACTTGCAAAAGTCGATATATAACTTGTAATATTAAATTTACCACGACTCTAGATAGATACAGTTACTCAATTTACTGTTTATCTATATTTTTTCATGTTGTAGTTGAAATAATTATTTCAGAATACCCATTCTTGAAAGAGAGCATGGTTTCTTAGACCTCCTTTACGCTGATGTTTTAAATATCTATCCGACACGGCGTAGGAATCTTATGACGCGTCCTACACCATCATGTGTATACATAATTTTCTCAGTCAGTATAGCAGGGTATTGGAGAGATGACCACAAAATAATTAATCCATGAATAACATTCTTCACATTTTTACGAATTGTGAATAAGTGACCATTCGTACAACCATTTAAACATTATCACTTATTTTTTCAAATACAAAATCAAAAACCCATCAGTCTATAAAAAACGAACTATCTAAGAACACCGATCTGTTGGAATGATGTCTTGAATATTTGTTATACATATATATTGTATATTCACTGTAAGAAGGTTGAGAACTTATATTACTGAAGTGTTTTCCAGAGAGCAATGTCGGCTTTGTGTAGTAAGTTTCGTCTTACAATTATTTATATATGACAAACCTATGGCTAGCATGTTTACCGAGTCGTTAACTGTCAAACAGAAATACCTAACGTACGAGGTCTAATGTCGGGATTCCTTTATTAATTGGCAATGTGCAAGATATAGATATACATTGACAAAACTCACCACTCCATATCGAAGTTATATCCGAAACAATCAATATTAGTAGCAGCACATGTCCTATGATTCGGCGGTTAAAACCTGCATTGACGTAAAAACGTAAATAGCAAAGGTCTCAAAGTCGAAATATTGGTTTAGAGAAATCTAACCACAAAAAAAAAACGAAATTATGAGACCGTCTGACATCATCAAAACATTTGTAACCATCTATGAATTAAAGTGATGAATTTCTCTTGAAAATGCACATCAAATGTTAGTTAATGCTGAGCATCTGTACACAGATATGATTGTGAGAACGTTCTCTACACACACTGCTCCCTGGCCGCTTTCCTCCTCTGCTCCATGTGCAACTTCTTCCCGTGAAGATAAGTG
Source organism: Phorcus lineatus (assembly GCA_921293015.1). Taxonomy (NCBI): domain Eukaryota; kingdom Metazoa; phylum Mollusca; class Gastropoda; order Trochida; family Trochidae; genus Phorcus; species Phorcus lineatus. The sequence goes on along the minus strand of OV121082.1, from coordinate 67,295,824 downwards.
TCTGTTTTCTGGCGCCAGAGACTCATCGGTTTGATTGTAAACCGTGTGGGCATAGCAGAGAACACATTAAATGTCCGTTCTCTCTGCAGTTTGAAGGGAAATGCTGTATTTTCAAGGCCAACATCTTTCTTTTTCAAAGGGGGTAACTCTGAAGAACTGTCTTTTGACGTGTTTGGTTTCCGTATCTGTGAAGTCTTCAAGAGTCCACTGCCCAAAGCCCTGGTTCGATCTGTATCCGGTGTGGGAGAGTCATACCTGTCGTAGTCGCCGTAGTACTGGAAATACTTGATGCGTTTCCGGGTATCTACATAGGTGTTGATGTTCTCATTGAAGCGCCTCTGGGGCGGGGTATGGAAGACGTCGAGGGACAGGGATACCTTCTTCAGGGACGGGAGGCGGACCGGGTTGAACCTGAAGTTGTCTGCCTCTCCACGGTCGTACTCAAACATGTCGGCCATGGAGAGGAAAGCCGGTCCCAGGAAGATGTGTCGATCCTTGTGTATCTGCTCACTGAACTTGTACACCTGGTCCGGGGTAGATGTGCGAGGTGGCTCTCTTCCCAATTCCACTTGATCCTCTCCAAGCAGCTCGTTCATATGAAGTCCCAAATCCGACATGGCGGCCGCTGTAGGCGTTAACAACGGATTAGCGAATCGATGGATTATTGGAGTAGATATTCCCCTTCAAGTAGATTTGGATTCCTCTGTAGGATTAGAAACAACTGTTGATTACCGTTAGTCCCATAATTCCTTCAGGCTCCGGTGTTTATTGCCCGACACTGTATAAGGGTGAAGCTTTCTATTCTGATTGATGATCCAGGTCCTCCTCAGTCACACAACAGAACCAGTGTTGGAGGGTTGATTTCAATATTCTATATTAGTTTCTGCATAATTGCTTGAATGGATGGGTAGTATCAAAATCCTCAACTCGCATGCACAAGGGGAGGGTATAAACCAAACCATTTCAGTACGTGGCGATCAAAATGCTTCTTCGTCGTTAGTAAATGTCTTTGTTCTGGGCGTTTCCGGTTAAGATATTCCAAATGATCAAGTCGAATGTTTTGTTAACAGATCCCGTGGGCAGTGTTCCCAGTGATATATAGTTACATATCTCCATATCATCAGAATCTGTAGAGTAGAGCCGATTATAGTATACATATGGGATAAGGGTATCCACACTGCTAAGGAGTCCTGTTATTCATAAAGCAGTCTGTCTTATTCAACATGCGATATCTCAAACACCCTCGACAGTTAAAATTCACTTGAAACATCAACACGATCCCTTGTGTGTATTCTCGTAGTTAAACAGTGATTTATAGAGAAACACTCTGTGGTCGTGTAGACCCGATAGTTCATCGTGTAGTGACCCGAGCTGCTAGTGACAATAGTCAATATACAGCACAGACATACCGTGGGTACTGAAACATGGAGGGGGATACCCTGGGGAGGGTTCAGAGATCAGGGGGGATCGCGTCAGAATGAAACACGACACATGCGACGTGCTGTGCTTGAGATCGATTTATTCAATATCTGTCCAATATATTGATTGATTTGTTTCGCCTCAATGCCCTTATATTGTGTAAGCACAATACACACATGTCTTGCTTTGGGTTTTATGGAGTGGCTTAATCGCTCTGTCATTGTCTCCAAATGTGTCGAGTAATAACGAGATACTTTTGAAATACTATACTCCAACGATTCCAATCTTATTTAGATCAAGTGGTCTTACAATGACATTGTATTATTCCTATCTCCTTTGTAGCATATCAAGAAAACAACGTATGTTGCGATGGTTTCAGAATATATTATAATCAACCCACGTGCGTCTAGGTTAAACTATAACTTGTATAATTAGAAATATCACATTCTTAAAAGGTTGTACGGTTTTTCATTAAATTGATGGGAATTTTATATCATTATTTTATATCTATTCAAACAGTATTTATTTTCTATTTGTAAAACAGTAAGTTACAACAGAAGCACTAAGGATAATACCAATGCTTTGCAATATCTATGTAATATTTCAGCCCTATCCAAAAAGAAAACTCGAAAACACATGTAAGTATAAAACTGTAAGTATAACACAACATACAACATACATTGAAAACCCATTTAATATCCGACCGGTCACTAGATGTCTTACTACGAGCTTTGCAGTCTCTATTGATATGATAACGACCTTTTTGTTTTAATTGAACAAGTGTCATATTCCAAAAAGTATTGAATTTTAGTTTCCTTTTTAGAAGTTGAACAAGTGCATTCACAAAAAAACCAAACACTTAAAGATCTTACTTGAGTATTTTATGTGAGTGACACATGGACGATGTGTATCGAGTTGCAGGATAGAGCGAAACGTTCGTAAAATCTCTGAGACCTTGACTCCTCTTGATGTTACAGGTCTTACTTACATACTATACTTTGTCTCATTCAATTTTATACTGGGTGTTCCTACCAAAATTATATGCCTTTGATACAGAAAATTGTATTTCGAAAACATGAAGACACATTGAAGATGAAAGACACATTGAAGGTGAGGACTGAACGTATAAAACCTCCTTGTTACTTTGCTTTAGAAGGAAATGAAAAAACGATTGCCAGCTCAATGACGTGATTCAGTTAAAAGAAATAATCAAACTCTCTTTAATGTATAATCAAAATGGGTTCATCGCAAATGGTGTATATTTTATCATACATATTTACATTTATCAGCATAAAGGACAGTAAGAGTATACAATAATCATTATTGTAAAAGCATGTATTGTACTCATTATAATTGACTTTTTTGTCAGACGACATATACTATACATGTGATAACTAAAAATAAAGCACTGACAAATCTACCTGGTTAACTTACATAACTTTACGTTTTGATCTCCAGATAATTTTTACTAACGTTCAAAAGCTAGAAAACTGCTCTGATATGTAGACACTCAGCTACTTATTTCTGATATTTGTTGCATCCTTTCTTGTTTTCCTATGTTTATATATACATGTTTATAAGCATTTCTTCAGAAGTGTTTGTATACGTTTTATGTTTCTCTAGAGTTTTAGTCATATGAAATGAAAGAATATTTAACAAGTCCATTCATTTGAATAAATATGATGAAATAAATCATCTCAATATAGCCTTCCAAACATGTGTCATAGATGGGTTTTATCTGTACAAAATGTGTCTTGTTTCATCTGTGAGAGGGTGTCGTGTATTATGTGTAGAAAATGTATCGCTTGTTCGATTTAGTTCTCTATCTTATTTTTGATATTATCCTTAACGTAACATATGCTCCAGTTTGAGTCCAAACTCAAGGTGTAAACAGTTGTTTTAAACGTTTCCTGTTTAAATTCCTTTCTCATAAAGGGAAAATCTTTGTCCTGAGAAATTACCTTTTTTTTAAAAAAATATCTATCACGGAGTACCTAAAATTTTTTTTCCTTTTTTTTTCCATTGGCTAAAACTTAAGTAAAGTGTTGCTTCATGTTAATGACAAATTCCGTAATTAACAATGGACTTCATTTGTGCATCCCAAATATCAGCATCTCTTGAATATATGCTGAATAACGACGTGTATGGTTCAGTGTTATTGTCCAAACAGAGCGTATATAGAGTTTGTGATAAATATGCCATAATCAATCAATAATGTCTATTTCATTTCATCCAAACACCGGTAAAATTGAAAAAACAAAACGCAAGTCATGAGGTACATGTATATGCTAATCTGTTTACGTGCTTAAGTAATGTGTACACGGGGCATGTTTAATTGGAAATACCACAGCTGGTGAATTAACGTCTTGGTTTCAACATCATCATAAAATATATAAAGGCTGTCTTTATTTTGAAGAGATGTGATGAAGAAATCTATTCGAGAAGGTTTTTTTTCAGACTATGTCAAAGAAAGTATACAAAATTCTTTGATAATGAAAGAGGTTGTCGGCAAGGTGATCCAATCTCCCCATATCTATTTTTATTCGTTGCCGAATGATGATAAGGGATAACAAAATTATAAAAGGTATTGTTCTAAACGAAATTGAACATATTATTGGCCAATATGCTGATGATACGGAACTATTCTTAGATGAATCAGAGCTTTCTCTTAATGAAGCTATGAAAACGCTCGTCACATTTTACAAGATGTCTGGTCTGAAAATAAACATGGACAAAACCAAAGCAGTTTGGCTCGGAGCTATGGCCGGCAGTGACATAATTTTATCCCATGATTTAAATCTTGATTGGCATAAGGAAAATTTCGAAGTCTTGGGAATAAAACTGAACGCAAAGTTGAAAAGCCTTTGAATGATCAATACCAAAAAAAGACTCGAAAATATAAAAAGAATTCTTACAAATTGGAAGAAACGAAACTAAACTTTAATAGGGAAGATAACAGCTGTTATCAAAACAATCGCTTTATCTACTGTTGTTCATATTCTCATTTCTCTTACAAATCCTCCTAAAGATTTTATAGCAAATTTGAACAATATATTTTCAATTTTATTTTGAATGATAAGAGGAAAAAAATAAAACGAATACACCTAATGCGAAAGTTTGAAGAAGATGGACTGAGAATGGTCGATCTCAAAACGTTTATCGATTCATTGAACATGTCTTGTTAATAGAGATACGTTTCTAAATCAAACTGCTATAGCCTAGCTGGTTTTCCCATAAAGCATGTTCTCATTTTTGGTGCGAATATCAAAAATAGATACAAACTTGCAAATCCATTTTGGAAGGATTCATTGGACGCTTGGTTTAGATATATTCGAAATTATGATATGAATGACTATATCATAAATGAAATACGTATGCAACCGCTGTGGTTAAATCACCAATGTTTTAATACAGATTTGATAATCAACAACTGGTTCAAAAAAGGAATAATTCATGTCAAAGATATTTGTATTTAGTACACTTGCAGAACTCAAAGCAAAATTTGATATTAAAGGCACAGTCCTTGATCTAAACCGTGTCATCCTCAATCTGCCCAAAACTTGAAGAGATGTTATTCAAACTCAATATTTCTCTACCATTAGAAATTTGCCGATATGTTCCTCTTGGAATGATTTGATTAAGCCTTTGAAAGGATCAAGATTATTTTACGATAACCTTATTGATGGTGAATGTAATTTTCCAAAAGCATGTCTTAAATGGGAAAGCGAACTTAATGACCATATCAATTGGAAGTCGGTATTTTTGGAATATAGACAATCCACAAAAGACACAAAGCTGTTGGAATTCCAATACAAATTTATTCATCGAGTGATCTATACTAAGCGAGAATTGTTGAAAATGAAACTAGTTGATAATGATGTATGCTCATCTTGTGGTTGTAACGAGAATATTTACCATGTATATATTGAATGTCCAACCGTTAGAGTCTTCTGGAACGAATTCAGAGACTTTATTAAGAGTGCCCTTGATAAAACTCCCGATCTCTCAAACCAAGATATATTTTTCTTTATCCACAATAACCACTTGTTGAATCACATGGTATTGCTAGCTAAACGTCACATCTATGTTATGAACATTAAAGGTTTAAAGCCTAATATCACAATATATAAGAATGTTCTGAAAGACGTTTTTCTCATTGAAAGATATATCGCTAAAAAAAAATTTTAACATTAATTATATTGACAAAATGTGGAATATTCTTAGGACTGATATATGAATGCTGTTTCAGAATGAAGTGTTTAATTATTACTTTGTTTGATGATTATAAGTCATGCCATACCTGAGGTACATAATATACCACATATTTGCTCCTGTTATGTACAAAACTTTGTTGATTGTATCAAAATGAAGTGAATAAAAAGATTGAATAAAAAACTTAAACTTAATATCTCACTGATGACTCACTCATAACATAATTGATCAATATCCAATGATATCAATAATTAGAACATGCTATCACATGTTGCGAAAGGCTTATATATTTTCAACTTTTGTACAAAATATCATTTTTACTTTTGATCATCTACCCTAAATAAGCAGAAACACAGTTTTAAGGGCCACAGAGCATGTTATTGGAGTCAAATATGTCAAACTTTGTTGATGATGTTCTTTTATCGCGAAGTAGTGGGAAAATCACAACCTCAATACTTATCAGTTCTTTATAGAGACAATAAACAGGTTTCAGTTGTAATTTGTGATCGAAAATCGGACTATGGCGCGCACCAAACAAACGTTTTGAAACTCATTAACAGATGATGCAAGGAAATATAAGGATTAATAGTGTTTAGAAGGTTAATTAATATTCATGATAACTGGTAGAAATTTTACTTATTAACATTTAAATGGCCGTTTTTCTATCATAATTGAAAACAAGAAAATATCCTTATGTTAATGTTCTAGAGATAAAGATGCAGGGAAGATATTTGAACTTTATTAAGATCGTACTTAAGCCTCATTAAAATTGATAAAGCTTACTCTGTGTCACTTTGGATTAAACGCATGAGATACGCTTCTAACTTATAATTCTCAGTTTATATGGTTTTGGGTTCTCACTTTAAAATATTTTAACTGGTAGAAAGTACAAAGCTTTGTAACATGCATCTTGCCCAAGAATAATCGACTGGAAAGTATATGTAACTCCTTTTTTCTTTTCTTTTTCTGACAGGAAGCCAAGTGAGTTGTTATAGGTAACTAATGTCTTTATTTACCAAATCCACATCTCGGTAGAGATGATACTTATGATTAAATATGTGAAATAAAAAGTTGTTCGTCCATAACAGTACCCTTGTTTTGCCACTCGAAATCATAATTTGCTAAATTTAAACTTCTTCATGAAAAATCCATTACATTCCGGTCATAACATTATATTACCTACATTTGCTTTTTATGAAAACAAACGTCTTGTTTCCTATTTCTTTATCAATGACACTTAGGAACGACGTTCTAAATACAGATCCATGTATGTCCAGTGGAAGATAAACGACTTTGTTGTGTCGACTGATAAATGCAGTACATAGGAACCGCTTGCACCCGCTATACAATACAGGGATTACAATCTTCATTACACCATACAACTTTGTTTAACCTCGCTATCTGCTGGTAGAGTAGTTCAATACGCCTATAGTTGTGCTAAATCCGCTGTGTACACGTAAACACACTCTGTTGTCGGACGTATACCCGCTTGTTGACGGGTAGGTGTGAGTGATATTGGGTAACCCGTCTGATCTGGTATGTTAATATATACCCGGACAATACCCTGCTTCTCGGGAGATAACCGGGTAGACAGCGGAATGTACATGTTCAGTGTAGCCGTGGGCTTCCAATATGCCCATACCAATGGATTGCTAGATCTGTACACGAGTCGTGCTGATGAATGTTTTGCTTATAATAGTTCAGCGTCAGCTTTAGTTGTACCTACACAAATGATTCATGAGATTAATTTATTTGACTAGTAGGTAGTTACAGATTGACAAAGTCGTTGACATAAGATATTTTAACAGCATATACACACAGTGTGTGACACATTCGTCCCTTCAATCAACTGAAGTGTTGTCAAGTGGAGTGTTATTAGTTAGTTTACACTTATGACATATGTACCAGATAAAACCACACTTTTTGCTTGCTTTTTTCCGATGTTCTGATAAGGTTTTTACTATAATAACAACATGCTACGTGCGGCGAAATTAAATATTACGAAGAATGTCATTTCCTAAATAGCAGGGAAATATAGTTGATCAGTTCTTCAAATGGTTATGACCACAAACGTTAGATTATCAATTGTTTTGTGAATTTTCCTTTCCAATATTAAAATAAATACAATTTTTTCAGAGTTTTTAACATAGCAGGGCGGGGGCGTTTGTAATGTTTATGTGGATAGCAAGGACTATAAGGAACTGTACTGAATAATCATGGAATAAAACACGCAGCGCAGTTCTAAACGGACTCGTATAAGACACCGTAATAAACACCGTATTAAACTTAAGACTTGAAATAACAACCATACAAATGTCATTACTGTGATTAATATATTTTATTGTAAGGTAAAATTTGTTGTATCTACCAAACACTACTGAGATCGTATAAAGCAAGAGAAGTATTATGTATCGTATGAGAAAGTATTATGACCAATAATCTCGCGCACTTTATTTGGTTCCTAAGTTAGTAATTGGCAATATGCTAGTAGTGGTGTGATATTGCTTAGCTCAAAAGTTGAAGACCCCAGTATATTTATTAGTGCTGCGTTTTATGCTACATTACGAGGGGCGATCAAGCTTGGCTACTTTTTGCGACTGATTATTGTTCCAATAATGTTTCTGGTTTATGGTCAGTAGATAGTATTTTTATGGTCGGTGTTAATGCTCCGTGCTAATACTACAGTATGACAATGATTAATGTGCTAATCATCTAAAAGCCAGTATTCTTAACGGTTATAATATTTTGGCATAAATACAACGGAAGGATGATTCTTTTCTGTAACATGTTTCGTACACAAGAATGGTGCACACATCAGAGAAATGGTGCTTTGTCGTCACAGATCATGACTGGTGTAATCCATATTTAACACGTATCTCCTGGGCCCATTTTATAGCTGACAATCCTGGAATACGAGTAAACAATACAATATACGAGTCTTACTCATCGACAGGTCTATCCAAATACGATTTGATTTTCTTTGTTTGTATTTTAGTTTTAGTTTGTATTTAGAAATAGCGTTACTATACTATAACAAATGTGTAAAATTACAAAGAATGACATATTCATATAAACATCATATGTCATCAAGTTTCCCTATCTCCCTATTGTGATGGTTATGTTCGTTCATAACCAAATTATAACGACTTCATCACTGTGAGCAGAAAGCGGCATTTGGTTTGCATGCACGACCCTTTTTACACAGTCATCTGTATAATGATGTATCAGCGACATTCAAAACAGATACTCATCTTGTTGACTTTCTTCTAAATGATGCTTATGCAGTGCGAAGAGATATGTATATAAAACAATCCTATTTTTTCTTCTTCTTTTTTTCTTCTCTTCTTCTTTTCGATTTCAATGTAATTTAACACGTGCGGTTAAATACAAAAGAAACAATAATCAAATACAAGCAATGAATAAACTTAAATGATAACGATACTGTTTATTGTAAAGGTGTCAATACCATATGTCGTTTCTTTTCAGCAAATTTCATTGAACATGCATTGAACCCCACTCATCTATATAAGATCTTGTCACATCAGTGGTGTAAAGCAAACGTTATGATACGTTATCTAGCGTTGCTGGAGAAACGCCTTCACCTCTTGTAAAGGAGGAAATGCAGTTTGTATGTCGTTATTGTTTAGGCGATAAAAATCCATACAATGTAAAAATCTAATCATTGCAATCGAATCAGTCTTATAAAGACATATATGCCGATGACAGCTTCTAGCATTAAAATATCAGAATATCATATGTAAACCACCTACATCTATACCTAATGTCACGCGACGATTATCGCAACATGAATAAAAACTGAGAAACAAGCATGCAATTACAGGAATATTAAAACATATTAAAACCATGTTTGATAAAAAAAGAGATAATTGTGTCGACAATTCTTCTGCGCAATCTTTATGGCTCAGAAAAGTTTGAATATAGACGAAACACGTTTTCAACTTTGAGAAGCATCCGCTTGTTCATTGTTATCCACTCGTCTGGAGTCTTTGGTGTCCTCTTGGTTGTCATCCTCTGACTTATTGTCATCGTCCTTGTTATCCTCACAGGTTCCCTCCTCTGTCTTGCTCTCTGTCGGTGGAGACGTCTTCCCTCTCTCCAGGATCAGAGTATTCATCCGTCGCGGAGACATAACGTGACCGAGTGGTCTGCCCTCTTTTACTTTGTGTCCTTTCATACCGGAAGTGACGTTTTTTCGCTCTTCTTCGTACTTCCTCCTCATAGCGACAGTAATGGGAGATGGTTCTCTGAACTCCCCTTTCTCCCAGTCTCTTTCCGGGTTCGAATCCGCCCCGTTAAAGGTTGCTTTTGCGACGGTATCGACCGCCATGTTCCAGGGGTCACTGAGGGAGAGCTGCAGAAGGGGAGACGACCTGTGGGAGTTGATTCTCAGACACTCCATGCCGTGTCTGAAGGGGACAGATACGTTGGGCTTGCTCCTATTTGCACAGTAGACACTTTTAGGGTCGATTCCTTTCAGTCTGAAACACACCTTGTTCTTAGTCACATATGGGTTTACATAACGAGATGATTTACGGTCTCTTGAGTCGGGAGATATCGCCGGAAGATCAAACTGATCCCTGTCTTGATAACACACTACAGTCTTGCAGTCATTGGATTGTTTCTTATATGGCACACGAATAACTGTGTGGTCGCGTTTAGGACAGAATGAGTAACATTTGAGAGATGGCAGGGTAGAACTGGCTGGGAAGCTGGAGTGGTAGAATGGCAGACACTTCCGAGATGCACCAGGATATCCACAAATAGTCGCCATCTTGAATATTGTCAGTTCGTTGTTCTTCTGTTTCGAGTCGGCATCCCGACACGGGGGTACTGGGTATGTGTATACGTGGTTCATGGTGTAGTCTGCTATTAGTATGTCTACCACATGAACAGTAATGATAACAGATCCAAGCGAAAATTGATCTGACACAGGTGTTATCCAAACATTATTAAAAAGGAAAATAAGATTAATAAATCCTCACAACAAAGGAAACGCAGCAAAATCCGATCCTTCTTGAATTTACGACTTGAGGTAACAAAGGTATTTATGCAAAGTCTGGTTCATTTATATCCGATTTGACACCAGATCAGTACACCTCGTCTACTCCTCGAGTGTCGTGTCTTAGCGCCATCTAGCTGTCCACTCCTAGGAACAGTCGCCAGAGGTTTACCCCCAGCATACGTCCATAGAGAGCAGTCAGACGTATATTGAAGGTTTCTAGTAGTTTCTACTTCTACCCCCAGCACACATCTAAGTCAACAGAGACGAGTGTGAGAGTGCTTCAGTGTTTGTATACCTCAGTCACGCCGTGTGATTGATCGTGTGACTTGTCTTCTATATCGCCATGTATGATCCTCTTGATGCACTTGGAAAGTGAAAATAACCACACGTGAGAGCTTGATTGTTTATTGCTATCCGATCCTTATGCAATAACAGCGGACATAATCCAAACATTCAATAAAACAGGAACAGTTTTCCAATATAGGAGAGTGAATGAGGTTCCGATTGAGTTGTCCTCTCCACTGCTCTCCTTGCAATCTCTCATATTTGATCTGCAGATCTACTTATCACATCGATTCTCAAGAGATTTACTCAACCGGAATAAAGTCGCTAATGTAGTACAATCGCTCCAAGATATGTATTGTAGTTGTAGTGATGTCAACAGGCGTTGAACCAGTTTAGATATCAGTTGTCACTTAAATCAGCCTGTATTGTTGGTAAACTTGTGATTATAGCTCTGCGAGGTATAGGCGCGGCACTAACATTTTGATTGTGTAGAACCTCACTAATAAAGATTGAAGAGATACATTGCGTGCCAGTGCAGCTGTCAAATGTAATTGAATGGGAGTTATTTGAAGGTGAAGCTTGACTAACAACTAAGGTACAGAAGGGTTGTTTGTGTATTCATACGCTGTATCCGATCGTATGGTTAAGAAATCAGAGACGTATATACAGCATTTGCTCCGGTGAGCTGCTATGTGGACAAATGTAGTGATATGTTAATATTATCATTGCGGGCCGTGTCTCTAGCTCCCTCGGAGTGGACAAATATAAAAGTGTTTAATATCAGTGACATCTCTTGTGCACAAAGGTAAACGTTATACAGTGTTTGCTAATAACAATGAAGAGATGTTTTAATACCTTTAAAGGCTATTCATATTTTAATACGATGTCTTAGGGCTAAACATCACTATGTCGAGGCGACATGACGTCATTGCAAATGCCATGACGTTGCATTCTGAATGCGTTGACGGTTGACTACAGCCTTAGTGTCTATTTTCATTCATGGCGTCGGTATTAAACAAAACATTTTCTTCGTACCCATGATAGTCGAGGTTTACGTCACTGGTGCCCGATTAGTGGCGTTTTCTCGCCTCCATAATACCAGCCTTGGACTTCGTTTCATCTTTGTAAAACATTTTTGTCACATCATTAGACACCATTCTCTCCTAACAGAGGTAGCTCCGTCATAAATTCCTATACAACGAACTTGTGACGGAGCCACCTCATAGACACATATAGAGGCTAATTAAACACCCTTTCTTAGGGAAATAAAGTGATCTCACGAAAAGGTAATTAAATGTCGCCCATTGTAAGAAAGTCCATGGAGATAACGTCATGTCAGTGTGATTTTTTAGCAATACAATGTCGCGTACATCTTTCAAGCATGATGAAAAAAGTCTAAGTATATGTGTGAAAAGGATTTTAGTATGTGTCAATCATGACTTTTCGGAATCTTTTGGAATCTTTTGGTATGACCTGACTATGTAACGAACCGACTATCAGCTCAACGCCTTTATACATTACGCTACTAAGAGCGTTTAAATATCTGGATGATTGTCTCTCAGTCTCGTTCTTCATGTAGAAGTAGAGCATGAAGCACACATGAAGAACACGGGAAGCATGAAAAGAGCAGGAGTAATCAAAAGGGTTGGCTGTCGAGGCCATCAGTTTGGTCAAGGGGTTTATGGAGCACGTGCTGGGACAAATCCATTTTGAGAGGGTTGCAGATTAGTGTCTAATTTCCGATTTACATTAAAGATATTGTTTGGGCGAGATATGAGACAATTGCTATATAATCAGAATTGCGACCTTTTTTGAGTCATACAAGGTTCGAAATGGAGAAGCATTCAGATTCCCTTCGTAGTTCGTCGAATTTTTTTCACGAATCCACCCCATCTCATCTATATTCTCCATTACATATTATGGTTTAGTTTAAAAGCGAGTTTGATACCAATGCATTCACGACTATGGTAAAATGGTATTAAATGGTAGAAGATTAGTATTCTGTTTATTTCTCTCCAATATAAGTCAAGCCGAATTGCCGACGGCGTACATTTCCCGCAATTTGGCTGCCATTGTGACAGCGGTGAATTCGTGCAGCGGAACAACACAAGCGATTAGGAATAAGAGAATTCCCAACTAAAAATCTTTTTTATGAAACGAGTGAAATGTTTGCTACCCAACGAGCGAGTTATATGTACCTATACTATTAACGAGTTTCGTTAAAGAGTTTGGACTGATATTAGTATTTTATTTATTTCCCGCTTGTCTGAATTAAGCTCTATAAACTACCTGTTTTCATAAACCCGAGAAAAAGTGTCATTTGTCGTCGAAAACCATGAATATCTCATCGCGTGAAGTAGAGAAGTATATATTTATACTCGGAGCTGCACCACTCTTGAAAATATAAAGTTCTATTTCACTCCGTGAGATAGACATGGTTTTCGACGAGAAAAGTCAAATATCCCCTCTCTATATTTTTTAATAACTCGGAGTAAGGTCAAATGCCTTTCAGTCGACTCTCACTTGCTTTATAATATACTATATCCTGCAGGCAAAGTCAAAGGCTAGATTTGGCTAACTTGATCGTCATAAGCTGAATGAAACGAGACATCATTTACACGTGTACATGATAAAATCAATTATGTAAATTAAAACATTTTATTTCTATTATACATTTTCGTGCATGAAATAACTAAATTGGAGATTGAAAGTAATAAAGAAAATTAGGTATATAATATACTAAAGGCTTCATGGTTATTCAGTGTTTGATATCAATTGTGATTTACCACGTCTATCAAGTTTGAAAGGAGTTTACTTGGAAGAACCAAGGCCATTAATGAAACAAAAAGCTCTGTATATTCTCGACCCGTGTGTTTATGGCTATGTAAGATCCATGTGATCAATTGTTTACACGAGGGTTTCAACACACATGTGATGTGTCACTGTTTGTGTACAGATTACAGATTACGGGCAACTGACTTGGATCAACAAACTCATTATCTTTATTACCCCGTTTGAAAGAGAAAGTTGGATGGTTGGATGGTATGAGGCACGTATGATACATAATGATACAAAATTTGCAAATAAAAAGTAGACAGGGCTTAGAAGGCACGTAACCATTCCATTATAACCTACACAAGGTGTACGAAATACTCTTAATCTAAATAGTAAAGTCCTTCATTAAAAGAGTTCACATTCCACATTTTGATGATATGCTGCGGGGATAGCGCCTTGTTTAATTTATATGAAGCATAGCCATGATAGCTAGGTTGTGTTGATGACACTCTGTGACCACGCATTGAACACATTTCGTAGTTTCTGAAAGAAAATGTCGTAAGATATTTTAACTGAAAGCAATATTCATGTCAACATTAAAGTAAGTTATAAGTTTTATTACGATAGAAACCTAGTGTTTGTATTGTTTTGAAAGATATATAAAAATCATCCGTGGGTAGTTGTAAGCAATCCCTACTCTTGATAAGTATCCATATCATGGAGAAGTCAACCACCAGGTTTCAAATGTTACATGGGCACCTTCTATAAACAATAAACCATTTCACTTGAGATCAGGCTGATCTCACGTATTTTCTCTTCAAAGTTTCACGTCAGCTACTTATCTGTCAGCGTCAGTGTGTACACAATGTAATTGTGGCGGTTTGAGACACGGATCGGGTAACTGGAGGCATCGATTGATTGCCAGGTAAACGGATGTAAATGAGGCCGGTGTGAATACAGTAACGACTGATAGATGACTCCACTGCCAGAACACTACACTGGCGCTGTGGCCGGAATATCTCACATTTCCAGTCTAAGACACGACAATTCTTTGAGTGGAAGAACGTACATATGTTTTGTGGTTTTAGACACAAGTTCCTGCCAGAAGTGGAAGGATTTATTGATATAACGGAGAGAAGAATATTTGTATTAGCAGGAGAACCTGTTGCTGTTTGAAGTTCATAATACGCGGTTGTGTTGTAATAATCATTGTCCATGGTCGGATGGTCTTTACACTGAACTTTCAAAAGTAGATCTTGCATATTGGAAACACAATCCACGGACGATCTGATTAAATGTCTGCGCATTATCTACTTAGCATAGTGTTTCGAAGAAAGCACGAGACGAACTATTACAAAGGATGTCAAAGATACTGATCCACGACAACATTTGACTGTCCATCTTTAACGTTTTTCTGATTACACGAGTAGGCGACGTCATGATGAATTAGTGTTCCAAGGATTATGTTAATATGATCTTTAGTCATCAACCAACACACGTCTGACATTGACATATCTTTGTTGAAATAAGAGATTCTTTGTCATGGATGATATCAAACTGTCAAGGTTGAAGAAAGGTTGGCCTCTGACCCGTGACTATAGGTCAAATAGATACTGAGACAAGGTGGAATTACACAGACCTGGTGCTGGCAGTTTCACACGTCACAGGTCGAGTAAGTCGATCTCTTCACGCCGATGTAATCACGAGACACTAGAGAACACCACGAGAAGATTACATACTAAGTTCCTAGCCCAGTTCCTGATTAAGGGATCTAGCACATGTAATCATGCCAACCTACGTTCATTTGACGCCCTATGAAGAATCACAAAGACGATATGTAGGAAATGCAGCGTTCATAATCGTGATAAGTAGGTTTGATCATTTCTTGAAGATCAACGATATTACTGAGAGACCATGTTAACTCGATGACGTGGTCGTGAAGTCATCTGTGTATTGGGTAAGGAGGTCAGCGGGCAAGCGTTTAGAATGAAGCAATTTACCTTGGTCGTCGACATTTAGAGGTCCAGGGTTATTTGCATAAAAACAAAATTCATGTGTGATTAAGAGCTCTGGTAAAGAAATGTGATCGATCGCCAAAGACAGTTATGTATGCTGTGTATGTCTGATGTCCAGGGATAAAACTAGACGGCAAGTAGCGGAGTACTCTCCTTGATAGACCCTACAGTGGGACCATTGTGAAGTTTATGTTTGGAGGAGAGAACAATTTGGATGATGAAGGACGGTGTATTCACTGATCGTGATGAGTGTATCAATATCTGCACTTTGAGAGGTAACTTACGTACATCAAGGATTTATGGAATGCGGTGTTCAAGTTTGAGGACATATTCTCGTCTCGAAATAAACTTTCTTCAAACGCTCCGTATGGCTTTAATTAATTACTTTGATTGAAAGTAAGGGAAAAACTGCGGACCACTGGGTAAAACCTTACGATCACAAATTAAAGTTTGTGATCAATTTATATCATCTGATTTGTGAATCTTGGGATGAGTAACCCTTCAGTGCACGAGATTCAAATGCTCCGGTCAAACGCTTGAAGAACACAGCCATTTATTGTCATGAAAATGTTAATAATCACCTTGAAACAATTACCTTCATATCTTATAATATATGCAAACATATGACCAGCATTCAATTGTTAAGATGAAGAAAACGTTCAAACACCATGGAAGACTCATACTTTTATTATGACGGTTTAATCAAAAATTGTATTATTAAAAAGCTGACAACTTGTTTGAACTGAGAAACTTTTACTAAACTATTGCCAACAGAAACCAATGTTTTACAGGACGATTAATTTGAATAACTCGTGGTTACGATTGTAAGCTCACATCATTGCAATGCAAACCAAGAACTCGTGAAACCACGAAGACAGATGATTGACATCAGGAGTTTCTACTGTGATAGGCATGTCAGGAGTTTGACATGCAATGTCGGAGTGTGAGAACACGACACCCTGGTGTTGATTCAGCGCAGGTATACAGAGTGACACCTATCTCCACCCGGTGTATAAACCCGAGACTAATGAACAAGGTCCAGCACGATAGAGCACCCTGAGACAAGGTGAGACAGGTGTTAGACACAGAGTGTTCATAGTAAACAATGTGGCTAAATGAATATCAATTGTTTCGGATTGTTAAAAGACAGAAAGAAACCAACGTTGATGAAAATTTAGATGCTTTGTTCACAACATGATATCTCTCCAGAGGTCAGGGCGAGCCACGAATCACTGACCAATAGAGTGTTAATTGCTTCCGATGAAGGGACTTGCAACGAAGGGTCAACAAAGAGTCTTGTGGCCAACTAACCGACAAGTTGTATTATTAGTACATACTGCCAGACGTCAGAAGTGACAGTTCCACAATATAATGTTCATAGAATTATATTCAGTGTGACTAATCGCAAAGGTCATAAAATGGCGACATAAGAATATGAAAGAAAGCAACAACAAAACCTTTTAAGAGTCCCTCACTGAGCAGATCTATTGACGAGCACAACAGATTGAAAAGAAATGCCCGTGGACCATTATAAGATGACAATGGAAGCTAAACCGTTGAGGCTCCTTTATTCAAAGTATGCGCCCCAAGCACTGCTCAACACAGGTTCTATCAGACCCCTGGGAACAGTGCGGCGATGTAGCAATACTGATCATGGTGAGGACACCATATCTCTCAGCCGGCTGGAAGGCGAGGTGTCTAAAGTCGAGCGAATCCAGAGATACTTGGAGATGTCCGTGGCCTCCCCTGGACTAATGGATACCTACGGGAGCAGGAAGTCCCTACACAGTCTTCCTGCCATCAGCGAGGGCGACAAGAGCCAGGGAGATAAGCGATCCAAGAAACAGGACTTCGAACAAAAGTACAAGTTGGCAATGACGCGGGGAAATCAAGATCAAAAGGTTCGAAATGATTACAGTAAGAGAGTGATACACCTGCCCTTGTTAAAGATCAACCTAGAGACCTACGTAGGAGAGAGTGAGGACACCAAAGCACTGGAGAGTACAAGGAAATCATTACGTCACATCCTGGACACGGGCCGGAAGCCGGGAGGTCCGGTAGGTACCGTGAATGTGAGTGCGGACAGACAGCCGGGCATCACTCAGTATCATTTCCAGACTCCGGCGGAACAGCAGAGAGACGGAAACAAGTCATCCAAGAACACAACGAATCAGTTCCTGGAGAGAGTACCATTTGTTCAGGTTACACATAAACAGAATGGCGATGGCGACACAGAGCCTGCTCTTCGGCTGGAATCAGTAAATGAGGATGTTCCTTTCAACTCGGACTCGGCATGCGCAATTATGATTGATAGGGTTAACGACAACTGTGTAGTTGATGAAATAGACAGAGTGTACGAGGTGAACGTACTTGATAGAGATAACTCGTCTGTCTATGCACAGAGGTTGTCGTCCGCAGCAACAGTGGGAACTTCCTATAAAAACTCCGATGTGGAACAGTTCTCTTCTGAAACAGAAGGGGAGCAGTGCAGACAAGTGCACACTAACACACATCGACATAAGGGTGGAGGGGACAACCTGCAACCTCAGGGGGAAGTTCCGGTGTGGCCTAGCTTCGATGACATGAAAACCTTACGCTCAGATTATGGATACTCGAGTCTTGCAATCAAACCCAGAATAAAAGAAGTTCAATTCCTTGAAAGGGGCTCGTCAGTTATCATAAAGAGACCACCGCCCGATAGTTTCGTAATCCGGAACGGTGTTAAACCAAAACTTAAATACACTATACACCACAAGAGACAGACACAGAAGCTAGAGCCAATAGAGTCCGCCCCTCATACAGAACGCGAGTGTGCTATGTGTAATTTGTTCAAAGTGAAGGAACCGACGCCCTGCCCCCCGAACACTCCCCGGCATCCTGGAGACCTCCTCCCCGACATCGTGACAACCATCAACCAGGACTCCCTAAGGGAGGCGACCATTGTGGAGGAGGAGGAGGGGAAGGGGGATAGGGAGGGGGAGGAGGACGAAACAGACAAGTCGGACATTGAGTTCAGGAAGAGACACAAGCTGCTCAACTATGACATCCACGTCACGCCTCAGACTCTGGACCCTATTGGAAGGCGGCGTGGCAGTGAGGAGGTGGCCGAATATAGGGTCAGGAACCTGGACATGAACAAAACATGATAACTCGTGTCTTCCCCATCACAGTAAAAGTGTTTGACATGTTTTCATAAGTACGTTAGGTGTCGTGTTTAATGATTGTGGTATAACATTGGAGTGGGTACAGTCACATTGGTTTAATATAAATATTTCTCTGGAAAACTGAAGCTAAAACATAATAATGCCGCGATAATTTATTGAAACCTAAATGTCATATTTTTAAACGATGATAGTCTCATGAAGACAATTGAAAAGGTTGTTAGGTTTTCCAAAAAACACAATTTGTGGAATTGTTTGGTCCTTTTCCCTGCCTTGGACAGATTCTGCTCAGGTTGCTGGCTTCCTCAGATGCATTTTTCTTAAAATAATGTGGTATACCTCTGATATTAGAAAGTGTTCATAATGGTGAAATACTATTATCTTCTCTAATCAATTAGTCTTTATGAATCGTGTTTATCATGTATTCTACATACATCTGTATTAAGGCATAACTTCTGAAGTCTGTGATAGACGAGGGTTTCCAATGCATTTGAATTGCTCCAAGGTGTACCATTGTACAACGGTCTAGCCCAGAGGTGCACACGTTCATTCTATACATTTCATATTTTCATTATAGACATGTTCAGCGTAATAATGTTCATTTCTGATCATGTGCATTTATCAATTTGGTATAGCAACCGCTATTTCAGCACAAAGTCCAAATTTCGTCGCCTTAGAGATCATGAAATATTTTGGATAAAGTTAAATAGAATTGACTAGTGTTGTACAAGTCATACGACACGGTTATTCAGGTAATAGTATCGATTTTTGCGCTAACTGGGTTGACAGTCACAGTGCATTTCTCCTTTTCTGGTCTAGAAAGTCCATTTCGCATTTTTCCACGCCTCTTAATCGTATAGGTCCATTGCGATGTGTAGTACTGATCATATGTATAACGAAATATGTCAAGTTTTTTTTTAGAAATCGTTGTCTTCAGTGAGATATTACCAAATGTATGATTTATGCTTCATAGAATCCCTTACGGAGTCAACATTGCAATGATATACAGTATAACTTATAATTACCGTTCAAATTAATGAGGACAATGATGTTAATGAAGTAAGTATTTTTTTTATTGAACTCTGAATAGAAGGTGAATATCATGCATGCCGTTTTTAAGACTAGCACTGAGATAAGTAACCTGATGTCATTGATATCTAGTTTATCATGGCTGTGATTTATCCCTTCTTAGTTCAAAGAGGGAAACAATCAACAGTTTATGACTAGTCGTCCCACATGTAATATAATCAAATACCTGTCAATGTCTTGGTCTGATTCCTCTGAATATATGACATGTCAAATTACTGAACCATAAATAAACCATGTATACATACCTGAATGTTTCATATAATTATCAACATTTTATGATTGTTATCTCGTAAGCGCTGTTTTTGACAGTATTAATGTACATTCAAAATACACGTTGGTGCAACTGTTAATTTAGCCGTCTCGACTTCCTTTTAGCCAGTATAGATTCCTTGATACCACAACAAAATGACAAATCGTTTAAAGGTTTACGTTTATTTTTTGCTAAACCCCATTTGAGAAAAATGTAAACATTTCAATGGTTACTAGGGATGTTATTAATATATCATAAATATTTAAAAACGAACTAATGTTTTAGATATTTAGATTTGAAAAATAGAAAAATCTAAATTTGTGTATACTGTTAATTCCTGATCACCCTAATCAAGCGTCATGTCGTACAGGGTTATAAACCTTTGATTTAGGCTCGCTATTTGTTAGGTCACGACTGCACATTATTTTGACGTCGAAGTTGCAGCGTGGTTACGCTAGTTAAGTTTTGCGGTATAATTATCATCGTAGAACAAAGTTGTGAAGTGGTTAACATGCTGGCCTTTCACGTACTCTGGGTTCGAATCCCGTTGGCAGCACACACTGATACAATGGCCTGGGAATCTACTGTGCTGTGTCCTTTAGCAAGGCACTTCACCCATATTGTACTTAGTCCAACCAATTAACGAAATGGGTACCTGAAATACAGGATGTCTGGACCTACATGGTTGGGCATAGCGCCTGATGACTGTTTGAAAGTACAAACCCTAAATGGCAATGTTGTAGATAGCCCTTTGTGCATGTGTTATTACGTGGAATAAGCGCCATTTAATGTCAACAGTAAATTTTATTTCAATATGAATCAGACATCTCACAATGCTAACATGCTTAAATTGAATGTCGATTGGAATTTAGTAGATTCGATGTTTAATAGTGTTGAACTCGGACTAAAATTGTTATCATTTAAAAGGATTTTTTTGCCAAAAATATTAACACAATTACTGGAGTATTCTTTTACTTACTTAATTTTGAGGAAAAGTCAAAATATGTTATTAATATTCGGGCTCTTTATTCAAATATCAAATATTTACCAAGATTAGGACAACAAGGAATTTTATAGATAATCAACTTCTTTATTGTACTGGTAGCGACGTTTAGGTATAGATTATTATACCGTTTTCAAGCAATTGAAATATATCGTGTACATTTTGTTTGATTAACTCTGGTTTTTATGTTTCAAATGCTTGAAAACGGTATAAGAATCTATACCGAAACGTCGCTACCAGTACAATAAAGAAGTTGATTATCCATAAAATTCCTTGTTGTCTTTATACCGACAACTTCTAGAATGCCACTCAAACAGCTTATTTACCAAGATTGCCTCTCTTCCCATCTCTACAACCTCTACAAATCTCAGACAGTATTTGCTGACGACCACGTCACGGTTATTAGAAGTAATATAGGATTCCTTCATTATATATCGTGTACATTTTGTTTGATTAACTCTGGTTTTTATGTTTATTTAAACTGAATTATCTCCTTGAATTTTAGTTACTTACCCTTACCCACTCTTATATATGACGGCTAATTGAAACATTCCTCAAAAACATACTTTGGAAAATCAATACTAACAAGATCAAACTATCGAAATTGACCTTTTATTATTCAAAAATATATGCCAAATATATAGCAAATCTATCAAATGAAAAAAATACGAAGCGGTTATAAAATCCTGTTGTGGGCTCCAGGAAACGTATTCGTATGATGCCCTGTGTGGAGTTTCAGTCCAGCGCTGCGTAGAGCCTTGAGCCGGAAATTTACAAAACGATGCATTTTAGAGTTACCTTCTCTTGTCCACGTGTAAGAAGCGAGAATCCGTTTTCACAACAGTGGAGTATGTAGCTGTGCGTTTGTTCAATACACTGAATCTATGTCATTATATTATAGAAGACAAAGAAAGTATCAGGAAATTGTTGTTCGAGATCATTATCATGCCAGGGATCGTGCAGCAGGTCAGTTTTGCTAATTTTTTATTGATCGGAATTAGGACAATCAGTCTAAAAGCGTTGCGTTTGTAACTTCTTTTTTCTATTCAAGCATCTGCTATGTTTACTTCTCAACTGAGTAAAATTTGTATTTGCGTTTTCCTAGTGTTCTAGTTGAACATGTTGACATGTTGACAATATGACAACAGCACTTAATTGAACACAAATTGTTCGTGTGCCGTTCAGAAATGACGTACTTTACTGGATTCATCACGATGCCCATGTAGTCAATTTGTTGCCTTTATTTTTTTTAATAATATGATGAGAAAGGGTGTCCCACAACATAAATAATCGGCCTATCTATGTCCCCTCTATATGTCCAAAAACAAAATATCGAATCCTTTAAATGACTCATGAACAAAGTAATAGCACAAATTTTTACATCTCTGATTAGTATTCTCTTGAATAGAATAGTCATCATAAAACCTTCAGTATGATATCTTTAAAATTTAGTAAAAAAATAATTATCTTTTTCCTTCAGACCGTTTGTGTACAAGTATTTATAGGCCCTATACTTTGCAGTCGTGCCAGTTAAAAGATGTTCATCGATAAGCAATCATATGGAATGTTTGATTAAGATTTTGATGGGTTCTTTTTTTTTAAAAAGGACACACACGCTTGCATTGTTTATGATATGTTGAGAAGTGACACCATTAGGACTGCGAGACTTCTTTTACCAGCTGAAAATGAAAAGATTACAATGAGTGAAGTCATTGTAAGAAGACATTCGTCTTAAAATGGGAGGTTGTGTCTCGCGGGTTTTTGTTTGGTCATTATGAATGAATTAGAAGCTGTAGGATCTAGATGACAATTAAAACCTCGGGTTTGTGGGTATTGGCGTCCAAAATGGATTCCGATGGACTTCTTCTTATCTCATACAGTATAATAATTACTTTGAATATTTTGATTCCTATATACATCAATTCATGTATATATTATTGCCGATTTAGACGTGTATTTTTATGGTACCAATATACGAGGTCAAACCTAAATTTTGATAACTGTTTTGAAATATAACGGAACCAAGTACCTGAAGGTTAAATTAAACTAAGAGTAAAATTAAAACATTGTAACAGCTTTACAGTTTCTTATGGGGCACTCCTCTTATGTAAAAAAAGATCATTATTTTGAGCATGGAAGGGTCACTCTACAAAATGATTGCACAAACAGGCATTTGAATTGGTAATATCCCGTGATAGTTTTGTTCAGTAACCGTTACGTACAAACCAGCAACGAGCCGACCCCAGTAAACCAACAAGCCTTGCTTCTACTATGAGGTTATATTGGTGTGATTTCAGATCGAGACGATAGAAGCAGATATCAGCAAGTGTGAGAAGAGGGTGGACCGCATCGAGAGACGGCTGAGGCTGGAGCACATCACAGAAGAAGAGAAGTTCGTATTTAAAGATCGAGTGAAATGCCCTATGGTCGATTTCGGAATTCGCTAAAAGGGATTACAATTTGACGTGGACTCAACTTTAAATTTCTGAAATCGGCCGCTAAACAACGTAAATACGGCTTTGTAATTAAATTGCCTAATTACGACCGGCGAGCAGAACCTGAAAGGCCCTGTGGTCACTGAAGCGTGAATCTTTCGTGACGTGCTAGTTGGCATATCATCATTCGCTCGTTATGTAAAACAACACTAGCCGATAGTAAATCTCGCAGTTAAACCGTCGGTTATACCTACTAAACGTTATCCAAACAACTCAAACCTTAAAGGAATCTTTTGTTTAATTCATTGTCTGGAAATTTCTATTTTTGCAAGCGCAAGACCCTGCTTAAATACGATGCTGTGTGCACTTTCCTACGGAATGTTTTTAAAATTCACGACCCTGCGCAATGTTGTCATAGTTATAAGATTGCGCTAAGGCCTGCGACCCCGGAAGTATTTCTTACATGAACTATGCTCACTTATTGGACATTATATTGAGAGATGCACCGGCATCCATATTCTCATAAAAATATAACCTTTATTAAGTATTAACGCATAATGTCCTCCAGCGATTCAGAAAGTGAGATATCATTGTCTATGGAATGTGTCTCATCATGTTCATAATCGCTAATTTCAATTGACGGGGCCGATACTATTCCTTACTTATATGAGCCAAATGACAGTTCGAGTGGCACAGAAACAGAAGAGACGACAAGCAATCAAAAGAGGAGACGTTCCCCGAGACCAAGATCACAAGTACTCGACTCCATTAAATTAAAAACTTAGAGAAATTGTCCTTTGCTTTACTTCATTAAATATAAATAATATAAATAAATGATCATCAGTATTTAACCAAGGAATGTGGCCTGAGGATATTAATTTTTTTTAAGAATAGCTAAGTGGAAGTCAAATCCTATCACATTTGTAGGTCATACATCATAAATGTACATCCAAAGATAATTTCCTGGGTCCCGTTGCACAAAACTCTAAGGTAACCTTAAGTCACTAAAGTTAAGTTGTTCATCAATTACGACGTCTGCCAAATGTTTTCACACCAATCAGACTGGTTTAACTAATTTGTTTGTTTTTATGACACACAGGTGGCTGTTATGTAATCCTATCGCATTCAATTTCAATTCTTGATTTAATGGTCTCTAATTATACCTTTTGAATTTTAACGCCTTGGACCCGCCAAGCGGAATATATGTCCTGTCATAATGGCGTAACTCTTGGCATTCGACTGGTACTTAGTTTATTGTCACGGCGTCCAGTCATTTTGAACCAATGAACTTGTAGAATATTTATTCAACCAATAAATTAAGAGGAGGAGATTTGGCTCATGCACTTCTACGGACGATGACACACATTTAAAAAAGTACATCGTGAATAACGGGTACCAACATTCTTTAGGATTACATAGGATGTTTCTAACGCTTGCGCCAGGTATGTTTTCATGTCATTTATTGGTAAATTCAAAGACAGAGATATTGCAACACGGTGTGAGATGTTATACTAGATAAGAATATGATATGTTAGTTAAATACAAACGAATCATCCAATAAGTACTAAGTTGTCATGAAAGTGAATTGAAGTGAAACAAAAATTATTTTTTCTATAGTTATTAAAGTTCTACATTGTCTCCCGTTTATTACAAAAACCTCATTTTGTCGAGACAATTTATAACTTCATATCGATAAATACATGTTGTAACACTACGTGATATCCCATAGTAATGGATCTCTCACCGACCAAGTTCTTTACCTTTTTGATATAAACCCACCCAAGAAAACCGCGTCCAAGGATTGTCACAGTCCAATTAAGATGGATTTGACGATTGAGAGGGAAAGTTGATATCATGAAGCCGTTATATATTGTATTTTGGAATTCTTTCGGAGCAGCTATTGCCTCTATTTTGCTGTTGAATTAGCTAAAAAATACAGAGAAAATCAAAGGGCTGGACTTTCAGGTGACCACTAGCACGTCACACACTGGGCGTGGCTTCGAGTCATGCTTCGGTGATTTTGTGTAAGCGTTCGCCAGTCTCATTAGGCGGCTATCCAAAACAAGGGTATAAAAGGTCTCCTAGTAGTCGAATTAAAGCGTATATTTTCACATTTTTTGGCTCTATTGATTCATATAAGTGAAGCGAATACAGATACTAATTTGTAATAATCAAATTCATGCGTTACTTCTCCTCTTTAAGCTTAATCAACAGTGTTACTGCTAACTGGTTAATACAAGCGCAGATGAAGAAGTTGTTACCCAAACGTTATATAAACAGGCAAGCATTAGAAAAGGGGTTTATGTTCATACTAGAGCACAGACAATTGCATTATGTAGCTGTATTAAAATTAAACCATTAAAAAGCTGCATTTGTATCGTTTTCTATTTGAAGCCAGCTACATCCCTCATATATGAATAAAGTACATTATTTTGAGTAATGGGTTATAGAAAAATCCTACCCATG
The DNA here is from genome assembly GCA_921293015.1 of Phorcus lineatus. Taxonomy (NCBI): domain Eukaryota; kingdom Metazoa; phylum Mollusca; class Gastropoda; order Trochida; family Trochidae; genus Phorcus; species Phorcus lineatus. The sequence goes on along the minus strand of OV121082.1, from coordinate 67,269,691 downwards.
GCTTGCTAGTTCCAACCGATGCTCGCAGGTTTCACCGCAATGCATAGCCACACTAGCAGCCGCAATATAAGTGAAATACCCCATATCACCTCACCTATAGAAGAATCAACCTGAAAATAACTATACAAACCTGCATGTGAATTGCTTGTCTTGGTCAGTAACGGTAAAGTGTCATTTAGCGGTCCCTGTCGCACTGCCATAGCAGCGGAAGTGAGTTCTGATATAAGCCTTTTCATTGGTCATTCAACTTCCTAGTGGCAACATCTAGCATCAATATATACACTGCGGATGAGTAAAATATCGCAGCTCTACATCCTGGGATTTATCAACTTCTGTACACCAAACCGAAATTTGCAAATATCGCGTACATGTATAGTGTCTTCATTTGTTACTTTACTGCTTTATTTAAGTAAATACGTATATGTTTTTACTATTGGACATTTTAAGGAATTTAGTTCAACTTCACCTGAGCTTCTTAAATACAAATGTTGCAGTCAAACGATTTCAGCCAAATATTTTTAAAAAGTAATAGTTACATGGTTTACATTGCTGACGTATCTAGGTACGTATGAGTTCACCAATGTAATTCAGCTCCTTTTTTTAATTAACAAAAACACAATTTGTTTTCAGAAAGACTTTGGAGGAGGAAGCAAAGGAACTGAAAAAACAGTTAGATGGTGATGGTTGGTATTTATTCCCAGAATATTTATGGCTATTTTGCTAACATATCCACCCTCCAAAGCAAAGTAAAAAATATAATAGGTTATTTATTATTGCCATCTTTATGAATGATACGAGAAATAATTAAAGTTTCAATCAATGATCGAAATTCCTTGCTGAAATAGCGTTAACTGGGTTTGTAAGTTCCTTTTCTTTTCTCTTCAGCCAAATCCTTGAAGAACCTCCGACACGAGAACCGGAAGTCCATGGTGCTGTCTGTAGCGATCCTCCTCATAGTGTACGCGGTGTACTTCTTCTGCTCACAGTGATCGTTAATATAGTTTTCCATTTGCATTTGCTATCATTTTTTTATCATTTTCATGGTTTATTTGTAAATAAAGACGTGTTCAATTCTAGCCATTTGCGTTTTTAAAAATGGAACTTCAAAACATAATAGCAAATGACAATAAGTATTGTGCGAGGGAAGTCCTGGCCTGAATATCAACTAATGTCCGAAACGCAAACAAACATGTTTTTATTTTTAAAGAACTTTCAAATGGAGCGTAAGTAGACGTTGATAACGAGATGCATTCATTTCAGTGTCCTGTGGACTGGTTGTATGTTCTTCATTGCTACTCCTTTACTGTCCACCCACAGAAGACAGGAGTGACTGCAGAGCTGTTATTCTGTGTCTGCGTTCAAACATATTGTACAAAGGATACATGAAGATATGTCACAAACACTTGGTGGCTCTGCTAAAGCATTTGATTGCATCATACGACGGTGTGCTTAATTTACTAGAGCAAGTGTAAGCACCGAAAACGAGCCACTCCCTGTTTGTCCACCTGATGTCACTAGAGAATGTGCTTGATACAATAATATAAAACGTGCATGTTACTATTTGATACTCAGCTTCTGTTCACCACATAAGCAAGACATCAGTTGAATGAATTACACACGAGTATATGAAAAGTATCGGTACCTTCTGTCCCCAGGATATTATCTGAAGAGCAAGATCGAGAACGTGACCAACAGCGAAAATTTGTTTAATCAAAAACATCTCAAAGAATAACACACCTACCAATAACACTTTTAGTCAATGTAGCTTATGATGAAAACTAAGTCCACAAATTTGAGTCAGAGGAAAAGCTAAGGCATGCGGTTGAAACACGCTTCGTCGCTCTTACCTCTCCCCCTTGAGTGGCAAGGACATGTCATCCGTTTTCTAGGACTAACAGGATGTATTATGATTGATAATATGAGGAGGATTCTTCAATCACTGGCGTTTATTATGAATTTAAGAGTAAAGATCGTGAAGAAAAGTAAGGTAAACAGCTCAAAGGGGTGAGGCAATGCTCCCGTGCACACTGCCCAGCTTACAGTTAATTGGGCACAGGGCTGTGAGTTCAGGATTCTTACTCAACCTGCCTACCCTTCATATCTAGATAGCCCGCTCAGATTCTTTCTCTTGCTCGATTTAAAACAGAGCTCCATGGAAATAAATTTGAGATGTAAGAGAACGTCATTGCGACAGTAAAGGAGGTTTGAGGCTCAAGAGATTGGTTGAATATCAGGAAAACGCTGAACCAATTTCATTTTTGTCGAGGGTGCACGTGCTTATGTTTGAAAATGAATCGTTAATATGTTAAAGTTTCTTCATTTTGCATGGTCAGACCAGAATCATTTTGGACTCCCTCCGTATCTACAGCACAATACTTCATCTTATACAACACTCTATAATGTGTTCAGGGTATCACATTTCCGTGACTAGGATGATAAGTGTTTAGAGTATACAACTCGTTAGTAAAGACTGAATAAGTAAACAATGGATTTTCTGGTCCCGTCATTACAGCATTGATGTTGAATATGTAACAATGCTAGATAACTAAAGGAATTTTTATAGTCCAATGGAATTTTACTTATTTAACGAGTTGCGACTATATAAGAATTTTTGATAAAAATTTCATTTGGGTTTATTACCTAAAGTACCAACATCTCGTATATTATTTGCTTAACTAAATCCAAATAGTCTTACTCGACGTGCAAATACCAAGTAAATGACATTAAATGCTCTCAATGAGATACTTGTTCAGAAGCCAACCAATTACCGACCAACGTTTGTCAGCTTGTCTGCCATAGGTAAGTTTACATTGTCTAGTTTTCGATCATGTATAACGACTTTTACCTTTCACTATACTGAAGCAATTAGCACTCAAACCCAATACTCTGGCTTACACGATGTACGCTGCGCCGCTTGAATGCACTGGGTCCTCGTGGTAACATGATATTTTACTAGTGCTTCTTCTGCATGCAGCAATGCTTTTCTCCTTAAAGGTGCTCATATCATTCGTGAATCATTTAGCTTTGAAAGCCGACCTTTCTGCCTTTCGACATTTTCTGTGTTCGGCATGATGCTTATTTCACGCTAGCTATTGCATTCATATACGAATTTTCCTTGTGGAGAGTAATGTAAGTGGATTGTACATTATCGATTCTCGCGCAACTCTGTTAACATGTCGCTTGATGAGTTGCTTCCCTTAGATTAAGTTGAGCGATTTCGGAAAGTTCATATAGCTGCATAAGCAAAACTTCTACGGACGTTGATGGCGGCAAGTATAGCAGAAAGATACATCGGAAGAATAAAACAGTATGTACCTCAACCTTAATCTTAATCGTTATGTCCTCGTAATATCCAGGCTCCCATTCCAAGACATATTTGTAAAAAGCAGAAAAGGTAATAGTTGTTACATTTTGGATTTTCTTCTAGGTATATCTGTGTTTATTTACATACACAGTCTTCTTTTCCTATAACCCATGTGTAATTATATTTATATAATGCGAATCGAATGATTTGACATGAATTAAGATATAACATAAAATAGGTTATATAGAATATACTTTGCCAATGGTATAGTATGTTAATTTGACAGTTCCTTCTATATCTCAGTACAGTTAATCTCTACCACCTACAGACAACCACACTTCTCTCTTATAACCTTTCCATCAATGTCTGAGACAATCACTCTGGGGTAAACACTAGTTTTTTTTTATGAATCTGTGTTATATAATTTCAACTTGGACACAATTTCAGCTCTAGGTAACCGGTTTAAGAAGTTCGGTAAATTGCGGAGGCTAAGCTAGCTGCTTGGCAGTCCAAGGTGATTATGATAAATGCGACCTAGTGTTTTCAGTATTTTCAGTCTGTAACTCGTTTCGTCGTTAATCAGTTTGCCTAGTTTTGTCTCTTGCATCGAAACCTCTCATTACAGTATTTTTTCAAATACTTTTCTTGACATAATGTTCCGAGGCCACAAGACAAATATTGGTGAAATAGTAACCTACTTCTTGTGAGTACAATACCATACTAGGCTTCTTTGACACATAGGTTTATAAGTTTTAAGTTTACGATGAAAAATATGTTACATTTGAACAGTCCTATATCTCCATCTTGATATCTAAGATCAGCCAGATCAATGGCGAGGGTGTCCCTGAACACAATAACGGGGGATTATTTTAAGCACGAGGGAGAAATGTTGTAATATACACTGCCAAAAAGTTAAGCACCCCCATGATTGTTGTCATGGGGTTTGATTTCAAAGACGCATTATTGAAAAAAAGAATAGTACGTCTACTGAAGATGTTGTTAAAGTGATGTTCATCTAAATTTAGTACGTTGACAACAAGAGACACAAGAAATCATGGATGAGATAAGAAAAAAGCTATTTCCATTTGTGTATGGTTAGAAGAAGTTCTGGAAATGTGCCATCAGAGAAAAGACTTAGTGTCTTGGAAACAACAAGGTATCAATGACGTGTGTTGTTATCTGGAACCTGGATAACTGCAGCCAGCGTTCTCTGAATTTAGTCTATTGATTTGTTCCATGATTATTTGATGTGATTCCTCATTGAAGGTTATCTACAGGGTTCGTCGAGGCTTTCTATAACGAGTACAACGGCCAATTTGGTCCCGGATACGCTCAATGGGGTTTGCATCAATTGCTATGAAGTTCCTGTTCTATCATTGTTCTCCAGACGTTCCAACGAAGAGGTAGATCGTTATCATCCATGAAGAATGTCCTATTGCACGTCTGTGGTCATCTAAATCATGTCCGATAACGACTGGGACCAGTGCCTCCTGGATATAGCGAGCACCTCTAGGATTCTAGCTAACAGTAATAAAAGAAATACTTTCACATGATAAATTGTAATTCACTATATAGCATGGTCGGCACGATGTTTGCAATGCTTGTTTGTAGACCCCTAACTCAGACTCGTCCATCGCGGTGGTAGGAGAAAACCACTTTCGTCGCATTCCACCTATGCCGGTACACACCCCAAAGCCTACTGTAACATATGTGTGGATCAGTCAAGTATTGTCATATGATGACTCTCACGGGGTCTACCATAATTTAACATAATATGTTCGAAATGTTTCCTGACTATACAACTGTCGAATCTACCGATTTTCACAGGATAAAGCAGTCCTGCTGAATGACGCTCAATACACTGCAACCTCAACCTCAACCTCAAATCTCCTCCGTGCTATTGTTCAAGATAGGTTGAATCAAACGACACAGGTCGACGCGACTGATGAATAACATTTTTGTCTATTCATAACACGGACATTATAACAACCTATCATTTTAACAAGGAAAGGTATTTGGGACAAGTTAAACCAACGTCGAATACGCTCTCCTTAATATGTACGCAATTTATCTATATATAAAAACGTGAACTAGAGTGGATAAAAAAGAATTGTGAAAGAAAAAAAAATTTGTTGTTTGCTTAACAAATAGCTTTCTTTAACTAAATTAGGTTTGCACCAATATAAATACACTTTTGTCATGACATAATGATATGTTTACACTAACCTCAAACTAAAGTTTTAGATCTATTGGAATATTTGAATATGTTCTTTAATGAAGTTGTGGGCTTTTCTCTGTTTCTTATAAACTATATATTGATACAGATAAGCGTTTTCAACATAGTAACAACATGACAAGTAAGTATTTAACATAATTCCAACTTTGTACAGATCATATTAATTCAATGATCTCGCAGAATACCTTAACTGAGTGTTACTATTAAGTTTTTTGTTGTTTCTTTTTAATATTGAGTTATGATATTCTCTGAGATCACGGAAATTATGTATGTACTTTTGAATTTTGGGGTGATTTGCTGTATTTAGACTTAAATCATTTGAGGCTGTTTTCTTAGTAAAAGAGTTATGGTCCTGCGATTTATATAAGTTCGTAATAAAGATTGAAAAAAAATACTTCTGAGGTTTTTTAACATCTATTTTGCAATAGTGTGTTTTGTATATTATTGCTAACACAAATACCAGGGAAATGATACTTGAATTGAATTGGATGTTAATTTATACAGAAATGACGATGAAGATCCTGTTACGAAAGGTATGAAAGTGGCAAGAATTACCTCCCTTTGCCACCTTGTGCGGATCCTTCCGGACATTCCGTGGAATCTAATATATTTAAGAACATTCCTCAAGTATTACAACATTATGCAAGTGTGTCATAAAAATAAACAGTTCAACTAAAAGGACAACTTATTTTTGCAGTTTGTTCACCTCATTGTAGTGTTGACCTTTAAACAGAAAACTCAACTTTCTCAAGTCATCCAGGGGTAAAGCCTATTTTCGCGACATTGAAGATTTTGGATTATATTTGAGTAAACATGGTGTCTTATCATACACAAAGGTTGGCTGAGCTCCTCCATACAGAGGGATTTGTCTCTCTAGTTTGATACAAGTAAAAGCTTCAAACTTTGTTTTCTCACTGTACAAACCACAAAGTCGACTTCATTAGCTAGGTAATTTCTTGAGAAGATACGAAGAGCATGTACGTGTTGTTCTGTTTCACAGTCTAGGCACTCTGTACTTCTACTTGCAGCTCGTGTTAAACTAACATTAAGGCAGAGCGCCTCCACTAACGCGTGTGTAAAGAGAGAGGGAGACAAGCTACATCGTTAAGTCATCAAACTCCCGTCTATCGGTGACGCCGCTGTTGAAAGATCTTCCGTGTTTCTTTAAAAACGATACTTTGTAGATTCAATACCGACCCTTGTGACTTGAAAATATGTTAAACATTTTCTAAAACAAGTTGGGGGTAATTTGTGTGTGAACATGTGTGTGATGGACTGCATGAAAAAAATCTTCTTTTTTGAAGAAGATGGAAATACCTTTATCAACACGTGCTTTCCTCTTAAACACACAGCAAATTTCGCGTCAGGTTTTTCTAATATGGCAGCCATGTTTTGTCAATTAGCAATGCCGACTTTCCAATCTGAAAACAGCATAAGAGCATTTGATCAGAGCTGCTGCAAATTAGCCACGAAGGGTGTGTTTCCCTAAAAAGTCGGCCGGAGAGTGATTGTTTTTACAAGATGAGTTATCCTTTCATCGCCTTTATGAGATAGAGAGTTGTTGACGCTAGAGTATCGCAGAAGTGATCCGCAAGGTGGCAGCACTTTGGCACTATGTGATGCACGTGACTTGGCCTGACACCTGTCGGATGATTGATTGGCCGTTACGTTGAACGATGGTTGAATGTTAACAAGGTATAACGTTTGTCACGGGAATGACATTCCAGTGTCTGTTTCTTCCATTATCATGTGCAAACAAACGGACGGCATCTACTCGAGTGTTGTTCCACTCATGAGATCTCCAAGTGGTGCTGATAGCGCTTGAGGAGTGAGAGTACTTACATGGTGACAGAGACTCTAACCAACCAACGACTCGAATTCGAAATTTTATCCAATGAGAAGACGCCATTGTTATTTGACAAGACTCAAGAGAGACTGTTATCTGCCATGTCTGTTTTGACGGGGGATATGGCAGGAGAGAATACGTTTAAACTATTGCGATATGAATGTTGTATCCAGCCTCGTGTACACGTAGAAGGGCTGACACGCGAATACACATGTCTGTTGTGACTCGTCCACACTGGCTCTGTAAACACAACTTGGGACGACAAGCCGCGACACGGCCATACTAGGCCTGTCAACTCCAGCTGACACGACAACCTGCCATGCGATATGTAGTACGCTGATAATGTAAAACACAGTGTCCTATAGCCGAACATCCAGATGTCGGTAACACACAGAGATTTTACTCCATTCAAATCTAACATAGTAACAGGAGAATTTCGTCACTTGATAACTGTCAAATTCACTTTTAACCTTCAGAGAACTATATAAACAATAGGTTATCACTATATTGTATTTCACCCCGTCCTGTAGCATACAAACGCGTCGTTGAATGGCATTAGAAATGAAACCAATTGTGCATGCAAAGTATCTTGGTGACATATCTTTAGTGCGAGGATGTTCAAATAAGGTCTTCGAATGCTGCTTCTCCATATGACCTCCAAGACAGGAAGCGAATTACTTCAAAAGATGCAATATTCAGATCATTGAAATAGGTACAACTCTGAGAAAAGCCAAACACAGTGCAGTATGTAATCGCTACATCCGGACCCACGGTACTGACAATGACTCGCAGGTTTCCCATTGCAATTAAGATGAAATTTGCCGGGCTCTCTGATGTGAACCAACAGAATACGTGACTTCTTGCAGGCGTGTTGGTTTCGCTGTTCGGAAAGTTACTCTCCTTATCTAAATTTTGTATTCTATAAAAAGTTTTTTCCTGTTTCCTTTTCCTACATTCTTTATTTGCAAGGGGCGTAAAGGGCAGGTCAAAAATATTCAAACTAAGGAACGATATCTAATAACCATGCTCTAATATAATAAGATATCGAGGATAAATAATATTTAAAAAAAAGCTTTCCGTTTTGGTATTGAAATATTCTTTTGGATGCGAACACTATTTACTAAATCATTATTTTAGTATCTGAATGTAGATGTTGGAAAGGTCGATCATATTCCGGTACTTCTGGTTCAAATTTTAGATACAAGGCAAACGTTCAATGTTAGTTGTCCCTGTCCATGTGATGATATAAATGATCCCACATGTAAAGCTTACAGAGACACATGAGATGACAATGATAGGAATTCGGAGAAGTACGCACATGCTACGGTCCCGTACTGACTAACACAGTTGTAGATTCCAGTCGTGGAAATCTGACAGCGGCATGAAGAACAAGGAACGCTGTGACACCTTCTCATACAGGACATGTGCGTGAGTGTGTTCAACATATGGTAACGAAATACGCGTGTCTAGGCCTACTACCAATCACAGAAAATGTTTCCTTAAACTGTCCCGTAGCGTTTCGATAGTGCGTTACACGTAACGCCCTAGAACCACTCAATGACCATGTAGAGAATAAAGTCCAGGTTCGCCTTCAGCATCTATAGACTTACAGAAAACACACAACGAGACTTAGACAAAAAACATTTTAAAACAAAACATAATTGTCATTGAATATTATTCTACACGTGTCTCTAAAAGGAAATTTTGCTTAATGTATTCAAAGCTGAGACCTTGAGGTTTGGAAGTATCTGTCAGGGTTCTAAACGAACGTTCCTAACCTGAGACTTTAGATTCTTATCACAAGTTTATTTCATGAAAGTTGAGTTAAAACCACATCGTCTTTTATGGTAAGCAACAGAAAGAGGCCTTATATAGTTCAAAGCCGAAAACTGACGAAATATCTTTTTAAAGTGGCTCACTTGCCCATGTGGTAGAGACAGTAGAGGCTCACTCGTCCATTTGGGTGAGACAGTAGAGGCTCACTTGTCCATGTGGTAGAGACAGTAGACGCTCACTTGTCCATGTGGTAGAGACAGTAGAGGCTCACTTGTCCATGTGGTAGAGACAGTAGACGCTCACTTGTCTACGTGGGTGAGACAGTAGAGGCTTACTTGTCCATTTGGGTGAGACAGTAGACGCTCACGTGTCCATGTGGTAGATACAGTAGAGGCTTACTTGTCCATTTGGGTGAGACAGTAGAGGCTCACTTGTCCATGTGGTAGAGACAGTAGAGGCTCAACTTGTCCATTTGGGTGAGACAGTAGACGCTCACGTGTCCATGTGGTAGATACAGTAGAGGCTTACTTGTCCATGTGGTAGAAACAGTAGAGGCTCACTTGTCCATGTGGTAGAGACAGTAGAGGCTCACGTGTCAATGTGGTAGAGACAGTAGAGGCTCACTTGTCCATGTGGTAGAGACAGTAGAGGCTCACTTGTCCATTTGGGTGAGACAGTAGACGCTCACGTGTCCATGTGGTAGATACAGTAGAGGCTTACTTGTCCATTTGGGTGAGACAGTAGAGGCTCACTTGTCCATTTGGTAGAGACAGTAGAGGCTTACTTGTCCATGTGGTAGAAACAGTAGAGGCTTACTTGTCCATGTGGTAGAGACAGTAGACGCTTACTTGTCCACGTGAGGGAGACAGAGGACGTTCACTTGTCTATTTGGTAGAGACAGTAGAGGCTCACTTGTCTATATCCAGAACAGTAACAATACCATTATTAATACAACGAAGACTTGTAAAATAGGAATGTATGTATTGCAACCTTAGTGGAACGACAAGCAACTTTTGTGTTGAGAATCGATGGACCAAGGACAGAAGGGCAGCATGTGTCATCAATTTTCTTCCTTGCTAAATGACTTCAATACTAAAGGTCAAGTGTTTCAAAGTTGATTTTCAATTGTATTCTTGTTTTTACTTCTTGCGCTTGTTACCTTATAGGCCTGCAATAGATATAGACTATGGAAGTAAGTAAAAATTTACTCATATGCTCGGCTTGAAGTGCTGCTTGACGTGCAGCCTTACCTCGAATTTGAACCCATGTTGACACACTAAAATACTTTTTCCGGATCGTTCTTGAAGTTTAACAATGCCAGCATGTGTAGGAATGTATGAACAAGCAACACAAATATTCGATATCCTCCGTCTTATTTTAATCAGGAAAGAATGTCTGAAAAGGTGAAGTGGTTGAAATTTGTCATTACCAGCACGTGGTAAGGGTTTCCTCGACTGTTGAAATGTGCATTGCTCTACAACCGGACTCAGGGCTCTTTCAAACTAGCGCCGTCGGTCTGCTCCCACTTCCTGGAACTTTTCCGCAGAGTCACACCGCAGACACTTCTCCTTCATATAAACATCATTTGTATAAATCACACTAGAGACACACTGCATTTTCACAGTTTCTCTTGGAGTCACATTGTAGATATTTCTCCTTCATTACACAGTACACCGCAGACACTTCTTCTTTATAAAAACGGCATCTCTCAGAGTAACACCGCAGACACTTCTCCTTTATAAAAGACAGCATCTCTCAGGATCACACCGCAGACACGTCTCGTTCATATGAATAGCATCTCTCAGAGTCACACCGCATACACTTTTCCTTTATATATACACGATATCTGACAGTCACATCTCAGACACTTTTCCTTTATAAAAACACTATCTCTCAGAGTCAAACCGCAGACACCTCTCCTTTATATACACGCTATCTCACAGAGTCACACCGCAGACACTTCTCGTTCATATAAACAGCATCTTTTAGAGTCACACAGCAGACACGTCCCCTTTATATACACACCATCGTATGGACCTATCTGGGGTTGTTACGCTCGCATATAATCGGTATGCAAATGAAAAACAATTTCTTTACCAATACAACGCAGTTATCATTTTATTTGACATTTTAAGAGAACGTGGTGGTTCTTTTCAATTGCGGGAGTTCCTCATCACATAACCTGATTCAACTTATAAACAAATTTCCTTGAGTAAAAACATCCGAGAATTGTTCATTGGCGTCTGTCTAAGTGATCGACGCGATTTTCAATCCAATGTTGCAAACTGCTAATGACCAGCCACATCAATATTATATTGATTTGATGGCCGCCTCCTGACTGGATGACACTCCTCCAGACAGCACAACGATGTAAGATGTATACGTCATTAAAGACAACCTCTCCTCATCTCATCTCATCCTCACCTCAGTTCGACTCACCTCACCTCACCCTCACAATCACCTCACCTCACTTCGACCTATATCTCACCTCACCTCAGTTCGACTTACTTCACCTCACCTTACCCTCACCTCACCTCACTTCGACTTACCTCACCTCACTTCGACTTACCTCATCTCACCCTGACCCTCACCTCACCTCACCTAACTTCGACTTACCTGTTGTCTATCTCTCACTATGCCTTTCTTTCCGCCTTTTCCCTCATCCTGTCGATCCCTTTCTCCCTTATCTACCCACTCTCTTTTGGATACTTGTCATCCACATGTTTTAATAACTGAAATATATTTTTCAAAGCACGTTAAACCCCAACTCACTCACTCACTCGACCTACCTAACCTCACCTCACCTAACCTCACGACGACTTACCTCACCTCACCTCAGCTACATCTCAAAGCTAATGCCATTGGTAACTAAACGTAATGATAGGAATGTATGTTATTTTTAGATAAATCGGGCATATCCAGACAAAAGAACAATATCGCAGAAGCTAATGAATGGAATATCACTAAAAAAAAGAAACACAATGAGAAATCTAAATGTTCTTCAAAAGCAAAGAAGTTAAATGATAGAATGATTCCGCACTACATGATGTTATGGATATCACAAATTTGTCTTCAAGGGTACATATTTACATCTTTGATAAGGTAATTTTCTCTACTTTCTGAAAGAGTTTTACTGTATATTTTTGAAGACTTTCATAATCATACATATCATATCAAAGGATGACGTAAATACTACCAATACGTTATATCATTTCAAGTTTTGTTCAAAGTTCTAGAGAAATAGTATAAATAACTATTATTCTGTAAGACTCTCTTCTCATCTTCTTTTATTATCAAATAGTTTACCTTGGTTGTGTTACTTGGACGCATTGACTGGGTGGCATGTGTAGTTTTAGAAGGTTTTAAAGGCGGATATCCGATCCTCAAAACTAGTCACACGTATCATCTTTTCTATCTTTGATTAAGTCAATTATCTTGTCAACTGTAGGCCAAGTCATTTTGGAGTTTGCTTCCCCGACTTGCTCAATCCTAGTTAAGTAAAAGTTGTTACCGCTAGAGTCTTGGAACTTAATAAGAATGGGAGAGGACTGTAAATATCTGGATACATCGGTGCGAATTTTATAACATCAAATACACAAAAAGAGACAAATATAGGTAAACATAAAACATTATTAGTCAAATATGTTTGGTTTGATAATCTGTAACGTTACAAACAGATTTATCATTTCCAAATCTCCAGCTACATCAAAACATATTGTACATACAATCCCATAAACAAGTTAACGCTTTGATGGAATGATTAGATAGACCAGGAATGCCTACAGTACTTAACAGGTGGGAGAAGCGCTAGAACCCGCATTCCTGCAACACCAGCAGACATTTGCCTTGTCTGTATGTTGCACAGGGAGTCAACACATTGTCAACCGGAAAAAGATCCTTTAGATTGTTTTGGGGTTTATTCTTACAAATATGGCATGGTTTGAACTGAAAATCTCCAAGTTAACTTTATATCTTTCAATGAGAGGCGTCTATGTACTGCATGTACATTGTCGGAGGATTTGTATCAGTCATTGGGAATCCAACAGGGATATACTCCTCGCCCCTTCTCGTGTGCTCTTTCAAACGAACCCCATCCCCTCCCCCTTCCCCCTCTCACTTCACAACTTTTTCAAAAATTTCTGGATCCGCCAACACCCATTCCTGTTGCAATTCACAATAAAGTTCAAAATCGCTGTAAAGTTTTCTCTGGATGTCATTGATCTCTCTGGCCGTATAAGCTGACCCCTCAATTTGGTGAGGAAATTGGTAAGGAGCCTTGGGTATATGAAACAAGCCGATTGTTTGTCTGAGGTTGTATATGAGAGGAAACAAAACTTTACAAATTCAATATGGTTGAAATATAACCTATCCGTAATGTGGAGATGATTTCTTCATGAACAGAAATTCCAGAAGAAAAGTTTTCAGCAGACGTGTCTGTATCTACACCCTACACCTTATGAGCTATTATGATTCGAGCAGTCATGATTCTTCAAACCCTTATAATTCAACTTTCATGTTCTCTGTTGTTGTAAGAGAATGGTCCAAAAATAGTTTAATTGTGAATCCCGAACACTGTTCAACAATGTCCGTATAAGTCTTAGATTTTGGTAACTTTCAAGATATGACACGGGAGAAAGTATTTGGAACACCCAGATACATGTCACTTTAAACACTTTACAGTACTTCTGACATATGTATCGACAAAAAATAATGAATCATCGGCCGCACAGACATCTTCCACGATTTGTTCAGTCAAAGTTACTTGACGATTGCGACAATCAACTTTAATTTCTTCCTTGTGTTCGTATCTTCAGTGATTTCAGGGCTGAAAATGTCGACACCATTTCTCAGATATTGTTATGATAAAAGACGAATATGAAATTTTTCTCCTTTACAAGGGTTACCTAGATGACTTTTTCGTGTAAATGATAATATGGGTATTTCAATGCTTGAAAGGTTTATTGTATTTTCAATACTTCAAACATGGTTTAACCTTAAAACAACAAGTCATACTGGATTGGGTTCTTCACAATACACGCGGCAGTCATTGAAAGGGCCCACTTTGCAAGATTTTTTTCTCAGGTGTAGCCTAAATGTTTAATGTGAAATACCAATACCATTTACAATCAACAATGTTCAATATTAAATCCAGTTTTTCTACTGATGCCATTGTTTCACGTTCACAGTGCCCTAGATGATTGGTCGTGCAAACTATGACAATATGATTAGATACGCTTGGCCTCTTAACGATTTTGATACAGTCTAAGGAACAATAACGACTACAAAAGTTACAATATTGCATGCAACTCTTTGGCATACAATTTCTTATTTGTACAGGTATGTTTTCGGAATCAAGTGAATCAGATTATATTAAAATTTTAAAAGGAATGGTAAAACTGTAGGAAAAATAATTTGGTGGTTACATATGCACATGAAACGTCAAGAAAATGCAAGCCAGAGGTTGAAATGCATCTATTTCCTGTTGTCTGCTAGCAGCGCGACGAGTGCATTGTTTCTGGGTCGCTACAGACCGTTGTCTCGTGTGCGGAAATCTTTGGCATGGAGAATGTGAACTGCATATACTCTTATAAACGGTAAAGTCTGAAAATATGCAAATAATAACAACATGCTATCATAGCAACATCTTAGAGGAATCAAGTTTCCTCCCATTTTCCTTATATCAACACGAGGGTTAAACGACTTCCATGCTTGTGAGAATTGCTTACAGCTCGCTCTTGTGGCTTCCGTTACTGAGCGGATTGTAGGAGTAGTGTGGTGAAGAACCTTGAAGTGGGCAAATCCTGGCATTGTTATTCTACAGCTACAGGCTCGGCCTGCTGTGTATGTTTATTCTGTACGTGTAACAAGACAGATGAATAAAAAGTCTTTTAACTTCCATGTAACCGAATGGTTCACCTTTTTTAAATGCGGCAACATAACAAAAGTATGTATATTTATCTTTCACAGGAATAGAAACATTCACTTTTCAAATGTTCATGAAATAGGTACAGTAAAAATTAGATTTCAATGAAATAAAGCAAAGAGATATTTTAATGATAATTTAGATTCCATCACCAGATAAGATTGAGACATCATGGTGAAAGGTTACGGGCATCGAAAGAAAATGAATCTCTGTTAATACCAACAGTAAGAGGAAGAAAAGAAGAAGAATCATTTAATCAACTCAACGATATGAAAAAATCTCTGGGGAATACGACACTTTTCCTCCTTTTCTGTTGACACCCTACGACTGAAGAGATAACGGTACAGTTTGAACATGGTTTTAATTATCATTTGATTGTTATCAATACATTTTGCATTTGGATGATAACATAAAAAGTACGAGGCGAAGTCAATAAGTTCTCAAAATTGGATATAAAACAGAACCCACTGGTTGTGATATTGATTTTATTTTTTCAATATAATCTCTCTATAGCTCCATACACTTTGCCCATTTGTCTTTGAGACTGCCTATGTCCTTGCAGTAGAAGTCTTGTGACTGGCCCCTCAGCAACGCCTCAGTAGCTGTCTTGACTTCATCACCATCGGCAAATCTTGAACCACGCAAATGTGATTTCAAAATGCAAAACAGATAGAAGTCGCTTGGGGCCAGATCTAGACTGAAGGGGAATGGTTGAGTTGTTGATGTTCCATTGTTGAAGTGAAGCCTGTGCAATAAGACTCTTGTGCACTGAAGCGTTGTCATGAAGAAGCGTAACTCCAACAGTCAACATGCTCCGCCTCTTCTTTTTAATTGCCGCTCTCAATTGCTTCACCAAGTCAGCATAGAAGGATCCTGTTATTGTAGTTTTAGGTGGTTTATAGTCTATAAGTCTCTCGGGAGAGTAAACTGTCGTCAGATGACCTATCTCAATAATGACACCAACGATGATGTTTTCAGGGGTATATCAATACTCACTTCTATGAACTCATTCACTCCCCAACGTATTGTATTTAATGTTTGGTATATCAAATAAGAATGCATATGATTTTTATAGCAGCATTAAAATTCTCAAATTGGGACGGAACTTACTATGTGAATCACCAACAGTACAAGACGAGTGGTTATTTTCGCCAGGCGTGACTTAAACTGGACAGAACAGTATTCGGAAGCACATGAGTAGGTCCTTACGAACTGGACCATCTAAAAAATGTTTACGATACTCACGAGAGAAAGGTTCCCACAGAGTTTTCTGACCTTGAATTTCAATTACCGGTCACACCGAAACTTTGACATCTTAGCATTTCACTTCTGATAACAATATCTGCGAATACCACTTAAATGCACTGACAAATACGTAGCAGGGCATATTTCATAGTTGTCTTTGTATTGGACGATTTGATCCTTAGCAATTGTCAGTAGTGTGTTACTCGGTGTCAAATTATGAGTTTAGAAAAATGCAGTGACACATTATTACGAGGACAATATTCTTTTGATGATTCTAAGGCTGGTATGCTGTCGGCATCTACTGTACCCATACGTTTAGGAATGTACGGATTCACAGTGCAACCACCTGTCTCATTCCTCGACATTCCAGCCCCTATCTCCTCTCTGATCAGTTAGCGCCACTTCCACATTGCTGCAGCATACACTCAGCTTTTTCTCGCTCAGTGTCCGTTTTTACACTACTTGATGACTTGTCTGCTATCTCCACATCTTTAGTCTTCCGTGATCTCGTTAATTCCACCTCTGATTACACTCCATGCGCTCTTGTATTTGATGTATGGGGAATTTAAAGATGAAAATAGAAAGTTTCTTTTGTTTGATTACAACGATTTATGTGACGTTAAAGTGAGTGAGTGAGTGAGTAATTGTCTAGCGATCCTCTGTATTGTTGTATAGATTCAAACTGAATATTTTCTTAATCACTTTTTAGCAGTCGAAACATCCAAATTTTGTTTGTTCATGAAATCCCGCTTACAATGCTACAAAATGATAATAAGTGCAAACACCTGTAATATAATATTATTCTACACTTTATAACCATAAACGATAGATTAATTTAAACATTACGTTCTAACTCTAAACGACAGCTACATAAGCGTCCTTCAGCTCTCGGTGAAGAAGCTCCAGGAGAAACTTTCATTTTACGAGCATGTTTTACCCTCTTTTTTAATGCTTTTATCGAGTGAAGTTTCGCACATGTGTATATTTATGCAACCTGTTGAAAAGTGAGGTATACTGTTAGCACACATGCATTACGTGTCAAACAGAGAGGCAACACGATGATCACCCTGCCGTATACCACTTAATGAGAACAGATGGCCAACACGTGGAGCTGCACTGCATACCTGCGCTACCAACAGTCGCTTCAAAAAAATATTAACTTATGAACCATCTGCATCCAGATCATATACGACATGACTTATTAGATGATATTTTTAAGTCTGTTGCTGACAAAAATTACTTTCTCACACACACTCGCTCCTTTCAGTTTAGTCGCTCCTCACATTTCAACAAGGATTCATTGGCTCTATTTTACTCATCAGTGTCATAGAGCAATTGACAGTAATGGTTAGATTCACATTTCCAATATACACGATTAAACTTAACTGTAGAGATGGTAAAATGCTGTTTAATATCGGCTACCGGCCGCTTAGATTTTATGCTGATGCATTGGTTACGTCCCTTACTGTTGATATTGGGAAAAGCCAACCCGCTTTAATTGTGGAAATCAGATTTGCCATAGACAACCAACTTAGACATTGGCTAAACTTATGACTTTGTACCTCTACTGTTTACGAGATGCAGGTTTAACCCATGGCTTAAAAAATCCATTGGATAATCCACTGGAGCAATATGTTTAAACGGGTGTTAACTAAACCAACTCTTAAAATATGCTATCATCAGATTTGAAATAATATATTTTGGGTATATATTGATACACCGTCCAGCCGGTTAGAAATAAATGCCATGTTAGTTTTATCCTTCCGAAATTGGTACTGTAGAGTGATTGAGTTGGACACCATGAGTTGATATTGATTCTTTACAATGATGATATAAAGGCCCCCAAAAAGCCAGATCCTCTTCACTTTTCAATCATACAAGGCCTTCCATTTTCGTTACTTGAAACAGTTTCATATATTTTCATTTGGGCGCATATATCACCTAGCAACAACTGCTTAAACACGACTTTCAGTATCATATAGAATCTGCGACGTAATAAGCAAATTATACTTGACGTTACTGAAGTAAACCATCGTAGAAAATACAATCGGCAATATGTTTTTAATTTAATTCAACTGAAAGTGTTGCAGTATTGAATGTGACTTTTGCGAAACGAGTGCACATTACCTACACACGGGGTCTGCTGTTAGTTTGTCTGCGTCTTATATCTGCTGAAAGCAAACAAGCCAAAGCCAGAAGTATGTTGCATCTAGTAAAGGATATACTTACCTTCTAAATATCAAGACATAAACCTCTTTGGATGTTTTCATTAGGTGTGCTAAAACATTTCTTGTATATTTTTGAAGCGCATACCCAGCTTGCTTCTACCTGAAGGGAATACCGCCAGCAGGTGGCATGTACATGTACTGCAATACAAATATCTGGCACCGAGTCTGCGGGTATAGCGTGGTATTCAAAAAATCATTTTTGATCATTAATGAAATATTTCTAATCACTGACATGCACATGGATCCTTAGTTTTCACGCGTATGGAGCGGATGTTGACCCGGCGAGTTATCAAGTGGGCTTTAGATGCTTCATTGCCATATGATTTATCGGTCTACCCTGTGCATGCTATCAGGCGTGCGAGATCTCTAACATATCTCACTCAAACTGTTCAACATTGCTTTCCCCCTCTCTTACTCAACTCTTTACTCCGACCATTGGGCCTTTGCTTTGCGTGTCTTCAACCGTTCATGTGTGTCTTTTAAAAAATCTCCTTGTGAATTACATCTATTCTACACCATGTCGTAAGATGGTTTGTTGTAAGTGGAAAGGCAGTAGAGCAAATTACGTCCGAACGAAATAATGAAGAGTACCTAAGAATGGTTAATAATCGGGTTCGACTTAGAACCTACTATTACAAATTTGTTCCGATTTTACTACGACCATTTGCAGTCGGATGTTCATGGACACAAGTTGACCACTTCAAAAATATTGCCACGAATTCCAGATTGCTCCGGAATGTCAAGAATTAACTAGGGAATAATGAGATAAGTATTCTACAAACTGTAGCTTTACCTACGAATCATCAAATCAATTCGTGATGCTTCGTAGTGCGTGCGGAGATGACACATTGTTGCAACAGGCATCCTCTTTTGGGAATTTCTATGAGAAAGCCATGCACGAAATGATTAAATTTTAAAATATTTTCCTTTAAACGAACACGCTAGAGAAGGGAACAAGCGAGTGTAAATTGTGAAATATGTTTCAATATTTTGTCTTAAGTAGAAGCTTTTTCATGCTTTAAAGGTTACATACTCCACCAACGTCCATCGTCGATGCCTTTAATATTCATCAATGCAGCGGAGGTGTGTCATGGTAGAAGTCCTTTGATTGGTACGCTGGAGATCCCGGGTAAACAGCTGATGACATGCATGAACAGCAAAAGGATCCAGTGAGCAGAGAAATATCATTTCATTTATCAACACCAAACACGTTGACACGGTCACCATATGCCATAATTATATTATATATATGTTGAACATGGATCTGGGCCTAATACACTGAGAAAACGTCGTCTTCGTCAATGGAAGCATTTGTGTGGAGAGAACAGCAAAAAGTACAATCATCAATCAATAATAATATAAAAAATGTCAAATCGAGAAAACGAGAGTCGTGCACTGGTTTCACACGAACAGAAGAGAACAGTGTAAGATAGGCCTACATGTAAGTAAATTCGAATAGCATGACAAGCTTGTTGATGATAGATAAAAGTTGTCCATCGTGTACACTGATAGTCAGATTTACTATCTTACCTTAATTCTACGAGAATAAAACATAAACGTAAGTGCGGTGCACTGTTTTTCATGCATGAATGAAAACTTTGAACATGTCATAGTTTGAATAAATCATGGACGCTTGTGTTTTGTATGAAATTAAGTACCAAAATAACCTGTTTCATATGCCGACTACTGGCCTCAGTAGTTACAACCTGTTCCTTCCACTGCTTTCAAATGTTAGTTCCCTTCCCTCTCAGCTTTGAAGGATCATTGATAATAATTATTAAAGTCATTGTTTTTCTTTATGACTAAATTATAAAATTTGGTTTAAAAGAGAGTAATAGTCTCTGTCATAACCCAGCGTGTGTGTTTTTGTCCGTACGTTTTTTAAAAGGCCTCGGCCATCACGTTTCCGTTGAAGTCAAGAACAGTGTAGTTTTGAAGTCAAGAACAGTGTAGTGTTTCCGGTGTGACAAGAACAAGAAGTGTGTACGTCAACGCACGTCACTTGCACGGTTGCGCAAGGTGTAAGTAAGTAGCCTGAACGCCATGCCTTGCCGTATGCGCACATGGTAAATGAGTTTACGTGCTTTCATCGTGCTTCAAGGAACGGTCTCTTTACGACTGCTACGTTATCACACGCAGGCGGTTTTCTCACGCACGGTATCTCTACTACTACTCACTAGCTTGTTATCATAAGTGCAAATGCGATGAACTGATTTTCCCCGCTCGATTAAGAAAGCAATCACGGTTGTAGTAGTCTATGGATAGAGCACATTGTTATGTTGTTTGATGAAAGTTTGGTTTAAAAATATGAGAAATATAAAAAAGTTAACATAGTTTGAATAATATTGTTTATATTTTCGACCTTGACGTTTTAGACGTTTGTAGTCAAAAATTGGCACGTGCATGTCATTGGCTCGAATCGAGAAAAGTAAGATCTGACTTTTTAGACGTTTGTAGTCAAAAATTGGCACGTGCATGTCATTGGCTAGAATCGAGAAAAGTAAGATCTGAAACACCCCCCTCGCCCTCCACCCTCCCTATCCCCCCGTGACCGGAACAGTCATCGAGTAGTGAAGTCTCTGAAAATGCAATTACTATCATCACGTTGTCTTGATGTCATCACCATGGAATAACGTAGCTGAAAATGGAAATATTTTCTTTTTGTTATAGAAGAATAAACTAAATTAAGTTGCAAACAATCAAATGAATAGTATATTAACAATGATTTAGTATTATACTTTTTCATCTCAGTTTATGTTTTCAGTTTAAGATAATGATACCAACTTGAAACTATTGACAACGTAACGATTAAGGCAACTAAATTTTATATAATCACAACGATAGATATGATGCAGATTAGAACCCGAATTAGTGGCAATGATCACAGGTAGCTGGCTCGATATCTCAAATTAAAATATTTGGGTATTTTTTTCAAAGAAAATATAATTAGTTTACTGTATATATATTTAAATCCAAAATCAGCCGAAAAAATCTATTCATTAACATTTTTACATTTAAAAGCCTTTAAGATTTGAGCACATCGAAATTGATTATCAATAATCTAGACAGCAGGGTATTTAAGTTCTAAAGTGAAAACTGAGGGTTAATTAGTGAATACACTTCCCCCGATATAACAGTTTGAAGACATCAGGAATATGTCGTTCTCCTATCACCATCTCCTTTTAGTACATTCCTGAAACCGTCTTCAAGAGCTAATGTTTTTTGGATGACTTGCCTAATTATGTTTAATTACTAAATAAAGAGCACTTTAACTAACTTTCATCACTGTATTCGTAAACACATCGATCTATTAATAGCAGCGAGTTGTTTTATCAAGCTACGATATAATCTCTTTCATTGCGAATGTACCAGGGCCAGGCCAGAATACTCAGATATGTCATAAGAAATGGGTTGCATTGATACAGTAGATTAATATTTTATAGTGTATTATTACGAAATGGGGAAAACATAACAAGGTGGTTTATTGATTCTTTCATTCCTTGTCAGTAACAAAATTAATTTCCAAAAACTAAAATTGATCTTTTTTCCATATCAGATGACATCTAAGTTTATATAAAAAGATGATATTATCTGAATATGAAAGGAGGTGAAACTCGTTTAGTAATGTTTCCTTGAACATGTAACCTTGAAGACTTACAATCGATATTAAAATTGAAATAATTAGATTTCATTTTTACTTAACAAACAGCTCTTTTGTTAGATAAATACTATTTGCTATTTAAGCTAGTGTTTGTGGTAAGAACATGTTGAAAATTAGGCACAATGTAAGGACTCATAAACTTTGTCCATCTACAAACTATAATCACTGTACTGTTAAACATGAGATGTCATGTAAATCAACAAGGGCCCTTAAAATTTGTCTTTAATTAAATCATGACCTCTGTACTGTATATAATCAAATATAAGACATTAATGTTTCTATTCTATAATACCAATATATCATTCCCTCGCGTGTAACAACCTCGTAGAAGAAATCCCCTTACGAAGACTAAAACATCACATCAACGTTGTGAGGTGAGGTGAGTTGGTGTTTAACGCCGCTTTCAAGATTATTTCACTTACGTCGCGGCTGCTAGTATTATTAAAGGGAGAAAGCCCGCAACACAATTGTGACCATGCATTGCGGTGAAACCTGCGAGCATCGGCTAGAACTAGCGAACCATGGGTGGTACTGCGCTGAATTTCAGTGTAGCATTGCACCCAAACCTGACTGCGTGTAGAACAGTTCTCTATTGCAGACAAAGTTGCCGAGCCCCTGGCGGGATTCGAACCACGGACCTCCTGATCCGAAGCCGAACGCGCTAACCACTGCGCTAGCCCGCCCCCATCAACGTTGTGAGTTCCTTAGACAAAACTAGGTATTAGGTTTTGAGTGACAGAAACAACTGGCTGCTGACCCTCCAAATAGTAGCTGTCTTGTTGTCAGCACGTAAAACAACATCACACACATACATCGCATGTCTTGAAGTGCGAATAAAACAAGGACCTTCTCCACCACTAACATTTATCAGATATATTGTAGTGCGAATAAAAAACCCACAAGATATTCCCCTTAGTTGTTCTTCTACCTCAGGTCAATTAAGGGTACCAGTGATATCGGGAACATTTCCGGATCACAATAGCGCATTAAGGACGGAATGCAGGGGTTGATCGGTGCGGATTCCTCTTCAAATTAACGTTATTTTAGTATCGAAAAAGCAAGTATACGGTTTTTCAGCATCACGAGATTTAATGATATCTCGGTCAATGTCTTAATAATACGGCTGACAGAAAAACAAAATGTTTTCTTTCACTTTGTCAAACTGAAATGTACATATTATGTATATATCATATAGGTATATATTATGTACATATAATTTTTATATACTGTATCAAGTGACAAATGGCTGATAGTTCAATCATAACGATGTGTTTTACATGCCAGCACTAATGCATATAAACGTTATATTAAAATTCATCTACATGGAATAGCGAGATCAGAAAACAATGTGTAATAAACTTCAGAGTTAATTCTTCTCCTTGACTAAACCCGATAATTAGCTGTAGGTGTCACGAGCTGACAAGATATACAAACATCGGTTAATAAGCTGCAGATGTCAGAAGCTGACATGGTATGCATACACAGGATAATTAGCTGTAGATGTCACATGCTGTCAAGATATGAACACAACGATTAATTAGCTACAGACGTCACAAGCTGACATGGTATGCATCCACAGGATAATTAGCTGTAGATGTCACATGCTGTCAAGATATGAACACAACGATTAATTAGCTACAGATGTCACAAGCTGACATGGTATGCATACACCAGATGATTAGCTGTAGATGTCACAAGCTGAAATGGTATGCAAACACAAGATAATTAGCTGTAGATGTCACATGCTGTCAAGATATGAACACGGCGATTAATTAGCTGCATATGTTACAAGCTGACATGGTATGCATACACATGACAATTAGCTGTAGGTGCCACAAGTTGACATGGTATGCATACACAGAATAAATAGAGAATATTATATGAGCGTCCATAACATAATGTGTTTACGACACGAGTATTTATTATTTGTATTTCCCGAGAGAGAACCTATGATATACTGATATTTAGGCACGAGTGTCGTGAACATAGTATGTCATGGATACAAATATGACATTCTGTTTATTACCGAAGTCGAGAAATCAAAGACACAAATCAAAATGAACATCCAAGCATAGGCATAGGCACATTTGGAAAACAACGTCATAGGCAATCTGTGACGTCCAAGCAATGTTTTTGACATGACGTCACAATGAAAAAGTGCCCTAGGGCATCGTATAAAAATATGAACTCCGATATGATTGCCCTTGTAGGTAATAATTTGCAGTAGGGTGCCACATGCTGACATGCATACACAAGATAATTTGCAGTTGACATGGTATGCATACACATCATAATTTGCTGCAGATGTCACAAGCTGACATGGTATGCATACACAGGATAATTAGCTGTAGGTGCCACATGCTGACATGGTACATGTATGCATACACAGGGTAATTTGCCGGCCATGTCACTTGCTGACATGATATGCATACACCAGATAATTAGCTGTATATATCACAAGCGATCAAGATATGAACACAACGATTAACTAGCTGCATATGTCAGAAGCTGACATGGTATGTACACACCAGATAAATAGCTGTATATGTCAAAAGCTGTTAAGACATAAACACAACGATTAATTAGCTGTAGATGTCATAGGCTGACATGGTATGCATACACAAGATAATTAGCTGCAGATGTCACAAGCTGACATGGTATGCATCCACAGGATAATTAGCTGCAGATGTCACAAGCTGACATGGTATGCATCCAAAGGATAATATTAATTAGCTGTAGGTGCCACAAGTTGACATGGTATGCATACATAGAATAAACAGAGGATATTTTATGAGTGTCCATCACATTATATGTTTACGACACGAGTACTAACTATTTGTATTTCCCGAGAGAGAGAGAACCTATGATATACTGATATTAAGGCACGAGTGTCGTGAACATAGTATGTCATGGATACAAATATGATATTCTGTTTATTACCGAAGTCGAGAAATCAAAGACACAAATCAAAATGAATCTTCCAAGCATAGGCAAAGGAACATATGGAACACAACGTCATAGGCGAACTGTGACGTCAAAGCATTGTTTTGGACATGACGTCACAATGAAAAAAGTGTCCTAGGGCATCGTAAAAAAAAATTAACCCCGATATGATTGCCCTTGTAGGTAATCATTTCCTGTAGGTGCCACATGCTGACATGGTATGCATACACAGGATAACTTGATAGTAATACGCGTCCAATCACATGGTCGCCTTTAACGGGAGTTACTTCCCCCTTGCTTGTGACATCGAAAGCATTAATTAGAAGTCATGGCTAAGTCAGTGAACTTACGTCAGAACATTCGATTAAAGAGACTGTAGAGGCAACACCTCTTAAATTATTCCTCATAACACAGTTGAATTAATTGGAGTGCGCTTGTACCTGAGGACCACTGGGTTGTTCACCGGTTGCTGTCCATTTCTACTGTCAAGTATCGTGTATAAGACCATATTTATATGTTGCTAAAAATCCGTTTTATTTGGTGCAGAGCAACAGCACAAGAGGGCATGTCGACCTGGCGTAAAATGCATTTGTCTAAAGAGTGCGGGTGGTATTGAGTGTTAATCTAATTAAAGTCAGACTAACTTATTACCCGTACGTCGCTTCATCCTCATCTAGAAAGCCATCAAAACTAGTTTACTTTATAGTAGGATCTGACAGTTTTGATTTATGGAAGGTAAAAGATATGAGACAAGGCAACCTGACATGAACCCTGCTGAGCATCACTGGGACTAGAAACGAGTTGTATATTCGAACTAACTTCAATGAGATTGTGCATATTCATGTTAATTACTGCACAGTTTTCTGAAGGCATATTCTCAATTACCGGTTAAAATTACTGGTTGTTCTATGTACATCATATCTTCTAAGGATGTTGTAATGTCCTAACTGAGGTTGGTTGCAATAGTCTTCTTATCTCTCAAACAAGTTTTGATTTATATAACGTCAAATTCACTCTGCTCAGCCGCGTCGTAGCTGCATTGGAAGAATCTTTTCATAGGTTAGTCGGTGTTGTTTTCTCCCGTGAAATGTTTTATCATTTCGCCCTCTATGTCTCATATCAACCGAGAAATATATTGTAAGTGACGTAATGCATTTAGAGAGATAGTTACGTTTTTGGAAAGTGAGTAATAAGTGTTAGCAAACAATAACAACTCTTTGAGAACGTTGATTACTTGTCTGTATATCCATGTCATAGTAGAACATTCCACTGTATTTGCGCCTTATGTCTACCTTTCCATTACCTGACCTTGTTACTTATATAAGTAGGTATTCCATGACAACATATACACCTACAAAACGTATATAAACTATCAAAAACAATGTTATACTCCTAACTCATAGACAGATGCTACAGTGACGTCACACTTATCTGATCTGGTTCCAAGACACGGTGTTCTGGGACTGTTTCACATAGCCTGTTTAGTTTTAAGGATGCCTTTCACCAATAGTAATAAGATTCAGTTACAATCACCTAATTAAGGGGCTCTGTAATATTGGGCCCAGGGTACTCGCCTACCATCTCCTGGAGAATATTCAGCAAAGCTGAGAATAAAGCTAAATTTTCAACACGGTAGTTTTTTTCACATTCATGTCGTAATCAGTAAAATTAATAACAATTTGCAATTTTAATTATAAATAGGATGTTTCAGAAATGCATGTCATATAAGTGAGTGGACGATTGTAATATTGCTATGTTTCAGACCACGCTATGTACAATAGGTTTCTGTATTCCCGGGTCAATTTCATGAAATGATTCGAACCGACGCCTATTACTTGTTTGTCTTTAAAAACCAAGTGATAGTTATAAATCATAAGATTTTCCTTCAAATGTCAATTGAAATGGTGTTCTTTTAAGAATCTCAAACGAGTTATTTATGTTATTTTACATAAGGTATCAGAGTTTAGAAAGTTAATCAATTTAAGTACAATTCGAGACCTTAACCTATGAAGACTTTAGCAACAAATACATAAAAGATCAATCCTACAAAATAGGAATTTGAGTGAAAAGCAAAAGAGGACAACACTTCTGTACAGTCTGATTAACCTCTCATTTGAAAGTGGGCCGCAAGTCTCCATTAGTATACCATGCCCTGATGTCATCTTGCTTTGCACAGCTAGTAAGTAATTATATCCGACCCACTGTAATAACTTGAGAGTATCGCACGCATTAAAATTTCTTGAAAGGAAACATTCCAACGGGTCGAGGTTCCAAATATATCACTCAAAAAGGCTGATATTTATAGAGACGATCATTAAACATGATGCATGACGACCCGGGTCTAAGAATACTTGACGACATTTGACTTCCAAGTACGTGGCCATGTATACAATTGAGAGCTTTTTCTGTCAAAGGGAATATCAGTAAGTGTAGTCCTTGGTTTACGTAGCAATCAAATGTACACGGCCAAAAAGGGTATTATCATACATGAGAAATGCATCCGGTGTCAGTCACGTGACCTACCTGGATGACAGTGATGTTGGAAGGTGTCACTGGGTTGTTTGTTCCACACACTTCTGTCAGCACTACGCGCCGGGAATCTACAACTATACGCGGAGTAGGTGAACGTAAACACATGTGTCTCAGCTATGCCAACTACTCGGGTCAACACATATATGACGCTTTACCGTCGCAGGGGGATGCGGTATTGCACGCTTTGTCGAGAGTGATAAGTCGACAGAAGAAAGCTTAACAGCCTTGCACGTGTGAAATCGTGCATTTTACTGGGACATCGGTGGTGAGTGACGCAATAGTTTTCATGCTACAGTTTATCCTGAAGGTTGACGTAGGCTCAAACCGTAAATACCTCTGCTCCGTCAGCTGCAGCGTATTTGAATCCCTAGAGCTCGTTCAACTTGCCTGATCTCCTTCATGTCACGTACCTCGTATCGCCAAAGTATATGATTAAGCAATGAAACGACTCTGCAGATTAAAATAACCGATGGTGCAGAATGCCATTAACTAAAAGATTTTAAGTACAGAAAATTTCAAAAGCTAACGATAGTACAGTTCAATAAATGAGAGCTCAGTCTGATTAAAATCGACCGTGTTCCTAGGAATAAAAGTTTCAAAGTCTTGCCTTCACCGAAATTCGAACTCTTTTGTCTAGGGCTTTCCTCTTTATACAGTCTGACCGCAGCTACACGTAGCGAGTATTTTAACAACGATGTAATGCAGCCAAAACCTAGTCATTAGCGGACCAATCAAAATATCCCGATTAAAAGAAGGCTGGCGGCGATCATTTTAACGAATGATTCACGGGAGTTACTTGCCCCTAGCTTCTGATACGGAATGTTTTTGCTGGAGGCATTGTGAATGGATAGTTGAGTTTACGTCAGAATGTACGGTCAAACCGTGCAGAGAGAAAAGTCCTCCACAGAACGAGTTTGAATATCGATAAAGGTAATATTTTGAAACTTTTATTCCTCGGAGCACAGTCGATCTTATATAAACTGACTGAGGGAAAGTTATTTTTCGGAACCCTTCTAGCCAAGTGCTGAAGGAGAGTTTTTCGTTATGTTTGATGATGGACTGGTGGTGCACATCTCATACCTTCCGCGCTCACTGGTCATCAACAGCAGCTACAACACTGAGTCGCTGTGGCATCGTTTTGTGCACATTCAAGAAAGAGATAATTTTATGAGTATGTTCACTGGCTAATAAATGGGTTCAGAGGTGCAAGTTAAATTGGTATAAAATCCGGAGCTTGTATAAGATCGTAAATTGTTCAAAGTTCCATATATACTGTGTCGCATATTTGCGATTTCATTTTGTAAAGGCGCCGTCTTACGGTCTAGGAAGGATTTTAATTGTGTTACCCAAATTGTTGTTATCGTTTCTCAACAAGTGAGTCGAAGTTTAATAGTTAATAGATTAAATGCCCCGGCATCTGATATCAATGTTTGTTACCTTATCACACGCACATGTCCTGTATGAGAAGGTGTCACAGCGTTCCTTGTTCTTCATGCCGCTGTCAGATTTCCACGACTGGAATCTACAACTGTGTTAGTCAGTACGGGAACGTAGCATGTGCGTACTTCTCCGCATTCCTATCATTGTAATCTCATGTGTCTCTGTAACATTCCGCCATCAATCCACTCAGCATTAGGAACATGTTTACTTAAATCTATTTTTGATTTTGTAGATCGGAGATTTTGAATACAGGTATGAAGGTTACAGAGGAAAATATTTATTGTCCGCTTTTCAGTGTACATTGAAAATTCTTTCCGTGCATGTTGCATCCGCCAGCCACTGGGCAACTCAAGTTAAAGCGTTGTTCTGTCTTCATAACACCGAGTGTCAAGCAACAACTGACATCCTTTAACGTCTTTAAGTATTTCGCGAACGGGAATCAAAACCAAGTGTTCGTAGTGGTGGCTGGGTACTCAACCAACTCGGCCACATCACAACACAGCTCTCTACTCAACCTTTACGTTTGAAAAGATGTAATTATTATATGTACTTATAGATGCATTCAGAACCATCAAAGCAATTTGATTTCACATTATCGACTTTTTCAATCTATTTGCCAATCATGTGCGTGTTCTAATCGTTCGGCAATCCTGTGTGTGTTTCTGTATCATGTATCATTTAAATGATACAGTTCAAGTTCGAACATAATAAAAGTTTTGTTCTTTTTCTTTACGCTCTTCCACATCGGGTACTGATAGAAGAGAATATACTTTGATATTGTGGGACCATTGTATAAACTAAGCATGAAATGAGCATATACTTAATTCTATCAGCTAGTCTCGGTATGAACAGTAGAACAAGTAGAACAAGTAGAACAAGTACAAGTCACCAGTACACGAAGTGACCCTGGTAGTATTTGCAAACAGAGTCAGCACGTGGTCCCTTACATTACCCTACTGCCCACGTGATCTTATCACCTCTGTGCCGAGTGCGGCCAGGTTAAGGTGGTGAGCGGGAGGAATCCACGGAATGTCAAGGAATCCCTGGAATTTGAGAACCGTGAGAGAAGCAGGGCCAACAATTATTACTCCAGGCTTCACTATGTGACTTAAAAGGCAACCTAAGAGTATGGTTTACCGACTAAGATACAAATTTCTATATATCACTCAACATTATTATCTCAACAGTAAGAGAGCTATCATAATACTTTGAGAAGCTTTTAAAAATCATGAATTGGTAGAGGATGCCGGTTTTTTTCAACACTATGTTATACAATTTAAAGACATTTGACAAATCTTCATGTGTTTAATAAAATATATGTTACGATTGTCATATACCTCAGGGCCGATGACATTCTATACCCATAGCGATAGCTCAAGGCATACTCTAATGGCATTCTATACCCATAGAGATAGCTCAAGGCATACTCTAATGACATTCTATACCCATAGAGATAGCTCAAGGCATACTCTAATGACATTCTATACCCATAGAGATAGCTCAAGACATACTCTAATGGCATTCTATACCCATAGAGATAGCTCAAGGCATACTCTAATGGCACTCTATACCCATAGAGATAGCTCAAGGCATACTCTAATGACATTCTATACCCATAGAGATAGCTCAAGGCATACTCTAATGACATTCTATACCCATAGAGATAGCTCAAGGCATACTCTAATGACATTCTATACCCATAGAGATAGCTCAAGGCATACTCTAATGACATTCTATACCCATAGAGATAGCTCAAGACATACTCTAATGGCATTCTATACCCATAGAGATAGCTCAAGGCATACTCTAATGACATTCTATACCCATAGAGATAGCTCAAGGCA
The DNA here is from genome assembly GCA_921293015.1 of Phorcus lineatus. Lineage (NCBI taxonomy): Eukaryota > Metazoa > Mollusca > Gastropoda > Trochida > Trochidae > Phorcus > Phorcus lineatus. Next base: position 67,238,713 of record OV121082.1, on the reverse strand, counting down.
TACTCTAATGACATTCTATACCCATAGAGATAGCTCAAGGCATACTCTAATGACATTCTATACCCATAGAGATAGCTCAAGGCATACTCTAATGACATTCTATACCCATAGAGATAGCTCAAGGCATACTCTAATGACATTCTATACCCATAGAGATAGCTCAAGGCATACTCTAATGGCATTCTATACCCATAGAGATAGCTCAAGGCATACTCTAATGACATTCTATACCCATAGAGATAGCTCAAGGCATACTCTAATGGCATTCTATACCCATAGAGATAGCTCAAGGCATACTCTAATGACATTCTATACCCATAGAGATAGCTCAAGGCATACTCTAATGACTTTCTATACCCATAGAGATAGCTCAAGGCATACTCTAATGACATTCTATACCCATAGAGATAGCTCAAGGCATACTCTAATGACATTCTATACCCATAGAGATAGCTCAAGGCATACTCTAATGACAATCTATACCCATAGAGATAGCTCAAGGCATATCCTCCTAAGCAAATTACTATTTTATTTCGAACAATTTCTAAATTTCTGAAAGATGCCCCTAAAGGTAAAAATTGCAACACAAATTATGTGCCGAGATTTTTTCATTGAGGGACATGCGATTCATTTGCCTATTTTTGTGACTGTGTTCAGGCAAGGAACTCGTGTGCGCTGTTCACTGTCGAGTAAATTTTTTTTTTACAAAGTATTTAGAACTTACTGAGGCTAAACGTATGATTTCTTTAGAAACGGCGTAGCTTATTGCACCACTGAATATGATTGCATCCAATTAAGCGTCTCAATATCTAGCCCAGAAAGGCCTCAAATAAAAACAAATGACTATGCCTCTGGGAGGGATATCATGTCTTACTTTGGTATCGTGCATCGTAAGAGAATATTTTATTAAAATCATTCTCTAAAACACAACAAGTAGAACATATTCACCACCAATTTCTTTATTGAACAATTAAATGTAATGATAGATTAGTTTTTCTTTTTTCTTATAGATAAGTCATGAAAAATCACATGATTAGTATATATTTTCTTTGTATTTTTTCCCTCTTATATAAATTTCTGGCACTTCTTTACTATAGGAGTTTGACTTTATAAGAAAAGCAAAAATTATAGATTTATTCTTGAATCTGATCTGATCAACAAACCTCTTTAAAACATAAAATGAAATCATAAACGTCAAATAGAAACCTCGTTTTAATAAACACAAGAAGTATACCACATTTTCACGCCAAGCACCCATGCATACCCGTCCTGTGTCGTTAAAGCGCTCACCATGTCACAACAACTCACACAACTTCACAACAGTCTGCAATGGTCCACAACTCACGACAATCCCGGCCTGTAGCAAGGCTTCTCAATTGTACCTTGCTATCTCCACCTCAAGTCAGCATCGATCATATATTCATATTTACCTCCCTTTGTCATAATAATTATTGGAGTACTAATAACTTCATTATAATGCGCTTGTTTCATAGCATATTCATAGTACAGATGATCCGAAGCGTTTAGCAAATAAGACCTATTTCAACGATGTTCACTTGAACTAACATTTGTCTAACGAAGAGGGTATTTGGTGGTTTAGGTTTTATAGGAAGTGAAATTTCACAAATGAAAATAAATGTAGAAGACGATTATACGTTTTACCTAACTATGTATTTTGGTTAGAGATTACGGAACTGATTTCTTGCTTTGGTACTATGAATCGGATGTTTGATTGCAATTTAGATGATGGTTCATGATAAACTTTGACTTCAGCTTCGTTGATATTACAACACGACGCTTCTCGGCTGCTTTCCTCCTCTCACCCCTTCCAAATCCCCTGGTCTGTTTCGGGCAGAATCCCTCGAATGGCTGGCGGCTTCATGTTCCCGGCTATGATCACCTGTTATTTTTTTTCAGCCAATGAAATGTAATTAATTAGGGGCTTGAAGCTACTAGCACAACCCGGATGAAAATTCGTTGAATTCAACTCAACTTTTCATCCTGGTGGTGCCGCCGTTGCTGACTGTGAGTCAACTCATTGGCTGGTTAAATAGCTAGCGATAGGAGGGTTTGGGCTTGGGAGAGATCAGGGTATTAGGAAGGAACGAGAGCGGATTCATATACGCTGAATTAGTAGGATTGGCTACTTTTTGCCCCTTCATGTATCTTCTACTAAGGAATTATTTGCTAATTACTTATTGTCAAATAGACAGCCAGCGAATATTTAAAACTTTCTCCAGCTACCTGATTCTGTAAAAGTTAGTTCATGGTTCAACGCATTATACATAGTCCTCCAACGAAAACTAAAACTTAGGGGAAATAGCAAGATTCAAATACACTTCCATTAAGCCTTACTGCAAGTCGCATCTTGACTACGAATATGTGTATCACCGGGTCTACTTTCAATACGAGACAATACGAACATTTCACCGGGAATAATTTTACATCATCAAGAAGCTTGGTCATGTTCTAAATCTGTGTATTGAAATGCTACACAATTCATGATAAAGGGTATAGTTGACATTTCTCGAAATAGATTCCGATTATCGAAAGTTAGTTGACCTTTCTTAAGAAAATAAATAACCAGAACAAGATGTTTTTTAGCATAAAGCTGTACTAGAATGTGATTTTAAAACCTTCACAGACCAGAGGTTAATAAAAGGAAAGTAATACATTTCACACCTGTTCGGGACGGAATTATTCTTATCACAAGTTCACATGCAGTGCCTGTTAAGGGAAGTACTGCTGTGTTGGGCTTGTTCCCATTATTACTCCACTGCATTATCAAGAGCAAACGTGTTTTATGCGTCAAGGTTATCCATCTACATGATACATTGATTAATTAGGATGTGAATCCATCGTCATAACATTCATACCTGCTAATTTGTAACACGCTACGCACACCCTTTAGTCCCTTCTTAAAGCAAACGCAACGCTACGATTGTAATCACATGTCTGAACATTGGCTACTTTTCATGAGCCGTACAGATGCTTTATGGAGGGGCCCCAATACGCCAAGGAATTCATAGATTGCAGAAATCTAAGTTGATGAAGTCATGGCGAACTTGTTGAAGGGGTATGTATTTAAGGTAAATAAACATAAAGTCGGAATGCACCATTGACAGTCCGTGAGCGTCACCTGCACCCGCACACTCCCGGCAATACGTTCACCGTCAGATATCTGGATACAGAGGCATGAGCTCCCTACAAAACAAGAGCATGTTGACAGGACAAGACAAGAAAAAAGCGTCCTCCAATCCTCGAACATCTTGAGGGACTTCACCAGGAGGGCGCACCCTGAGACCAAATCACTTCCACAAGAATAACCTTAAAGATTGGAAGTCGGAACATCCAAACAAAAAGCTTTGCTGTCTGTGACATTCTCTGCAACGTCATCAACCTCTGAAGTACGGGCGTCTGTTATAGTAGGAGCGCTGCGGTTGCCGGGGTCGAGTGAAAGGGCCCCTGTACCAAAGTCTCGTCTCTTTCTCTCTTGCCTTGGCAGCGCGACAACATTTGTAAAACTCCAGGCTTCTCTTTGTGACACACATGCTGAAGTACCTCATTGGTGGTGACAGCAGATGATGGTACACGGCGGGAAGTCTCCCGCGCCGATTGAAATCTCTTGTCCTGTTGAAACTGTGTAGCATGGCGGCATGGAGACCCACATCACAGTGGAGACCACCCAGGGCCGACATCCTACCCACCTGGCAGCAGTCGGGCTTCACGGTTGGCACCATGTCTGCAACAATCATGTGTGATTTTTGTATTTTTGAATTTTCAATCACTATATAATTGAAGATGTTTTGGTCTGGTTAAGAGATTTCAGCCACGTGATCTTCAGTTCACCTACAGCATTTTTGTATGGCTAAGTTTGAAGACTTACGTGCAAAACACTATTGTCTCTGTCAAAGTTTAGGCGCCAACAAGTAAAGGCATCTTGACAGAAAAATCTGTAAGACCTTTGAAGACAGTGACCTTTTTCTCCTCTACTACAGACTTATTTTGAAACATGGAACCAACCCTTTTAAACCATAGAAACTCTCATAGAACCTCTTATTAGCATTAACAGCAATGTGATGTTGCTACCCCTATATATCATACCCCTTTGCCTACCCCTCTTTATGGTACTACTGGGCCGAAGTTAATTAATTTAGCTATTGCAAATCAGCATTATTTCAATATGACTTCTTGGGAGCCACAAAGTCACCATATCTATAAATTATAATCCCCACTACCTAAGCTAAAAGATGAAAAAGGATTTCAGGACTTAGCCACAGTGTCACACAAAACCTGCTCTGCTTCTGCAAATAGGTTTTAACGGGTGACCGATGTGACCCTTATTAGGGGCTACAGATTCACGAAATCCACGATTTATAATCTCCACCGGTCAAGGAAAATGTTTACAAGAATTCAAAACTTTTGATTTAGTGGTTCATGAGAAGAAGTCGAAAAAGCGAAACGTTAGCGCGTGAAAGGCGAATGGAAGGACGTTATGCCGCGCCACAAGCCCATCGTGCACTTCAGGCTATATGAAACACCCTGCCATGCCCATGTTTGAAGGAGGGTTGGGGGAGGTCAAGACTACCTAAAAACTTAAATCTCAAGGACAATCTTAGCTTCCTAAATCAATGGTTTTGGAAAACAAATATTAGAAAGGGTTCAAGGGATAATGCCTGCAACGGCTGCCTTGACGATCGTAACTTGGAGGCTGCAGAAATAGAGACCAACAACTGAATGAAACGTTCTGAATGTGACATTTAAGATGTTGATGTAAATAAACAACTGTTCAACATTGAGAAGGAGATGGTATCAGGGACAAGGCAGTCTGTCAATCTCAGCAGCAATCTCTTCGTCAGTGTCTTCACCAATATCTGCACCAATCTCTACACCAATATCTACACCAATCTCTACACCAATCTCTGCACCAATCTTTGCACTAATCTTTACACCAATCTCTGCACTAATCTCTACATCAATCTCTGCACCAATCTTTGCACTAATCTTTACGACAATCTCTACACCAATCTCTGCACCAATATCTACACGGATATCGACACCAATATCTACATCAATCTCTTCAACAATCTCTGCACCAATCTCTTCACCAATCTCGACACAAATATCTGCACCAATCACTACATCAATCTCTTCAACAATCTCTACACCAATATCTACACCAATCTCTACACCAGTCTCTGCACCATCTCTACACCAGTCTCTACACCAGTCTCTTCACCAGTCTCTGCACCAATAACGTCACCAATCTCCGCATCAATATCTACACTAATATCTACATAAATATATGTACCAACCACTACACCAATCTCTACACCAATATCGACATCAATCTATGCATCAATATCGACTACAATCTCTTCTACAATCTCTGCACCAAACTCTACACCAATCTTTGCACCAATACCGTCACCAATCTCCGCATCAATATCTACACTAATATCTACATAAATATATGTACCAACCACTACACCAATCTCTACACCAATATCGACACCAATCTATACACCAATCTATGCATCAATATCGACTACAATCTCTTCTACAACCTCTGCACCAAACTCTACACCAATCTTTGCACCAATACCGTCACCAATCTCCGCATCAATATCTACACTTATATCTACATAAATATATGTACCAACCACTACACCAATCTCTACACCAATCTCTACACAAATATCGACACCAATCTATACACCAATCTATGCATCAATACCGACTACAATCTCTGCACCAAACTCTACACCAATCTTTGCACCAATACCGTCACCAATCTCCGCATCAATATCTACACTAATATCTACATAAATATATGTACCAACCACTACACCAATCTCTACACCAATATCGACACCAATCTATACACCAATCTGTGCATCAATATCGACAGAGACAACAGATAAACTACCCACGTGGCTACCATAGCATTGGCCTTTCCATACTGACACTTCACTGAAGGGAAGTAACATTTCACGCTAACTAGGACGCTTCTGCTGCTGCAAGGGGCTTGTAGTTACAGTGACGTCTGAAAACAGATGAATTTGACGACCAAGCATCTATGACAATAAAAACAGCATCTTTTCCTTTTTTAGTTCAGTTACTTAAGCATTGGAACATTAAATGACTTTCAATGTCCGTCATGTCACACTACACCGTATACAATCATCCCAGAATATCACAAATGTAATAAACATCGATGTATACTGCTAAGAGTGTCACGACGTTACAACCGAGAATAAACGCCTGCAATTAGATGTCCATTTTAGGCTCGAAAATATCTCGATGGTAAATTGCGATCATAGATACAATCAAAACGTTTTTAGCCATTGACACGATGACAGCGAGATTGAGAATTCATCAAATTCATTCGTTTATATGGGACATTAAACAAACTGCTCGCGCTACGATTTCAAATTATCTCGCTCAAAATAGCACAATATCATTTTCGAATAAGCATGCAAGGCTGCGCTTCCTATTGCGATGGGCGTGTTAGCCCTGTCACGCATGAGCCTTCGTCATATTTAGTTTTCGTGAAAAAGAAAGTCGGTGTTGAAAAAGAGACAATTTGCCAAGTTAATGATGTGAAATGATTTCGTCTAGAAAGACCTGATCACAGCAGGAGTTAAGCGAGGGATGGGGATATCTCTATTGGGAGTCAACATGAGAGGCAACATTAATGTAATATGTGTACATGGGTCTGTAACAAACTAATCGAGTGTAGTAAACATCATGCAACCAGTATTTAACAGGTACTTCTAAGAAGTGAAATATCGTATAATTGCAAGTCATCTCCCAACAGGTCCACCTTTATTAGAATTTTTACAGCATTTAACTAACTGCTCAGATATTGGTATCTGTACGGACGTTTTAAACCCATCACGATATCAAAAGTCATGACCTTCTCTCAATACTGATTTAGGTCACAAACCTAATCAATGAAACATGACAGCCTCAACCCGCATCTAAAAACTTTGGAAAAAAAACATTCAAACGTCGACTTCTTCAACGACTGTCGAGTTATAACTATGGTTCTTCTATGGTTAATATTTGAATTGAATTATGTTTTTCTCAGGTTTAATCAAGTTTGAAGATATGAAGAACAATAAACTTTTCACTTTTTAATCAGTTAATCATTTCGAGGAAGTAGCAATCTATAATGTTTTATCATCCAAACCTGTGGTCCACAGGAGATATAGCTTGTGAAAGATCCTAGGAGATATCGTATCGATAGTAGATTTTGAACAATGACCTGTTACAGTCAAATTAATGACATCACAATTGTTTTACATCATCAAGTAATGACATAACAATGCTATGACGTCATAAACATGATGACGTCCCTGTGCTGTGATATCACCCCACTGAGGGCCTTAGAGTAGTGCAGTGTTCAGAAATATAAATTTTTCACGGAATTGAACTGATAAATGATTTTGGATGATAAATGTAATCTCACCCTCGTGTCTTCTGATATCAAATATATCAACACTCGTTGATAAAAGTAAAAATATCTATATTTGTAACTTTTATCAACTTGTGTTGATATATTTGAAATCAGAATACACTTGGGTGAGATTCTATATTTGTATAACAGATCACATTTACTTTTGATGTTAAAGATTGCATTTCATAAATCGCTACCTTTTATTGGTTGCTTTAAGTCCTTTCTATCTGAACTTCCTGTTAACTCCATTCCACTTCCGGGATCCACAGCGAGGTCTTCGTCATCAGTTGTTTCTCTTATCACAATGGTTTCAAGTACCTTCCGTCTGGAATGGATACCTCGTAGTCCAGTCAGCATTGCTGAAACAAACCGGTACCCCTCAAACATGTTACCAAACATATAGATAGATAACATACTTTATATGTGATAATTTGAACATATAGAAAAACATTATAAAGTTTACGTAAGATCATATAGTCTGTTCTTTCAATTAATGGTCGCAAATTCTTCATTTTTGTAATCTTTACACTAGGCTCCTTTGATGTTTCGGTTAAATATTTCTTTCATAAATGTGTGTATCACACTAGCTCGTGTTAGATCACGTCTCTTCAACATAAAAGCATGTGGAAAAATTATGCCAACTTAGCAATTATTTCTTCGGTCTTCAACTCCAAAACGGAAATACATTTGCAGGCCTCGAAGCACTGTTCTCAGATCAATAACGTCGCTAACACTTTTATAACTTAGTTGAAAGTGCTGACTTTGCTAAACTAGAACGTAAAGAATAATGTTAATGTTAGTAATTGACAAATAAAGCAAGGTACAAGCTGCTTTGGCTTTGTTGTTGAAAGACGTATCTCAGATTAAATTCGATCTATTACTCATATTTGATTATACTGTCAATTATCATTTTCAAGATTGAATTACTATTCCGTTTAGAGTAGCCAACCCTTTATAAACTTCCAACATAGTATTCCTAATGCAATTATTGAGCTTCCCAAATCTTCTTTCTATTGTGGCTCCATTTTTCATTGATAAATTCTAGACGTGATTTGTAAACGCTTCCCCTCTTCCGATCAAAAGTGGATTGTTTTTTATATCTCTCCCCCTGGGGGCTCATACCTCCCACGCAAGGAGCAGGGGTCAGGCGGCACCCACGCGATGTCCGGCGGGGATTGTCCATGAGTACCCTCTTCTTTAAATGCTTGTGTTGCCTTGCATAGTCCCCATGGAAATCAACTGGGAAGCAATCGTTGCATCTAATGTACACTCTGCAACTGTCAGCTCGCTGGTGAGGGTCAATATTTCTCACCATTTCCTAATTTCTTATTGATGTAACTTGAAATTACATTGCGGAGAAATCAAACGGTCTATTTGGTGATTGTTGTGTTCCATTCGGTGGGACACGATCTTTGCATGTTGTTGTTCGGTGATAAAAAAGCAGCAATGCTGAATAGAGCCCCGAGTTTGCAGTTTCTGCTTGCCGTATTTTCTCTCCCACGCATCTACATCCCTTTTAACAGTCCCACTCGTTCTGTCCCTTTGTCTTCTTATCGACTCCTCGAGTATGTTTCAGATTTAATTATATACTTGACATCTAAGAAACTATTTTTGAATGATATAAAACCTTCCCTTAAAAACTTTGTATGATTGTCTGTCTGATGATTACGATCTAAAATCATAGATGCATTCAGTGTGATAATAAAGTATAGATTAATTGGCGAAACTCTATCTCAAAGGAAACATGGTTCCGCCAATTTCTTTTACCCGGAGAAAATCGCGCTGTTTGGTAAGGTTTTTTCACAAAGTCGAGTCCATCTTTTTTCCTTAGAAGGTATTGTTATCGACAATGTTTCTAACACTGTTTGTTAGTTCGATATATTGGATCCGTGGCAGTGCTCTGACGTTTCAAGGCTGTCAGTTGCATTGTCTCTAGGATTCTTGTATAGTGAGCTACATCGTGAATGCCATGCCATGCTTGTATTATTGCCGGGAGAAAGCCCGCAAAAACCATAGTGGTTATGTATTGCGGTGAAACCTACGAGCATCGGCTGGAACTAGCGAAACGTGGGTGGTAAAGCGCTAAATTTCAGTGTAGCATTGCACCCAGACCTTATTGCGTGTAGAACAAAGTTGCCGAACCCCAGCGGGATTTGAACCACGGACCTTATATTTTGAAGCAGAGAGCGCTAACCACTGCGCTATCCCGCTCCCAATACACGAAGAGATAAGACACTAAAATCTCTCTTGATCACAATATAGGATTGTGAAAAGTATATTTTAAGAAATGTTGGAGACTTGTTAAACACGGAAACAATTCAACCTCATAAACAATTGAATAAAAAAAATAAGATTATCTCAATTGTTACAAAAATGAGGGTTTTATGTTTTTAAATATTTTTTGTATTGTTTCTTTCTAGGAAGCCATTAGGAATCTTTTGTTTACCACTATGTATTGCGCTTTCTTCTTCAGACTATATTTCAGTTTTGTACAAAGTGGTCAAACAAACTCACATTCCCAGAATAAATGGTGAATAGTATCAGGTTTTCTGGAACAAGATCAGATTTTGAATATCCCATTCTATACATTCGAGTATTTGTTGGTAGGATTGGTGTAAACTTTTGTATTGGAAATATTGTATATATAATATAGTGCATCTGATAGGTATCATGTTGTATTTGTGACTTTTTTTAACAGGAATGTTACATTGAAGTTCGAGATTCGACTTGTTAACATGGTGTTTTTATGCATTGTTTCTGAGTAAGAGTAGGATAGTACTATGTAGATCCTAAGTTTTCTTTACATAGAGGTTTTCTATATAGAGCAAAAGTTGGTAATTCAACCCTTCTTATTCTGCCTATACAGGGGTGAGGGTATAATTATGTTACCAAGATAGTTCTGTACACATAATCAAATAACTTTCGTAATTAGAATATGATATCAAGATGATAGTTTTATAATCGGAATGAACAACATAATTTTTATCGGGTAATACATTGAATATATTGAAAATTATTTCCTTTGAAAACATCATCATATGATCGCACTAGCTCATTCGCCGTGTCACAGGAAAAAAGGTCAGAGCAAATGATGTATTCAAGTAAACAAGGATCCAATGATTATGGTACCCCACCCGTAACAAGGCGTCGGCGTACCCATTGCTATTTCAGTCGTTACTTGTATTACAAAACGTATTACACAGATATTTTTACAAACGCTTAAATATAAGTAAATATTTCGAGTCATGCATCTGCGGAATGCAAAGTGATCCTTTCATGAAAACCATGATCCACCCCTCATATCAATACCAATAATCCACCCTTCTCGCTCAACAGAATAGCACAGTCACTAATTCTACTTCAGCCACAAGACGACTCCACCCAGTCCATAGACACTCATATACCGCCGATACCTGACTGTAACGTCCACAGTTTAGTCCGCTTGTGTTTCATCACAGCCACACACGGACATAAGTTGACTGTCTACGTTCGTTCAATAGTTACTGTTCAGCTATTATTATGCACGTTGTATGAAATTAAATAAACTCTCAAGATGATGAAGCAATACCTCCGTCTGAGGCTTAATGTGTCCACTCGAATCTAAGAGAAACGTTACGTAAACCGAATATGAATATAGAAGTTTAAAAACTCTAATATACACATCGTAATACATCCGTGTTTGAACAGACTTTCCCTGTCTTGAAAAACCTGCCATTCTGATTGATACAGAAATTATTAAGTAGAAACATGAATGTTCTACAGACACAGATAGACATTTTATATTATTAATATTTACCTTATAACTCCATAGGCTTATTTCATATTCATTTGAATAAAGATAGCATGTTGTATAGAGGTTTAAACCCGATGTTTTTATATCAATCCGCAGGTGACATCGATTAGTTGAATATCGATAACTTCTATCAAATAGAAACCTCTCTATTGATGAAGCACAATTCTTCATTTCTCATTTCTTTCTTATTTGTATTCCACAGAGTAAAAAGTGAACTTCAATTGAAGATACATCTTTATCTGGGCACTCGTGAGATTAGGAAATGTGCTAATTATCGAAGTATGCAATTTGTAAAATAGGTTTAGTGTTGGTTTCTCTTTTCTTAAATTCATTTTGTAAAGAGAAAGCAGTGGACGGTCCTACATGAGGCATGATTGATAAGCTAACATGAATGTAAACTCATTCTGTTACCCTTTTGTCCCCTCTGGATTCACACAAGAACCAAGATCACGAACAATATGCCGAGACAGGAATACACCCGTAACCTCCTATTTCGCCTGGAGAACTAGAATCTCTGTAACATGTGATATCAAAACAACGATATCAGAATCAAAATGTTGCATGCGGTGGTTCGATACCGCCGTAACGGGGATAAACCAAAACGTATTTATTGATTTACTCTCTGCACCTGTTCTCGCAATTAAAATTTCGCTTTTGAACGTAGAGCAGGGTCAACACGTGGATTTTTACAACATTGTTCTAATCTTATGGTTTAGTTTATGAACTAACGATATGATTCAAAAGTTTTGAACGCATTAACTGCACTTTGCATTCTTTAACACAACAAACACTTGCAGGGTGGTGTGGTGTACTGGTTAGTATGCAGTATACGACAGCGTCCCTAGGCAAAGAACATCATTCACAGTCCACCCAATTGTACAAATGGCTACCTTGAACATGAGAATTACATCACTAAATGGTCGCCCGAAGTGACTAAGTAGCTGTCTCTAAAGACAAATTCCTTGAGAGTTCTAATGTAAAACAAATGAACAGTGCCAAGCGCTTGATGAATTGCTTTCAATTTGCAATTCTTATCATTAACACGACCAACAGTTTTGCGGACCATGTCTTATATGTCATGAAATATTACAAACCCAAACAATGCGAGAGAGATCTATCACGGACAGCGGACCCTGAGAAAATGATAAAGAAAGTACAGGTAAACGATCACCTCTTATTCAACAAAACAAACAGAAAGAAGTCTGGGCCCTGGGTTATCTCCTTGACAGGAGTACTTGACTGCAGGTGTCACATCATGGCATGTGTTCTTTACATGTCACGTGCACCTATCAGTCAGCGTCATCTTGCTCCTAAACATGGCCGACATGAAGGAGTCCCTTGTGACGGACACGCTTTACACCATACACTATAAAGTTTGTCCAGGTCACCTCGATGATGCCCCGGCCAGATTAGATAAAGTCTATTTTACCAAAAGATTTAAAATCTTACCAGCTGAGGCTTCTTAATTTAATAATTTGTGACAGATTTCTTGACAGAAGGTGACACAAAAAGGGACATGAAATGTTTGTATTTCAACATCTACTCTAGGGACAGGAACGGTGTATACGTGTCAAAATTTGAAGACATGGTTATGTTTAATATAGCATCAGTCTCTGGTTGACACACTTACCATAAGCGCCATAACTAATAAGCGCTCTTTAATCGCATCAACCAACCACATTTCATCTCAAGAAATTATTGGCACCCCTTCCAATACACCTAGGCAGTTTACTGAAGACTTTTTCAAAGTCCCTCCCATTTGTCAGGGAGCTACATTACAAGTGAACTATTTCAGGTTAACGTGGCAAGCAAACATAAGGATCAAGAATATAGACGACATATTTGGTTTCAACAACAGTAAAAATAAGACTGATATACTTTCACAACGCCAAGTTCATAATGTTATTATTGGATCTCTCATTTCAAGACAATCCATAGTCATTCCAATGAATTACTTGGTATGGTTAAGAATCACTTTGGCTCAACAGATTAAGTCACACACGAAAAATACCATAATTTGGTTAAAGAATGGTTTCTTGGTTGTTGTTACTTTCATTAACAATAATCTTATATATTGATATATATATAATAAAATAATTATCAAAACAAAGAGAATTTTACTATTTGATATAATTCACATCACAAGAATAACAGTATTTCAATGACAGGATGAAGGTCTATTGTGTATGATAGGGGCATGGCTGGAGATGACACCACCTTACTCTTCAGTCCGTCTTGAACAGCAAAGACCATGAGTATTGTATGTACAATTGGACCGCCTCCATGTCTGAGAGCTTGTCGATCACTTGTCTGTCAAACTAACCTCGGTATGTCAGGTTGGAAACTAACTTATATCATATTGGAAGTTGCGTACTTTGGTGAACTTTTTCAAGAGGCTATTAAAATATATCACGTTTGCTTTTTACTTAACACAATGTATGTTGCAGATTCGCATTGAGATCACATTACCATATGGATTTGTTCTGTTCTGCTTGTAACTAAGCAACTTGTGAGGATTGCATCAGCAACATGTTCCGTACTTTTTACTATCTTTGTTTGTTCTCCTGAAGACAGACGATGTATATAAATGTGTGCAATACGAATGGAAATGAAAATAATTCAAACAATAAAAATAATGGCAAGGCAAATTGTTAAGTTAATATATAGAGATTGGAAGTTCAATAATTTGTAATAAAGAACATATTTGTGTAAAATCTACCCGGACGTAAGAAGAATTCGAAAGCGATCGCTTCGTCAAAGAAGATTCCTCACTGTCACTTCCAGAGACAACGAGCCATTCTAGGACCCTCTTTACATGCGTTCTTACACTACCTGGTTACAAGAAATACAAACACTTTTCCGAGTGAAGCGTATCATATCATACCTCTTTCTCGATTGGAATTTACCGAATGTTGAACTCTTGGTATCGTCATCTTGGCTCAGCTCCTACTTCACGTTAATGTGACTGGCACTCGTAGTGGGGATGTTCTATCTTACATGGACATGATATTACTAGATCATTTTCTGTCGGCACTGTACGTCAACAATACGGCACAGAAAACATTTTGTTGATATACCTGGTACATAAGTCAAGAGAACACATACGTAACAACTTCAAAGTGCAAATTATGTCAAGAGAGTATTTTTAGAAGTTGATGTGTCTGTCGAGCACATGCCTACACGTGTTATAGCGGGGAGGGAATTGGGGGGACATTCTCATTGGATGTCAAGCACTTGGAGCGGTCCCAGTCTGTCAGCACAGTATCCCAACGTACAAGAGGAAATGAGAAAAGATTTGGGACTCACCTTGTGTCGTAGCATCCTGCAGGCGGTGACGGTGAGTTGAAGACGGGCGAAAAGGACAACACACGCCGGCCACGAGCAGCACGAGACTGATTTGCACGAGCCTCACGTGCGCGTCCATGGAAAGTGCAGCGCCGTGCTTGCGTGTTCTGTTGTGTCTACATGTAGAAAACAAGTGTCCTGTACCGGCGTCCCCGAGTTGAATGTCGCGGCCTAGATGGAGACGCATCCCCCCTCTGGTGAACTGAAGGGGGTGGGGGTTGCACGTCTTGTCCAGTGCCTACAGAACACCCCTCTGCCCCCACGTGCAGCTATGTCCCTGGTCACATGACATCCAAGACCCACAGCCTGCCGCGACGGCTTGCCCATCGCCAAGGCGCTTCTCTCCACTTCAAAAAACACAGGAGGAATTTTGGCGGTTCTTCTCGGGCCAATCAGCAACTTGGCTTGCTGTCTCTCCATTGTTGTTACAAGGGAAGACGTAATGTGTCCCAGAGGCCTATCAGATCTGCCGGGCATCTTGCTCAGAGACAGTCGTTCGCAACGTTGCTGCTGATAGCACGTAACACACCCACCCACAACACTGAACTGACTGACGTTACTTCAGCGATACAGGGTCACGACAATTCGGTGTAAACCTGCCAAGCATAGGCCGTTCAGTTCTCTCTTCAGCACCAGCCGTGCTTCACTGCGTACTGCACACTGGGGAAATGGGCTGACACAACTTCAGTTTAAACATATCTTTGTTACGCGTTACATTTTTCCTTATAAACTGGGTACTTTTGAGGTACGTTAAATATCTTTGTTCAAATGACATTACAAATTATGCTTGTTTTGGAGAATGTTTGTAATCAATGTTTCCAAATCTGTTTTCTATCAGTTATGATAGTGTTTTCCTGTAGATGCGTCAGGTTAGTTAGCCAGATAAGCTTTGAAAGCTTGATAAATTGCTAGGTTTTAGAAGAGAGTTGAACTACCGTGGAAACATATTAAGTAATTAGTCCCAAATTAATTCAGCAAATGCCCGTATTCATTTACTAGTTTGTTGTACGTTATCCATCAACTGCTATATAAGCAATTGTTCTTGCAATTGAAACCACCTGAAGCTTTTTAGGTGTGTTATCTGCAATATAGAGGCAACCGTGTGCTATAAATGCTTTTTATGTTATATGATGCCCTGATTGAAAATTGTGACTTTCACCTCATTGATATCGAGTTGTGTTGAACTGAGAGAAGGGAAATTGCCTGCACACACCTTGATAACGGGATCGATAATATATCAGATTTGATGTAGTTTCGCTTATACGCCTACACACTGTACTTGTGGATTCTTCTTATGGACGGATGAAACTCCATGTTAACCGTACACTCAATGGTAGTTCTTTCATTTAATTGAATTCCATCTGCTGTATACGTGCAATGGCAAATTTTACTTACTCGGCAGCGCCATATTGCTTAAGCGCTTTCATTTGTACTAGATAAAACAATGTAACTTTTGTCCTTAAGATAATTTGTCTATGCAGATGCTCGGACCATTATGTCATGGATAAAACAGTCCTACTTTTGAGTTTCAGATCTCAGTTTGAAATAAAGTGATATCAACCAAGCATCTCGGTTTATATGGAGCTTTCCTTATTAAAGACTGACAAAAATCATTTTTGATTTTCGGGCTGTCGGTATTTCAAGGAAATTTATGGAATTTGCTGATGACATGGTGAAAAGATGATGTTTAACACCATTTCAACCGAAGGAGGAGAAAATGCAACAATCATCTCTTGGCCTTTGTTTAGACATTATTACTACAAGGCAGCCCAGAGAGTTGCTAAAATGTGAAAGGAAGAAAGGTAGACACCACTGATTTGTCGTTACTGAATAAAACGGAATATATATATGTAATGAGCTCGTTAAACCAATTGTACGTGTGAGAAATTGATCAAAGTGAAAAATAGTACGAAATGTGAATACGCACACATGTCTTATGATTGGCCATAGTTTCATTCGGTAAGCACTTATCAGTGCAGATCTAAACGAAAGTGCAAACAAATTACATGAACTTTCGTCTGCAAGGCAATGCCTTGCTGTTTGCTCAAAATGGACAAGATAGATGCTTGTTTGGTAAAGATGGTGTTGATGGAATATTTACTTTCGGTGTCTTTCGGTCGCCTGTGTATTAGATAATCTAGAGCCGATCTGTAATCTATTCTATTCAATTGAAGTTATTGTAATATAAAACGACGATGCCCTTTCTCTCTGTGTCTCTGTGTCTGTCTGTCTCTCTCTCTGTCTCTCTCTGTCTCTCTCTCTCTCTGTCTCTCTCTCTCTCTCTCATTCTCTCTCTCTCTCTCTCTCTCTCTCTCTCTCTCTCTCTCTCTCGTACTGAGGGGACATTTCTAGGCGATATCATAACTCTACCACTGTTATTAAAGACATGCACCAAAATGCGTCCCATTCACCTTTATTGTTTCCAGTTTACTTGTCAACAATGGTGTGATGAGTAACGAGGAAGGCGCGGTGCTGTATGTTACAAGTCACTGCATCTCCCCTTATCCTCCTCTTCAGTGTATATAGAGCGTTCATTCCGTGTGCTCAGAAACGTGGTAACACCCTGCTTTCTCAAGGTCAATTACTTTACTCTTGAACGGCAAGATTGTCATTCAATCTTGCGTTTAACATGCGTGAAACGTGACGTCAGTGGTGATACAAGTAGTTATGATTAAGCAATAACGATATCTAATAATCTAAAAACAGAGATCCATTCCCATATATCGGTTAACTTTGAAATACGTTATATTTTGCAGTTATGTCATATATCTTATGCGTGATGAATTCAAGACTGACTTTTGAAGAAAAGTCAAGAAAATTCTATTATTTACAATAGGATTAAGTGTTATTACAGCGTTCTTTTCAATCTAAGAGACGTTTGAAGGGTCCACGATGACCTGCCATTCTATCTGCTGGTGAGGACGCTTTTCTGATGAGGTTCCTAATCCAGATTCAGTCTCCTGCAGATGCTTCGATGATGGAGTCTTTGTGCCTTCAGAATGTCCATTGTAGAGTTACCTCGTGTAACTGAGCAATGCTCGGTGAACATAGATACTCTCTGTTTTTAATTTTACCCCTTAATTCTCTTGTTAATTGTTGTCCTTGTTTCTCTCTCTATGTTATATTCATGAATATTTCTATATCAATATTGCTGCATTAGACATTGGGCATGACACTACCACATACTGATTCATCCTTTGCCACCTTTATTCACAACAAATGTTACTGTGTGCACGTAGTGGCAGATAATACTATTACATAATGTAAGCTTTGAACATGAAACTGATCAATTCTCTCATGCTTCAACGGTTTTTCATTGACGTCTTATTCAACTTTTTTCAAACATTTCGTAAGGAAACCCCAGTTTCGTATTTTATATACATTATGAACATCCTTGTTCTGACGTCGCGTAGAAGTGTCATTCCTTTACAATATAATTCTTGAGTTTCATTGACTTGTGCGTGTGCTTTGTATGTGTAATAATGCTCCACATATGAGCAAAATTAACGTCACCACTCTAAATCCGAGATATGTCAATCATCGAGTGTCAAATAAGACTGAAACAAAATGACACCATGTCTACGGAAGCTAACTAAACTCAGTTACAAATGGCTTGAAAGTATAAATGATATCCGGACAAAATAGTTTATAGTATATGATAAAAAATAATCTTATAAATTTAGATATTTTTAGAGGGACACGTTTAAAGGCATTAGCGCACACTAATATTTCTTTAACACAACGAATGCACACATACTTTCTCTCGATAATACTGGCGCTACGCACTAATATCTACCTATAAAGTAAGCTATTTAGAAAATATGTACGATTTCATGTTACGATGTTGATTCTAAAAGACCGGAAGTATTTATTGCAACGTTGCATTAAATCCGCACGAACTACGATTAAAATTATTTAAATTTTGCTTGCAATCAGAAGAGCGAAAAGGGCAGCCACTAATACTATATTATAGCTTGAATTAAAAGATTGCTTTGATAATCTATAATTCGTTCTTTCTTCTCACTTCAGAGTAATGTTGATTCAAAACCTGCACACATTGCTAGTTCAGCTGTTTTCAGTGTCCATAATTTTTCCGTTTTGTGCACTTTTGACCCTGATTTGTTTTATTCCTTAGGCGACAGTGGCCGTCTTGACCTTTACATTTTTGACTGTAGGTCAAATGTAAATAATTATGAATATTTCATAGCATCGATAGACAGTTAAAGTGATTACCCATGTCCTCATATGCCTTAAACTAGTCAATATGAACCGAAAAGCTACAGCACACAGGCCATGCTCATTACAATTTTATTGTGGGTTAGTGTACGAAGTACTTCAGTAAACACACATGTCTTTCCTTAAACTACTACAATGTCTTTATATATATATATATTACCGGCGCGAAGTTTTATATTGTGGAAGACCACTGCCAACAATTTGGACCTAAATAACTGATGAACTGAAAAAATTGTCTTATTGAATTACTCTCGCTTCATTCCTATGTAGAATATCGTTAAAGTAATCTGTAAAACTTAGAAAGCCAATGTTTTTATATCATCATTTGTGCAACAGGGTTGGTATGACACATAGTAGGTCATCTAAACATAATCATATTTAAGTAGCAGACACTAAAATCGTAAATAAAAAGAGTTTGTCTTTGCATCAAATATGAAAAATAGAGATGGTATTTTGTCCGGTTTGGAACTATTATTGGGGATTTTGTCTAGGGGGATGTAATGAAGATTTTTAGTCATAAATTAATACCATTCATAAATTTATTGGCCAACAACCTCATATGTCCTTTTAGGCCACTCCGACCCACTTACATTTGAAAAATGAATTTCATGGTGTCGTGCGGCCACGGCTAAAACATAATATTATATACAGCTGCATACCGAAAGTTTGTTCACTTACCGCTGAATCGTAGTGCAAATATCATGTAATTTGGGTTCCGTTTCAACGTCAATAGAATAACTTCAGCATAACTGACAATGGATCACCCACTGTCCATGTGTGAAATAGCCATTCTTGAACTCATTTTGGGATCGTCTTGTCTCTAGTCCAAAAATTCGAATTTTGGCATATTGATATAGACAGAAGGGGTCACATTTTTTAAATTTCGATTTCGTTAAATGTCAAATAAAATGTTCCATATCGACTCTCTGAGATTAAAAGCAACATAATCACATTGACTTTGTGCTAAGGAACAAACGTTACTAATTCTTAAAGAAGTCGATAACTTAAAAAGGATTTTATGGATAAAAATAAAAATAAGTGTTTTCGGAATTTTTACCCCTGGTCACTTCAATGACCTGCCAAAATGGTTACGGGTAATTGTGGGGTACGATAAACATTTAAAGAAGAATAGATCTGCTTAAGTGTATTGAAAATTTAAAAATGTACGATCACTTTTTCGCAACGCTGCGATACCTCAAAGGCATCTCAAATTACATGATATTTGCACCAGTAAAATCAGGTATGTGAACAAACTTTTGGCATGCAGCTGTAGTGCTGGAATGCTAAAGCGTATCAAAGTGGAGTGTTGCCAAAGCTAAACTGTTAAGAGGTTATTACAAAATAGATGATTAGACTTAGCTTGTATACCTGCACAGATAATGAGTTCGTTCTTTAATCAAATTACCACTTATTCTCGTTACTGTTACAGCGTATTTAAGTACCGTAATGGCATATGTTTTTGTGTTCAAACTGAATTGGACTAATCAATTTATTCATAATCATTTCAGAAGTCTGTTGATCTTATCAACAGTCTCCAGACTTAATTGGAGTAACTTCTGTCCCAAACATAAGCATATATAAAGGTATTTGTGTGAGTACGACAGTCAGCAACAGGGAAAGTGAATCACATCAACTCCGGCAATGTCAAATGAGCTCATATGTCCTTCAACGACTTCAAGAATTTCCTGTTTCTTCAAAAGTTTTTATCAAAAAACGAAGTCTAGTTGAACACTGCAATTATCCGAAAATATCAATTGTGATTTTATTTTTCCTGAAGTTTAGCGTAGGCGACCGATATCCGCTGGGTGATGGATTTGAGTCGATGTGATTCATCGATCCGATTATAATAATCGTTTCCGGTGTTAACAAGCCAGGTACTGTGCCGTATCCGAGTATCATGTGTTCAATCAAATGGGTATAAGCCTCAGAAACCTACTGAGAGATTTCCTGTCTGAACCGCCAGGGGAAATTGTTATCCTGTCTACAGCACCTGAAATACACCCACTTTATTTCTCTGTGGTATTTTTGTATCCTTTAGTGTAATGCATCAAACTGTTACACAGTGTGTTTACTTTTCACAACTCTCGCGGGGCAGGATAAGTTCAGCGTGTGACGGGAAACGGAAGACAGGTCAATACAATGAAGTCTTTCAGAATCAACATTGACAAAACATATATAGCGAAGGTATCTATGAACAAAACATAATAGATTTAAGGACTATACCAGCATAAACAAACTTTTTGAACAACAAGTCTCAATATATACTCCGAACAACAGAAGATCCTATACTCAGAAAACATGAAGCAGAAGCAGTTTCATAGATCCTATACTCAGAAAACATGCATGAAACGTGCAGAAGCAGTTTCATAGATCCTATACTCAGAAAACATGCATGAAACGTGCAGAAGCAGTTTCATAGATCCTATACTCAGAAAACATGAAGCAGAAGCAGTTTCATAGATCCTATACTCAGAAAACATGAAGCAGAAGCAGTTTCATAGATCCTATACTCAGAAAACATGCATGAAACGTGCAGAAGCAGTTTCATAGATCATATACTCAGAAAACATGCATGAAACGTGCAGAAGCAGTTTCATAGATCCAATACTCAGAAAACATGCATGAAACGTGCAGAAGCAGTTTCATAGATCATATACTCAGAAAACATGCATGAAACGTGCAGAAGCAGTTTCATAGATCCTATACTCAGAAAACATGCATGAAACGTGCAGAAGCAGTTTCATAGATCATATACTCAGAAAACATGCATGAAACGTGCAGAAGCAGTTTCATAGATCCAATACTCAGAAAACATGCATGAAACGTGCAGAAGCAGTTTCATAGATCATATACTCAGAAAACATGCATGAAACGTGCAGAAGCAGTTTTATAGATCATATACTCAGAAAACATGCATGAAACGTGCAGAAGCAGTTTCATAGATCATATACTCAGAAAACATGCATGAAACGTGCAGAAGCAGTTTTATAGATCCTATACTCAGAAAACATGCATGAAACGTGCAGAAGCAGTTTCATAGATCCAATACTCAGAAAACATGCATGAAACGTGCAGAAGCAGTTTCATAGATCCTATACTCAGAAAACATGCATGAAACGTGCAGAAGCAGTTTCATAGATCCTATACTCAGAAAACATGCATGAAACGTGCAGAAGCAGTTTCATTGGTTGAAGGGTTGCAAATGACAATCTTGAACCACACAGATATGTTTATTGACATTATTCTTTTGTGGTGACAATCATGGACCAAATAGATATGTCTATTGACATCGTGCTGTACTGTCGACAATCATGGATCAGACAGATATTGTTACTGACATTGTTTTGGTGGTTGACAATCATGGACCTAGCAGATATTTTTGTTGACATTGTTCTGGTGTGTTGACAATCATGGACCAAAGAGTTATGTTTACTGGTATTGTTCTGGTGTGTTGACAATCATGGACCAAACATATATGTTTATTGACATCGTGCTGCAGTGTCCACAATCATGGATCAGACAAATATGGTTACTGACATTGTTCCGGTGTGTCGACAATCATGGACCAAAGAGATATGTTTACTGACATTGTTCTGGTGTGTTGACAAACATGGACCAAAGAGTTATGTTTACTGACATTGTTCTGGTGTGTTGACAATTATGGACCGAGCAGATTTTTGTTGTTGACATTGTTCTGGTGTGTTGACAATCATGGACCAAAGAGTTATGTTTACTGACATTGTTCTGGTGTGTTGACAATCATGGACCAAAGAGGTATGTTTACTGACATTGATCTGGTGTGTTGACAAACATGGACCAAAGAGTTATGTTTACTGACATTGATCTGGTGTGTTGACAAACATGGACCAAAGAGTTATGTTTACTGACATTGTTCTGGTGTGTTTACAATTATGGACCAAAGAGTTGTGTTTACTGACATTGTTCTGGTGTGTCGACAATCGTGGACCAAACTGATATATTTATTGACATTTTCTGCTGTTAAGCTGTCTACTTGGTTTGACAACGGCTATAACCACGAGTGTTTTTTATATCAATATTAGATCGGTGTGGCGACGGCCATAAGCCATCGAATTTGTCTGTTGCCAATTATTTACAAACCATCAAATATAATAAAACGTTAATTTGTTCTGTTAATTGTTCACACATGTCGATTATTTAGTGTAACTGAATTAAATGCCAAAATATTCCGTTATGTACATGATAAGTCCTTTCCTCACAAACGTGGTTTGATATTTTCTAGAAATTATTTTTCTTGAGCTTTCTTTTTCCGAAACATAACTTCACAATCATTATCTTTGTGAAAATCACAAATATCTGGAAATAGATTTTAATCTCTTACATATAACTTAAATTATAAAGACGATTTAAGAAACTTCTAACCATGTGACATATACTCAAAAAGACATTCATAGGTTGATGACACTAGCAGATATATAAATATTTACCAGTTATTGCTCATATCGCTTATATTTCTATGTAAATAACATTTATAACGTCTGGGAGAAACAAACAAACAGAAGCTAGCAGTTACAAAATAAAGAGGGGCATGAGTTCAAGAAGAGGAAGACAGGTGTTAAAGTGGCCGCCTTGCGTTCAGGTGAGGCAACACCTGCGATACCTGTGCTCGTAGCCCAATCACTGATTACAGGTGTTCCAAATCAAAGCAGGTCACACTTGGCACCCTGATAAATCACAAAGCAGAGAACGATTAAGTAGCTAGGTATATTTTAGTATCCCCTCCTATCTCTCTGCGGGACGATAATAATTTTGAAAATGTATGTAATCAGAAACTAATTTCCAGGGTTTCAACCTGATATCATGTTTGCATGATTAGGCAGATAACCGAAGCAAAAGAATTGAAATGACTTCTTGTAGTCCACATTTTTAACATTCAAGAGTAATTCATTTTGATTTTTTATGTTTGTTAGATCAGATATGGTTGAAGCTATGACTTTGAAATACTTCATTGAAAAGGGGTAATACAAAGTAGTTTCAGTTGTGTGAGGTCTTTTGGGTGTTTTGCTGAAATACCTCCGCCGATATCATCGTTTTCTTCTGCTTTTTATCTTCATCTTCATAATCCTCATCTTCACCTCAATCATTATCGATGCTATGACAATGACGATATGAAAGGAATTATAGGAGTGAAAAATCTGTTGAACGAAACGAGTAAGATAAGAGTTTGAAATCGCACTTAAACCATCATGCAGTTGTATGTAATCTCCCCGGGTGCTCGGAAACTTTGTCTACAGAATAGAACTGTAAGGTTTTGGTGCAAGCTACACCAATGTTTCGGTAGTTCGCTGGTTCCAGCTGGTGCTCGCAGGTTTCACCGCAATGCATTGCCACAACGGTGTTGATGGCTTTCTCCCTGCAATGATACTAGAAGCCCTGGTATAAGTGAAGAACTCTTGAAAGCGGCTTTAAACCCCAAGTCACGTCACCTCACCTTTCAAATTTGTAATAATGCTACGTAAATACAACAACATTAATGTTTTCTTTGGGAGCTCAATAAGTCTTTTATTTGTTGTAACCGACGCAGTAAAATAAATCAGTTCAGTGTTAAAAAGCAGACAACTGACTTCCGATTGAAGTGATCAATTCAACACCTCACCATCCGCTGAAAAATTGCCATCATGTGGGTTATTGGCTGCATGTCATGGCTGCTCAGGTCTGGATTTCATAACCACGCCCTATTCTTAAAGGTTTTCCTTCCTGCACAGATCCATTCAACCGTGCAATTCACACTTATTTTGTTCAACTTGGCTCATCAACTTGGCTTTACGATGATTGGATTTAATATACCGTAATGGTAAATCAGATCCGAGTTAGCTCATGCTGAAAATCCAGTTTTCTTATGTCCCTTATTCTTGAGCTCTTACAACATCGGGTTTTTGATAATCAAACTGTTGATTCATTCGATACACTGACGTCAACTGGCGAAATGTCTTCCTTTTGCATACCATAGTCATATCAGACTATACAACCAACAAGTTAAATATCTCTCTCAAAAGAAAATTACCACGTGTGTCTAATATCGTATCTGAAAGGAGTCTCGACTGGAGAGTAATTTCAAAGATGAATGACATCCTCACTGACATTATCAGTTAGCAACATCATTATTACGAGAAGTATCCTTCCGCCCCACTCTTTCAGTCAGTGTTCTAGACTTACTTTCCAATGTCTATATGTCTGTTATGGGGAAGTTAAATATAAATAACACTTCAAGATAAAGGGGGGAAAAACTGCCAGTTATCGTATGAATTTTAAGGCGTGTTAGCAGAGTGACCTATACCTTACCTTTTACGGTATACGTATATGCCATCAGCGTGTTGGTCCGGTGTGTGAAAAATCCACTAAGCACTTGAAGGAATCCTGGTCCCGTGAAAACAAACAATAATGCAATATGAAACGACGGCTTCGCTAACTGACAATCAGGTTATTGATATAATAATGAATTAACACCAACAATTACAGTAAACATTTCTTAGGCTTCGATTTTTTTAACAAACTTCTTACAACATAGGCGTCTATTAGAGGCAATTTTCTATTTAAGGCAGGCTTTTACTTCACATAAAGTTTTTCGGAGGAAGTTTCAAAACGAAGGGAGCTTGGATTTAAAGGCACTATAGCACGTTTTTTGGGTTCAAATTGGCTATTTAAAGGGGATCCGTATACGTACATATATTTCTTAAATAAACTACCGGGCAAAAGAAACTATAGGTCGGAAAAGTTGGTTTTTTCACAACCCTCTACATGTGTAGTTAAAATTACAATGCTTACAATGTTTCCCCAAGTACCAAGAAGGGAAACACAACGCACAAACGCAACACGTACCTACACCGACGTTGCTGACGTCACAATTGAGAAAAACACGTTTTCACAGATAGCACGCAATTCACGTGCAAGAATTCGCTATAAGAGACATGTACCTGTTCAGTGGGATCACAGCTTTCAGAAAAACATAAAATGCATGCCACGACTGACGCGAGAACAGAGAGAGTGGGCGATAGGCATGTCTGAAATGGGAGCAACCAACGTCAGAATTGCGAGGACGTTTCGATGCACGCCATTGACTATCGCAAATTTGTTCAGACGATACAGGCAGACAGGACGAACTCAGGACAGGCCTAGGAGTGGACGTCCACGCGTAACTACGGCACGGAAGATAGGTTCATACGTACTATACACCTACGAAATAGATTCGTAACGTCAACATCAACGGCCGAGACAGCTTTGGGGCGTCGCATAAGTCGACGACCAGTCTCCAGACGCTTGCGGACAGCTGGTTTACGTTGCCACCCACCCTTCAGTGGAATGGCCTTGACCTCACAACATCATCTTGAGAGAGTGCGATGGGCAAGACGAGTTTTCCGATGGCAAGCATGTGATTGGCGTAGGGTCCTTTTTACGGATGAGAGTCGGTTCTGTATTCACCACACTGACGGCCGAGTGCGTGTATACAGGCGAAGGGGTGAAAGATTGGCAGCTTCATGCCTTCAAGAAGTCCATGCCTATGGAGGAGGCAGTATAATGGTATGGGGTGGAATTATTGACAATCAAACAACACCACTGGTCGTTATTCAGGGAAATCTCAATGCCAATCAATATCGAGACCAGGTCTTGCAGCCTGTTGTCATACCGTTCATCAACAATCAACCACAAGGCATATTATTTCAACAAGACAAAGCAACACCTCGTACTACAATTGCGACTCGAAACTTTCTTCAGCAAAACAACGTCAATGTTCTGCCCTGGCCGTCTCGATCCCCGGATATGACTCCCATAGAGCATCTGTGGGATCATCTGGGAAGACAAATCCGTCGTCGACATCAACCTCCACAGACGAGACGACACTTAGAAGTAGCATTGAGGGATGAATGGCAGCGACTGCCAAATGACGTAATCCGGCGCTTGATGTCATCAATGCGACGACGTGCGAGAGCTTGTATTGATGCTGCTGGTCGACACACTCGTTACTGACATTCCAATTATCCCTCAAATAACTTTTACGTCTTCCATTTGCCGGCTCTTGCCCATGAAATCTCAGTGTAACTTTCACTTTTGACCCCTAAGTAATTGGAATGCAAATTAAAGCTTATCCTGTTGTGATTTTGTCATTTTATGTACACCGTTAGATTTGCAATTGTATTTACTACAAATTACATGTAATTCATAAAGATATCATGTGTTGTGTATTTTGTACAGGTCAATAAAACGACCTATAGTTTCTTTCTTAGTTTACCTTACGAGGAAGATCACCATCGTCAGTAATATGATAGACATGCATAATCTGTGCCTTCGTTGTATATACGAAATATTGGTGTGAACTAGTGCCTTTAAATTTGTTTTACCCCGCGTTTTCATAAGATTTCAGAATTTTTTGGAAGGCTCTGTACAAGGGCATCTATTTGCATTTTATTATCTTCCATGTATTTCATGTAAATTGTTAAGGTGAAACTCTGATAAATAGCCTTTCTGTCTGCCAGCCCAAGGAGAAAAGATGGTGGTGGTGGTGTGTGTACGATATCTAGATCAGCCTGGCATCTTACGCTGCCAGTATGTGTGTTAGAGAAAGGAGAGAACGGCTGTGACATAAGTCGGTCGGAAGGTCGATGCTATGTACAATCAACACACTTTGCTTCATTGTTTGATCTAATCCCATATCCCGCTCTGCTCAACCCATCCCGCTATATTCGAGCCGTGGTGTAATATTATCACAGGCCATTCACCCCTTACATGAAAACACTACCTAGTATAAACAAACATCCAGCGAGTCTTTAGGATCGCTTCTGTTATCTGCTAGATATGTGAGTAGCAGGCCAAGGTCATACGGCTTCTTAGCTCAGGGTTAAATAGCACTCGTAACTATGTTTCCAGGTCTCTTTGTTCACTTTTAAAAAATAGGTTATCAATGGGCATTATAATCATTTTCCGAACACCAGATGTCTCAATTCATAATGAGTGTTTGTATCCTTTTTAAAAAGGCGCTATTCCTTCTTTCGGTCCACGAAAAGAAAATGCACAATACCAACTGAAATACCATTTTATCTCACAATAAAAGGATTCCTAACGAAGGTACAAATCCAAGCTATACGAATCCATTTCCCTTACTCGAATGAATGAAAGTTTGTTTGAATACGAGAAATTGTCGGGCTAGAAATGGAGAAGAATGATTGGAATCAACCAACGTTAAATCATCGAAGTAATCTTTTGAAGAGCCATTTCCGTATACTTAGGGAAAACTAGAATTTTTCGACTGTAACTGTTTTTTGACAGAACACCGTTGGTTCATATAAAGACTAGATAATGGAATAATCCTCGTTGGCAACAACGTAGCGTTCAATGCAAAAAGTGTTTTCAATGGCTGACATTTCGCAAATATTTTAAATTTCTATGAAGGGTTGACAACTGTAATTGGCAATAGTATTCACTGTAGATTTGCAAGTGTGTGAATTCACCGGGGCGAAATCAATATATTTATGTCATATGAATGCAGGGACGGAATGCTTATTTATTAAAATATTCAAGAAATAAAATATCAAAACAACATTAAAAACGTCAATAACACATAATTTTACATATTAATCTTTTTTAACATTCTCCCAAAATTGCTCCGTTGTTGTATATGAAGTTGAAGTGTATAGTTTCATATTTTGAGCATCATAAGTCATAATAAACAGGCCCCAAAGGCACGGGGAAACACCTTAGTGCAGTACGATTGAAATGCATTATGGGCACTAAGGTGAGCGCAACTGCTGAGTGTTGACTGTAGACAAAATAAGGGCATCCTAGTCCTTTAAGTGAGTGCAACTGCTGAGTGTTGACTGTAGACAAAAGAAGGGCATCCTAGTCCTTTAAGTGAGTGCAAAATGGTGAGTGTTGTCTGTAGACAATAGAAGGGCATCCTAGTTCTTAAAGTGAGTGCAAACTGCTGAGTGTTGACTGTAGACAAAAGAAGGGCATCCTAGTCCTTTAAGTGAGTGCAAACTGCTAAGTGTTGACTGTAGACAAAAGAAGGGCATCCTAGTCCTTAAAATGAGTGCAAAATGGTGAGTGTTGTCTGTAGACAATAGAAGGGCATCCTAGTCCTTAAAGTGAGTGCAAACTGCTGAGTGTTGACTGTAGACAAAAGATGGGCATCCTAGTCCTTAAAGTGAGTGCAAAATGGTGAGTGTTGTCTGTAGACAATAGAAGGGCATCCTAGTCCTTAAAGTGAGTGCAAACTGCTGAGTGTTGACTGTAGACAAAAGAAGGGCATCCTAGTCCTTTAAGTGAGTGCAAACTGCTAAGTGTTGACTGTAGACAAAAGAAGGGCATCCTAGTCCTTAAAGTGAGTGCAAAATGGTGAGTGTTGACTGCAGACAAAAGAAGGGCATCATAGTCCTTAAAGTGAGTGCAAACTGCTGAGTGTTGACTGTAGACAAAAGAAGGGCAACCTAGTCCTCAAGTGTTGACTGTATCCTGATTGCTATAACCAGTCTTTAGGAGAGATTTGCAGATAGCGTCACACACGTGTGCTCCACATTTGCTGAGCGTAGTTACCTGAACTTAGCAGAGTTAGATTCTCTACGTGTCCACCTCTCAATGATTTCTTATAGACGTAATGTATGGACATAATGTATAATGTAATGATACCTCCAGTTCTTACCTAAACAAATTTTCAGGGTCTTCACAGATAATTTGAATTAATTTCTATACCATGTATCTGCTTCTTTATTAGGATGTCATATAACCATTCAATCCGTGAAATAAGGACGTCACAGAGCTGTGCAACAACGTACATGTACCCTATATACGATGGAAGACATGTCTTACATACGGTGAAGTTGATACCAGGACCGTATATATCAACAATGGTATACCATAAGAGTTTGTAAAACTTTGAATTTGAGTCGCTTCTGTTACACGTTGCAAGTGACTCGTTATCCCTCTTGTGACACCAGGTGCACTGAAGACGGGACAGGGATTTTATGAGTGACTCGGTATGACAGATACAAATGGGTCAGGCTAAACCGTCATCATTGCAGAAGTAGCTTGTGTATATGGATGGATATGTATGCAGATGTTATAACAATCACTGCCATTTTATCTACTGTCTGAGGAAGTCCAATGATTCTATTTTAAAAGCGTTTAACGTATTTTGAGAATTTTTTTTCGTAAACCGTTTTTGCATTTTATTTCTTCCATAACAAATTCATATTCGAAATCATTACTATTATATTATCGGTCTAACCTCTATTCTTTGCTTTATGAACAGACATAAAATCTTGCTCAGACAAGCTGACCTTAGCCGGGTCAACTCGTAGAAAATATTCACTTTTTATACAAACCAAGTGCAAGTTTTTCTCCTCTTATCATTATTATCCACGTCCATAAACGACGAATATCATGATGACTACGGACCTAGTAAGTAACTCCGATATTAGGATAATCTTGAGAGATAGAATTGCAATCTGCGACATCTCGTAATATATACAAACACAGGCGCTCGCTTTATGCACGCATACGTCGATTTGACTTACCTAATAATTTAAGATCGTTTAGAATTTTGAAGAAATACCTTATACAAATATGATATGGTGTCAAAACTGATTTACTATTTGATCTCTGTCCTGTAAAAACTTTTGGTTTCACATTTGGACCTTCGACCTGCAGGTGCCTGGTATTACGTTCAGGTGTCTCAGAGCTACACCTGGACTGATTACAGTCAGGTGTGTGTGCGGGGGGTACTGGAAACATCGATTGACATCTTATAAGGTCAAAGGGGAGTAAATAGTTCACCGCACTGCCTCTTCTCGGGAATGTGTTAAAAGGGAATACTCTACATGGTTATACTATCATGTTTATACGCTGATATACATGAAGGGTGGGCCTAGTTTTACAAAGTAAACGACAATTTGAAACATTGAAGGGACTGTTTATTGTGATGAAATACCTGACTTTTTTATTTGAAGTTACGTAACCTCGAGTAATTCCTAATCCTGTCCAAAATATCTTTGAAGTATAATCTGTTTCTGTCAAAATCCACAAAATCTGGGCGTACACCACTGATTTAAAGGACAAGGAAGGCAGTTCTGTTGGTGGATGCAGAATACCCTCACTTGCTTCTCAGTGTATGTTGAGTATTGGATGGTGTCTTCTATGGCACAAGTGTAACGTGTTGACCAGCTCTTGTACAAATGCTCTCTTTTATGCAGAATTTACATCTCTTTTTTCATCAAATTAATAATGACCAATATCCAAAAAAAAATAAGACATTCATTCTGTTATCACACTAAGTTGAAACTTCACCTCTTGTAGATTCCACAAACGTATTATCCCTAGGCCTGTTATCATATTTAAAGAACTATCCCTGATCAACAATGTCTCTAGTTTGTCATGTTCCCTAACTTAAACCCAGAATGGAAGAACGCTCTAGAATGCAATACTTGATTGAACCTTTGAACTGCTAACTACGTGCGGATATAAGAGTTAAAACCCACCCAACCACTTCACACCTCTGTAGCCAGATCCACTTCCAATTCTCTCATATTCAACTTCCATCTATATCATTATGCATATGATTACTTTTACAGATATAAGTAAATCTTCTGTTGTGCATTACGCGCTTTGTCCACAAATGTCTCACACTAATCTACACACACCAAGGACTGCAGCACTTCCCGAGGTTTCCCTTTGAAACACGAAGCTCTCAAGTGTATACATGGCCACGTACTTTGATGCAGGAACCATAGCCTGGCCCGGAGTCAAATGTCGCCAAGAATTCTTAGACCCGGGTCTTCATGCATCCTATTTAATGATCGTCTCTATAAATATCAGCCTTCTTTGAGTGATATATTTGGACCCTCGACCCGTTCGACTGTTTCCTTTTGCTTTCTGAGTGTCAACAAGTCTTAATGCGTGCGATACTCTCAAGTTATTACAGTGGGTCGGATATAATTACTTACTAGCTGTGCAAAGCAAGATGACATCAGGGCATGGTATACTAATGGAGACTTGCGGTCCACTTTGAATTTAGGGTTAATCAGACTGTACAGAAGTGTGATCCTCTTTTGCTATCTCACTCAAAGCTCGCCTGTGAACGATTTATATTTCAAGATTTTGATAATAATAAGTAGAATAAGAATAATAATTTCAAAAGTTCATGTTCGACTTTGAAAATACCGATTATTTTCATATACTGAGTCAAATTTAATGACAAATAAACACGGGAAAGCGTTTTAAAAAAATATTGTATAGAGCAACGTAAAATGCTTCAACTCTCTGAGGGACATTATTCATTTTTCGTATCACGACATGGACGTTTATATCAATTCATCCCTGATGAAGATTTAGATGTGTTCTTATCCAAGAGTTTGATGAAGATTTAGATGTGTTCTTATCCAAGAGTTTGATGAAGATTTAGATGTGTTCTTATCCTAGAGTTTGATGAAGATTTAGATGTGTTCTTATCCAAGAGTTTGATGAAGATTTAGATGTGTTCGTATCCAAGAGTTTGATGAAGATTTAGATGTGTTCTTATCCTAGAGTTTGATGAAGATTTAGATGTGTTCTTATCCAAAAGTTTGATGAAGATTTAGATGTGTTCTTATCCAAGAGTTTGATGAAGATTTAGGTGTGTTCTTATCCAAGAGTTTGATGAATATTTAGATGTGTTCTTATCCAAGAGTTTGATGAAGATTTAGATGTGTTCTTATCCAAGAGTTTGATGAATATTTCCCCTGGAGACGGGGCAAGAATGACGTCACTCTAACATCTGTCCATGAGTTATAACATTGTTTGTATGGTTTTTAACGTTTTGTGGAAGTATTAACCGTTGTTGTATACCTACATATATAAGTAATAAGATCATGTAATGGAAGGTAGAGAGGTACATGTAGTTAGACATTGGTGGTCTTCTAGTGTTACCGTTCAAGGCGAACAAAGCACTGATGTTTTATTAAAACAGTTATCTGGCGAAACCCTACCTACTAAGGCCGAGAGAAGGCGTATCTTGACATTAAGGTGTTCGTGTTCACACAGAGCAATTAGACGTCAAGGCTCTGGGAGGTCATGCAGGTCGCATTCTATCCTAATGTAAAAGATCTTATGGGTATCTAACTTCTTTGTTCAATGAATTGCGACGTTTCGGTATAGATCCTTATACCATTTTCAAGCACTGAAATGCCGCATAGAAGTTGGATATCCATAAAATCTACCAATCGAGTACCAGTCAAAAACTCTCAGACCAGTTCCGTTTGCCCTAGGAGAAGAACACTGGGAATCAGAGATTATGCATCCCATAGGTTTGTTCATTGACCGACAAAACACGTACTTTCGATCTCGTCAGGTCATTCCGTACATTCATTCCGGTCCAATGACGAATTACCATCTTGAGTTATTTGTAAAATGTTCAACTCCTAATGTACCATATTACCTTAACGTCTGAGGATCAATTTTTCTCTTCATTTCTTTTTTTTTTCTCAACTATGTTTGTCCAAATGAATGCATTAACACAGAAAGTATGTTTGGATAAAACATTTCTTCACACATCCTTTATCACTTTGTACTTAGTTGGTCACTCATTAGATATTTTAAGATAGGATATTATTGTTAAAAATGTTACAACCTTTAAAATGCCACACCGTGAGTTGTTGGAGTCATATATGCCAAACTTTATCAATGGTGTCATTTGATCGCGAGGTATTGACTGTTACCAAAAAACACATTTTAAAGCTTATTGGTGTTTTACAGTGACAATATGAAGATAGAACGTCGCAATTATGATCGAAAACCAGACAGTGGCGCGCGTCAAATAGTAAAACGTAATTTTGGAGACTTATCCAAAACAGCCAAGAGGGCAGTTAGGAGTTGATAGTGTTTGTTATGTTATATAACTAGTATCTATGTATATTGAACGTGATATCTACACCTCTGTGCATTTATAAGGCTGTTTTTAGATTTTCATGGAAAACCAGTATTTGTCATATATATGTCTTTTGGACATGAAAAGTTAAGATGTTTTGATTTTATATAACCACATATGACATTTAGATTCGTATCAAAGGTAAATAATTTGTTATGAAAATCACGGAGTGGCTCTTTAACGTTAAACAATAAGGTGAAATGATCACACGAATGGGTTTCATGATGACGTTTTATATGGGATTTAACCTGCGACGTTACACTTCTGTGATAACCATGAGGTATTGAATGTTTTGTGGACACCGATAAGTCGATAGATAACATTATGCCTTCCTATTATTATATTCTATTGCTCTGACAAACAACATTAATCCAAACATCATGTACTAGCATTATCAATGTTACCGATCTAAGCTAGTGATCTGACAGGTGCATTAGTAGCGCAGATATAACGTACAAAACTGTTTAGTAAAACCGCGTTTGCGTGTTCCTTAGGCGGTATCGAACCTTGTTCTATATATTGGCCGTGTTTGCTGGTAGTGTAGCCCGTTTGACAAAAACGATTGAATGATCGTGTGTACATACTTCAACTAAACACGTTTGCATTACAGTAAATGTGTTCAAGATCGTGCACTCATCAAAACCATTTTTCAACCTTTGATAAAGTACAATCGCTATATTTTGATTATCCCCCATGAGACATTATGACGTAACAGTTAGATATATGACGTATGATAATTACATCCATGTGAAAAACATGACACGCATATGAATACTCGGTCTGATTGTTCATCAGTAGTATGAACGTAACAGAAAACTTTTATTATCAATTCAATGTGCGCTCACCAACACGTGTAAGTCGTTCCGCGTGAGTTACCCTTGACCTAAAACAGGCAGCATACCAATCGTTCCAGCAGCCAGGCCAAGGTTAGCAGTATTAGTGTTACGATACGCGAGAGTAAGAGCTCTGAACACCACACTAACAACGGAGTTGGCGGCCTGCCGAGCACATGAGTGCCGGCACTATTCTCCCAGATGCCAAAAACTGGCATGATCAATTACCCGAAAAAATGTTCATTTTACCATTACACGTAGCGGAGAAATTGGTTTACATAATGCTACCCATACCCTTTGATAACATATTCCATCTCTGCTTCTACTTATTTGTTTTCCTGTGAGAGTTGTCGCGCCTGTCAACCTTCGGCCCTGGCATTAAAAAGAATCCCTGGGGACACGACTCTGCTCAACATTCGTTCCCCGCTCCCCCAGCATCCTTAATGTTTATACTATTGTAACACGTAAAATATACTACTGACGTACGGCGTGCTCGTACCGGAACACGACAATTCCGCCGGGATCCGCCACTATACACGGTGTTGGCGTGGCCAAGTTGACCTGAAAAAACCTGCACCTTGAAGGGAAAATTTTGGGTACCTATGTTCAAAGTGGAATAAATCAAAATCTTCTTCTTAGAACGTTATCATATTTACACATTACATCCTTGACAATTCAAAGAAGGGTAATTCCTAAACATGTTTGATCCAAAGTAAAAACTAAAAGAGTACTTTGACTGCATTATTGTTTCCAAATTTGAATTAACTCTGTAAATGTCACGTGACTAGATTCTTATCATTACCATACCAAACAAGTCTGTTAGTGGAGGAAAAGATCCATTCACAGTGTCAGATTTCACTGCCTTCCCAACCCGACTGGGAAATCAAAACCTCCCCCATCCCATATGGCCCCCAAATATTTAGCTATGGTTGTGGGGATAAGCTATATCGACTTTTGTATGAAAAGATTATTGTGACAGGAAATGGTTTTATACAATTTTGTATAACTTTTGTCAACAATAGTGAAATATTCACTTCAAATATATCCAAACATTGTTAAAAGGCTATGATTGTTTTGAACAATTTTTAACAAAATGTTAACAAAAACAGTTCCTTGTTAGGTATTTAGTTAATTCTTTAATTAAAGATCTCATTAAATTAGTGTTGGTCATCTCAATAAATATATTAAACTTAATATATTGATGATAAAATCAGCTTATCACACAAAATCAAATTTCATGTTTGATAACTTATGGATTTGTTCCTTATTATTATGCACTGAAACTGAATAGTCTACTACCAGCCACAAGTTGTAGTAAAGTTTTGTGACCTTTGACCCTGTTGAGCTCTGCCAGGCACCAAAAAAACCGTTACTGCCCTGTCACTCAAACACTGCTTATATCTTCTGTTCATGGAATCAACCAATCACAGTGAAGATGACAAAGATAAGAAACCCATGGGTTTTTTGGAGGTTTGGATCCCGGACTAGAAACACGTTACATAAACGCAAAGAAATGACAAATGTGACATAGCATGTATGTCTCTATATTATGTTTTATTATCACCTTATAATAACAAATAAACAAGACTCAGTTTCAACAAAACAGAAAAATATATAAACCATTTGTCTATGGCTAGCCCCGCAGTACCCAGTTTGTTGTAGTTGGCTTATTTACACATTAGCAGTAGCAGCGATAACAGGAAATGACGCCAACTTAGCCGCCGTCAAATCTGCGACATCCATAACATCCAAATTGTCACATTAAAAGCCATACTTCCTTAAACGTCAGTAACAGCACGAGCCCGTTCTGATGTCGCGTGTCATGTTGCCACACGGCTAAGGTTGGACAATGTTCGGGAAACCTGAGAAAAACGTAAGTAATTCATCCACCAATGGCCCCAGGAGTGTAACGGCGCACATCAACAACGCCGTAGGCCGTCACCTCAACGATGTGGTGCACAGGAGTCAAGGTCAACGCCTCGCTTCTGTGTGTGAGAAAGTGTGCGGCGTTCCGTCATTCACACGGAATAGGCGTGTTATCTAACTAAAGACCTATCTATCCCACACTGACGCGTGTCGAGCCACACATAGGTCACGAGTTCTATGGTTGAGGTCAGGGAATGTCCATGTTGTGAGTGTCATGAGACACTAGTCCTTGTGGTGCCCGCCTAGCTGGGACAGGGGACACAAAGCCATATGCGGACAGTGAGGGATATGGATGGGCTGGAGATGGAGGACAGAGAATAATAATGACGTGCTGAGGACGGGGGGCTGAGAGGGATATGTGGAGACTGTTGGCCAGGGACATGGGGGACAATACATGTTGGGTACGGGCTCCTAATGACTGAAAATCCTTTATAATGGAGAGGAGAAAACAGACGGAAAGAAGTCTACCTCTACCGGATATGTTATAGATATATAAACTCTAGCAAGAAATACACTTGTGCCCACTCCATTTTACAATTACGAAATTGGGGTTGAAACTAAGGCGCTTGAGATATGCATCTGCGAAGTGGTATATATATAGAGAGAGAGAGGAGATGTATCTTTGAGAAAGTGCATTCACAGGAAAGGGGACAGAGTATTTATAGTCTTGAGACGAATATACTGGGACTTGGAATGGGTTGAGTGAGAACAGATATCCGGTGAAAAGGACGGGTACGTCAGAGATTAACGGAGGACTGGGGACGGGATAACATAAAGTGACTTAGACAGGACAGCTGTATGTGAGACGGGGAGAGGAATGCTAGTGACACATTGTTGTAGGTTCTGTTTACGCCAAGATTGTGATGACCTGAACTTCTTCAAAGCTGTTCGGTCAGAGGGGTAGGAGGGGGGTTGGATCTATCAAGGGTGCCAGCACCGTTGTGACCGTTGGGGAGAGGGTGAATGTTCAATCATACCCAGTCATTTTATACCTGTATTCTAAGACACCATGGAAGGATTGTTCAGGAGAGAGGGAGCTGAAGTCATGGTCTGTATCGGCGCTTCACCATCACCCGACATCGTTTAGGTCTCTTCTGACGTTTACACTTTTTCATTTGGCGAAAATACTCTGCTCTCGTTCTACAACACTTTTCAAACCTTTTGGAAAACTTCACTGAACATTTGCTAATCTTCGAAGTCAGAACTTTGGCATATCTTTTAACACTTTTGGGCAATACACTTATTTTCGCCTTGTGCACATAATTGTTGAAGTTTCTGGCAGCTGCATATATCCCAACGCTGCTACAGGACAGTCGCTTCTTGGCCGCCTTCTCGCCCACCTTACAACACTTGTTTCCGTTAGGCACAAAGTTTCTCGACCGACTTGAGCTGTGTGGTCGAATCTTGGCCTTCTCGGCTCTGTCCGCTCTGTCCGCTCTGTCCGGTTTCTCTGTTCGGTGGCTTGTTTTCTGCATTTCCATCGTCTTTCGCCATCGCTCGTACTGCGGCAGCAGGATCGTGTCAACTGGAACAAACATAACATTATCAATGATTGTTGAACTCCTCACTTACTTCAGTGATTGGTGGAAGCTCGCCTTGTGAGGACGTCTAAACATGCTTTAAATATGATACGATCGTGCTGCTTGAAATATACCATCATTCTAAGGAACACTTGAAAATTATATAACTACATAATTATTTCATCCGAAATCTAACATTATCGTTTGAATGTAAATTAAACCTGTGAGACGGAGCGCCTTGAAGAAGCGAGATTCATATTCTGCGGGTGGCTGACGAGTGGTCTTCTATGACTGTAATGTGCGCCTAAAGCGGACAGTGTGTGAAAACGCGAATGGAGTCGGTCTAATTTCAAGCGAAATCCACGATGCAAATCGTTTCAATGAGGGATGGCGCAACTTCGGTATCGCCAGTGAGTCGTAATTGACGAGGAAGTAGGGCATGGGAACTAAGGTGTTTACGTTCTGGCCGCTACCGACCTTGACAACTCTGTATATAACAAACTAGCTCGCTTCCTATTCCGTCGGTTCACAAAGTAATAGATATGTACATATCGCTGTCAATCAAGTCTCTGTCACGCCCAGCCTTGTACACTGCCGGTGTATGCTGACCGCTGTATGGTGAGCGACATGGCGCCACCGCTGGAGTGATAGGGTGTCCTGGCATACACACAACATACGGCCATGTACATCACTTAGTACAGATCTGTCAATCAACGTGACATAACATTATAAACTTGCAGAACATTCTCCCACGCTGATTACACCTACCTCAACAGCTTACTGGGCAACGATACACGGCGCAGAACAGGTGTCGCGTCTTGCCGTCAAAAAATATAACAATTAGAAAAGGTACTTAGCGCATCATGGCTCAGATTGCTGCTGTATCGCTAGTTAGATATATAAATGTGGGAAAGGGAAACTCATAGAACCCTCTTACAGTATCCCATTATTTATCATGGTCAGTATACACATGTAGGCCTACAGTCAAAATTCTGCTTAGGTGTCAAAGTTTGGAATATCTCATTTATTTGGTTCAATGGAATGTTTAATTATGTGTTTTCACTGAGATGACCCTTCCCATTTTCAATTGCCCGATAATAAATATATAAAATTTCATTCTGATTTGATAATTCAAATGTAAAATGATTATTTTTAAATTAAAGGTCTTCTTATTTTCTTGAAAAACTTGTTTTACAGGAGAATGTCATATTTCGCCTTAGGGTAAAACTAACAGTTGAGTTCTCGATAAAATATTATCTAGTTTTAAATGAAAGATTGATTTCATTTAAACACATCTATTTAAAAGAAAGGATTGGGTAAAATAATCAAATTTAGTGAAACCCTCTTCTATTCATATTGATTACATACGATATTGAAACGTTATATATCAATGTACATGTGTATATATTCATATAGGAATGTGTAGAGAGACTGGATACAAATATACAGAAGTACAGACACAGAAGAGTGTAGTTAAAGTAAAATAGAAATGAGGAGTATTCAAAGAGTTCATCAAAGATTAAATGAACAAACCACATTATAATTCGCTATAAGCTTGTTACCCAACGCTTAATAAAGATGGATGGTTCAGATGTTAAACTCGCATTTATAATTCATACTTTGACCTAGATATGGATGACATACAAATGGATTACACATGTCGGAGGAATCAAGTTACCTAGAGGCAAAATTGCATTGAAATCGTAAAATAACAATAAACGTCAAAGTGGCATGTGTCAGCATATCACAAAAATACATAACTGCCCTAAATGTTCAATTAAATTCTTATCTTATCTCCTGTCAGAGCGCACGGTTCAAATAAATTCTATAGTTAAGTGGCACGAGTGTTTTTCCCGTAAGTTAACACGCAGGGATGTTTTGCCACCATCTGCACGCGTCTTGTCCACAGCTCCACGCTCTATCTGTACTGCCGGCCTCTCAGTTCTATCAAGTATGTTAGTGACATATTCCCTTCTATCAGGCTGATGATCTAAGCAAATTACATCTTGTTGGAGAGTTCTTATACCTACATCAGTGTCCGTGTGCGTTCTATCATTTTAACTCGTGACTTGAGTAACATCGTTTCACCTATAAGTTTTGTTTTTTATGTGAGTGGTATCGTGCGTTCTCTCGGTGTGCTAATTATGTAGATGACTTGCGTTCTATCAGTTCTATTACTTGTTACTAACATATCCCGTTCTATCAGTTCTATTACTTGTTACTGACATATCCCTGTCTATCAGTTCTAATACTTGTTACTGACATATCCCGTTCTATCAGTTCTATTACTTGTTACTGACATATCCCTGTCTATCAGTTCTATTACTTGTTACTGACATATCCCGTTCTATCAGTTTCGTCAGTTACGTTAGATACATGTTTGCGCTGTATCAGTTCCAATTACTGATATAATTACCATCTTGTGTTTTATTGCTGTGTTCCGTTATGTTCATTCCAAGATATAGGATGGTGACGTCCGTGCCATCTTTCATTCCTAATAAATGTGGATTTGACTTCTCCGCGTTCGATAACTTCTGTTACTTCCGTCAGTGACCGTCAGCGGTCAAGCAGGTAAAAACTGATGTTAGTGACGTCTTGCGTTCTATCGGTTCTGTCATTTGTTAGGGACATGCAAGCTCTATAACTGATGTAAATATCTTTTACGTTCTATCAGTTCTCTTCTTTCCTGTATATCAGCGACATATTTGCTCTAAATCCCTTATGTTAGTAGCATTAGGTATAGTGTTGTTTGATGACATCGTTGTATTCCATTAGTTCTATTAATCAGGTTAACAATGAAAGAACTTTAGATATGTTACCTATGATATATAAGTGTCATATTTTCGTTCTAGTAAGAACATCTCGGTGTTTTGGAGAGAACTGCAGTCAGCTGATCCTGGAAGTAAGGCAAGCTGCGCAGTCCAGGCCGCGAGGAACTGAAGCAGGGATCCGAGATAACATTCTCTGATGAAAGCCATACGGCGAGTGAACGGCCTTCGTTTAGGGTGTTTACAAATAGAAGTATCGCGGCCGTATCGCCAACAAACACTTACACCGTGCATCCAGCGCTTATGCGAGGCATGGTTTCGCCGATATATATAAACTCTGGTTATATTTAGAATTACTACGCTGTGTGGAAATAAAGTTTTTGTTGAGAACGACATGTCAACACTTTATAGTGTCAAAGTCTTACTCTTCGATTTTAACAAAAAGTTTTCAACAAAAAAACAAATGTTTTGAATGAAATCATAACTTTCATCAAATGATCAAAAATCATAATTTCTTGTGTTGTTTATTTACGTACTTAAATTTTTCTTTGATCTAAAGCAACATGTTGATAGACCGTTTTCTCGTAACATGATGGAATGTCTCTCATATGTAAATAAGTTAACAAAAATCATATGTTTCTTTGATATTGCATCTTTATCAGCGGCCAAGATGTGCGACACAAATAATATGGTTTTTTAATCTCAGACAAAGGAAAACAGTTTTTTTATAAATAAACGCGAAGTTGCCTGCAATGATTATAAATGAATTTATTGCTGACCTGTTGACCCCAGTAAGCAGACACTTAATACGCCCATCCACAGAAGAAATCTCATCGCCACTTATATCTTGACCAGGGTCCAGTGTGGCTAGTCCAGGTGAGCAGCGTCCAGACCGGTAAGAACACAGGTAGATGTCAGTAGCTAAATGAAGATAGGTAGGTAGGTAGTCCAGAGATAGACAGAGAGAGCAAGCCCGTGGTGCTGGTGTAGTACAGCTGGTCTCCAACTCACTTACTCAGGGACGTGTTTGCTTCCACATCCTTTCTGCCGCCAACATGCGGTATAGGATATTTTATAAGCCCCCTCACCCCATCTATGCCTTCTCTTATCAAGAACAAG
Organism: Phorcus lineatus; assembly: GCA_921293015.1. NCBI lineage: Eukaryota > Metazoa > Mollusca > Gastropoda > Trochida > Trochidae > Phorcus > Phorcus lineatus. Next base: position 67,196,782 of record OV121082.1, on the reverse strand, counting down.
TCACGTATGTCAATCAAACTAGCATTAGCCAATCAATTGCCTCGCTTCCCTGAGTCAGTCCGCGGTGTAAACAGCGACCCGCTACGAGTAGTTGGTGGATACATGTACACATCATTGCCTACCCTATCTTCCTCTCCTTACACCGCTCTTCTCGTCAGTACAGTGTACGGAGCCGACACCCATACCTGCCCTGTCTCTCACACTCTCCCACAGCGACTGCTACATCCCTCTGTCACAGGCACTCTCGACCAATCACAGCGCCCCTGTCGCGTGCCAGGGCGGGGCCGGGTGAACGAAAGTACGGTAGTCGACAAGTGGCACGTCTTGTCGCTCTCTGAGTCTATCGTTCATTCCCACGTGTACCGAACACTCAGAAGTTGTGACCATTCAGTGTAAGGTATTTCAGTTACAGCGAGATTCTAGCAAATGCACAATGATCGGTTCGTGAATAGATAACGATATTAACTGTTTATCAAGTTTAACAGCATTAAGTTTCTTAGTACAATTAGCAAAAAAACAATCCACCATTTGACACATCTCACACCAATTAAATTCACCTTAATCATAGAAATAGGAAAATAGCATCTGCATCTGATACTTATTGAGCTAGATATCTTTTTTAACAATGATAGAAACCTTTTGAATAAATAAGATCACATTTGATTTTTGAAAGACGATCACGCTTGGTTGAAGTCATTAGAAATTTTTAAAATAACGTTACTCAAAGCATCACCTTCTCGCACATAACACTCACATATTACGCTATCATGACACACGACACGTCCATTTGATTTAGGAAAGTTCTTTGTCAGTAGACCACAGGGGCAGATACAAGTCATTTGGACAACCCCATCTGACTCTATCATAGAGGATAGTAAGGATGGGTATCGCTGCTCATTTACGTATTGCAATATATTGGTACTTCCATATTATAGTTTTTCCATGCTCTCTCGACTAAATAACAGCAATTAGAACTGCTCACTGCTCAACTGCATGGCCTGTCGTTTTGTAAAGAGAGATAATTCAGTGGCTTCTTTCGGACTTATACATGTCTGTTCTATTTTCACTTTGCGAGTATACACATTGTGGTACAACTTTCAGTAAAATCACGTTTTTTTCTGTAATTTTAGAAGGAAATTGTTAATTCTAAAACCTCCGATATATTGGATATTTTCAGAAGAGTGTACGTACCGTGGTGCTTCTGTATAGCAATATACCGATATACCGATAATACCGCCCACCCTTAGAGGATAGAATACTTGGATGTGACGTTCAAACACAGGAAGCAGACAACAGTACACCCCTGAACGAGTCAGGCAAGTATATAGCTGTACTGACATTCCATTGCTTTAATTTGACCTATGTTCAGATCAATTCTTCTTGCATGAAGATCAATTATTCTTGCATTATAAAATAGCAACATAATTCTTTTTACATCAAAACCAATTGCTATTGACTAGCAGTAGTCTTTGCAATCAACAAAAAATATTTGATCACGAGAGACCCTACCATCAAGTTTCTGTGTCTCATAACCTTATATATACCTCATTATCGGCTTTGCATGGCAGATTCCACAAATCAGTGTACCAACTTTTAAAAGTTTTTTTGATGTTATTCATGATGAGAAGTGAGTTTCTAATATGTTATATTTTCGATTTCTGTAGAAGAAATCTGGAAATTTATGAGGAGGTTCTTTGCACCTAGAGACTCAATCTGTTTTCTGCAGTTTATTTTCGACAATGCATATCCTTCATCTAGCTAAAGAGGGACAATTTTTATATGATAATATGTAATATATGTCATTAATGTCAGCAGATGATAGGGTATATAGGTAACAACATTCAGGTCGCATACTTAGTTTTCTTATTTTTGTGTTTGCAAATAACGAAGTTATAACAATTGTTTCAGACGGACTGTTTTTGCAGTGACAGAAGACGGAAGGGGGATGGTAAGGGGATTCGAACCGTCCTCTTCAATCGCTTTTGATAAAGGATGAAACCCAATGCTGACCTCCACTACTTCTGCCATTCTTTATATCCTAGACTGTTTTGGCAACCTACTGTAAAAATGGATGCCCATTAATGTTATACCGATGTTTATGCAGGCTGGAGGAAGCTATCCTCGCTGTGTCTGTGTCCCTTGTCAGTCTATCTAACACCGTCCTAACACCTGCAGCTCGACTTTATTGCATCTACCTCCCTTTATGGTATAAAGCACAGCCGTTTCCGCAGGATATTGCTGTAAACGTGGGGGACTCCCAATGACGGTCTCCATATACCTTGCTGTGTAGGCTTCGAGAACCGAGACATTTTGCTATGTAGATAGGGGTGTGATACATATTTCTGAATGTTTATTTATGATTAAAATATTGCACATTGATATATGTTTGATTTGGCGATGGAAGTTATTAAACTAAGATCTTATTTAAATAATTTATATAGATCGGGGATGAACGTAAAAGAATCTTTAATACCGTGTTCTGTACCTATTTGGGCTTTGCCAAGTTCTGGAGGGCGAGGTTAAAAGATTTTCGTATAGTCAGTCCTGGCCGTGTCGTCCGATTGTTTGAAAGATATTATATTTTAAGCCGATAGTTTAATCCAAAATATATATCATTTTTGTATAAATATATTGCGGGATAAAGCGGGACATGGCGTGATAATGAGCGATGTACAGTATCTGTACACATAACAGCTACAAATGACTGTACAGTAACGTTGTAACCTTCCGTATGGTTGTGTTACCTTTCGTTGCCTTGTTGTTAACATGTTTGATTACGTAATAGCAGTTATACACTCAAGTTCAAGTGTACGATGACCTTTGACCTACGCACGTGCCAATAGGCTGCAGTTATCGTTGACCTTATAACCCCAGATAGTCTCATGTCAGAGCCTACAGTTCTTGCAGAAGTTCTACCTGCTGTATAACACACGTGTTGTGCTAACATCGCCTGCATCACGCACCTGCTAGGTAATATTCACCCTAAAATCATTTGCGGGTAATTCAGCCAAAGGCAAACCAACTAATAGATACATTGATACATTTTGAAATTAAGAAAAACAATTATTATCAAAAGAAATACAGACTAGAATGTGATGTGCAGTGCAGACCCCAGCCCGCCAACCATCTAACTCTAGATACCAAACCTTGAGTAAAACCATTTGTTACCGCTGTGCAGTGATCACGTATTAAGTGACAGCAGCAGTTTATATAGATATATGGGTATTTGAGGAGGATCTGATTAGAAACACTATTAAAGACTGATTTGTGGCAGTCTCGTGTGAGTATAACCTCGACCCAAAGGCACGCCGTGCTGCTAACAGTGCCCCGGTCCTGTCAGAATGTTTGAGTAATGATGCTTCGTGTATTTATATCGCAATCTTTACATACAGACAAGGATGATTATGAAAAGCGTGTACAGAACTCTAAACAGATTGAGGCCATACCTATGGCAACATGAGATCGCAAAACTAGTTCATAGACGCTTACTGGCAGAATAATGTGTGAGAATTGCTCGTCATATGCAGTCACTTAATGCAGTCACCTTATTAAGTCTACAACAGATCTAGAAGCATCATAAGTTCACACAGCTTAAATTCTGCTCTAAAGTAAGCTTTTGAAATATTGACAATTCCGATTTATTCAATTTGAAAATTAATGTTTTTAGACAATTTTGCGCAATATTTTGTCAGATGACATTATCATATAATGAATTCACTTCCAAAGACTATATGATGAAGTTAGATATTTCTAATCTTCATGAAATATACTCTACTATCTAAAACAGCATCCAAACAAATTAAAAAATGCACTAAGCATAAGAAAATATAGTTTGTACACAGATGCAGGCGCACGCGCACGGGCGCCTATAATATGGTCGTCATAAAACGATAGCTCGGGATTATCATAAAGCGAAAGGTAAAGTTACTAGGCAAATATGTACGTTTTCAGGTAATAAAGTGGATTTTAAAGGGCTGGAAGTATCTAATGCAACGTTGCATTAAATCCGCATGAACTACTATATCTGAAACATTAAAAAACCAGAAAAGACTCACTTTCTCATTGTTGATTACAGGTTAATTGTAAAGAATGATAAGTATCTCATTGCATCGATGTCAAGCTAAAGTGAATGTCCATAACCTCATATACCTTAAAATAGCTAATGTTAAACGGAAAATCGTGCAACATTGCCAGTAAGCATAAAATGGAAGCCGCCAAACCATGATAAAGCGACAGTTACAAAACCATGAAAATGCGATAGTTACAAAAACACGATAAAGCGATAGTTACAATTCCATAATATAATGATAGTAACAAGGCCATAATAAAACGATAGTAACAATTCCATAATAAAACGATAGTAACAAGGCCATTATTAAGTTAAGGGTAAACAGACATCTTGAAGCAAAAGTAACAAGACAATAATAAGTTGAAAGTTATAAGGCCATTATAAAGCGGAAGCTGCAAGACGAGCAAAAACAAGACGACCATAAAGAAATAATTACAGGGTTGTTATGAAGCCAAAGCAACAAGAAGTTCATAAAGAAATACGTACAGCGCCATTAAAAAGTGAAAGGAACAAGAAGTTCATAACGAAAAACGTACAGCGCCATTATAAAGTGAAAGCAACAAGAAGACCATACAAAAACAATTACAGGATCATTATAAAGCGAAAGGAACACGAAAATCATAAAGCAAGACCAACATATCCCAGTGTTTACCTGGCCCTCAGAAAGCGTGAGTAACAAGATCTTCATAAAATGACAGTAACGAGACCTTTATATAGTACAAGTAACAAGTATATCATAAAACGACAGTAACGAGACCATTATATAGTACAAGTAACAAGTATATCATAAAATGACAGTAACGAGACCTTTATATAGTACAAGTAACAAGTATATCATAAAATGACAGTAACGAGACCTTTATATAGTACAAGTAACAAGATCTTCATAAAATGACAGAAACGAGACCAATTTATACCTAACAAGTATATTATAAAATGACAGTAACGAAACCATTATATAGCATAAGTAACAAGTATATTATAAAACGACAGTACGAAACCATTATATAGCATAGGTAACAAGATCTTCATAAAATGACAGTAACGAGACCATTATATAGCATAAGTAACAAGTATATTATAAAACGACAGTACGAAACCATTATATAGCATAGGTAACAAGACTATAATAAAATGACAGTAACGAGACCATCATATAGCATTAGTAACAACACTATCATAAAATGACAGTTACGAGACCATTATATAGCATAAGTAACAAGTATATTATAAAATTACAGTAACATGAGCATTATAAAATAACAGTACCAAAACCATCATAAAGCGAAAGTACCAAAATAATTACCATGCCACTCAGGTTATATGCAATGCTTACGCTACGCAGTTGTATGGAAGAAGGTTGGAGTGCTTGTGTTTGCTGTTAGAAGAGGGACGAGCCCAGGCCGATAACCTGTTACTTACAGAGATTATCTACGACGTGTTAATGCCGTTTCTCGCCTCTTATCGTGCTTGAGCTGAATAAAAGAGGGTCATCTAGTTCAGTTTGAATAATTAGAAACATATGATATAGCACAGTTAGCTTTTTGTATCCTTTCAATTCCATCATACTTTAATTTTAAGCAGGGAGGAAGCAATGTTTTCATTTTATGGGTGCAATGTAAATGTGTGCTTTTGTGTTTATCTCCGATCTTTTACAGGTCATATGACAATTTCTAAGTCCAAATGTCTTCTAGTTTGAGGAATATTTCTCTGTAGTATGATATATATTCTATGTACTATTTGTTTACGTGGTTCAGAATCTTTGTACCAATTTGCTTCACTGCAGGAAACTATAGGGCAACGATGAACTATACAGAGTCAAGACAATCAGTGTGATGAATCGAAGTGTTTTCAATCCATCAAAATATTAATATATCAAACAATTAAGACTTGTCAGAGCCCTCAAGTGTATGAAGAAACATTCAAACATGCATATATTAAGACTGATTTATGTTGGAGTATCAATACATAAAACAGCGACAGTGCGCGATATCGAACAGTTCAGATATTCCTCATGTAATATAATCTTAAGTAAATTATATATTTCCATTTTTTCACTCTCATCGCGTCTTGAAGTTTTTACCTTCGTCATTGTCATAACCATCCTTACCAACACAATTGTCGCAGGTGTTCTCACAGTCATGTTAATGTCATTGTGGTCAATATACATACATAATAACTAGAAATAATGACACCTCTAATAATCATCGTCATATATGACATTGTCATTGTCATTACCATACTTGTCAATTTCATTGTCATTCTCATGGTCATCAAGAATGTCACACCATGATGACGTTGTCATTATTTTGCTGACATTCATCCTAGGCGCCATCATTGTCGTCAGTGTCACCATCGACAGTTTCGTTTTAAATGCATGGTTCATGAAACAGAATATTTAAAAACTGCTCAAATATTATCTTATTTCTGTAACAGATACTGCGTTTACTTCTCTTTACAGTTCTTTTCCTTAGAAATTTTTTCGATCAGTTGTGAATTTGTGAAAGTTATGGCTTTTTAAGTAAAAAAAATTAGGAAGCGAATCTGGATTTGCGAAATTCTTTTATAGCCAAAGTGTCGTAAATGCCATACATTACCATTGGCGCCAAGAGAACTTCGACAATCTAGGACATCAATGGCAACGCGTATTTAAGCCGAGATCCTATATTAAGACACGTTTTTCCTTGTGAGAGTTGTCACATAACATAATGCGTTTGTATATGTCATATTGTTGGTAGTTTGCTTAGATGTGTAGGTATCAGGATGTGCCTACACAGTCAGCCATAGACTAACATTTAGTCCCTGAAAACAAGATTTCACTAAAAATGTATTGTTCAATATTTGGTATGAAATAATATAAAAAGGAGTCCTGTACAATACTTAATTTCTGGCTATGGCTGAGGCAACTAGACTTGGCAATATTTTCTAGACTTAAGAAGGCTCCTTTAATATTTTGCCATATAGTCTGGATGACAGACTAAGCAGCCAATCAAAGTTGAGATCCGGGTTACTTTGCCTTTGTCAACACAACTAGTATATATTTGTTAAACAAGCAGAGCAAACTATGATAGTTATTCTTCTAAAACAAAAAGTAGAAGTTAATATATATTTTTCTAAAAGTAAGCATAGTCTGAGAACTATTAATTCTACTGAGGTTGTTTCCTGACCGTTATATATCTCCTAACCTAACACCTGTGGGCTATCAGCCTGAATGAGGTCAGAGATGTTAGGATGAAACGTGTATGAGTGTTCTTTTCATTTCATGACTTATATCAGATTAGATAGATATCGTGATATTGCTTGGAATGAACCGAGGAAAGAGGTGACTGTATATTAAACATTCTACTGTCACTGTGTTTCAAACGTTAGTTAGACCATAGTAAGTATTATGAAGTCATTATAACATTCTATTAAAAAACAAAATATGTGAAACATGTAGATTGGATACGATATGTACAATGTATAAGTGGAAGTGTAGGCGGACGTAGGCTTGGTTGTTTTACCTCGGGAGGGAAGGGTAGTACCGATTACTATAATTATATCATTACTTGTATTTCATTCTCATAACAGAGCAAGTGAAGCAAGTCTACTATTATAAATCATCCTCTCAGAAAATTATATTATGGAATGTATATCAATAAAAGTCGTGAGCATGTAGTAAACACCTGCGATTAACTTGTTAAACATACAAACACATAATGCCTAGTTTAATACCTAGGTGTGGCTGTCCTGTTGCCTTACAATTCTTCCTGCTTTGTAGACATGTCAACCTCTCAAATTAGTCAAAGCAGAGGTGGAGTGATGTAAGCTTATAATCGTACATGATACGACATACACGTGTCATTGTGATTTATGAGAGAGAAAACTTCCATTGAACATTTTTCTTGTCCACAGTGTTCTAGATTATGTTTCTTTGTAGAACTTGCGATTCAATCCACTATGTAGTTCTACTTGTCATCGTCAATGATTTCTGTTGTTAATGTGGGTGTCATCATGTGAGCATGTGGCTGTGAAACAGGACACGTGAATAATGCACCATATAATAAATAATGATACAAATACAATAGACTGTGTTCAACATATCTTAATTCATGACTTCATATAAAATTGTAATAAAACACGTTTCTCGTTCAAATATTTTAGATAAAACAATTTCAGATAAAAAGATAAAAAGTACGTAATATTGCCCAACACAATGTCACAACAAACACATCGTCCCTGCACACCATAACGCACAATACATATAACACTACACACTATCACATAATGACACACATAATTTCTTCCGAACAACACCACGTCATCCTTCTTCACAAATTGCACAACGCCTCGCTAACCATTTTATACCATACATTTTATACCATACATTTGATACATTATCATTCCATACTATTCAATACCATGCTTTAGTTTTCGTTTTCTGTTGTTTTCAATATCTACATAGTGTCATGTACATACACCTGTCCTTATGTTGGGACTTCAATAATGAGTGTCCTTAATTGTATCCCCGGTTGATCAATGATAGATTCCCCATTGTTAAGCTGTTTTCATTCTGATTAACCAAAACCAACAATTTAAGATATGTTTTCTTTTAAAGCTAATGTGGTACAGACTTTAATATTGTCAGATGGAATAGGATACACTAGGATGGAAGAGATCATGTTTTACTAGTACTGTCACACTAGTACAAAGCATTTTTGTCCTAAAAGGATGCAAATCGTTTGTATTTGCATGAGAGAAGATAATAACGAAATTTGACCGAGTTTTGCAGCACAAATTGATTCAAAGTTCCGAAAGAACTTACATTTCGGAAAAACGTGATAGAAAATATTGAAACCACGGAGGAATTCGCTGCGTTTAGTGCCGTGTGAACAGGCGCGAAATGAAGCAGAAGAAAGGCGGTCAAGGTGTGAGGAAACAGGTCTCTTCATGAATGAAATGTTTGTGGCATTCCACTACGAGGACTCACTGTGTTTATGTCCTTGTGACCCATTTTACTGGTGGGACGTGCATCGTGTTATTGTTGTTCTCTGTCAAATTGACCCAGTAAGCGTATCGCTCAACTCATCTACCATATGACCCACGTAGTTACGTTGTTTCTATCGGGTCATCTGACCACTTGTGTATATCTGCTCAAATAAGTAAGTTAAGTGCGTACGTCGCCCAGTTGATTGCATCATTTTCTTGTTGCCTATGAATTGCGTCATACTTCAATATTTTAATTAGTAGCTGATGACGGCAAGGGCGAAATATGATGAGCGACTTATCACATTTGTTGCCTTTAGCAACATTGGTGATAATTAAAAGTAGGTCAAAGGAATGCACTTAGCTTGTTGAATACCTGTATTTGTCAAGGTTTGATGTTGTCGAGGCAAAATATAAGTGATGTCATAAAGTTTATGTGTGCACATGTACGATATAATTCCTCCTAATCCATTATTGTCAATAACACGAGTTAACAAGGACGTTAAAACTGCTTTCGAAAGGATTTCACTAGACATCAACAAACACGTGTAAAATATGTATTCATAGCTATGAATCGAGAAATAAACTTAAACATTTTTTTAAAGAATAGTACATGCTACACTGTGTAAAATATGTCTATGTGTTAAACGTTGTGTTCATTTCATTGAGAGCAAGATTACTGAAGGTTACAAGCCGGTCTTATTGAAATTGGTACTTAACATGTTTCTGTATATACGAAGGGAGATATGCTTCAATGGAGTGGAACTGATATGTCCTGTAGGTTGTCCCTACTTGTTCCAAGTTCGTGCATTGCCTCCCTTCATTAATCTCTTACAAATATCTTATGCTTTGTATGTTTAAAAGATCTTGCAAACGTAACTGTAGTTATATCGATCTTTTCTGGCTAAAAGACATTTTTCAAGAGATATGCATTATCAAACGTTTTTCAGATCATCAACCAAAGAATGAAACGGAGGTACATGTAATTGAATTCGACCTTCATTGAACCACATGCTGATATAGATAGGGACCGACATTAAAAAGGCATTAGAGATATACATATCACAGATAGGGCCAGATTAGAACATGCAATCGTCTCCTTATAGAATGTGTCAGCATACACCGGACAAATCTGCGAGATATCTAATACAGCACAGGATCCCTGCAGTATGAAGGTCTGGCCTGTCCCATCTAATCTGGCCTTTATCTGGGTGTAACAACTGCAGGTGTCATGGGATCGCATACATAATGCTGCTCTTCTATACAAACACGCCTGCGTTTTTCTCACGTAATTCATTGCGGTATTTCGTTAAAATATACAATTTAAACTTCCTAAGCCCTGTGTTATAGGTGTTTCCATGTCTTTTGTAAATTGAACGTCCTTGATGTATTTACATGTAATGTAAACGGGTCCCTCCCTCGCCGGGTACCGAACAGAGCTAAACACATTTCTATGATGGTGATGCGTATGTCGATTTCGATTTTAATTTTGAAATCTAAATCTTTGTAATTATGAGTGCTACCAATTTGGCAAGGCATGCTCACGCTTTATCTCTGTTTACAGTAAGTGGTTTGGCCCCATCTTTTCTGACTGATTCGTTATTTCATGTTCGTGTTTGCAAATGTTTGTTTTCTCTAGGCATGCATTGTGCAGCTTGACGAGGGAACCGTTGGTTATCGTTGGGTTTTTATCCAGTTAAATCGGCCTTTATCTCGATGGTAACAATCATTCCTGGCAACCAATGAAGCCTCTGGCTTTGTAGCCCCTTAGAATTTACTGGTTCGTTATCTAACGTTCATATCAAGGGTCGGGGGTAGTTAACAGTGGAAAAGAAAACAAAAGTATCTATATTTTGTGAAAAGAAGGTACATGAAGAGCAATCCTTTTTCATATATCTATTTTGTATAAACTGTTACATTTTTCTCGTTGCTCTTTAACGTTGTATTTTGGCAGTTATTGTTATGTTGTTAGTTCCTCCGATCGGACAAACTAGTTGGAATGTATTGCCCTTGTCTGATGATGGTTTGGCCATTACAAGATCTATGACCTACTTTGAACAGAGTAGATCTACATCATGGTTTATCAGTTAAGGACTTACAGTTCTTACGAAGAGGTTGAATTATGTGTTGTTACTTATTGGTCCCTAACAAAGACACTTGCATCCATTACACATTTGCCTTCAAACCTAAAACATGATTGAAATTATTATTCTAGAGAAATAATTCTGGTCCGAAAGTGATTGTCTTATAAGCTATATAGTGGGAATATTCAGTGTCATCGCCAATGCTTGGAAGCGAGAAGAATTGTACAGGCAAGTTGTGGTTCAAGTCACAGAGGGCCAGGATGTTATAGCTTCAGTCTATCCTGTTCGCTTCATGACAGATGATCGTCCTACTAAATTTTTATTCTCTGCATAATGATACGATCTCTCCAAATTTAAATTCGATCCGACATTACCGCTTCAGCGCTCTGATAACGCGTGGAAAATTTGAATTTAAAATCCATGCTGTAAATGCAATAAATGTTTACAGATTCGAGTGGACAAACATTCTGAAATCTATACAAAAAGTCTATTGGACCAACCAGGATAACAGTGATACTAAGCAAACAATGGAAAACAGTACCGAGTATCAAGTATGATAAAACTTAGACTGAGTTAACACAGGATATCAATAGGGGGTTAACACTTGAAAATAATAGTATGTTAACACTGATATAAAAAAAACAACAACAGTACTGAACATTCACTGGATAACAATATTTAGCTAAGATGGAAAATACTGTGCTCACGGTACACAGCAGAGGAGCTGAACAATATAAGATGACATCTACATTGGGAGGTGAAACCTCTTCTAGCAGATTAGCGTTAAGAAAAGCTTTTCAACACCGTAGGAGAAAATATGTAACACACATCGACTGTCTATCAACATGGCTCGCAGATAAGCGAGTGTTTTCTTTGAAATAGATTGTATTACAACACGATAAGACGTGGCTGTCGGAACCAAAGGATATGTTTTTTCTTTTCACCCTTTTTATCAAATTATCATTGAAGCTGTTGAAAGATCACCTCTTGAAATCGCGGAAATGCATACAATGTTTCAAGGTTTGATGGTTGAAACGTTAAGCTTTGAGTTGAAATTTATGTTGTGTGACAGAATGAACGATTCTCGCCTTGTTGACACCAGAAAGGGCGGGGTAAATTAACTGAAGAATAAATTTCAGATAAAGTTCTCTTAAAAGAAAACGACCTGCTGTTTTAGAAGATCGTATCAGTGTAGGAGTGATAAACCCATTTCATCCTGGGAATAAACCACGCCCGCATATAGGAGTACATGGCATATTTGTAAATTTACACCCCGACGCCTATGTAGCACCTGTCTACAATCCGATAATTATACAGTGTACAGTCAGATAATCTTACCTCGTACAGTCCAATAATAATAATACATTGTACAGTACGATAATCATACATTGTAGAGTCTGATAATCATACATTGTAGAGTCCGATAATCATTCATTGTAGAGTCCGATAATCATGCATTGTAGAGTCCGATAATCATACCTCGTACAGTCCGAAAATCTTACATTGTACAGTCCAATAATCATACATTGTACAGTCCGATAATCATACATTGTACAGTCAGATAATCATTCATTGTACAATCAGATAATCATACCTCGAACAGTCAGATAATCATACCTCGAACAGTCCAATAATCATATCTTGTATAGTCCAATAATCATACATTGTACAGTCCGATAATCTTATACTTCGTATACGTACATCAAGACACGTAATGTTATTTGTGGTTGGGAACTAAGGGTAAATATGTCTCAATTTCTGCTTTTATTAAGCTTCACCTTGAACAAGTGCATTTGGGTGATTGAAGTAATTGTTATCTAAAATCCCTTTATTCAATATTCTCATTTCTAGTATTCGATTCCTCTAATGATTTCAATACTTTCTGAGGATACAATACTTAACTGTTTAAAAGCAGTCTTTTTGTGCGAAGTTAAGTATTGTACATTTGACCAAGCTCCTGTCGTCCCGCCCCTGGGCCGGGGAAAGTGTCACCTCCCTCTTCCCTGCTTCATCACCCCCGCTCCATCACCCCCGCTCCATCACCCCCGCTCCCCACCCAGTGAGAGTCTGACCCTGTGGTACTGATGATGATAGCGCCGGTTGTTGATCACGCATGCCCTCACGTGACCGGTCCATGCCCAGGCCCCATGCACTGATGCATCGGCATGCATCATCACGTGAACATTTCCGTGTGGTCAGACCTGAATAAATCATCTATCTGTTTGACTGTCTTCTGGCTAGATGCTGATTGCCACTCAATTGTGCATATGAGTTCTAACATATATATACTTTTATTCATCTTGATGAGAGTACATTGCTCAATGAGAATTTACGTTAAGTGATAGTTATAATTAATATTAGAATGCGATAATGCGAAGAATGTCACTTTTTCACAATTTAAGTCTTTGTAGTGGCAGGGATTTACATAGGGCATAGAGTCTTCCAACTACTATGTTGGAATAATCCATGTTTGTTTCTGAGTCCATCTCAATTGGTGGCTTACACGCAGCTAGTGAGGTCATAGTCTGCCTTAGCATGTAGTTTTACACTACACTCAATCGGGGTTATACATACTAAACGGCACCATAGCTCTTCTCTAGGGTACTGTACACATGTAGGCTTGTACAGTGACAAATCCGGTGGATAAGGAGGCCACTGAATGCCAGACCACACATCTCACATTGTCCATGAACAGCTCCAGGCCTCCAGGCAGCGCACAGGTTCACCACATACCTGGCAGCAGTCTTCAGAGAGGGACACACCTTTGCAACCTTCCAGGCCATATGAGGTGTGATGTCAGGATGGATCGATGTCCAGGAAGTGACGTGTATCTGGGTATGCAGGAACCCTACTCTTCCACGTCTCTAATTCCTTCATTCTCACTGCCTACTTTACTTCCCTTTTCCATAACTTTTGAGCAGTAAATGACCCAGATTTGACAAATCAGTCAAGATGGACTAGAAGTTCATATTTAGAGAGCAAATTATATATGTCCTTAATAAGGCCTAAGTTGGATGCTGCACAGCTATACCGATACAGTGAGAGTCTTGTTAGAAACAGCTTCCAACCGATGCTCGCAGGTTTCACCACCATGCATATTCCCAATGGTGTTTCTGACTTTCTCCCAGCAATAATACTAGCGATATGTATGCGAAATACTCTTGAAAGTGGCGTTATATCCAAAATCAACTAATTCCACCTTACAATAACAGTATCTGGAATCTCCCAGGCTAGAGCACCGAGGTTATTGTCAGTGATTCGACAGGGTAATACCATGGTGAGATAGAAACAACATTACTTTTTTTCAATTTAAAACGTTGCTATTTTTTAAAGCAGTGCAGAAAGCCCCATGCAAAAATTAATATCTGTAATGATTTGATTAGCTCAACGTTGTTTTATGTACATGTTTATTCAGTTGCGATGTATTGTTAATTGTTAATGTATTGTAATTCTTCGTATTACATGGTTTGTTATCATACGTAATGGTGTCCCGTCGATACAAAGCAGCTCTCCTGGTGTCTGATTGGGCAGTTCTGATTTTAGTCACGTGATTTATCCAGAATGTCATTAAATGTAACGAGACCTAGTTTCACTCTTTAACTCGTGGATAGGCTACTCGTTTAGATATGTTTGTATCCACGAAAAGTATAGCAAAGAATATGAAATTCGACTTTATGTTACCCTTCAATAAGAATGTTACTTTCTCCTCTCTTCATTAGTATGTTTAATAGATTACTCAGCGATTATTCAACGAGTTTGAGATTGGCACCTTATGTGCTATTGATATTCTAATAACGTTTCGATAAATGTAGGCTGTAATTAAAAATGTAACAAAATTGAAGTTAAACTGTTGAAAAGTGATCACAGGATATATATATATATATATATATATATATTGAACCAATTCATATACATTGTCATTATTATATAGTCCAGAGGCAGGCCAAATTACTATGTTGTGATTATTAACAAGTGTTTCTTTGCTTTTTTATATAGTACCAAGTGTCTTGATAGTATTTAGCCCGGGTGGCTTTTTCAAAATCCAAGATGGCTGCCATGAACGTATAAATCTATAATTCTTCACAACGTTTGTTCTAGATTGAGTAGAAGAACATAATTGGTGATGAATTATATATATATAATTATATATTTTCATTGTCAAACAATGTTAATTCAGTATTTGGGGATCATTGTTTGCGAAAAAAATATCCAAATTGGCCGCTAATTACACTAAAAAAAACACAAAGAAAAGAAATCATTTTGAATCATGATTGCTGATATTACAATGATTACCTCTTCCAATAGCTATTTACTATGATAAATATATGTAACAGTCATGTTTAAAACATCACAAGGCTTAATGTCCATTTCTAATTTAAACAACATAATCCTAAGAACTCCTGCAGCCGACCAGTATTATCATTCTGGTAACTGCTGCCCCCTTCATGAATTCTCATTATCCCGTTAACCCCTGCTTCCCGTTACTTTTATTATACTGGTAACCCCTGCTGTCCCGCTGTCTATTGTTCTTATCATGATGAAAACTCCTGCTGCTCAAAATTTTTATCATCCTTGATAACCCATAACCTTATCATCCATCCATAATTCTTATTATCCTGATAATCTCTGCTATCAATTTTTCTTATTTTCCTGGTGACCCCTGCTGCCAATCAGTATTATCATCCTGGTAACCCATGTCGCCCATCATTCCTATCATCCTGCTACCCCCTGCTGCCCATTATTATCATTATTATCCTGGTAACCCATGTCGCCCATCTAAGAACTTGAAGGTGTTGTCTACGAAGTTCCTATTGTCAACGGGCATATTTCGAATAAAATCCTCTACAATCCGGCATGCCGCACCCATTGTTAATAGAGTATACTGACAGCAGTCAATTGAGTTAAGTACGCCATATGTCACGCCAAGATTTACAAAGATACTGTGATGTTTTCTGCATTATGCAATTGAAGCAAATCCCTCAGCACCTTTTACATTTAACGGTTACACGTTTTCCCAATAAATACTTTCCCATAACACGTTTGTTGACAAAACAACGCCGAGTAAAGGTACATGTAGCTAACCCTTAACTTTCTCACCGATGATATACAACAGCAGTTTCCTGTGAGAACCTGGACGTATTCTCATGGGGAATCAATCACCGGTTAGACGATTTACGCGATACAACGTCAATTTCGCAATAAGTGACGTAAATTAGAACCCGGGCCGCAGTAATGATGTAAACACAGTTAGGCACTAGGAACGCATGGCGGGGATGTCAACATGGGCGCACATGTCAACGTCGCAAATTGTCCGTAGCTACAAAGTTGATAACAAAGTTACGCTCCTTCTTTGATGGCCCCATTCTTGTAAACTCACTCAAGAAGCCGTGATCAGTTCTGGGGATTATCGAGCAAAATATGGAACCAGTAGTCTAAAACAAGAAGGAATCAAGCTATTTTTTGCGATTCGGTTATTCTATCCTTTCTTAAACATCCCCATTTAGGAAAGTTTACCCTAAAACTAGTCATAACCGTATCAACAAGCGGATTTGATGAACAAACCAGAGTTGGATGTCGTCCCCATCTGTTTTCTGTCTGCAAGCAGGATTTCCACTTCTAAACGGAGTCATACTGAACTCATTCAATTTGGTAACATCAATTGTTGGTTTCATTCAACGTTCATAATTGGATGAATAAAAGGTAAATCGGTTAATTAATTCAAACACATTAAAGAATTATGTACTCAAGATACAATCATTTATGAAAGGAGTACTTGTCATCTAGCATTGATCATACCCCTACTCCTACCCCTTCTCCTACCCCTACTCCTATCCCTACTCCTACCACAACCCCTACTCCTACCCCAACTCCTACCCCTTCTCCTACCACAACCCCTACTCCTACCCCTACTCCTACCCCTACTCCTACCACAACCCCTACTCCTACCCCTACTCCTACCCCTTCTCCTACCACAACCCCTACTCCTACCCCTACTCCTACCCCTACTCCTACCACAACCCCTACTCCTACCCCTACTCCTACCCCTACTCCTACTCCTACCCCTACCTCTAAGTCAACTCCTACCCCTATTCCTACCCCTACTCCTACCTCTACTCCTATCCCTACTCCAATCCCTACTCCTACCCCTACTCCAACCCCTACTCCTACTCCAACTCCTACTCCTACCACTTCTTCAACCCCTACGCCTATCCCTACTCCTATCCCTACTCCAACTCCTACCCCTACTCCAACCCCTACTCCTACCCCTTCTCTTACCCCTACTCCTACCCCTACTCCTACCCCTTCTCCTACCCCTACTCCTACCACAACCCCTACTCTTACTCCTACCCCTACCTCTACGTCAACTCCTACCCCTATTCCTACCCCTACTCCTACCTGTACTCCTATCCCTACTCCAATCCCTACTCCTACCCCTACTCCAACCCCTACTCCAACCCCTATTCCAACATCTACTCCTACTCCTTCTTCAACCCCTACTCCTATCCCTACTCCTATCCCTACTCCAACCTCTACTCCTACTCCAACCTCTACTCCTACTCCAACTCCTACTCCTACCCCTACTCCAACCCCTACTCCAACCCCTATTCCAACCCCTACTCCAACCCCTACTCCTACTCCTACTCCAACTCCTACTCCTACCACTTCTTCAACCCCTACTCCTATCCCTACTCATATCCCTACTCCAACCCCCACTCCTACCCCTTCTCTTACCCCTACTCCTACCCCTACTCCTACCCCTTCTCCTACCCCTGCTCCTACCACAACCCCTACTCTTACTCCTACCCCTACCTCTACGTCAACTCCTACCCCTATTCCTACCCCTACTCCTACCTCTACTCCTATCCCTACTCCAATCCCTACTCCTACCCCTACTCCAAACCCTACTCCAACCCCTATTCCAACCTCTACTCCTATCCCTACTCCTACTCCTACTCCAACTCCAACTCCTACTCCTACTCCAACTCCTACTCCTACCATTTCTTCAACCCCTACTCCTATCCCTACTCCAACCCCCACTCCTACCCCTTCTCTTACCCCTACTCCTACCACAACTCCAACCCCTACTCCTATCCCTACTCCAACCCATAGTCCTACTCCTACTCCAACTCCTACTCCTACCACTTCTCCAACCCCTACTCCTATCCCTACTCCAACCCCTACTCCTACCCCTACTCCTATCCCTACTCCAACTCCTACCCCTATTCCTACCCCTATTCCTACCCCTACTCCTATCCCTACTCCAACTCCTACCCCTATTCCTACCCCTATTCCAACTCCTACCCCTATTCCTACCCCTATTCCTACCCCTACTCCTATCCCTACTCCAACTCCTACCCCTAATCCTACCCCTACCTCTAAGTCAACTCCTACCCCATCTCCAACCCCTACTCCTACCCCTTCTCCTACCCCTACTCCAACCCCTACTCCTATCCCTACTCCAACTCCTACTCCTACCACTTCTCCAACCCTACTCATATCCCTACTCCAACCGCTACTCCTACTCCTACTCCAACTCCTACCCCTACTCCTAACACAACTCCTACCCCTACTCCTAAAACAACTCCTATCCCTACTCCTAACACAACTCCTACCCCTACCCAAACCCCTACTCCAATCCCTACTCCTAACACAACTCCTACCCCTACCCAAACCCCTACTCCTAACACAACTCCTACTCATGCCCCTACCCCTACTCCTACCCCTACTCCTACCAGAACTCTTATCCCTACTCCTACTCCTACCAGAACTCTTATCCCTACCCCTACTCCTACCACAACTGCTACCCCTACCCCTACTTCTACTCCTGCCCCTACCCCTACTCCTACTCCTACCTGAACTCTTATCCCTACTCCCACTCCTACCACAAATGACGCGCTACAACCGAGCACACTGTATACTTCACTACGTCAAGTAGACCTTTTCGTTACTGATAGTAGATTCAAGTTGAATTTTTTTGTTGATTAAAGGCGTTTAAAAGTCGTTAAACATACCCGCAAGGTGACAAACCTTCTTTTGTTTAGAATTGTTGGAATAGGAATGGTAGGAAAAGTTCCCCTCCCCCTCCGCATATGTTTAAAAATTACAGAATCCACCGCTTCAGATTCATGAATGGCCGTCCGATAATCTTAAATCCTCGAAAACTCCAGTTTAAAGAATTTAATGTTTTATAGCTAAATACACTTGTCAAAGATGTGAATTTGACTAGGGATTAATGAAAGTTTAACATAAATTCGAGAGATTTAGTGTTACAGCAGATTAGTCCACACTTTCATACACCTTGACAAGTACATCTCTTTCCACACTCTCATACACCTTGACAAGTACATCTCTTTCCACACTTCCATATACCTTGACAAGTACATCTCTTTCCACACTTCCATACACCCTGACAAGTACTGGTCAATCGACCGTAACATATATCTTGACAAGAACTTCTCAATCCACAGTTACATACACCCTGACAAGAGCTTACAGCAAGAAGCTACAAGCACGTAACGGCATGCTTATCAAACTGATGTAAACAAATTCTTGACAGCTAAAGAGCTAGAAATGTTTTCTTGTTTAAATTACCTTCCCATTCTACCAACACTTTCTTGTATTAGTTTTTTCTTCTATTATACAACATGTCACTTAAAGCATGTACCGCTTAATTGACAACAAGACAGAGTAGATGTTTAAGACCTAAACTTGTTTGGTAATTGGAAAGAAATGTAAAATCTATGATTTGAAACACAGTGCACCTGAGATGTTGGAAGGAAGGTGAGACAACAAGACGGTTTTATACCTCTACTTCTGAGCAACAGGTGTCTCTAGCTACATGAAACCTTGCTTCATAGCCTTGCTGACTTGATAAAATCTATCTTTTAGTTGGACTTTTTAAGATTAATCTCATTGGTTCCGGTAATATGCATAGCTGAAGAGTAGTCTGAGAGATAAGTTGATCAGAAAACAGATGTTTTGTTGATTACCTTGTGACCTAAGGTTTCATTTTGTTATTTTTGAAATTTCAAGGGGAATATAGATGTTTCTCCCTATTTAAAATAGCGACAAATCTATTTCCAAGCAGATATGCTATGTTAAATAATTCACAGGTGGAATTTACTGCTTGTTCGTTTCGATCGGAATTTAGATATTTGACAAGAAACAAAATGTTTCCATGCAAGTGTTGTCTCTTGTCCAGTCCTTGATGTTGAAATGAAAACAAATCCTGAACAAACTATAAAACGCAAAAGAAGGAGAACACGCAATCTCAGCGGTACGTTTTGATTTTATATATTTTGGAAAATATGGTAATTTCCCCCCTAAAAATTGGTTGACTGAAATGGTATCTGAATAGCATATGACCCTTAGCTAAAATGTCCGGAAATTGCTACCAGTAACCAAGCTTGTCCTTATCCATGACATCATTTTAAAACGGACACTGAAACACTGATGTAGTAACGTTAATCCAATGATTCTAAGAAATGTGGTTTTAAATAACATATTATTTACCTTTGAAAACGAACCTAAATGTCATATGTGCTGATATAAAATCAAAACATTTTAACTTTTCATGTCTAAAAGACATATAATTTTATTATATTACAAATACTGGTTTTCAATTAAAATCTAAAAACAGCCTTTTAAATGCACAGAGGTGTAGATATCACGTCCAATAGACATGGATACTAATTATATAACCTAAAAAACCAACAAGCTTTAAAATGTGTCTTTTTGGTAACAGTAGATACTTCGTGATCAAATGACACCATTGATGTTTGGCACTTATGACTCCAACAACTCACGGAGTGGCTCTTTAACCTTGCAAGTTTTCACAATATATTTCAACCACAATGTTTCTTCCATGCAATTAGAGAATTCAGACTTCGTATTGCAATTCAAATGTGTGTAAGCAGAACATTTCTTATAGGTTTGTCATTTTGTCGACAGTTTCTTACATACTGTCAGATTTGTAATATTTCATTAAGTGAAAATCGATGAAAATATATGTTAATCGTTATCCCATAATTTCATGATGTAAGTAAAGTGTGTAAAAATCACGTAAAATGTTTCACAAATGTTTTGTGACGTCTTAACTGTTTTCTTTCCAAAGAGTGATTGCGACAACTGCGCGGTACCTATCCCAAACAAACACATCACCCACTGACTGGTCCGTCATGTGCCCCTTAGATGTATTAACCTTTACCAAGTAATTGAGTTAGGAGGAAGGTTAAAATCTCTAACTCAATTGTTCATAACATAATTTCATTTACAAACTTCAAATCAAACCACTGATCATCTTAACGCCTACAACAGACGATCAGACACGCATCAAGGTTCCCATTATGATGTCAGAACAAATTAAAGCGCAGTTTGTCGTGTACCTAATAAAGGCTACAGCAATACAGTATTACTCCCTAACATTGCGCACCTTCAAATGAGACTAGAAGCATCAGAGGAAGAGACAAATTAAGTATTAATGTGCTATCGTAAAACATCGTAGTTCAGTATTCAGACGACTCCAAGGTGATGTGAGAAAGACTGATGTCTCTTAGAGAGCGCAGCTTATTTTGTTACAGGACTTTTATTAGGACAATACTGTATTAAATGGAAAATGCAGCGGAGGCTAACCATTTTCTTAATAAAGTTTCACGTGAAGACGAGCGTGGATTCAAACGTGCCTTATCAAGAAGAATGCCAGTATGAGCGTGACGATATCCCAAGATGTGACCGATACAAAACGTGCTAATAATCGTGAACGGGTGGAACCATGCTATCCTCAAAATCATCGCCATCCTTTATGATAACTGTTTACTTGATAGGGAGTATCATTCACGATTATCAGCAGTTATTAAACAGATGATCAGCGTGTTTATACATAGATATTCAGTACGTGTGGGGAACGTGCTGTGTTGGATCACACCCCGTTAAGCCGCGCACCCTTGTCAAGTCTGTAGGTACCCCACCCTTGGAACCCGTGTCACCAGCCAGCTTGTACCTCTCACAGATACTTATCTAACTTTCTCTCGCTCCATGTACTACAGTAACTATTCTGCACATTCATTGTAAAGAAAGCGACTCCCACGCGTGGATTAACACATTGGGCTCTGGCCGTGTGACGCGTTCCTCTCAAACAGAAACGTTTTGCATCTTAGTGTTACTTTATTGTCAGCATGTTTTTATCTCGCTGGGATCAAAGTGATGAATCCATTCGAGGTGTCATGGTCCACAGGGGAGATAATCCATTCAACACTTTTATTTATTTGCTCGTACAAAAGAGTTCTTGCGTGATGAAAAGCATCTATAAATACGGCCCGCTGAGTCTGTAATTGTTTGAAGACCCTTGTGAAACAGATCTAGCATTCAAAATAAAGACTGAGGTTAGAGCACTTGTATGCATCTGTCGACTATAAGCATGAAAACATAAAACGCTTTCCTGCACACCATAAACACCGTCCAGTACCCAGTCTAGGCGATTGTTGTCGGAGAAAAGAACTGAGAGAAGTGATTATTAATTAACCCTTATTCTGAAACAGCTGAACTAATCACTTCCGAGAATACACAAGACTGTATTTGTGGTCTATTTCGTTGCTTTATTGATGACAGTGTACATGTAAACTCTTCAAAAAAAGAAACTTGACACCGACTTTCAAAGTGCAATATAAAGACCACAGATGCAAGTTAAACATAGAAATGAAAACTAAAACGCTGTTTGAAGATATCTGTTCAGTAAATTTTATTCAGAATAAGCATGATCTTGAAATGCACAGGTGCACAAGTGTTTCAACATAACAGGGGTGCACAAATGTCAGTATCGGGTATGGCCACCATTGGCATTGATTATTGCTTGGCACCGACGACCCATGGATGCAATCAAGTTGTCAATCACAGCCTGTGGAATGTTCTGCCATTCGTACTGAAGTGCTGCAAGAAGTCCTGGAAGTGTTTGGGGTGGTGGATTCCTACTGCGCACGCGTCGATCCAGTTCGTCCCAGAGATGCTCAATTGGTGACAAATCTGGTGACCTGGCTGGCCATGGCAATGTTTGGACATTGTTACGCTGTAAAAAGTCTTAACAAACACGTGCAACATGTGGTCGAGCATTGTCCTGCTGAAACAGACCACAGTGGACGTTGACGTGAGGAATAACGTAAGGCTGTAGGATCAAGTCCCTATACCGTACTCCTGTGAGGTTACCCACAACATGCACAAGGGGTGTCCTAACACCGTGACGAATCCCGGCCCACACCATGACACTCCCACCTCCAAATGGGACAACCTCCTGAACACAGTTGGCAGCATAACGTTCTCCACGACGTCGGTATACACGTGCTCGTCCATCACTTCGTCGAAGCAGAAAACGGGACTCACCAGTGAAGAGAACGGTTCTCCACCTTGCACGTGCCCATCTCATCCTCTGTTGACACCACTGGAGACGTTCCGCCAGGTGACGTTGCGTTAAAACGGGACGTCGAACCGGTCGTCGTGGAAAAGGTCCAGCCTCTCTCAGCCTGTTGCGTACCGTTTGGTCGGAAATTCGACGCAGGTCTGGTATCTGCGTTGTTGTTGTCGTTGTTGTCCTGGTGCGTTCCCGAAGGTGGAGCAGTCGGATGTACCAATCTTTGGCCCGAGTAGTCACCCTTGGTCTGCATGACCTTGGCCTATCATCAACGCTGTTTCGGGTTTTGAAACGGGTCCACAATGAAGAGATGGTCTGTCTGGACACGCCAAAGTGTGTTGCAACATCTCGCTGCGTCGCTCCTGCTTGCAGTCTGCCAATAGCGTTGTTGCGTTGCGCTCTTGGCATTCTTCAGGTCGCTGTACCGATGTTGTGTAGTCTGAATGAACAGCGGCTGATATGGCTTTTTATACCCCTAAATCAGACGTGTCTGCATGTAAACCTTCATGATCCCATGCTGCACGTGCTTTGGCAGAAAATGCATTTGGACGAATCGCTCGTTTTCGTCCCTGAACACAACGTAAACATTTTGGGCCATTGTTTTTGGTAAATTTACACTTTTGAGCAAGCCTTTCTTTAAAGTACAGGTATGTTATCATGAAAAAAATTGACCTGTTTCGAAAAAATCAATTTCGCATGAATGTCAAGTTTCTTTTTTTGAAGAGTTTATATAAGACCAGAATCTAAACCTCAGAAGGCTTGCTATTTATCGAAGTTATATACACTACTGTCGTAATAATGAACATGCATACTTATGTTTCTTAAAGGCCAACCATTCACCGAATCCCAAACTTTTTTTCAAGTCTGACAGGATAGCGTATCTTACTAATCATTTTTGTTGAGAAAACTTGTGAAGTCCTTTATCACTGCAATTAATAGAGTTCGTTTAACCTTATTTGCCTTCACTATAAACGAGGAGTCCTCTCCTTTTGAACCCTTACATACATATATTCATATAATACATTTATGATTTGCTTGAAAGACTCTAGGTTTCAGCAAATGATTGAAGCATCTTATTTACGAACACAGATCACATAAGATGTTGAAGACTCTGATTCAAATAACCATTTGATATTTTCTATAGAGTCGTACCAATTTGCCTGCAATAATACATGTATGATATTACGAACACACGAGTACGTACTTGACTCAACGAACTCAAACAAAGGGGCGCCGTTAGTACAAAATGTGTTTATTCCAGTAGGCGAACTTGGCGATAAAGCTATTTGGGAGATGTGTGATCAAAGATGCTGTCAGATGTTATGTTTGCAAGTGAAATGGACAGGGAGCAGTCACCTCTTCAGGGGGGAAAACAAACTAATCACGATTTCGGTTCATTCCACCCCCGAGATGAGACACAGCACATAAAGCATACACATTCCTGATCGAGAGAGCGAGGTGATTGGCTCAAGACTCCAAAGTTCAGAAGAGATTATTGCCTTACCGGCGGTGCCAGTAAGCATTTTAGTACATTGAACTCGGAGGGATGGGGCGAGTCACATCTCCGTGGTCAATCAGCTGGAAGGATGGGCAGCTCTACTGATAACGTCAACATGTTTATGCTCTACCAGCTCATTTCGTTTCTCAGAACGTCTCGGTCTGCTGGAGACATGGGATTGGTCCGTAGCTCCCCTGCTTAATACAGACATTTTGGTAAATTTCAACTAATGATGGACAATGTTTCATTCATTATCATCATTAGGTTCTACAAATATGAGTATGGTGCTTTTATTCTTTAAATCTTACGCTCCAATGAAATACTTAGATTACCATGACATCTGACCTCTATTACAACATATCAACTCCTTGTACAAAAACCTATCAATGTTAAAATCCTTGTCTGTGATTTCTTTCACATTGCAGGTTGTTCAGGTACAGATTGCACCTTCTTAAAGGTTCATTTAGACCAGCTGCATTGTGCTTTGATGGAAACAAATAGCGTCATTGGTTCACAACTTGAATAAAAGGGTGTCAATTTGCAAAGAGGGAGGCATGGTCACACATGGGTACGCTTCTGGCTTTTTGTCTGTGTAGTTACTACTTTAGAAGTAGAAAGTTTTGAAAGATGTGTTTTTCTATTAGCTCATTAGGTCTGAAAGACACTATGAGTTTTTGGCATATCGTAACGTCCAGCATCCGTTCGGTCGTCCATCTGTAAACGTTTCGCTTTTTTTACATTTTCTCATGAACCAATCACTATTAAGAAGTTTTAAGCCTGTGTATAGGTACCTTGGGCAATGGCAACAAAGAAGATGTTCTGTTTCATATTGACTTGGAGATTCCTAGCAAAATTGGTTTCTTTAATACTAGGGTTTTGAGAGTGGACATCCTGTCCCACCAAGATATGTCAAGAGTGAGGGTGAGAGGGGGGTGGGTAAGAGGGGGGAGGGTGAGAAATCAGGACTGAATCTACAAACTTGAGTCCTACTGTAAACAAAGAAAATATTAAGGAGGACAAGTTCAATGGATTGCCAACTTCTTTATTGCTTCTACAATGCCTATCAAAGAAATATATTACTGTGAAGATTTTTGCTTCTTATGCAAAACCGATTTCGCTTAAAGGTTTAGGGAGAATGCCTGCCACACCCATTTTTGAAGGGGGGAGTGAGTCCAAAATTTACAAATTTGGATCCTCTAGATATCCCTCCCCACAAATAATTCATGGATGGCAGACTACGCCCGTTTACGCCTGCTGATTAACACCTTGACAACTACCTAAAAACTAGTTTTCAAAACATCTGAAAATGTTAGAAAAAGGCAAATATTTCCAACTGACGAGTACACAGATAAAGCATCTCTCTCGATATTACTATCGACCCCAAGTCAAGTGATCTACCATATAAGTTATTTGGCAAATATGTACGTGATCAGGGTATAAAGTCAATTCTTAAATACTGGAAGTATTTAATGCAAAGTTGTAATAAATCCGCATGAACTACGATGTCGGAAACATTCAATTTTTACTTACCGCCGGAAAAAAGAAAACGGTAGCCCTATGGTTTATCCAACAAAAATACTGAAACTGTGTTTAAGAAATCAGTTCTATCACAGGGTTGCCTTAAAACACTATATTATATTATTAGTGTTTTACATATATATTTGTAAAAGACTACAAATCTACTACTCTACTGAACTTAAATTATGAGCTTCCTAACTTCCTAGCATTAATGGTTTATAGAAAGAAGTGAAAATGGAACCATTCGCTCTTTAGCTCTTTAGCGCATCAGTAGTTTTTCATGATAATATTGTAATGGGTCAAAAACTTGCACATAAGAACATTGTGGTCAAAAACACCTGTCAACTCAAGATTCAATTTATTTGCTTGAGTTGCACATAATGACTCGTACATAACCACATACTAACACCTATCTGCTGTCAATAAATTTTTGATTAAAATTAACTATAAGCATTTAAAACAACCAACCTTCTTCCACTGACCCCCTCCACTACTTACCACAATCTCCCTATACACCACCCTCAAAAGAAAATATTATTCAGCAAGTCAACATAAAGCCCTGCTCTGGTCAGCTAAGCTCACACTGGAAACGTTCTCAACACATTTGCTAGCCAGTTGTCGATGTTTTAGTTTGAATATTATTTGTACAAGAGACATGAACTCAGACTGTTTATTTGAATCCTAATTACCTATCTTTAAAATTTATAAGACTCCTAGCATTGATGGTTTCTTGAAAAGTCAGAAGATTTGAGGGTGTGAACCCTGCCATGCCCATATTTGCATTCAGAAACGAGGTACATTCCCACAAAATTTCAGATTTTGGGGTGCAGCATTTATTGAGGGGAAGTCTAAAATGTGAAAAGGTTACAGACTATGGCCCACGGGCTTACTGAAAGCCATGATCTTTCAGGCCAGATGTGATAAAGGAGATTTGAGGGTGAAACTGCTGCAACAGCACACTTGGAGAAAAGTCAAGACCAAATGTACAAACCTCAGCCTCTAAGTAACAGAGATGTTAAGAGTTACTTAGTTGAGCTTACTATGGCATTTAAATGTATAAGGTATGCTTGCCACTCACATCTGCGAGGGGGTTCAGACCAAATGCATATACTTCTGTTTGTGCAAATGTCTGCTCTGGGGTTGAGCAGTTCTGAAGGAGAGATACAGATATCAACTCCTCACTGAATGTTTCTTTCAATGACAACCCAAAATGCTGTTACAACTTATTTATTTCACAGCACATAGAATATATTATACAAGACACTTAACAATTTGTACATCAAAACAATACATACAATTGGATGAGTGGATTACAGGCTCTGGTTAGACAGACACCACTGGAATCCTGTCCTTAATGATGAGTATAAGTACTAGCTTAGGTCCTTGAAGGGCATTTAGATATGAAAGAAATAGACTAACATCATGATTTCTGATAAAAAAATTCTTTACCTTATAGTCATAAATCTAAGTGTAAATACTTACTCCTGCATCAGGTGGATAAAGAATACCAAGTCTGTATACTAAATGCTAGCATAGAACAACAATATTGTGGAACTTATTGCAAATCCTCATTGTTTAACATATTCATGGATTTCAATCTGTCAGTTAGGTTTGCTATGCATTCTATGAATCCCTTTCTTGCCTACCATTCACCTGATGAAGGTGTCATCATATTCTCCATGAAGTCTTGTATGATCCACTAGAGAAGATGTTATCAGGAAATCAACCCCTCTGATACATTTCACTTCTGTAGTCCCTTCAAAGAGTTTATAGTAGTTGTAGCTAACAGATTCTATTCTAGAAAGGATATTCTGAAAAACTTAAACTCCTTTACCTCTAAACACAGACTAATTATCTCTCATGATCTTCATAAGTTACATCACAACCAAACACCTTTGTATGTGTACAACTTGACTTGTCAACAATATAGTTGGGACTGTTGAGTTTTGTATTTGAACAATCATTATGCACTGTTTCCACAAATGTTGAACTTAGAATTAGCAAGGTTTCCCTGTTATGGCCTTAGATTATGAAATACACTACTTTAGGCAATTGTATTTAACTACACTGGGAGAATAACTGAAAGACAAAGGTTATCTCACATCTCAACATGTATTTACATTTGCTACAAATCATATTAATTTACAAGGGAACTTTAATACAACTCATATTTTAAAAAAATTCTCAGCAAGAATGCTTTAATTTCTTGGCAAGAACATTCAATCTGTTATCAGTATTTCATTATTATTGTTATCATCTACGTAACCTATTGGAATTCCTTCTTCAAAATCAGGTCAACTGCCATCTTCTGACTAGAACACACTGACCTTTCAACTTTAGATAAACATGGAGTTAAAAGTTTAAAATAAAACAAAGGCAGATAGCAGAGAATCTGAACTATCCTCTGACTTAGTAAACCTAAATTAAACTAACCAAGCACCTTTCAGATCTTTAAATTAAATTCAGTATATCAATGATATAAAGATGATACAATCAAGTGCCAATAAACTTTACATAAGGAACAACAACATAAAGTGTAGAATGTATTCATGTGATGCATAACAATTCTCTTTGTTTTGTCTACATCACTCTCTTTATCAACAGCATACGCTTCAAACAATAACCCAACATACCTGAAGTGTTAAGTGCAGCACATTTCCCAAATATATGTGCAAATCAAGTATAATAGTTTCCAAATACTGACACGTTATGATTATTAGACAACTATTACTGGAGGACTGAGTTCATTCTACAACATAACTGGACACTTTTTTTTATTGTTTTAGAAGAGGATTGTTTTAAAACATCTCTAAACTAAATATCGATGATATTAACAGGATGTCATTGAGTGTAATCTCAGAGCTTCATCAATTGTAGGATGAACTTTACTGAGCTTTTTCTCCATTGCTTGTATGAAGACAACAGTACTATCTGCTTTGTTCATTGAAAGCTAGTCTGAATTGATAGCTTTATATAAACTTGAAACATCACACAAGCTTTGGTACTGGTAGGAATGTTTTTATGACCATGAAGGACTATGACAACTGGAATGTTGAACTTAAATAAATAAATGGAATATTTACATAAAAAAAAGAGATCATTCATAAAAATCTGAAAATAGTAACACCATAAAATAGTATTTGTCAGTGCTTGAACTACAATTTTCTATATCAAGAAAAGTAATCACATTAAGTATGAAATAACTTATATAATTGATTGACTATACAAGACACGACTTTCTTTATACTATTAAGAGAGCAAATCTCTGAATATCACCAGAAAAAAATAAAAACATTTTGGCAAAAATACTATGCTGGGTACAAACCTTGCATTTTATTATATCAGAACTTTGCCAAGTCTCTAAACAATTGGATTAAAAACTCTACTAGGCCAGCTTACTTTATATGTTTTGTGTTTTATAAAAGAAATCCCCATAGAATAATTTGAATGAGACATTATCCTACCACTGCTAGACTTACCCAGATACATGTACTGGAATGTTCCTTTCACTACAAGGGATTCTACTGGAAGAAGAATAAAGACAGAACAATAATTTGCTGGACTTGATTTGTTACATTTTCAAGCTTTGACTATTATTTTTTCAGAGGAAAGTAATGCTAAAGATACGCTGTACAGATGACACAGTTATCACAAAAGAATTGTCTCTTCATCTTTCCTTTACTTTTGGAATAACTTAAGTAAATGCCTGAAGGACTTGCAAACTCTCGAAAATAATGAAAAGGACATTGAGATCCACAGAAAGGGAAGAGATAGTAAAATTACTAGCAGATCTGAGAGACCGTGTGAGCATCATTTAACCCTTTGACAATTGGCCTGCATGCGCACCCTTATGAAACTTATCTTCCTGACAAATCAGCAAGTAAAGTATTCAATCAAAGTGTATTGTTTTCCCAAGGTTCCAGGCAAATAATTATTCATCTTTTATCAATATATTGTCTGTAAAATTCCCAAGTGTTATCACTTTTTAGCTGAAAAAGGTTCAATGAGATCTTTTAAATAGACCTGAATGGCATCTATCTTCTTTAATTCCTTGCTTGTAGAATAATTTTTACATTCAAGCACATTATGAATATCTAGTAAGGAAAAGGTTCTCTCAAATCTCTCAAAGACACAACCTATTCTGTCTTAAACCCTTTGCTTTCAGATCTATTTCCACACCCCTAGAGGCCGTGAGAACTCCGATGAGCAGACTCAGAGGTCCCAGGAGAAGAGATGGTGTTTGACAAGCATGTCCTTCACACCTTCCCGGAATGGTTTGTAGCCGTCTGATTGTTTGGGCAGTTCCCAGTCTTTGGACAAGTTAAAGGAAAACTGGGCTAGGAGTCTGAAACAGTAGGATGTCAACATACTGGAGTCTGACCATGGGGATTTAGCACATCTAGCAACATCCAAAAAAAACACAAGTTCAAAATATGAAAGCTGGTTTGTTCAAGATGCTTCACAACCATGCCACAGAAAACTTGTCGCACACATTTGTCACATGATATAAAATAAACTAAATCAAACAGAATATCTAATTATTGCACTTAAAAAAAATACAAAATGCAAAATAAATCAACAAAAACAACAGCAGTGCAATGAACATTTTTATGCCAATCATTTCTGCTCATTAAGCAGGTAAACACGTCCTGAGCAGAGAATATATATGATTTCAATGATTCCTTTGATGAAATATACTTGTAAAATAAGCAATTCATTAAAAAAAAATTAAAATATGAAAAGAAATTGAGGATTTCTGAATAATAACATGTAACTTTGGATGGATTTGAACATAATTATTAATAGAAGGTTTGCATTTCCCTCCACTTTCCACCATGTCAACTTTTCTACAGGCAAAGAAACAAAACAAACCAATGCTCTAACATGAGAGCTATTAAGCTAAAGTTATTATGTAGTTCATTGTCATTTTTACAATAATTAACTTAGCCAAGATCATCTACCGGTATATCACTTTCAAACAATTCAAACCATAATCCTAGCTACAAAATAAGGAGATTAACATAATCAAAACTCTTGTAACATATAAGCACATATTTGAGAATTTCATCACAATCCACTGAAAATCCTTGATAAATTCAACAAGAAGTATCATCTGCCTGACACACAAGGACCATGTCCACAGTTATTGGCACTAGTCTAACTGCTCCAATCCCTTGTCAAACTTGCACAGCCATCTGGGAACTCTGACGTTGCTGCTCTTTAGACTACTGTCCAATATGGACATGTAACACAGGGCAGCAGGATGTGACTGTAGGTCCACAATAACACAACACAGACTAATGGACACACAGACACACATGCAGGGGAGGACATAGCTACAGGTCCCAACTGAACAGGTGGTGCTTTATCAACATGTCTCGAACACCCTCTTTCAAGATGGCCGGGGACGGTTTGCGAGGAAGTTCCCAGTCTTGGGACAAATTAAATGCAAACTGAGCCAAAATTCTGCAATAAATATCAACTTTGTCAAAAAACTATAAAAAAATCTAGAAAATCATTCTTGCAAAAGTATAATGCACTTTCCTGAAATAAAAATGAATAAAAATGCAATGAGAAAAAGAATTTCAAGAATAAAACTTAGAAATAATGTGAACAAGAAAAATAAAATTGTTTGAGAATACATTGATGTACAAAATGCTGATGTAAAACATAAAGAGAGCACAGAAAGCAGACCGTGCCCAAGCAAGACCACATCCAACCGGCAACATGGAACAGCTACAGTGTCACAGTTCCCAACTAAACAGGTGATAGGCAACCAGGATTTCACGTGCACTCTTAACAATGGCAGACTCCACATGGTCTCGGGAATGGCTTATTTCACGATCGATAGACAAATTGAAGGCTAACTGGGACAAAATTCTGAAACACAAAAGACACACAAACTGAAGAAAGTGAAACAAAAATATAAGCAAAACAGAATGGAAGGTCTGTACAGGAATTAAAAGTCTTTAACCACAGCCATACAGTGATAAGAAGAAAAGTAAAAGTTAGTAAGGTTAGTATAAGATGCATGATACATCAGTTTAGATAATAGGTGTACAAGAATCAGATGACATCTTGCCTAAAGAAGGTAAACCATAATAATGAGAGATGGGTTCAGGGAAAATAAGGACAGCGTTTTCACAAGGGCTCCAATCTAGACATTTGTGAAGTAAATCACATCATAAGGAAAGTTCAGCTGCTGATATTTTTGCGGTGATGTAAAGATAACCATCTTCATAACATTTGCTACAAAGCAACAGCAAAAGCGTATGAAGTTACTACATTTACTGTAATATTATGAATTGTTTTAAATCAAACCAAAAAACTGTAAGAAATTCTTAAAAACAATATGAATTCATAAAAACAACTAAAACTCTTCAAATATCTTTTTGAATAGATGTAAGGTGCCATTTCATTTAACTGACTGAGCAATAATATTTTGAGAAGAGCAGTGAGTTGCAGAGAAGCAGATCAAGAGAGGTTCTGGCTCATAGTTCACTTCAATCAGCACCCTGTGTGTTACCAGCATGTGATGAACAATCCTTTCATAACCATTAGCTTCAACTATTTCATTCCATGCCAAACTAATCTTTCTCTTGAAATTCCAATAACCAACACCATCCATCACACTCTCCGGCGTGCACGTAACCAACCAAATGTGTATTTCACAAAAGGCAAAGAAGACAACGTAGTTTTGGCAGATCTGTATATATGAAAAGCTTATTTCTGTAGGTAAATGAGACTGCCAGGGAAGAGGGAATGTGAGTGTGAAATGAGCGGAATGAGCGGAATGGCAAGCAGCTGAACTATTTCAGGCTGCAGTACACAGGTATACACAGAGAGAGGGGGACGAGACAGCTCCCACTGGGTGTAAACACTCGGTAATAACATGCTGGATCTGTGAGTTAACTAAACACACAAAGATGGTTTTGATAATATTCCCATTCAGCGATCATCTGGTTTGTGGGCAGAAATAGCAGAGATATGTAACTCTACCACACCCCTTGTTTGTTACATAGCCAACATGACCTTTGTTTCAGCTTTACAATTAACAAGATTCATTCATGAAAGATGTTTTTGCTCTTTGTATCTGGAGTAGACAAGTAGCTGGAGACGTTTGTGGAATGCTCAAGTTGACTTGATACTATGAAAACAAAAATGATAAGTACACAGCAGTCTTTTCTTTTGCACAAAGGTATACTCTCTGCTGGAGAGATCTGGTGATAATACAAGCTGGGAGAGAGCTGGCCAACATGCAAGACACAGGAGTATATTAGTGGATTAGCAATGATAACATACAGAACAATTATTTCAGATTCAGTATACATACTACAATGTGCTCAAACGATCACATAAAAGTGTTACAACATTTAGATATTTATTATTACTAAAAGAAAGTACTTTATATGTGAAACGAATGACATATTCAATTGTAACAACTTTCTTATTTTTTATTAAGTAAAATAATGACATAGAGGTACCATTAAAGAATAAAACAAATCACAAATAAGTAATAATGAAGTGGTTATCAATAACATATTTTATATATATTTCAAATATCAAAAAAAAAAATGCAATAAATACCTGAGTTCACACTTGATCTGTACCCAGCCAGGTGAGCGGATGAAAGACCAGGGGTAATACCACTTCTCCACCACCTCCAAGGAGGAACACAGAGTCTCCAGCCACAGGTGCAATACCTGCTCACTGCAACAAGAGATGGGTCATAGTATACAGAAAATTAGAGATAAAAACATTTCTCCACTACCTGCTCACCGCAACAAGAGATGGGTCATAGTACGAGGGTTGTCCCAAAAGTATCCGGCCTGAATTTGAAAACATGCCTGAAACGCAACCATACTGTGCGTGCATGAAGAACATTCATTGACGTGTAAATGGCATGAAAATCACGAGATGCATACTCCTCAATTGCATATAATAGCCTGTCATTCAAAGGTTCCCTCACATCTTTTACCGAAATGGAGAAAAGAGAATGTAGGGCTGTTATCAAATATCTGAGTTTAAACAAATACACTCCAAAGGAAATTCATGGGGATATGTTACAAACATTAGGTGACTCTGCTCCTTCATATAGCACCATGTCACCACAGGTGAAAACATTGAGGCTGTTCTCGACACAATAATGCAAGAAAGGCGAGTGACTATCAGATACTTAACTGATACTCACCACATCAGTAAAACGTCAGTTGAACGAATTATACATGAACATTTACATATGATTAAGGTATCAACACGCTGGGTCCCCAGAATGTTATCTGAGGACCAAAAGCGAAAATGTGTCATGGTCAGTTAGCAACTTCTTGACGAGTATCGCGCAGACCCAGAATCATTTTTCGCTCATGTCGTTACTCAAGATGAAACCTAGGTTAATTATTTTGATCCCGGGACAAAAAGTCAAAGCATGCAATGGAAAAACGGCAACTTCACCCCTAACAAGTTCATATCTTGTTCCTCCAGTCGGAAGGTCATGACATCTGTTTTCTGGGACTCTCAAGGTGTAATAATGATTGATTATTTAAATAAAGGTTCTACAATCAATGGCACTTATTACGCAAATGAACTACGACAATTACGAGAAAAAATCAAAGATAAAAAAAGGGGTAAGCTGCGCAAAGGTGTGTGGCTGTTGCAGGACAATGCTCCCGTTCACATTGGCCAAATTGCAGTCAGTGCAGCACAGAATTGTGGGTTCAGGATTCTCCCCCACCCTACCTATTCTCCAGACCTAGCCCCCTGAGACTTTTTCCTCTTCCCTCGACTGAAAACAGGTTTGAAAGGTTTGAGACTGACGATTACGTCATTGCTGCAGTAGAGGAGCTTTTAAGGTCACATGATAAGAAGTGGTTTTCAGAGTGGTTGCAGATGTTACAAAAGCGATGGAGCAAATGCATTAAGGTCAAGGGTGATTATGTCGAAAAATACATCATAAACATTTGAATGTTGCTTCGGATTTGATGGTCAGGCCGGAGGTTTTTGGGACACCCCTCATATACAGACTATCAGAGATAAAACCACTTCTCCACTACCTGCTCACTGCAACAAGAGTGGGTCATAGTATACAGACGATCAGGGATAAAACCATCTCCTCCACTACCTGCTTACCACAACAAAAGATGGGTCATAGTATACAGACGATCAGGGATAAAACCACTTCTCCACTACCTGCTTACTGCAACAAGAGATGGGT
Organism: Phorcus lineatus; assembly: GCA_921293015.1. NCBI lineage: Eukaryota > Metazoa > Mollusca > Gastropoda > Trochida > Trochidae > Phorcus > Phorcus lineatus. The sequence continues at coordinate 67,161,037 of OV121082.1, read as the reverse complement.
CATAGTATACAGACGATCAGGGATAAAACCACTTCTCCACTACCTGCTTACCACAACAAGAGATGGGTCATAGTATACAGACGATCAGGGATAAAACCACTTCTCCACTACCTGCTTACTGCAACAAGAGATGGGTCATAGTATACTTACTATCAGGGATAAAAACCACTTCTCCACTACCTGCTTACCACAACAAGAGATGGGTCATAGTATACAGACGATCAGGGATAAAACCACTTCTCCACTACCTGCTCACCACAACAAGAGATGGGTCATAGTAAACAGACGATCAGGGATAAAACCACTTCTCCACTACCTGCTTACCACAACAAGAGATGGGTCATAGTAAACAGACGATCAGGGATAAAACCACTTCTCCACTACCTGCTTACTGCAACAAGAGATGGGTCATAGTATACAGACGATCAGGGATAAAACCACTTCTCCACTACCTGCTCACCACAACAAGAGATGGGTTATTGTATACTGGACAAGGTGTGGGGATAAAAGAAAAGGGAAAGAAACACTTCTTAACTACCTGCATATTGTACTTAAAGGTAATAGGACCACTTCTCCACTTCACCAAATGAGAGTTAAGTAATGCTGCACTGGCCCTAATATAAGTATGCTTATGTAAGCCTCAACTGGTGTACACACATAAGCGTAACCCCGCTGACCGACCGACCGACCGACCGACTGGCTCGGTGTCTGTCCAACAAGGTGGAGTGTGAAGTGGGAGCTCGTTGTGCTCTAATCACATCCTTCACATCCTGACACTGCCATCTACACCAGCACTTGGGGAGTGCACCGAGGGAGGGGGAGGGGGAACCTAGGAGGGGAGGAGTGGGAGAAGGAGGGGCACTTCAAACTTGACATAACAAATAACAGGCAAATTAACTGCCTTTCCCACCAATTAGCTTGAAGTGTTTTATTTCCAGAATGTTACAGCATCACTTGTGTTCGAGAAGTAAGCATGTGTGGATTGAGTGGTCAGAGATGTATAGAAGTTGTGGGGCTGCTTCACCTGATCATGTCTTTGTCTCCAAGTGAACCTAGCCTTAAGAGCTGATGTTGACATCTTCTATGTTTACAGTCTACTCTAAACAATAAATGGGCTCCACTTGAGGTGGGGATCTGTGTCTCCAGAGATTTGCTTCCCTCTAGACCAGAGGTACCTACTCCAGAGAATCTCATCTGGAACTCCTTCAGAACCAATGTAACCATCATCAGAACTGTGCTCACAACAATCCAGGATTATGTTTTCTTGTGGGCCACTCTAATCAAAATGCGTTTATTGAATCTGTATGACTTTTTGATTAATCTTCTTTAGAATTACACATAATTTTGGTCTTTTATACAAAACTGTGTTCTACTTAGGACACTTACAAGTGACAACTCTAATTTCCGTTAGAATGTAAACATAAATGTTCATAGCATATTCATAATTTCAGAATAGGACCATTAGATTTATTATGCAGTCATATATACATATGCTACATTTTGAGTTTCTTTGGCATTATCTCCATTGAGTAGTTAAATATTGCTTACACGAACCATTAATATATAACATAAAAAGACAGAATGTAAACTTGAATGAAATATACAATTCAATCTACACAGTCGTGTTCCATGACTGTATATATAAACAGGAGCTTTATGTACAGTCTAGGTCCTAATTGGGTAAGTACAGATCTTACTGAAACTGTAACACCATGAAGTTGATTGAAGGACTTTGTTTAATTATTTCCAAAAAATTAATTCACAGACCTAAAACTTAAAGCCTCTCATCCACTTTTAGAACAAAATTTAGTTAAAATGTGCCAAAAATTCAATTTAACAAACACTCTGTTAATGCTGGTTATGTATCTTATGAATAATTCTTCAATAAGTGAAGAAATTATTTAGCAATGTATGGAGGTATTCACAAAAACTAATTGCTAACTTACTTGAGACCACAACAAATGACTGATCGGAACTTGACGTCCATTTGCGAGTGACAGGCATCATGGGAGAAGTTGACAGCTTGCACAGCCTGTGATGAGATTGAATAATGACACGTAAAGCAAAAGTGGACAAATTGTTGTTGTAAAAAGGTTGAAGAATTTTTATCATTAGAGGAGACGTTAAGTAAAACACAAAAAGTTTAGGCTCTACAATAAACAGTGATTAGCTCACAGTTAATTTTCTAAATTGAACTGCATCATTCTGGGAAATTTAAAAAAAATAAATATGAACTTTATAAAATCTAGGAACGTTAAGGAATGGCTATATAGCTTCTGTTAAATCAAATATCAGATGTTCAACAAACACACAAGATTTTATGCTCACTGAAGTAGTTATTCATGAGTTGATGTCTATATATGTTTTGATATTTCTATATATATGTTTTAATAAGTCTATATATATGTTTTAATACTTCTATATATATATGTGTTAATACTTCTATATATATGTTTACCCTGTAGAGAACTTCCTCTGGAGTCAAAACTTTACCATCTTCGTCCAGTCTGAAACAAACAACAAACAATTGGTTATCCAGGTTTCAACATCTTATTTTACATGGGATTACTTGGTTAAATCTCAAGCACCTCATGATTAAATCAATGCAAAAGAAGTAGTATTCATTACAATAGTGTAACAGTTATCCACTGAAGTGCTATTCATGATAATGGCGTAACAGTAAATAAACTGAAGTACTATTCATTATAAATTCAGACTTTGTGATGTAAACGATATGCTGCATTCTGATTGGATCAGACATGGTCATGTGATCGGTATACATTTCAATGAACCCAAAGTTGAGGGTTATACAAAATAACCTTCAGTAAATGCAGGTTATACGATATCGTGCCGGAACTAGCCAAAACACGCTGTACTGTCACCTAGATTCTGGACAGTATAAATACGCGAGTGTTATTTGTTAACTTTGATCTATTTAAATTAAACTTTACATTTTCCACTTTTTTCCAAAAATATAATCATTGTTAGTTTTTTGATACCCAAAATGTATTATTTGTAGAATAAAAAAGTGTCATTTTTACCGAGTCTTTGGAACTATTTTGTTTATGCGTCTGAATACGGGTAGAGATCCGTCTTGGTGTAACCGGTACGTAGGTCAGTGCGACAAGCAGCTATAGAATTGCATTTCGAATGCATTTTCGCTTTAAATACAACGTTTGAATTTATAAGAAATGAATTTCATCATATGGTTGTCCACACGGTTATAACCTGTTTGAAACTTGTAAGATAAACTTTTGTATAACCGGCGTCGCAAGCTTGCCGGTTATACAAGTTTATCTTACAAGTTTCAAACAGGTTATAACCAAGTGGACAACCATATGATGAAATTCATTTCTTAAATAATGGCGTAGCAGTAAATAAACTGAAGTACTAATCATTATAATGGCGTAGCAGTAAATAAACTGAAGTACAAATCATTATAATGGTGTAGCAGTAAATAAACTGAAGTACTATTCATTATAATGGCGTAGCAGTAAATAAACTGAAGCACTATTCATCATAATGACGTAACAGTAAATAAACTGAAGTACTATTCATCATAATGACGTAACAGTAAATAAACTGAAGTACAAATCATTATAATGGTGTAACAGTAAATAAACTGAAGTACTATTCATCATAATGACGTAACAGTAAATAAACTGAAGTACAAATCATTATAATGGTGTAGCAGTAAATAAACTGAAGTACTATTCATTATAATGGCGTAGCAGTAAATAAACTGAAGCACTATTCATCATAATGACGTAACAGTAAATAAACTGAAGTACTATTCATCATAATGACGTAGCAGTAAATAAACTGAAGTACAAATCATTATAATGGTGTAACAGTAAATAAACTGAAGTACTAATCATTATAATGGCGTAGCAGTAAATAAACTGAAGCACTATTCATCATAATGACGTAACAGTAAATAAACTGAAGTACTATTCATCATAATGACGTAACAGTAAATAAACTGAAGTACAAATCATTATAATGGTGTAGCAGTAAATAAACTGAAGTTCTATTCAGTAAATAAACTGAAGTACTATTCATCATAATGACGTAGCAGTAAATAAACTGAAGTTCTATTCATCATAATGGTGTAACAGTAAATAAACTGAAGTACTATTCATTATAATGGTGTAGCAGTTAATAAACTGAAGTTCTATTCATCATAATGGTGTAACAGTAAATAAACTGAAGTACTATTCAGTAAATAAACTGAAGTACTATTCATTATAATGGTGTAGCAGTTAATAAACTGAAGTACTATTCATCATAATGGTGTAGTAGTAAATAAACTGAAGTACTATTCATCATAATGGTGTAACAGTAAATAAACTGAAGTACTAATCATTATAATGGTGTAGCAGTAAATAAACTGAAGTACTAATCATTATAATGACGTAGCAGTAAATAAACTGAAGTACTATTTATTATAATGGCGTAGCAGTAAATAAACTGAAGTACTAATCATTATAATGGTGTAGCAGTAAATAAACTGAAGTACTATTCATCATAATGGTGTAGTAGTAAATAAACTGAAGTACTATTCATCATAATGGTGTAACAGTAAATAAACTGAAGTACTAATCATTATAATGGTGTAGCAGTAAATAAACTGAAGTACTAATCATTATAATGACGTAGCAGTAAATAAACTGAAGCACTATTTATTATAATGGCGTAGCAGTAAATAAACTGAAGTACTATTCATCATAATGGCGTAGCAGTAAATAAACTGAAGTACTAATCATTATAATGGTGTAGCAGTAAATAAACTGAAGTACTAATCATTATAATGACGTAGCAGTAAATAAACTGAAGTACTAATCATTATAATGGCGTAGCAGTAAATAAACTGAAGTACTAATCATTATAATGGTGTAGCAGTAAATAAACTGAAGCACTATTCATTATAATGGTGTAGCAGTTAATAAACTGAAGCACTATTTATTATAATGGCGTAGCAGTAAATAAACTGAAGTACTATTCATCATAATGGCGTAGCAGTAAATAAACTGAAGTACTAATCATTATAATGGCGTAGCAGTAAATAAACTGAAGTACTATTCATCATAATGACGTAACAGTAAATAAACTGAAGTACTAATCATTAAAATGGTGTAGCAGTAAATAAACTGAAGTACTATTCATTATAATGGTGTAGCAGTTAATAAACTGAAGCACTATTCATCATAATGACGTAACAGTAAATAAACTGAAGTACTAATCATTATAATGGCGTAGCAGTAAATAAACTGAAGTACTATTTATTATAATGGTGTAGCAGTAAATAAACTGAAGTACTATTCATTATAATGGTGTAGCAGTTAATAAACTGAAGCACTATTTATTATAATGGCGTAGCAGTAAATAAACTGAAGTACTATTCATTATAATGGTGTAGCAGTAAATAAACTGAAGTGCTAATTATTATAATGGTGTAACAGTAAATAAACTGAAGTACTATTCATTACAATGGTGTAGCAATTAATAAACTGAAGTACTATTCATCATAATGACGTAACAGTAAATAAACTGAAGTACTATTCATTATAATGGTGTAGCAGTTAATAAACTGAAGTACTATTCATTATAATGGTGTAGCAGTTAATAAACTGAAGTACTATTTATTATAATGGCGTAGCAGTAAATAAACTGAAGTACTATTCATTATAATGGCATAGCAGTAAATAAACTGAAGTACTATTCATTATAATGGTGTAGCAGTAAATAAACTGAAGTACTATTCATCATAATGATGTAGCAGTAAATAAACTGAAGTTCTATTCATTATAATGGCGTAGCAGTAAATAACTGAAGTGCTAATCATTATAATGATGTAGCAGTAAATAAACTGAAGTACTATTCATTATAATGGCAATGGTAAATCAACTGAAATACTATACATCAAAATGGTGTAACAGTACACTTACTGAAGTATTGTTCATTTTAATGTTGTAACAGTACACCAACTGAAGTATCATCCATTTTAATGGTGTAACAATTGACCAAGTGAAGTTGTGCTTACTTTCATGGTAATACATTACATGAAACAATGTATATTATAATGGAGTGCATCAAATGAAGTATGTTAATAATAACTCAGTTATATTTAATTGAAAATGATAAAAACTTCACTTGGTAACAAAATGTTCCTTTTTTAACTTATATGTTAAAAATGTGGATCGTTAAACCATCCACAAAAAGTCTGTTGCACATACATCACAAAGAGAATGTGTGTCAGCCTAAAAACAAGTGACAAGACGTTGGATTCTCCTCTATCAACAATGATGAAAAAGTAGAAATTCCAAATTCTTCAACTAGACAGAGACTAATTCCTGGCACCTGAAAGCAGCAACTGCCAACAGACTTTGGTACTTAAGGTTACAAGCTTTTCACTTACGGTATAGAAGAAACACTTGGGTCAGATATAACAAATTATCTAATCACACTGAATTAAACAGACCGGTCATAACCTTCACAAGTGCAGATTTTCAAGGATTAAGACAATGCAAGTGCTGTATAAACCATTAATGATAGAAAAAACAGTGAACAAAGATCACTGGTGAGGAATTTAATGTAATGCCAAGAAAGTTTCATTTGCCAAAACTGTTTACCATTAAATTCCTGACATTCACCAAGGGGCTGCTGCATGAAGTAATTAAGACAGAAATAGATCTCAAAGATGAAAACATAAATCAATGGTAAATGAGGTGGAAATTACCAGATGAAGCAGATTAAAAGTTAAGAAGTCAAGCTCTGGACCTGTGTGAAGTCTGTAGAGGAATGCAAATCATGGCTACACAAAGAGTGCTGTAATTAAGATAATGAGAGATAAGACAAGAATGTTGAACTTCTGAAGTGAGCAGTGTGCTGTCACTGAACTCTCCCATGGTTTAATTTCTAGATTAATAGTTCTACCGTGTAGTAAAAACCAACAGACAGATAGCTAGCTGTAAAATATATCTTCATAGATCCAACTTGGCACTCTATCAAAGTGTCCATGAGAAATCTTTTCAACTAAGAGAGCATCAGAGACGACATTCGACCAGACTCTGATCCAACATACCGCATGCTTAGAGCAATGCTCAGATCTTGCTTTAATTACCATTCATATGATACGAAAACAAGTGTTCAAATATTCTTGCCACTTCAAAGTTGGCACATGCAAGTTGATCAAGGAAAGGGGAGGTTTTTAGGTAATGCAGGGCACATTCCACAGATTTAAAGACATACTTGAGATGACTATAGGGAGCTTGAAGACAACCTCTCCGACACCTCTGTACATGCAACAGGTACACTGGTGAGTCACACTCATAAACACTCCGCATCAAGTATTGCCAGCCTCTCAAACACCACCGCCTGATACTACACTCATCTTTTTCTTTTCAGTGGAGAAACATACAACTTATTATGTTTAATAATCTTTCCATCTCACCTATAATTATGAGTCATTTGAGGGTCTTATGATAATAAAAACTTTTAAAGGTTTTAAGACTATCAAAAAATTTTCTTACCATCAAAAGCCTGCTACAAGCTCATTTATATGTTCTAATTATTTGCTATAAAGTTGAATGTATCTGAAAGGCTTAAGGATAGACAAACTGTTACACCCATATTCAAAGACTATCAAGACCTAAAGTACAGGATGCAAGTTATTTTCAACAGTTCTGTAGTGGAACTTAACAAGTTAAAAACACCCTATATTGTAAGCTGATTTGGTCATAGATTCCTGATGGCCCTAAATCAATGGTGAGTGAACATACTAATTTGTTATTATAAATCTCTTTCAAATATGTCTCCTCAAATGAACAAAGTATCAAAGATTTGAAGGTTTCATGTGCATTTAAATGTTTTGCTGTTTTTATCTATTCATTATGCATGAAAATTACTACCATGAAAATGTTTCCTTCAAATCATTTCATTTGTTTGATGAATAATCGATATAATGAAAAGAACAGAACTTTTAAAAAACATATGTTGACAAACACAAAAGAAATGTGAATCCTTAGCAAAAAGCAATTAAGAAACAGTGAAAGTGCCTGCCCCTGGGCCATGTGACCTGGTTTTGAAGGTTAAAATCACTGGTTAAAAGAAAAGGATTAAAAATATGCTGACTGCAATAGAACATAAAGAAGAGCTAGCAAAAAGTAGCAAGCACACAGGTCCAATGAAGCCAAGCTCTGAAGCTGCCTCCAGCTAACCTGAAGCTGAGAGAGTTAGCGAGATTGCCTGGATGACTGGAGGTAATTGTGGCTATTTCAGGCTGGATATGTTACTCGTTAGATCTGCTCAAATAACTTTTATCGTGTTTATAACCTATCATGTTTTAATCCAATAAAATGAAGAGCTCAAAGGCAAAAGAACATGTTTATTAACCCTTTAGCCTTGATTCCATGATTTATGTTTATCAACCCTTTCGTCTTGAATCCATGATTTATGTTTACCAACCCTTTAGTCTTGAATCCATGTTTTATATGCACCGTATTTGACATAATCAGGTATCTCACTTTTTAAAAAAAAACAAATTGCGCACCTTTCCTAAATGACACACATATTTTGGGTCTTTATCTTCACCTTTTTCTTCCTTTTGATTGTGAGTCTATCATAAAAACTGATACTGACTATTACTTGAATTATGTGCATTAATAAAGTCAGTATTTCTTTATTAAGAACATCATAACATATACATTCTCCATTTTTTAATTTCTTTCATTGAAAGTAGTCATTTCGGTAAGCACTCCTCTGTTCAATATTCTGAGAGCCAAAAGTGCCTAATCTGGAAAGTATGATACATGTAGAAACTATTTTTCATCTTTCCCTCAGGGAAATTCTCTGCTATCTAGTTAGATTTTTAAAAAGTTGCAATTCTCTTAAATCAAGTAATCTTATCTTTCAGCAGATAGAGGTGAGTATTGGATAATGTTCACATCTCACTTCTAGAATACTACTCTTCTATTCTTGAAGAAACATGAACATTTATTCTCAGCATTTGATTTGTAACTTACTACACGAAACAAGGTATTGCAGAGCTATTGCATTCTACAGCAAGTAAAATATAATCATGAGTAACATGTTTTAACTAGATTTAAAAATGATCATGTATTTATAATAGCTATAAATAAACAGGAATAAAACTGAATTTACTTTTTTCAGAGAGTTGCATCAACCTAAGTATATAAATGTTAACTTGAAAATGAAAATAAATAGAGAAACAAAGCTCTTTGGCATTACAGGCTAAAAGATTGATTCCGACACCCACACTTCCTAACGGCAAGCACCTGTACACTTCCTGAAGCGAATGCCAAAATGTCTATTTAAGTGTGCTGTACGTATTTGATTATTGTTTTTGTTCAATAAGTTACAATTATTACAAAAGTTATATAATTCATTGTGGATCTCAGTTTACATACTCCATGACTGTTTATTACCCTGTGTTCAGGCAAAAAGGGACCTTTTGACTAGAAGCCATCCTTATTCTGCTCTTCTTTCCCCTCCAACTCTTACATGGCTTACTGTAATTGCCTTCCTCACGCCTCTTTCTCTTGTAAACCTAGTAATTGACCTGATGAGAAAGGGCTCTACTGGCAATGCCTGTATCAAAAATAGATTTTCATTAGGACTTTATAATGTGTAAAGATGTACCACTCTTTCAACATATCCTACAATCTACTGGTTTGCAACGCATGCCTTGCTTCAAACTGGCTGTATTGATTCCACGTTCTAGCACCTACAGTTACAGCTTAGGTAACAGATCCTACACAGAAGCACATCAACAACTATCTTACACCTCGCCTAGGCCAGTGCTCTGTTCAACCTGGACAGCTTCACATAAGAAATGGGAGGCCAGATTTAACATAGCTTCTAGGAGGAAATCCTGCATTTTTACTCAAGCACACCAACTTGAGTGGGAGGCAAGTGGCGGCCCTCCTATCTTTGATTCAAATTTAAATTTAGATAATCTTAAGAAACTTTGAAACTTTTTATATGTTTTCCATCTAATGAAAAACTTAATTTGACTACTTGAAATTGCCTAACAGCCACTTGGCTGGTAAATGACTGACAGTATTTCAAATGTTTGTTGAAATCATAGAATAAGTAAATTCATAAAATGATGTACTGGTTAAATCTTTAAACTGTCTATTAATGATGCCGTAAAAAGTGTTAAAAAGAGAAAAAAGAATGAAAGATGAACAGAAAAAAAGATGGCATGGGTAAACGAAAACAGTGCAGCTCTAACTAGTAAAAGGGAAATGAAAAAAGAGAAAAGAAGCAAGCAGACAACAGTAGTCAGACATTGATGGGGAAAGTGAATATGAATGAGAAAAATGTTAGAAAGAAATGAGATCAGAATATAAAGAATGAAATTGGAAAAAAGATACAGATACAAAAAACAAAATGAAACTGATGGCTCTGGAGGTCAACAGTCTTAGGATATTTTATATCTATGGATGAGAACTTGAACAAAATGATAGGTTTATGATGAACACACCAAATCTTCACCAACATACATTTACAAACTACTAGTCAAGGTATGACTACAAATCATTCCAGCAATCTAGTGCTTCTCAATTGTTTGAAGAATAAAACAAACAGGAAAAGAATAGACAAGTGATTTATATTTCAAATTCCTTTGTTGTGTGTGCAACAACGTCATATATGTCACAGAAAGTAATAAATATTCAATAGTATATGAAGTAAAGATAATAAGTGATTACCACGAACATGACAATGTCCCCCGTCGATAAAAATTTGTTGATGGCATGATTAGCAAAAGGTTTACCGTATATTACAATGTATAAGGCGACCCAGTGTAAAAGGCGACCCCCTTTTTCAGCCCCCCAAATTGCTGTCAAAATCATATACCTCGTATATAAGGGCGATCCCCTACTAGCACATGTTGGGAGGCAGGTCACCTAACCTCAGAATTTTTAGGTCTGACCCTAGGCCTTGTATATAAGGCAACCCCCCACCCCCCCTTGACCCCTCAATTTCTGGTATAAAAAACTTGCCTTATACACTGTAATATATGGTAGTCAAAATGTCTCCTGTCACAAATCTGAATCAAAGGCATGATGCCTGAGATGTAGTATAAAAATAATTCAGAAAGTGGTGCCAGTGTATGCATTTCCCACTATGTAGTCTTTTAAATCAATTGAAGACATTTGGTCCATTTCATGAAATATAATGTTGATGTCAAGGTCACCATAATTGACTGGTGTCCACCAATTTGAGTTGTCACTATATTATACAATTATAGACTGGTGATGAGGTCAATACCTGTTTTTATAGACCCGAGGAAAGCAATATTGACAGAGGACGAAGTCCGAGGTCAATATTGCTTTCCTCGGGTCTATAAAAACAGGTATTGACCGAATTCACCAGTCCATAATTGTTTTATTATGTTTCGATATATATACGAAAAGGAAAGACAAAACTACAGTCATGAACAGCATTTTGGATCAATTGTTCAACATGACGGTCAAATGACGTCACGATAACAATGGCATGACGTCATGTAACAACGGTTTGACGTCATTATGTCTGTTTCAAGTCAATATCACTTTTGGTCGGACTCGGAATGAAGTCAATATGCTTTTCTGTCGACTGACACGTGACCGCTTCTCGACCAATCGGATTGCCGGAAAAATAAGCTTGCATAATAATTGAAGTCATTGGATGCATCAGTTAAGGCGATATTGCATTCACAAGCATTTGAACAGCAATCATAATGCCGTGATAACCTTGAAAATATGTCAACAAAATTGATTGGTGTCTACGTAAACTGAATCCTTAGGATTCAAACTAATCTCAAATCCTTTGAGATTTTCGTTTGATGCCAAAAATCTCAACGAAGCATTGATTTGAGCTGAATCGTTTGATGATTATTATCTCCATATAGCTTCCTCAAGCATGACATCAGCAGAATTTGAAATTGTAAATCAGTTGATCTCGTTGATTCTATTCATAAAGGTCGCAATAGATAACAACTCGTCATCAGATAACTACTGATACCTACAAAAAAAAAATTCAGTTTTTGGCTGTTAAACATATCAATTGTGCTATTAATACTGAAATGTGTTGAACTATCTGATCTAAATTTTACCAAGTCCAACTGCCTATTGGGGAGGATATATTATCATGTATGTTTTAAATAAATCTAGATAGTGAATATGTTCAGTCGCCTGTGATACATGTCAACACTTAAAAAATTTACCCACCACATTTCTATACCAGCAAACTGACACTCTTATTCAGATGGTGGCGCTATAGTTGGATGCGAGTCCTTTCATTGCCTGGTTATATGTAGCACTATATGGATATGAGGGTATTGTAGCAGATAGTGGATACAAATAGGCTTATGTAGCAGGCTGGGAATGACTGTACAAGTTTTTATCACCTAGTTGCAAGGAACCTCCACAAGAATTATAGCTGTGGGAATGTAGCAGTTCTGGATGAGATGTCAAAATTGAGATACAGATTAATCGACCATAGAAAATCAGGCCTTCCAGGCCTGAAGTCCTAAAAATGGCAGTTGAGACAGAGAGATCAATCACTGCATGAAATATTTAATACTAACTTTTGAATTGGAATGTTCACACACGATTTCCCCCCCCCCCCCCCCCCCCCCCCCCCCCAATCAATATACACTTGTATACATAATTTTGACGAAATGCCATTCACTCTCAAATGTTTTAAATCGTCATACAACTAAATGGCATATAGGCCACCTGATGACAGAAGACTGCCAGCTGAGGTACAAATGAGGAAGAATCTGACCTGTAGGTTTTACACAGCACCAGCCTGGAGTAGACACTCTGGAAATCCTTCTCCACCTCCCGCGTAGCTGACTGAAACACAATAAGGCATAGGAACTTCATTCAAGTCTACATAGAAATCGTATATTATCAGATAGTTTTGAAGTGCTATCAAATAATGATAATTTTTTAAAAGATATTCAAATGTGTTTCTATATGTAAAAGTTGTTACACATCTATGCATATCCACCACCCCCCCTCTTGTCAAAGGTACAAGTTGTTACACATGTATACATATCCCTCTCGTATGTACCATTACAAGTTGTTACACACATGTATACACATCCCCCTCTCTTATGTACCATTACAAGTTGTTACACATGTATACACATCCCCCTCTCTTATGTACCATTACAAGTTGTTACACATGTTTACACATCCCCCTCTCTTATGTACCATTACAAGTTGTTACAAATGTATACACATCCCCCTCTCTTATGTACCATTACAAGTTGTTACACATGTATACACATCCCCCTCTCTTATGTACCATTACAAGATGTTACACATGTATACACATCCCCCTCTCTTATGTACCATTACAAGATGTTACACATGTATACACATCCCCCTCTCTTATGCACCATTACAAGTTGTTACACATGTATACATATCCCCCTCTCTTATGTACCATTACAAGTTGTTACACATGTATACACATCCCCCTCTCTTATGTACCATTACAAGTTGTTACACATGTATACACATCCCCCTCTCTTATGTACCATTACAAGTTGTTACACATGTATACACATCCCCCTCTCTTATACACCATTACAAGTTGTTACACATGTATACACATCCTCCTCTCTTATGTTACACACATGTAGACCTATCCTCCCCGTTTCAATCTGTACAAGCTGCAACACCATGTGTCTACCAGTACAAAATGCAACACCATGTGTCTACCTTTACAAGTTGCATCACCATGTATCTACCAGTACAAGTTGCAACACCATGTGTCTACCTTTACAAGTTGCAACACCATGTGTCTACCATTACAAGCTGCATCACCATGTGTCTACCAGTACAAGTTGCAACACCATGTGTCTACCAGTACAAGTTGCAACACCATGTGTCTACCAGTACAAAATGCAACACCGTTTGTCTACCTTTACAAGTTGCAACACCATGTGTCCACCAGTACAAGTTGCAACACCATGTGTCTACAAGTACAAGTTGCAACACCTTTTGTCTACCAGTGCAAGCTGTTACACATTGGTACACTCCCCCTTCCTGTCAACAGTACAAGCTGTTACAAATGGAAACACACCCCCTCCTGTCAACAGTACAAGCTGTTACACATTGATACACTCCCCCCTCCTGTCAACAGTACAAGCTGTTACATATTGATACACTCCCCCCTCCTGTCAACGGTACAAGCTGTTACACATTAATACACTCCCCCCTCCTGTCAACAGTACAAGCTGTTACACATTGATACACTCCCCCTCCTGTCAACAGTACAAGCTGTTACACATGTATACATAACCCCCTCCTGTCAACAGTACAAGCTGTTACACATTGATACACTCCCCCCGCCTGTCAACAGTACAAGCTGTTACACATTGATACACTCCCCCTCCTGTCAACAGTACAAGCTGTTACACATGTATACATAACCCCCTCCTGTCAACAGTACAAGCTGTTACACATTGATACACTCCCCCCGCCTGTCAAATTACAAGCTGTTACACATGTACACCCCCCCCCCCCTGTCAACAGTACAAGCTGTTACACATGTATACAACCCCCCCCCCCCCCCCCCCCTGTCAACAGTACAAGCTGTTACACATTGATACACCCCCCCCCCCCCCCCCGGTCCTGTCAACAGTACAAGCTGTTACACATAACCCCCTCCCCTGTAGACAACATGTTGATAGAATACTGCAGGTGTGCAGATGTTTTTGTGTAACGTAAGGTACGAAGGTACTTAATGATTGACAGCCATGCTCTGTGTGGGTGTCAGGTTGCCTGCCAGGGGTGTCAGTAGAGGTAAACAACACCTGGAGAGACCCCGCCCTGTTGACAGGATCATGGAGGAATCCAGGTCTTGTTCTGACCAGTAGAACATGAGGTATCATAGATCACTCCATGACACAACCTGTAGACTCTCCCAACCTTGTTTATTTTATGGTGGAACCATCCGATACCCTGAATTGAGCCAGGGCCAACTTTTATCACACTCATCCATCTTCCATGGCAAGAAATTTCAATGGCTATTTCATGCTGGATTGAAACAAGGCGATCAGGTCGCTGGCCTTCTGTTTGGAAAGAGCTGATCGGCTTACATGTAAATCCAGAAAGATTATTTTGAAGCGACACTACTCAACTAACCTTGCTAACAGAAGGGAGCCTTGTGAAGAGGCCATTGTCTCATGCCATAACTTTATACAAATCACTTGTTGCGAAGAGTCAAGTTTTCTGCACATAAATTAATTGTACAATCTGATCCTAATCTGATGCAAATTGCCCTTCTCATGCCAGGAGATAACAATGCAGGCAGTTTGAAGTACTTGACACTCACATTCCAACATGGCGCGGTGTTTGGCTGGAACTTAGTGTCAGATTTATCAACACTGCACAATCATCACACACAACTAATACTGCCTTCTCAAGATATCCCTGTAACAGTTGACACCAATAAAGCAAAGCTTTCCTTTCTAATCTTTCTTTAAATCAATCAAAGCTATTTGAAAATTCATTAAAATAGGTACACACATCAGGCTAATTTCATTTTTTGAATGCTAACTTGCTTACTCTGTTGCTTAGAAAGGAAGATTTCTGCATGCAATACACAAAACCAGTTTTGCAGAAGGTTACTGAATAAGAAAGTAGCTGATCAAACAGTTGTTTGACCTTGCGGTCGTGGCGGCTGATGGGACAGTTAGTTCTGAAAACAATGAACAGCCTCTTAAAGGTTGATCATGGAATTTCTGCAGAAGATGAGCACAATTCCACAATCAATGTAGGTACAGTGATGCTATACAGAAAGCAAAAGATGTGATTTCATATTTCAATACATAAAGTGAACAGTTAACTTGAAGAGATCAAATCATGTCCCAGAACATCTTGAAGCAAGACACATCAATAAATGAATTAATAGGTTAATGTACACCATGCATGATGCTCCTGAAGTAGTAAGTTTGTATTGGTGAAGAATGTCCAGATGAGGAGTCAAGCAGGCACTTCTTTCAATGATGAAAGATGAGCAGCAGTTTATATCTATATGCATATTTCTTGTGTTTGATGTGTGTAAGCACAGCTCTTACCATGTTGTCTATGATGAGGAATAAGTAGCTTCATTACAAGAATTAACATATTTCTCAATGGAAGAGCTATGGTTTTATATTGATAATACATTGAGCTTAAAACCATTCTCAAAGCACATATCCCATAAAGAAAATTAATGCTTACTTGCAAGTTGGTTATAATAATAATATATTTAATAATAATATATCTATATAGCGCCTAACTTCCATCCAGTAGGTTACTCGGTGGCGCTGTTTACAGTTTAAGATTAGAGATACGTTCAAAGTTTGAAGAAGGAAGAAAGATTAAGAAAATATCATTACATTTAAATGCTTGCTACATAAGCGTTTTGGGATTCACAGGGCTGTATCCACTCTGATGTCTGTCAAAACAAAATTTATATCACTCTATACATAACTAGCCAATGAAATGGCTTGCATCTAGCAATAACATCACTTGCTGAATGACAGGGCATTGATTTATAGATATTTGCTTCAAGGTCTTCCAATAACAACATTTCATTGGCTGAAAATACGACCACATAGCATACAAACACAAACATAGCCATGAACTAGAGAAGCAGAGCAGCCCCGTAAGTGAAAATGGGCATTTTTTCTTATATACAACAAAATCAATTGAGCAATAACGTCAAAACATTTCAAGTTACCATATTTACAAGTATTTTTCACTGTTTTCACTACTCACAACCTTGACCTTTGACCTTGAATGGAAACATGTCAAAAGAAAATCCAGGAGGTATAACCAATAAATGGTTAATATGAACTCTCAATGCTTTTTTTCTTTTTTAACAATTTGATTAAAGGGTTAACCCACATCCTATGACCCTGACCTTTGACAGTCAAGGTCACACAATTAACAATTTCTATTTATTGACAATAACAATCATGTAGCGTTTAAAAGTGTTAATAGTTAAAATAAAGCAGTTTTGCAAAATCATGTACAACTCGTGACCTCGACCAATTGTAGCGAAAACCTTTTAAAATTTTGGTACTCTTACATAGGTTGTGTATGCCAAATTAGAGCTTTATAGCACCAAAACTTTAAATTATTGTGTTTACATAAATTTTTTAAAGAATTTAATAACTCATGACCCTGACCTTTGACCTTAAATAGCAACATGTCAAAAACAATTTCATGGGGGTACAATCATTTACTGCTTATATATAACTATTTCTTGATTATTTGATTCAAGGATTTTCTAAAATATCTATATTCTGCAAAATCTAAACCTAAATATTTCTCCTTTCCATACTCAAGTTAGATCCCGCGTCATAAGTTTTTTTCTCAGCAGTTTGTTTTTACTTCATCAAGGGCAGTTAACTCAAATTGTTTTATGACTGGACCATACTTGTTTAGAAGCAGGAGTCAACATTCCACGTTGAAAATTAGATTCCCAGAAAGAAAATGCCCAAAAAATAAAGGTAAGAATTCCTTCTTAATGTTTTTCTTCTTTTTTTAATTTCCATAAAGTAAATATCAGGAAATCTTTACTTGGAACTTAAAAGAAACCCACATATTGTCCACATATATTCCCAGTAAGCTTTCATTTTGGTATTTTATTTGGTTGTTCTTCATGAGTAATTTCACTGAAAATAGCCTATAATTTTGTTTCAGTTAATCTGCCAGTGTTTGAAGATGATAATCTTTGAGAAAAGACTTTAGAGTTTAAATTTGAAGAACAGTTGTGTGAGATTATCTAATTTCAAATGGAGACACATAACAAACAGGAACATGCACAGGAACATGCTTTGAATAATCTTTCTTTGACGTGTGGTCAATGACTAACCTTGAAATGATTTATACTAAGAAGTGACCTTTGGAATAAAAGAAATTGAAAACAAGACTTTTTATTTAACATAACCAACCCGTATCTTGTGACCTTGACCTTTGATATTTTAGGTCACAATCAACATTCACTTTTCATTGACTGCAACAATTGCGTAATGATTGAAAGTGTTGATAGTTGAAAAAAAACATTAATGAAAAATCATGCACAAGTTGTAACCTTGTTGTGACATTGACCTTTGACCATTTGTAGCAAAAACCTTTTCAAACTATTCCATATCACGGCACTAATTAGAAGAAATGCGGTAGTGAGGTGACAGTCAACCTACTCTATGTCTGCCCTGCTCCAACCAGTTAAACATCACTTCACTTCAACCTATTACATCTTGGAAAATCTACACCACATCAATTGAACGTGTTGCTTTGAACTTGTCCTGCAGTTCACATGGACGTAGTGCAGGAGCTAGATTCATTGCCTTACTGATGTGATCTGAAGTCCTTGAAACTTGGGGACTTCTGATACATACTTGCAGTAATAGTCCCTGCCATCTTCAAATAACTTCCACAAGTGCTTTTCATTTCCAGCTGATAAGCCATATAATGTGTGTTTTCTGAAAGTACTTAAGACATTCCATTTATTTTTGTTTTCAATCATTATCTAAAAGTAAATATTTTTATCAATGCTTGACATGTTGGCCATCATTCAAGTATTAAATCTGACATGAAATGTTTTCATTGATTCAGATGCTGATAAGACTCCTTGGCACTATCATGTCTTAGATTTCAGCTCTTCTCTAGCAAACGTCTTGATAAGAATTATAAATCTAATTACCTCAACAGGCTTATCATCAAATTATCAATCATGCCATTTAATTGGAAGAGAAAGCACTTGTCAAAAATCTCATAAAAGCAACCAGTTCCATACATTGTAAGATAAATCAGGCAATCTTTTCAAAACATTATTACAATGGTAATTCATGATCATTTATCTTGCCAAACTGTTTCTAAATGAGTCGTAATGTTTGAATAAACCTCTTCCACTCATGTCATTCCAATAAACTTGATACAGTTAAGATTGTAACAATAACACAAACAAGACACAAAGGGGGCTCCTCTGTTAAGTTAAATGTATACATGGCCTGAAATGACTGCTAATTATCTCACCGTCACGATTAACAGTACCCTAATTAACCCTGTTGTCACGATGTCACCACAATAAACTGCGTGGTTACCAAATATATAGTGTCAAAACTGAGAAATGATCAACACCTTAGTAAAATATGCATGATTCAGCTGATTGTACTTGTTGATGTAGCCAGGGAAAGGAAGTGTTGTTACGTTAGCATGACCCAAGTCGTCCAGCAGTCGATTCTCCATTCAGCTCACTGAGTGCTGACAATCAGTAATTAACCTGGTCTCCCATTCAAGATGCCCACCTGCCCACCTTCCCTACACACCTGGCAGTGGGAAGATAAATGGCTCGTCTAATACTGACACACCCCCAAACTCAAACATTCATAAAATATTCAAAGTTTTTATAGAGCTAAAAATACTCTCCATCATTTAATTGAATACAAAGAGCACACCTTTAATAGGTAATTGGTGTATACATGAGTGACAAGATGATGAAACTGAATGCATGCTGAGTTATTTCTGTCAGATAAAGGCTGGGCAGTTAAGTCTAGAGCTGGCACCTGTTTCTACAGGAGTAGGCTATGCCTCTGTGAACAGAGTGAATGTTGGGTGAACGTTCTCTACCTCTCCTCTCCTTGTGCTACTCTACAGGACCCGGTTAGATCCACACCTGCATCAACAGACACCAGTTCTTGAAGAAATAATCACCACAACTCACTCTGTTTGCTATTCAAACTAGAGAAGTATTTACAGGCAAATTTCTGTAACTGAGAAAGATTTTCTGATATGCCAAGCTCAAACATATCTTTTTTTAACTCATCTTGAAAGTTTCTTTTACTGCTCACTGACTTGAGTGATGATCTGCATCTCAACTAATACAAGACCTAACTACATTTTCAGAGAAGTTACAAAGATGTTTTTAGAAAATTCCGTAAAGTGAGAGATAAACTGTGCATTCAGAATAAGAAACTTTTGAAGGTTGGGATAAATAAGTCGGTGAAAAACAATTGGTAGCAGCTGTGATGTCGTTAAACTAGAAAGTGGAGAGTTATTGAACCAAGAGAGCAAGAAGGCTAATCTTACCATAGAGGGTACATGCAGAATACATGTAGAAGGTTAATCTTACCATAGAGGGTACATGCAGGATACGTGTAGAAGGCTAATCTTACCATAGAGGGTACATGCAGAATACGTGTAGAAGGCTAATCTTACCATAGAGGGTACATGCAGGATACGTGTAGAAGGCTAATCTTACCATAGAGGGTACATGCAGAATACATGTAGAAGGTTAATCTTACCATAGAGGGTACATGCAGGATACGTGTAGAAGGCTAATCTTACCATAGAGGGTACATGCAGCATACGTGTAGAAGGCTAATCTTACCATAGAGGGTACATGCAGAATAGATGTAGAAGGTTAATCTTACCATAGAGGGTACATGCAGGATACATGTAGAAGGCTAATCTTACCATAGAGGGTACATGCAGCATACGTGTAGAAGGCTAATCTTACCATAGAGGGTACATGCTGGATACGTGTAGAAGGTTAATCTTACCATTGAGGGTACATGCAGAATACATGTAGAAGGTTAATCTTACCATTGAGGGTACATGCAGAATACATGTAGAAGGCTAATCTTACCATGGAGGGTACATGCTGGATACGTGTAGAAGGCTAATCTTACCATAGAGGGTACATGCAGCATACGTGTAGAAGGCTAATCTTACCATAGAGGGTACATGCAGGATACATGTAGAAGGCTAATCTTACCATAGAGGGTACATGCAGGATACATGTAGAAGGCTAATCTTACCATGAAGGGTACATGCAGGATACGTGTAGAAGGTTAATCTTACCATAGAGGGTACATGCAGGATACGTGTAGAAGGTTAATCTTACCATAGAGGGTACATGCAGGATATGTGTAGAAGGCTTATCTTACCATTGAGGGTACATGCAGAATACGTGTAGAAGGCTAGTCTTACCGTGGAGGGTACATGTAGAATACATGTAGAAGGTTAATCTTACCATAGAGGGTACATGCAAGTTATGTGTAGAAGGTTAGTCTTACCATAGAGGGTACATGCAGAATAAATGTAGAAAGTTAATCTTACCATAGAGGGTACATGCAGGATACGTGTAGAAGGCTAATCTTACCATGGAGGGTACATGCAGGATACGTGTAGAAGGTTAATCTTACCATAGAGGGTACATGCAGGATACGTGTAGAAGGTTAATCTTACCATACAAGTGAGGGTATCTTCGGAGGGTACACATGGAAGGTACAAATGTAGGGTGCAATTGAGGGTGCAATTGGGGTTTACATGGAGGGTACATGTGGGGAGAACACTTGGAGGGTACAAACTGGAATCGAGGGTAATTGAAGATACACATGAAATGTTTAGTTGCTGGGTAAAATTGGGGGCTAATACAGAGAATGGACAAATAGGGTACACTTGGAGGGTACATATGGAGGGTACAAGTGGAGAAATACATAAATAGTATATTTTTGGGTAGAGATGGAGGGTACAATTGATGGTAGAAGTGGAGGGGACACATGTAGAGTTTATGTTAAGGTTACAAATCACAGAGTGCACATGTTGGGAACAAATGGAGAATTTATATACAAAGAGTTATGCCCACATGTTGGAGCTTGTCAGTCTAAATATCAGAATTTTCAGTTATCAAATCAAAGGAAAAACATTTTGTTTAATATTGGAGATGAGCCTGGCGGAACAGAAATTTCAAACCAGACCAAAATAAAGACTTGCTTTTCATTGCTATAATGGTTCAGGTTAGTGAAGTTAACTCAAATTTATGAAGTGGAGAGTGATGGTTTGGCTGAGGCACAGATGGTGGGTACACATGGTGATGTAAGCAGCAGTCAATGTAGCCAGACCTGTATACATACATGCAGCCCTTTTTACATCACAATCAACACACTGCAGTCAACTGAGCCGCAGATAGGCAATACAAACAAACAGTGAGCACACTTTCTCAATAGAGTATAAACATGCGAGTAAAGTATCACCTAGGATTTCAGAGTATTTGCTGCCATGAAAAGAGGCATAGCTCAAATGCCATGATTACTTTTTTTAACTTAAATATAACTATAAACATATCTTTTAAAAACAAGTGATATAAAACAATTGTTTGTACACTTTGATATGGGATGATTATATTGTTATTTTAAAATGGAATGAAACATCGAATAGAAGTTTCTATCGATATTGTTTCAAATCTATCTTATTACAAACCTATAATTACATCAACATTATCCCCCCCCAAAAAACATGTCAAACAGAAGAACAATATGCCCCTGAATCCCCATATCCTTATACGCGTGACATCAGAACAATGAAATTCATAGCACTTTCATTAGCAAAAGTAAAAGTTACGTAAGATATCACATCATCTTTAAGTGTTGTAACAATTCATCGATAATATCGTCTACTACATGATATGAATGCATCGATACTAAACATATTAGGACAATATATCAGGATGTATGATACATTGATGAATCGCCATAAAAGACACTATATTGCAATACTGATACTGATTCGAGAAACGGAAAATATAATAATATTTCTGAAATTCTTTCTGTAATTTAATTTCTCTGGTTTTGTACTTACCATTCATGATATTTTGGACAGGAGAAGCTAAGAAGCTAAGAAGCTAAGAAAATAACATTATGTTTTATGTCCTATCTATACTTCTTCAATAACTGAAGAGAATTGGGATTTGTATAGTATTAAACCATGGTATTGTGATTGTAATCGTCTCGCAAGTTCCAAGGCAATACTTCCATGATATATCATCTTGCCAAATGAAACAGGAATCAGGATATATCGTCTCACCACTAAGGCACGGGTCTTTCATCTACCATATATATACCTCTGTATGCCCTGCAGGTAGATATTCTTTACTTACACTGTATCACACCTTATCTCACAGTTAATATTCTGTATGTTCTGCCTTCTACTACGTGAATATGTCTCAATCTAAATTCTGAAAGCCCTGCAGTCCATTGCATGCACCCTCTCTCAGCTGACATTCTGTATAAGCAGATCATCAATACATCTCTCAAATAACATTCTGTGTGATCAGCACTCAATTAATACATCTTTAAGTTAACATTCTGTATGATCAGCAGTCCATTGATACATCTCTCAGTCAACATTCTGTATGATCAGCAGTCCATTAATTGAGGTGAGGTGAGTGAGTTGGGGTTTAATACCGCTTTCAAGATTATTTCACTTATATCGCGGCTGCTAGTATTATTGCAGGGAGAAAGCCCGCAACACCATTGTGGCTATGCATTGTGGTGAAACCTGCGAGAATCGGCTGGAACTAGCGAACCATGGGTGGTACTGCGCTGATATTCAGTGTAGCATTGCACTCAAACCTGACTGCGTGTAGAACACTTCTCTACTGCAGAAAAAATTGCTGAGCCCCTGGCGGGATTCGAACCACGGACCTCTTGATCCGAAGCCGAACGCGCTAACCACTGCGCTATCCCGCCCCCTCCACTAATAGATCTCTCAGTTAACATTCTGTATGATCAGCAGTCCATTACTCCATTTCTCAGTTAAGATTCTGTATGATCAGCAGTCCATTAATAGATCTCTCAGTTAACATTCTGTATGATCAGCACTCAATTAATAAATCTCTCAGTTAACATTCTGTATGATCAGCAGTCCATTAATACATCTCTCAGTCAACATTCTTTATGATCAGCAGTCCATTAATAGATCTCTCAGTTAACATTCTGTATGATCAGCATTCCATTATTAGATCTCTCAGTTAACATTCTGTATGATCAGCAGTCCATTAATACATAAGTTAAAATTCTGTATGATCAGCAGTCCATTGTACATCTCTCAGTCAACATTCTGTATGATCAGCAGTCCATTACTCCATTTCTCAGTTAACATTCTGTATGATCAGCAGTCCATTACTCCATTTCTCAATTAACATTCTGTATGATCAGCGGTCCATTTATGGATATCTCAGTTAACATTCTGTGTGATCAGCAGTCCATTAATACATCTCTAAGCTAACATCCTGTATGATCAGCAGTCCATCACTCAGTTAACATTCTGTGTGGTCAGCAGTCCATTAATACATCTCTCAGTTAACATTCTGTATGATCAGCAGTCCATTACTACATCTCTAAGCTAACATCCTGTATGATCAGCAGTCCATCACTCCATCTCTCAGTTAACATTCTGTGTGGTCAGCAGTCCATTAATACATCTCTCAGTTAACATTCTGTATGATCAGCAGTCCATTACTACATCTCTAAGCTAACATCCTGTATGATCAGCAGTCCATCACTCCATCTCTCAGTTAACATTCTGTGTGGTCAGCAGTCCATTAATACATCTCTCAGTTAAGATTCTGTATGATCAGCAGTCCATTAATACATCTCTCAGTTAACATTCTGTATGATCAGCAGTCCATTAATAGATCTCTCAGTTAACATTCTGTATGATCAGCACTCAATTAATACATCTCTCAGTTAACATTCTGTATGATCAGCAGTCCATTAATACATCTCTCAGTCAACATTCTGTATGATCAGCAGTCCATTTATGGATATCTCAGTTAACATTCTGTGTGATCAGCAGTCCATTAATACATCTCTAAGCTAACATCCTGTATGATCAGCAGTCCATCACTCCATCTCTCAGTTAACATTCTGTGTGGTCAGCAGTCCATTAATACATCTCTCAGTTAACATTCTGTATGATCAGCAGTCCATTACTACATCTCTAAGCTAACATCCTGTATGATCAGCAGTCCATCACTCCATCTCTCAGTTAACATTCTGTGTGGTCAGCAGTCCATTTATACATCTCTCAGTTAACATTCTGTATGATCAGCAGTCCATAAATACATCTCTCAGTTAACATTCTGTATGATCAGCAGTCCATTAATACATCTCTCAGATAACATTCTGTGTGATCAGCAGTCCATTAATACATCTCTCAGTTAATATTCTGTATGATCAGCAGTCCATTACCCCATTTTTCAGTTAATATTCTGTATGATCAGCAGTCAATTAATACATCTCTCAGTTAACATTCTGTGTGGTCAGCAGTCCATTAATACATCTCTCAGTCAACATTCTGTATGATCAGCAGTCCATTTATGGATATCTCAGTTAACATTCTGTGTGATCAGCAGTCCATTAATACATCTCTAAGCTAACATCCTGTATGATCAGCAGTCCATTAATAGATCTCTCAGTTAACATTCTGTATGATCAGCACTCAATTAATAAATCTCTCAGTTAACATTCTGTATGATCAGCAGTCCATTAATACATCTCTCAGTCAACATTCTTTATGATCAGCAGTCCATTAATAGATCTCTCAGTTAACATTCTGTATGATCAGCATTCCATTATTAGATCTCTCAGTTAACATTCTGTATGATCAGCAGTCCATTAACCCTTAAGATGCGGGTCCCGGAATATTCCGGGATGAAATTAGCTTTGCCCGCAAGTCCTCTTAGCGGGATGCGAGTAGCACACTCTATTTTTCTCACGCTAACTAATTATGACCGCGGGTCTCGGTAGCGGGTCCCGGAAATTTATTGCCTAGCAGTAGTCTCAGTTCAACGCTTGTATTTTCGTTCCGGCTGCCGCTAAGCTACCGTGTTTTGTTTCGTTGGTGGTCTAAATAATGCGCGAACATGCTCCGAAAGTTATGAGAATATTGATAATGTTTATCGTACCGAAAATAAGCGTTAAAATCACTCAATTTTCCCCCACTCCCCGCCGCACGTGCTAATAGCCTGTGGGCACTTTCTAGCCTCTCGCACGAGCTTACCGACCCGCGCGTGCTATCGTTTACTGAGACGCGTGCATTTTGACCCTATGCACGCCTTCCTATCGCACGCCCTATGTTCTGAACCCTTGGGCGTATTACAGTACCGGTTGGATCTTTTGAAAGAGCAGAAAATTGTCTTCAATTCAATATAAAATACATAACTACGCCACCTGAAATGAAGATACAGCATGTGCCGCAAAAAAGGTGATTTTTACATATTTTTAGTTTTACACCATTTTGTCACACCAATCTTCACATGATGTGGTCAACTTATTTTGACAATTTTTATATTATAAGATAGAGAGAAAGATTGTCTTTCATTCCATGTAAAATTTGTACATGCGCAAAAATAAATAAAGACACAGCAAGCGCCGCACAAAAAGCTAATTTCTCTATTCAAATCATGTAAACTGAACGGCGATTTTGACATGTGCCTTTATTTCGTTTATATCTTCTCAACAGCTAGGCGTATTTTGAAATTGATTACCTCGTGAAAAAGAGGAAATAATTGTCTTCGATTTGATGTAAAAAAGTTATATGCAGTATATAAAATAAAGATACAGCAAGTGCCGCAAAATTGCGACTTTTCTTTATTCTTTGTGTTTTTACCATTTTCTCGCACTTTATATCACATAAAGTTCTCGGGACATTTTGAAATTTCATATATCAAAATATAGAGAAAAGGATGATCTTTATTTCCATATAAAATTTGTATGTAAACGAAAATCAGTAAAGACCCGACGAGCACTGCGCAAACAGGCAATTTCTCTATTCATATCTTGTTAACCGAGAAGCGATTTTTTCAACTGCTTTTTACACTTCCTATCCACTTAACGGCAGAGCGCATTATCAACATTTTTATATCACAATAAAGAGAAAAGGATCGTCTTCAATTCTATGTAAAATTTGCAAATTACAATGAAACAATAAAGGAGCGGTAAGTGATGTAGCAATTATCAAAATCTGTTTTCAAATACCTGAGGGTACACTCTTTGCAAACTATATATATTCCAAACCAAGCGGTACATATTTATCATTTTCATATCAACGTAAAGAGGAAATAAATACCTTCATTTTCATGTGTAATTTGCCCATATTTGCATCAAAATAAAACGTGTGGAAATTGTGCGACAAATGTCGCGGTAAGGCGATTATCAAAGACTTTATTCACTAGCTATACCCACGTTACGTTGGTAATAACTTCTAATTACAGTGCAAAAGATTGTTATGATTTATTTTTTCGTAAAGAAGAATAAATTGCCTTCAATTCCATATATAATTTGCATGTATACAAAGCGAATAACTTGAATTATAAAATTGGAAATAAAGACAATTTCTGTTAAGTGTGAGTGTATTTTTCAGCGGGGATACCCCGCCTGCACGCGCTGAGCGCGTGCGTTTGCCCGGGGCTACTAGCTTAGTAATATTACTGTGGGGGTCAGAACGTTATCGGGATTTATCACTACCCTGCTTTCGTTATTTATATCTTTCGTTTAGGATGGCGTATCGTAATAAAATTTATCGTGAAATATAGAGCAAGAAATTAGCTTCAATTCCGTATATAATTTGCATGTGTGCACTCAGTGATTAAATGATTTTATAATGTTTGAAATGAAGACAATTTTTAAAATTTAGTAAAATTCGTTCCAGACATATTATAAAACTAATTTTTATATCGATGTGAAAAGGAACAATTCATCTTTAGTTTCGTTTTGATTTCGCGCATGCGCTCTTGGAATTTATTGAGTTATGGCGCCCGAATTGAAAACAAGTTTACTTCGGTTGTAGAAACCGTTCCAGGGGTGATAGAAATTTCATTCAAAGTGTCAAGTAAGTATCATCCATTTATAACACGGGATTCGCCGACTAGCTTTGTATAAAACGACGATAACGTCCGTATTCCGCCATGTAAACACGCCATATGTTGTTAAAACGGTCGCATCTGGCGGCGCTGGAAAATTCGGCCACAGGGGCTAATTGCGTTATTACCGTAGCGAGGCGAGTGCTGGAAAATTCAGCCACGGGGGCAAAACTGGTCAAAATAATATTCAGCAACGGAAGGGTTAATACATAAGTTAAAATTCTGTATGATCAGCAGTCCATTGTACATCTCTCAGTCAACATTCTGTATGATCAGCAGTCCATTACTCCATTTCTCAGTTAACATTCTGTATGATCAGCAGTCCATTACTCCATTTCTCAATTAACATTCTGTATGATCAGCGGTCCATTTATGGATATCTCAGTTAACATTCTGTGTGATCAGCAGTCCATTAATACATCTCTAAGCTAACATCCTGTATGATCAGCAGTCCATCACTCAGTTAACATTCTGTGTGGTCAGCAGTCCATTAATACATCTCTCAGTTAACATTCTGTATGATCAGCAGTCCATTACTACATCTCTAAGCTAACATCCTGTATGATCAGCAGTCCATCACTCCATCTCTCAGTTAACATTCTGTGTGGTCAGCAGTCCATTAATACATCTCTCAGTTAACATTCTGTATGATCAGCAGTCCATTACTACATCTCTAAGCTAACATCCTGTATGATCAGCAGTCCATCACTCCATCTCTCAGTTAACATTCTGTGTGGTCAGCAGTCCATTAATACATCTCTCAGTTAATATTCTGTATGATCAGCAGTCCATTACCCCATTTTTCAGTTAATATTCTGTATGATCAGCAGTCAATTAATACATCTCTCAGTTAACATTCTGTATGATCAGCAGTCAATTAATAGATCTCACAGTTAACTTTCTGTATGATCAGCTGTCCATTACCCCAGTGTTCAGTTAATATTCTAATGCCCAGCCTTCCAGTACCAAATCACTCATTGTTGCTGAGTTTTAGATTCTGATTCAAACACTCAGCCATGCTGGGCTGTCTGTCTTCAACCACTCAGCCATGCTGTGCTGTCTGTCTTCAACCACTGAGGGATTCCAGGCTGTCACACATCTTGGCACATCTTCTGATATGTACAAAATGGTAATGCCTTTATCTCTTATCAAAGCAGCCTAAGATGATAAAGTAAGCACCTGTAGCTGCAAAAAAATCTGCCATTTAAACTTTAAAAGAGACTGTGAGTCAAGAATCGGTTTTCCCTTAGCCCAAAAAAGATTTCCTTGACATTTCAGTGAGTTACAATGCCCACCTTTTATTACCTTGTAAACAGATAAGGCAAATCTTTATGGACATTTACAAATGTTGAGCTCATTCATGTTGAGTCATTCTCAACAGAACAATGAAAGTCAATTTAACATCTTGATGACTGAGAACATTTGTCAGTGGGAGCATCAAATGATAATAAAATCATCATGTCATGAGAGAAATATCTACTGCTTCTCAAATATATGTAAGAAAACTAATTACACTTTTAGAAATATTTCTGATAAGAGTCATGCACTAACTGTAGAAAAAGCATGTCTTTCAATTAGTCAAAAGAAATTATTGATTCCAACGAAAATGAGCGCATCTTCATAATATGAGGGGAAAGAACGTAAATGTGACAAATATGATTGAAAGCAACATCTGTTTGGCTGTTGATGTGACAAGACCCTCACATAAAATATCATCAGGTTTGCTTAACAGGAAAGAAAATCACATTCATATGCCAAATGAGATAGATGATTAAACAGAGAGACGGAGAGATTTGACAAAAAGGTTTATGTAAGACTATTCTTCAGTGTGCTCACTGCAGGCGGTGATTACCGAGAGCCACAGGAAGTGGAGGTGGTACTGTGACTGGGACATGAAGCTAGGAACCCGGTCAGACCGACCTGACACACAGCCACTAATGAATGAGATTATCATGATATTTCAGTTGGATTACATATACTTCAAAACATCAATAATGACAATAATCATTCAAAACATCTCATCTATATATCAAAATAAGCCAAATACATGACAATTATTAGTTTTTAATCAAGCTTGAACAACACCCTTATGTGTGTCCTTAATCCCGAAATCACACACATATTTGACATAAATACTAGTAACATCACTTTATGAATACTATCAACTCAAATTTGAACTCCTAACTCCTTTAGAAAAGTTTCCAAAATAACCTTTGACAAACTGACATCCATCTTTGTCTGGTATTTGATCAAAATCCAGACTTCATACCTTGTACATATATTGTCTCTCTAATGAACTGATTAGCATTAAAATGTTACTAATCAACAACTATCATCTACTAATAAACGGTCATTACATCTTAATCAACTGACCCATTTATA
This sequence comes from Phorcus lineatus, assembly GCA_921293015.1. Lineage (NCBI taxonomy): Eukaryota > Metazoa > Mollusca > Gastropoda > Trochida > Trochidae > Phorcus > Phorcus lineatus. The sequence goes on along the minus strand of OV121082.1, from coordinate 67,130,929 downwards.
TAACTTGGCAAATATATGCAACTCAAATATTTCAAAGAGAGCCTCTTAGGTCACACTCATTATGATAGTGAAGATATATATACATAGCCATATCCCTGATAGTGAAGATATATACATAGCCATATCCCTGATAGTGAAGATATATCCATAGCCATATCCCTGATAGTGAAGATATATACATAGCTATATCCCTGATAGGGAAGATATATCCATAGCTATATCCCTGATAGTGAAGATATATCCATAGCCATATCCCTGATGGTGAAGATATATCCATAGCCATATCCCTGATGGTGAAGATATATCCATAGCCATATCCCTGATAGTGAAGATATATCCATAGCCATATCCCTGATAGTGAAGATATATCCATAGCCATATCCCTGATGGTGAAGATATATCCATAGCAATATTCCTGATAGTGAAGATATATCCATAGCCATATCCCTACACCCACAGCAGCCTCATGGTGCTCACTCCATGATCACCTCAAACACATCCTTCACCAGGTACCCACCCTTACTGCTGTGTGAACTGAGGCATTTAAGCTGTCCGCCCATGTTTATGGCAGAAGTCTCTCAAATCATGATTCAATTTGGAGCAGGGAATTGATACAACATCTCATCTTTATCTCAGTTGCTCTGGCAATGAAATGTTAGCCAGACCGGCTAGTTGCAGTTATTGTAGCTGAACACAACTAAGAGCTGCCTTCTGAGCTAGGCACAGGACCAGGTTCTACCCTATATGGGGTCCTGGCCTTCATCTATAGTTCTTCTTCCTGCCAAACCATAGCTTTTTAAAGTAAAAACTCCATCATTGATGATTACGATTCAAACTATTTATACATCTTGATTTTTATCAAACTGGTAGATTTTGGGTTATTTCCCTATAAAATAGAATAAAAAATAAAACCAACCCTAAGTCTGATGATATTGAAGTAGATTGTAAATGGAGAAAATATTTGAAGATTATGTTATAGTTGTAACCAAACAATCTTATGAAGGTTTACAATGTTGATATTTCTATGGCACTTGATATAAATGGATATATATATGTACATGTACATAGATGAATGCGCAAAGAATTGCAATCCCCAGTTCACAATCTGTCCTATTTACAAAATGCACACAAATAATGAAGAGCTAAGGAAAATAAAAGAACGATTCTTTATTGATGGATATACCCCTAAATTGAACTGTAACTAATATTAAATCATGTTGACGTCGCATTTACTATATATATTTTAGTGGTATGCATATGACGTCATGAATTACGTCCCTTGCCTTGTTTACGCTATACCATTAGTAACACAATGTATAAGTTACCCTGATGATCACCATGTTGTGAAACCGGTTGGTAATGAACTTATATGAAGACCAATCTTCAGTTTGTTATTTTTAAAGAATATTTGATACATAAACCATGAACATTTAACTTTTACATCTATATGTACATGTATATACACACACAATTGTGACTGTTAATCTGACAAGCATAATTTGTCACAGTCCCTGTATCGTGATATGTATTGTTGACTTAAGATTGTAAAATTGGCATGAAATCAGTGTGCTTGCCCAATGCTATCTTCCTTTCTATCAAAAATTCCTGAAAAAATATTTATCATGACATGTAAGGTACCATTATGAGATATGTAGATATAGTTGTGTAAGATATGTTACGTGATAAGTATTGTATTGTTACATGTCCATGGTCACAACTCACATGACCTGTTTGACTACCATGAATATGGTAAAAAAGAACCATAGTGAACTGCAGAAGATTGCACATGGCTAGACTATGTATAGAGTTAGTCTACCCAAAGAGTTGCAGGAACACACGGGATCAAGACTACTCATCCACTGTCCTGTTGTAGACCAAAGCAACACTATTGTGCAGATAGAAGTCAATTCAAGAAATTCAATCTTCCTCTATTACAAACTCAACAATTATGAAACATGATATGATGTCACTTTGCTTGAAACTTTGGTGTGCCACAAAGAGTTGGTTCATGAAGGTTTCTTATAGTTTTATACACGTTATTTATACATTGCTCTGACACAAAACGTGAGACTGTTGGTATTAATTCAGTTGCTTAGACTATGGCATGACGAGGCATCTCTGATACTAAAACATTTGTGGATGTTCTATCAACAAATATATATGTTCTTTATCATGATGTCAAATAAGTGTAAGTAGAGTGTGCTTTTGTTCCACTATACAAACAAACAATAAGGCCAACACAGAAAAGGGTAAAAGAGTCCCTGTTTTGCTTTTAGTGAAGAAATACAAATTTGGTAAGTATACCACTTGTACACTGAAAAGAAATGCAATGTTTAGGTGTAGATTCAGTGGCCTATTCAAGAATGTTGAAAGGTGAAGGTTCATATGCCGAGAGTGAGTACAGAAGAGGAATAAAGTCTTATCCTCTCAAGACACCATTGATGATTTAAATGTTTTTAAGTCCCTAAAGGAGGATCCCTTCTGAAAGAGAAGAAGCACCAGTGACGGAGCACATTCGCACGTCCACTCACCTCTTCAATAAACAGCCAAGGGTGACAGTGACTTCCGAGAATATTCGACTTCTTCAGACCATGCTCAAATATTGCTTTCAAAGCTGGACATAATCTGTAAGATAATAAAAATAGTCCAACAGTGACACTGTGTTTATACATATACATGAGTTACTGCATACTACATAAGACCGCTGTGTAACACAGTCCTATAAGAGTTGCTTCCCTTTACCAGTGTGATAATCCAGTATACTAAAATCAATATTTTCCCTTTCATAATGGACTTATATGTAGCTGTAAAGCCAGTTTTCATCAGATATAAGGATGCATTAACTAATAATTTTTTAACAAAATTGAATATAAAGAAAAAACATGTTTTCTCGTTAAAAAGGTTATAGCTTCTTAACTCGATGAGAAATAAAGGTTGAATTAAAACCAATCAAAACTCATAATCTATATTTTTCCCCTAACTCACAACATTTAGAGGTTGAAGGTAGAATCAATTTACCATGATGTATCCCCCACTGCATTCACATATCCATATCTTCTCTTGGTCCCATGGTTTCATAAATCATTTATAATACAGGAAGTACTTACGTGCCCCTGACGAGGTCGGTGATGGCCTCTGTAACAGAGTCGTCCCCAGCTGATGAGTAGTGCTTGCTTCTCTCATCTAGAATCTCCACAAACTTGGCGGGAAACCATCCACGCAGTCCGTTCAGCTCCCCGATCCAGCAGTGCTCATCCTTCTGTGATATGATCTAGAAGATAAGATAAGGTAAGTAAACTTGCTTTACAAAAAAAGATTAAGTAAAATAGGGCGCAATTATTTGTAATCCCTAATTAGCAATATACAAAGACAAACATTTCTATAAAAAGATACTTTTCCACTAACATCTCTCATGGAGTAAACGAAGGTATATTTCCATTGACACCTCTCATGGAATAAAGGAAAACAAGGAAGGCATATTTCCATTAACATCTCTCATGGAGTAAGGAAGAACAAGGAAGTTATATTTCCATTAACATCTCTCATGAAGTAAGGAAGAACAAGAAAGCTATATTTCCCTTAACATCTCTCATGGAGTAAGGAAGAACAAGGAAGTTATGTTTCCAATAACATCTCTCATGGAGTAAGGAAGAACAAGAAAGCTATATTTCCCTTAACATCTCTCATGGAGTAAGGAAGAACAAGGAAGTTATATTTCCATTAACATCTCTCATGGAATAAAGGAAAACAAGGAACGCATATTTCCATTAACATCTCTCATGAAGTAAGGAAGAACAAGAAAGCTATATTTCCCTTAACATCTCTCATGGAGTAAGGAAGAACAAGGAAGTTATATTTCCAATAACATCTCTCATGGAGTAAGGAAGAACAAGAAAGCTATATTTCCCTTAACATCTCTCATGGAGTAAGGAAGAACAGGAAAGCTATATTTCCCTTAACATCTCTCATGGAGTAAAGAAGAACCAGGAAGTTATATTTCCCTTAACATCTCTCATGGAGTAAAGAAGAACCAGGAAGTTATATTTCCCTTAACATCTCTCATGGAATAAAGGAAAACAAGGAAGGCATATTTCCCTTAACATCTCTCATGGAGTAAAGAAGAACCAGGAAGTTATATTTCCCTTAACATCTCTCATGGAGTAAGGAAGAACAAGGAAGTTATATTTCCAATAACATCTCTCATGGAGTAAGGAAGAACAAGAAAGCTATATTTCCCTTAACATCTCTCATGGAGTAAAGAAGAACAAGAAAGCTATATTTCCCTTAACATCTCTCATGGAGTAAAGAAGAACCAGGAAGTTATATTTCCCTTAACATCTCTCATGGAGTAAGGAAGAACAAGGAAGTTATATTTCCAATAATATCTCTCATGGAGTAAGGAAGAACAAGAAAGCTATATTTCCCTTAACATCTCTCATGGAGTAAGGAAGAACAAGAAAGCTATATTTCCCTTAACATCTCTCATGGAGTAAAGAAGAACCAGGAAGTTATATTTCCCTTAACATCTCTCATGGAGTAAGGAAGAACAAGGAAGTTATATTTCCAATAACATCTCTCATGGAGTAAGGAAGAACAAGAAAGCTATATTTCCCTTAACATCTCTCATGGAGTAAGGAAGAACAAGAAAGCTATATTTCCCTTAACATCTCTCATGGAGTAATGATAACAAGAACAAGACAACAACATAACAACAGACATCTTCAATGAAGCATAATCTAGGCCGACACGTGTACATAACTTGGATTCGAACATCTTCTGGGCAGGATGACTCTTTGGATTAATTAAAACGGTTTGTGTTCTATCCTTGACAAGTCAAATTGTAACACCATGAGAAACCAAAATGTTACACTTAAGAACATGCTTCAAGTGACTGTGAAATAATATTGTATTTATGACATGCATGCATTAACAGGAATGTCCCCTCGAATTTTGCTATCACAAAATACCTGACAGGGCTCACTATGTGACAAAGTGCTGACTAAAGTCTCCATCGAGCTACTTACTGTGATGATGTCGTTCTTCCTGAAGCCTAGCTCATCGTCATCATGCCTCTCAAAGTCCAGGAGAGCCTTCGCTCGGCGTCTACGATTACGAGCAACGTTCACATAGTTTTCCAGATCTTTGGCGTGACTGTCCATTGTATAGTCTGCTTGAAGGTTCTAGGAAAGAATAGATCTCAACAAGAATATTATTTTTCATCATTATTTCACACCACTTCTTTTCCATACGCTTCATTGCAAGAGACATGATATTGATATTTGTAAGGATGTGAAGTAAGGATGGTTTGTTATCAACTAGGAAAGCCTGGTGAGTGATATGAAATTCTGGGAAAACCAAACCTTACGTGGTAGCCTTACAGAGAACCAGATAACTTAGACTCAGTTTCTGCACTTACATTGTCAGATGTTAATGCATTTTCAGCAAGGTAAATAGTGTAACTTAGGGTCTTGTAGAGACGATCTTTATGCAGTGGGCTGTTTGTAGTTAACCCTGATCAAAGGGTGACATTAAGACAGAAACATACCGGTGTACTCACAACTTTGTTATTTTTTGGATCAAGTGACTGGAAGTGGCGTGCGACTTGGAGAATGGCTTCCCGCAGGTCCACCAGTAGTTCAGTTTGGCGAATGTTTTTGGCTTTCCCGAAGTCCTCGTCCTCGGATTCCCCCCTCAACAACACAGAGACGAGCGACCGCGACCGCTTCAGGTGGCGTTTGTTCAGTTGCTGCAACAACAACAACTCCTTATTGTCCCAGTGGCAATATAAACTTTGCAGTTTAAGCATTTTTTCTTTCTTGTAATAGCAATTATAGTCCATTTCATCAGCACTATTTTTTTTAAAAACCCACGGCAGTCCAACTGCCGATAGGATGGACTCTTTAATTGATTACAAAGAAAGAAGGATAGACCTTGAGTTGGACAACTGGTCTGAGAGTTACCTGTTTTGGCAGGTTCCTGCTAGAGTCTGGGTTAACAAGTGCACCCTGGTCGGCCATCAGGTACGCCAGGTGTTTGCGTCTGTGCGTCTCCACCACCACATCTGTGAGGGAACCTGCCGTCCGGTACGCTATCTGCAACATGGAAGAGGATACATGATGCCAATGTCCTGAACATTAGCTGTCTAAGAGATCACCATTCACTGTCTCAGAGATCACCATTCACTCTCTCAGAGATCACCATTCACTCTCTTAGAGATCACCATTCACTCTCTTAGAGATCACCATTCATTGTCTTGGAGATCACCATTCACTCTCTTAGAGATCACCATTCATTGTCTTGGAGATCACCATTCACTCTCTTAGAGATCACCATTCATTGTCTTGGAGATCACCATTCATTGTCTTGGAGATCACCATTCACTCTCTTAGAGATCACCATTCACTCTCTACCTGAGAACTAGATTCCATTGGTAGAGATGTGATTAAAAAGAATTGGAAAGTTTTCTTGGATTCCATGTTGTCATGTTTAGAAGATAACAATCTTCTTAAAAGCTATTATTATTGTGTAGCACCGCTTGGGCAATATTTCAGCCAGCTGTTAATGGAAAAGTAATGGCCGAGAAAAAATATGCAGTACAGGTAGAAGGGTTTACTCATGATTGACATGTTATGTTATTATGTCTTAATTGCATTGTAACAAATTTTCATTGCAGTAGATGATAACTACATAATAAACGATTTTCATATCTATTTCTTTATACAAATTTTACTCATAAAGAACACGCAACCAGAACAGAATCATGTTTTGTGTTGATATCTTTATTTTTAGTAACAGATGGGAAATTAAAAGAGATAGTTATTTCTATATTTGTATATTGTTTTCATTAAACTGCAGCTAATAGTTAAAACTTGGAGATATGGCAGTTCTGGTGAATCTAGGTTGGTCTTAAATCAATATCAAAACTTGAAATTCAAAGGAGAGTGACTTGAATTAAACACCACAAAGCTTTTCCATATTGATCTGATTGAAATCAGCAGCAACTGCAACCTTCAGCAAAAAGCTTGAAATAAGTCCCAGTAATTAGCCTGCAAATTAACTGAATACTCAGACATCAATTATCAGTCAATTACCAGGCATGCACTCTACCTCCTAGCTGACATATCAATACAGTAAGGAATTTGGAAGAAGAATAATGTCACCAATGTTTTCTACACTAAATATTTTTAGGGTTGAGAATTTATAAAAAAAAAAAGATTCCAAAAAAAGCAGGAATTGTTGAAATGTTGCAGATTTGTTTTTCTATTAAGATTATAGTTGAAAAAACAGGAAACAATTATTCAAATGAATATCTGTGATAGAGACATTTAATAAAAGCATATGGAAAGATTGCATTAAGTAGTGTAAATGAACAATGACTAACCATCTTAACGTTTTTATTTATCTATGTTATTGTTTAAAGATAATGATGAACGTTACAAAGATCCATATTTATAATTCAGTAATCCAGCATAGTACAAATTTTTTTATTCAATACTTTTCGCAAGATTCAAATCCACACATCAGTCAGGCAAGAATTGCCAGTACTGACCATAATATCCGCTTATCCTTTTATCAGGGGAGCTTGCCAAACTTGAGAAAAAGTAGGTATACTATTTTTACAATCAATAACCCCATGATAGATAGATACCTTAGGGAAGTCTCTATATCCCCAGGGTATATGAGTGGAGGAGAGCGTAAATGTTTTACCCTGAGACAGGATGGATATACATGGGCATACTGATAGTTCAACGACTACTTGAAACTTTGCTTACGGTAAGTTCATTGAAAGTTGATCTATCTATTCAAAAAATATGATCAAAATGGACAATTTCAACAAAAAGAGATTCAAATTTGGAAATGCAATTATCGAATCATAATAACTTTTTTCAAAACGGATTCAGCAAAAGATAAAAAATGAACAAGTATCAATATTTCTCACTGAAATAATTTGAATCAAAGGTTAAGAACAGCTGTGAACTCAACAATGTTTGACCTCAACCGACCTGAACACCGACCTGACACTGGGGCTGGGACTGGTCTCTCATGTGGTGGATTATAATCTTCTCCTTTGATAAGCCGTAGGGCTCAGGAGGGGACTGGTGCCCCAGACATAACATATCTCACACTATCAGCATATGTTCATCAGTCCCTGGTCAATATCACACAACACATTTACTATAGTTATATATTAAACTTTAGGCAACTATGGTTATATGTATGCCCTTATATCCAATCTGATTATCACTGTCTGCCCTCAAAAGATACATCCCGTGCTGTACCGGTGGCAGCCATGTTTGATTGCACAAGTTCACGTGTTCCAATAAAGTTGTGGACATCAAGTGAGGTGACATGTCAGTGTTTCACATCAGAAGCTGACAGCAGACCGTGGCACTCCACCACCACACACGCACCAGCTGTCACATTGATTGTGGAGGCACAAGTAACGGTCTGAGCACGGGCTGTTTTTACCCAACTACTGCAGTACTAGGCAGGTGCTTACAATAACTCATGTATGTATCTCTATGGCTTTGTTTAATACTTAGTGTATGCAGTGATCATTATCTATATATGGACTGAACGTATGACGAGAGCCATTAGCAATAACAACTATTGATATTTGCCTTCTCTTGTAAGTAATTCATCTTTTTACCAAGAGTAGTTTTTGTCTACTTAAATGTAAGCTGTTTCCTGTAACATACTTCAGTCAGATCAATTTTCAATTAACTCTTCAATTTCAATTTACTCTAAATCATCAATAAACTTTTAAATCTCAAATCTAAATTCTCTAATAACTTTAAATTTTCTAAAAAATCTAACTTCTGTATTAACTTTTAATTTACTTATAACTGTAACTTGTCTAATAACTTGAAATTCTCTTATAACTCTGAATTCATTAATAACTCTGAATTATCTTATAACTCTGAATTCATTAATAACTCTAAATAATCTTATAACTCTTATTAGTCTGAATTCATTAATAACTCTTAATTATCTTCTAACTGTTACTTCGTTAATAATTTAAATACTCTTATAACTCTGAATTCATTAATAGCTCAAAGTACTCTTGTAACTTTGAATTCATCAACAACTCTAAATACTCTTATAACTCTGAATTCATTAATAACTCTAAATACTCTAAAACTCCTAATTATCTTTTAACTGTTAAATCATTAATAACTCTAAATTCTCTTATAAAACTTAATTATACTCTTTAAAACTCTGAATTCATTCATAATTCACTTTTACATTCTCTATGATTCTCTATAACTCTCCATAGTGGTGTAACAATGAATGAAGCAAGTGATCACCATCTGTGGGCTAGCAACTAGCTGTGACACCCAGCCAGCACTACTGATCGTCATCGTAACAACTCTCATTAAAGTAATAATAGCCCAGCTCTGCAGGGATCATCATAATGAAACAACACCGTTTAACATACATACTTCACTGCATTTATTCCAGTTAGTTGCTTTTGCAAAATATGTAAATCAAATGATATAGAAGATGGATTCTTTATTAAGTATACAATTTATGTGTAAAATATTTTGAAAATATACCTTTGTATATCAGTTAGAAATAATGATTCGTAACCTTCAAAATAATAATTTAATTCATGCTATAGCCATCTCAAATTATGTTAAAGATGCCTTGATTGTAAAAAAACCTGGCCTAAGAGTAATTGAGGGGTCCGAATGACGGGGTATCTAAAACGTCTATAAAATGCTACCCAGTCCTTGAAAATAGGTTAGTTGAAGATATTCTAAAAGCTGAAATAATTTACTGTAACATACTGTATTATTAGGAATCCTGGAATTTGGTTGCAAAGTCAAAAATCATCATGAAATCGAGTAATTTTCCCTTATAGGCAACTGCAACCAAATTATTTTTTTTGTCAAATACTCATCATTTCTCATGTCTTGGCTAATAATAATTTGGTTGCAGGTAATAAAATTATTTTTTGAAAAGGTTATCAGATCAATTTGGTTGCAGGAGACTTCAAATTTACCAAAATTGACGAGAAAACAACCAACTCAACAGTTTTAGTTTGACATGTTCCCTCTGACACAACGTGTGACGTAATATCATGCACGTCTTTCAATTGGCTAATTCAGTATCAAACATTTTCAATAAAATTTTGACATTCGTTTTTACTTATTCATGATTGATTTTGATCGGTTTTTAGATAGAAACTAGTCATTAAACTTACTTGATGATGTTTATTTTCTATCAAAATTAGTTTGCTATCAGAGGCATCTGTTACAGCCAATGAGAATAGTGTTGAGATTTGACAACAATTCGAATTTGTCTGGGGGCCACGTTGTAAAAACAAATGGCAATTTAGGAATAATTTGGTCAAGGAATGTCATAAATACTTGCCAAGACATGATAAACTGTAGAGAATGTTAGATTTAACAAGGTTAGTAGAAATTTCCCATCCGACACCCAGAAACGACAGCGAAGCGGGACACGACATGATCGAAAACCGGACTCGGTAGCTTTGAGCAAGTTGCCGATGTTTCATTGAAATGTAAATAACCAGCCAGGTAAAGTTCCAACATTTGCGATATCATCGATTAGTTTCTCTCTGCAACCAAATTATGTTTAGTCAAGACTCTTCTGTTCTATGAAAACGTGTATTTTGATGGTTTCAAGAAGTTGGTTGCAGTTGCCTATAGGGGACTGCAACCAAACTTGAAAATTAGACGTTTTCAAGGTTATAAATCGGTCTGCAACCATACTCAAAAGGTTTCATGTTATATACCATTGTATAGAAAATTATCTCAGCTATAAGAAAAATCCAATTACTCTTAGGCCAAAAACCTTTTGATTGACCCAATGCAACTTTTATGTAATTCATCTTTAAGTTTAATTTTTACATGGGCCAAAGGCCTTTCTACTGACATAAATGATTGAATGAATTGAGTTTGCTGATACAGGATTTTCTTATTTCCTAAACATTAATTACCAAATTAGTATGGCACCATTATCACATTTAACAATAATTGTATTTTTCATAAAAAGTATATTGAACACAACACCCTAAGAGTCATGCAGTTAGTAGCCTTCATCAAATCAATTCACCCATTCACCCAACACCTTTATCACTGCTGAAGTTCATTAACACATGAACTGTTGTGGTGAACAAATTCCACATGATCATTACATAAATCAGCACAAGGTTGATCAAACTTGTCTCAATAAGAGAATAACCTTCAGCACATATATTCTCTCAATAAACACATGTAAAATCATATCAACAGTTTATTACTAGTATTGCTAAGATCAAAAATAGCACTTTTTCCCAACCAATCCTCCAATATAACTCTTCAAAGAAGTTACTCAAGTAATATCTTGCCACGTAAGTTCTCTTACATTCCTTGAAGACTTAGGTGATAAAAAGACTAACTTACTTTCTCATTATAGAATTCATGTGTCATATCCAAATTGGAAGAACTGTATTCTTTTTATGAATGATCTTTGCTGTTATTAGAACAACAAGAATTAAAACAATCATCAGCCTCTTAAAGAGCCACTCTGCGATTTTCATAACATATTATTTTCCTTTGATACGAACCTAAATGTCATATGTGGTGATATAAAATCAAAACATCTTAACATTTCATGGCCAAAAGACATATATATGATAAATACTGGTTTTCCATGAAGATCTAAAAACAGCCTTATAAATGCACAGAGGTTTTGATATCACGTCCAAAATAACCTAACAAACGCTATTAACTCCTAACTGCGTTCCCGGCTGTTTTAGATAAGTCTCCAAAATTACGTTTGACTATTTGACGCGCGCCACTGTCCGGTTTTCAATCATAATTGCAACATTCTACCATCATATTGTCACTGTATAAAACCAATAAGCTTTAAAATGAGTCTTTTTGGTAACAGTCGATACTTCGCGTTCAAATGACACCATTGATTAAGTTTGGCATATTATATGACTCTAACAACTCACGGAGTGGCTCTTTAAGGTTATAGTAACATACTACAATATTGGCATAGCGTTTGAATATATGCTTTGTGTAACATGGCTTGGAAGAGAACATAAATCTACATATTGTCAGTGAAAATGTAAGTATCATCTGTTTTGTTGAGAAATTCGGATATAAGTGCCTGTAAGAAGCTGATGTGATGTAGGACTTTCCTTATTGCAATGAAGATGTTTCTCTGCAGATGATAACATCATGACAGAATAACTGCACCAAAATGTCTCATCTATTACAATGTAGAAGTTGACTCTACAGAGAAGGTGTTCTTGAAATGGGGAAATGAAGTCCAACTCACCTCTATGAGCTCATCAACGTCCTGCACGTCCCCCGGTACATCGGAGAGAGCGTTGAAGATCTGGGCTGAGTTGTCCAGCGTCTTAAGCTCATTCTCCTGCAAAAAGCACAACATTGTTCAGTGTTCAGCAGACTCTGAGACAAATGTGTTCATTACTTCTCATGCAGTATCTGATAGCAATGTGTTTTACACTCATCAATTACTTGTCTCCTTGAATAATTATGTGTAATTACTCTAATGAGTCTCTTCTTGAAGACTTCTAATTTTAGAATTCAATTATCTTTGATTCATTTCATCATCAAAGATAAATCATTTTCTTTAATCTTTTTAGAATTTATAAAATAATGTTTAAATGGGGTTCTCCGAGTACAGCAAATGATTACAATTGATGATTTAATTTGACGGCTCATTGGTTTGTCAAAGTGTTTTGTTTCCCGCAAATTTGCCAATGATAACCTTTTGGCAGTTTTAATAATCAATATAGATGTTAAAATGTCATGCAAATGGTTGTGCTAATTCTTGAATTAAATGAAACAAAACAAATAAGACTGTCCTCAACCAGAGCACAAGCAGAACCCAACGTAATCTACACAACAGGTTGTACCTAGTTACAAGTGATAATATCTGCTCACACCATACACCATAAACCATAAACCAACCTCCTACAAAGCTTTGCAACATTGGGACAAACTTAAAGGTGCCAGTGCAGCACCGTCAGTTACTAGTTCAATACAGGTTTTAAAGTTCTTGTGCAGTGGCAGTGATGTGGGTGTTGACTGACCTTCAGTTTGAGCATGCCCATCGTGATCTGGAAGAGGATGACGGAGCCCTCGTAGAAGAAGAGATCCCAGAGTCGGAGGAGGACCTTCATGTGAACCACGCTGGCGAAGAGAGTAAGGAACCAGTGCAGGCTGATCAGGGACAACTCTGAAACATTCCCCAGGACATGAAGCTCTCACTGCAGCAACGGAATCAACAGTAGTTGAAGGGAGAGGAGTAGGGAAAACTCTCACAGTGGGAGGAGTAGGGGAAACTGTCACAGTGGGAGGGGTAGGGGAAACTGTCACAGTGGGAGGAGTAGGGGAAACTGTCACAGTGGGAGGAGTAGGGGAAACTGTCACAGTGGGAGGGGTAGGGGAAACTGTCACAGTGGGAGGAGTAGGGGAAACTGTCACAGAGGGAGGAGTACGGGAATCTGTCATAGAGGGAGGAGTAGGGGAAACTGTCACAGTGGGAGGAGTACGGGAATCTGTCACAGAGGGAGGAGTAAGGGAAACTGTCACAGTGGGAGGAGTACGGGAATCTGTCACAGAGGGAGGAGTAAGGGAAACTGTCACAGAGGGAGGAGATGGGGAAACTGTCACAGTGGGAGGAGGTGGGGAAACTGTCATAGTGGCTGGAGTAGGGGAAACTGTCGCAGTGGGAGGGGTAGGGGAAACTGTCACAGTGGGAGGTGTAGGGGAAACTGTCACAGTGGGAGTAGGTGGGGAAACTGTCATAGTGGCTGGAGTAGGGGAAACTATCGCAGTGGGAGGTGTAGGGGAAACTGTCACAGTGGGAGGAGTAGGGGAAACTGTCACAGTTGGAGGAGTAGGGGAAACTGTCACAGTGGTACCGTATAAGCAACAACAGTAGGCATAGCAGTGTTTGTAGTAGACACTAGTAGTAGTGGTAGTGCTAGCAGTAGTAAAAGTAGTAGTAGTATCAGTAGCACTAGCAGCAGCAGTGGTAGCAATAGTAGAAGAGGGTATAACACTATACTATTATAGGAAACTATAAGTGGTAGGGGTAAAAGTTTTAACAGTGGTGGTATAGTAAACATAATAGAAGTAACAGCAGTAGTAGTCTTAGTAGCAGTAATAGTAAAAGAAACAGGTGTATCTTAGATTATAGGAGCAGCTTACACCACACCATTTAAACTAATTATTAAGGTCTTAAATAATGACAAATCCTACAATCTTTGTAAATAGAAAGTTATACCAATATCAATGTCAGTGCTGGTTATAAAGCCTATCAACAATATGGTATATGTGAAGCTCTAGGTACCTATATCATGCTCCTTCAGGACCAGGTCCACATCTGGCAAGAAACTGATCAACAATTGTCTCAACACCCGCTGGTCCGCCTGCAGACAAACACATTGTTCATCGATCAACTCACTGCTTCTCATATTACCTAGTAAGACTGGTATTCCTTATGTCCAACTTCGGACTCAGGATTCCCTGATCCTATCGAATCCTGAGTCCTATCTGATTGTTATACAAAAGTGTCCCTTGTTCCTAAAGTTTTCAATTCAATTCACTTAATTGTTTTCATTTAGACATTTGGTATTAGTTTCAATCCTTTTTAAAGGATTTTTCAAATGCTTTAGTGATATGAATTATCTCTACTCATTTCATATGAACAACATAAAACATTAACCAAGGAATATATGTTAACCTACTGCCCACCTGTATGCCAATGAGGGTGCTGGAATAGTATGAAGCCGGCAGCAGATCTTCAATGATAGCACACATCATCCAGAACGTGTCCTCTTCCTCCATAAACAGTAGCAGCGACGCCGCAATCTGTACACATTGGATCATAGCTGATTAAAGATTGTTTGTACCACGCCATATAGATATACCTCATTGAAAGTCCATTCTCTTTAAAACTTTAAAGAGCCACTCCGTGACTTGTTGGAGTCATATATGCCAAACTTAATCAATGGTGTCATTTGATCGCGAAGTATCAACTGTTACCAAAAAGACACATTTAAATTTATTGTTTTTGTACAGCGACAATATGAAGGTAGAACGTCGCAATTATGATCGAAAACCAGACAGTGGCGTGCATCAAATAGTCAAATGTAATTTTTGGAGACTTATCAACAACAACTAAGAGGGCAGATAGGAGGTGATAGCGTTTGTCAGGTTATCAGGATCCAGAATTTTTTAAAGGGGGGGGGGAAGGGGTTCGTATTCAGAAATTTTCAAAAGGGGGGTTCGTATTCAGAAATTTTCAAAAGGGGGGGAACTATGTGAGCACTTTACATAAATTTTCCTTGACTAACTCTCTCCTGGCTCGGCCTTGTCACTGAATTATCCTCAACCACATTACTGCTCATTGCAGTCTCTTTAAAATGGGCATCATTTAATTGCTTCAACATAAATCAACAAATTTAATATAACTCTTAACTTATAACTTGATAAAGAATGACAGACAGATTGCTAAACAAAAGTGGACTGATTTTTCTGCTAAAGAAAGCCATTTCATTTATAAAGCATGTAAGTCATCTACATTAATAATGCAATACATATGTATTTGAACCTGTATACAATATGAACAATTACTTTTGTATCTAACTCTTGTATGTATATTTGCATCGATGTACAATATGTCTACAATTTATGTACAACAAACTATGTAAACATCTTACGGGATATAAAAATATTAAAAAAATATAAAAATTAATAATAAATATTCAAGAAATAGGTTTAACATTTTTGGATCATAAACAGTGACAATGCCTATTCATGTTTTCAAGTTTTGGTACATACTTTATCTCATGACACAAAACAAATAAACTTGTTATAAGAAATACACCCAAAAATTCTCTTGCTTTAAGCTTCAAATAAACAATGTGTTTGAGTTAAAAGCAAAAAAAAACTGAAGAAGCAATTATTTGTCAGAGTACTTCAACCAATCTATCAACTTGACGCAGTAGTCTGATGAAAGGGAGATAACCCTGGACATTGATGAGAAAATCAATATAGTGCACCTGTTACTTGCTTGTTTGTCAGTTCTCAGTAATCAGAATATAATATAACACTGTGTATTGACGTAAGCACATTCAATGGCACAAATATGTCTCTAAGGTCACTCATTAAAAACCAGGCAATAAGTGGAGCAATGATGGATAGACACGGACATCTTCACCACATAAGCATTATTTTAAAAATTCGTCTTACCTTTGAGCTGGCAATTATTGCTAACATTCATTTATCTAATTTCATACATGCCAAATTTAGCCTATCAAACTAGCCACTTTTTAGGCTAATTAATTCATGTTCACAAGACGGATAGAGTGTATTATTGTTACATTCTGGATCAAATTATATGCAATAGCAGAAACCCTTGTACTTTTAAAACAAATCCCTTGCAGTATTTCAACCCATGCCCTCAGATTCAGTCACTAACCTTCCATACTGACTATATAACAAATGCTTATCAATTCAGCCATCAAGACAAACAGGTAGAAGTTTAACATTAATAAATTCTGGACACACAAGAACCATATACTAAAAGTTGGAGGTCTCACCACTCCAGTGCCCTGACAGTAGCCGATGTCTGGGTAGAGCCAGGCCAAGCCTCGCAGGATCCGCCGCAGACGAGGCACGCCCGTACTGTTGATGTGGCAGAAACAAGTGTTGCTTGGCATTGTTCGTAGAAGGTCCTGGGGGGGGAAAAAGGTTTGTGAGATGATCAACCATTAGCCTATGATGATCAACCATTACACTGTTAATGATCAACCATTAGCCTGCTATGACAAAAGTTAATCAATGCAATCTTTGCAACATGACGGAACATGAAATCAAAATGTCTTGATAGTCAGATCATTTATCATGATGAAAGCTAAGACTCTGCTTATCTGAGGTCACACGTGTTACTTGCCACTTGCCAATAAGGCTATCTTTTCATAACTATTAACAACAAAAGTGGTTAATTTTGAGGGCTTGTCTTGTTACTAAAAGGAAAAATCTACAGTAAGTCCTTAAATAAGACAATGAAAAGAATTTCAACCACTACTGTTGCTGACAAAGACAATTCTGCCCATGCAATGTTGGTTTTAAGAGCATAATATTCAATCATCCTACAAACTAAGAATAAAAGTGTTATTTTCCTATCAAATCATACCTTTTCTATCTGTTTTGATGTCATGAGGTGATCATTGGCACTGGCTTTCACCACGTCCTTGTACGTGATATCTGAGGTGAATTTCTTCTCCAGCGCACCTGACATACGCATCCAGATCTGCGGCCGTAGGGAGTGCGGGATTCCCTGACGCACCATCATCTTCAGCTTCTCTGACATCGGCAATCTTGACTCAACCTATGTGATGTATGTGTGGACAAAGTGAAGACGACATGAAACATCAATGAAACTTCGATATCCAAACCTTAAAGAGTTTGACTTGTCTGGTGAATCTGGTAAGTATTAAGAAGTAAAAAGATTTACTGCTTATGAGCCTCCTATAATACAAAGATAGTAACATATGGCCATGTTCTACTCATTATCTTTGGAGTCTAGATCTAAACTCTAGTATAGAATTGTTACCAACTGTCAACAGTTATAAAAAACAATCTCAAGAGAAAGGCGACTTTATAGCAATGTTGAAGACTTCCCATCATTTTGATCAAATACTCAAGGGCATTTAAGAATCATGTGTAAATGAGGAGATTTTTACCTTCATTGGTAACAGAACGAGAGACGAAATCAGCTCCTCCTGTCACACTGTCTAACTGACTAAGGCCATAGGGATATCTCAACTTCTTATTCTTCACTGGTATTTTGTACCACTGACCTTGTCCCAGGTGAGATCTCCGACCTCGTTGTTGTGAGTGAACTCCAGGTATGCTGTCCACTTGAGTCTGTGCTGGGGGTCCTCTATAAATGGGGTGCTCAGCAGCTTGCTCGAGTTCTCCTCTGGTCCGTCTGGGTTTACAAAACAAGAACTTCAAGCAAAATAAATGGCAAACATAAAGAAAATGAGATGATGTGGACACATGTTAACTCAATGAAGTCATTTCTGAAACTAAGAGATGCACAATTGACCCAGAATGAATTATATAAAATGAGACTTTTCACCAATCAAAACAACATGTTATTTTACTCAATGAATATCCAGGCAGCCAGGATACATTGATTGTTCAGCTTTGGATAAAGAGGTCCGGGGTTCGAATCCTGCCAGGGGCCCCGCAACTTTGTATGCAGTAGAGAACTGTTCTACATGCACAAAGGTTTGGGTGTAATGCTACACTGAGTTTCAGCTATGTACCACTCATGGTGTGTGATAGTTCCAGCCCATGCTCGCAGCTTTCACCAAAATACATAGCCACAATTGTGCTGCAGGCTTTCTCCCTGCAATAATACTAGCAGCCATGATGTAAGTGAAACATTCTTGAAAGCAGCCTTATATCCCTTATCACCTCACCCCCCCTACATCGATCAATTTATTTAATGAGGTGAACTCCTTGTTACTGTTGACTGTTGGGCAAAACAAAACATGGATGTGAAGCTCATTTTTCACCATCTCATTCTTCTGACCACAACAATACACTAAGCATAAAGATACGATAGTGAAACAGGATATTCAAGATCAATTCAATCAGTGACAACATTTCTAATTAAGAAAGATGACAATGATCTCTCCAAGCCCTTTCTTTCACATATACAAAACAGATCCCACTGAGTTCATCAGGTGTTTACTTCATTCACATTACATCAGACTGTGGATAGACAATATTCATTTAATATTCATTTCAATGAAGAATTTCGAGCTATTTTCAGATAAAATGATACAGGATTCTCAGCTGATTTAAAAGAGAGGATCCTGTTGGGATATTTTTGACATAAATTAAATTTTAGTAGACAGTCCTGTTTATATACAGTCATATATATATTTATTTCATGATATTACTGGGTTGATGATTTGTCTTCTCACTAATCATCAATTAATACTATAAAGACAATTATTATGTAAGCTTATTTTTCTGGCAATCCGATTGGTCGAGAAGCAGTCACGTGTCAGTCGACAGAAAAGCATATTGACTTCACTCCGAGTCCGACCAAAAGTGATATTGACTTGAAACAGACATAATGACGTCAAACCGTTGTTACATGACGTCATGCCATTGTTATCATGACGTCATTTGACCGTCATGTTGAACAATTGATCCAAAATGCTGTTCATGACTGTAGTTTTGTCTTTCCTTTTCGTATACATATCGAAACATAATAAAACAATTATGGACTGGTGAATTCGGTCAATACCTGTTTTCATAGACCCGAGGAAAGCAATATTGACCTCGGACTTCGTCCTCTGTCAATATTGCTTTCCTCGGGTCTATAAAAACAGGTATTGACCGAATTCACCAGTCTATAATTGTATAATACTTCACCTTGCTATTTTCTAAAATATGGTGGACAGAAAAGACAATAGTACTGTCTCTCAGAAAGAATTTCATTTTCATCACAGTGGCTAGAAATAAAGCAGGGAGAAATCCAACACCAGCATAGTGGCGCAACATTGCACTGAAACCTTGAACAGCAGAAGCATAGGTTGCAATTGCAAATGCAGTGAATTACAATGTAGAACATTTCTCTACAGCAGATGAAATGGCCAAATATCTGAATTGATTTGTTACCTGGACCTCAGCCCAAAGTGAGAAAATAAGAGTTTATTAGTTTAAGTAATGAATTGTTTGCCATGGATATCATCTGATGTTCCTCTATTAACTGTGCAACATGTTATACATCAACTGTATAATCTGAAAATTCAAATTTTTATAAATAGTGTTATATTCCCAAATTGAGTTCTTCCCAATTCAGTGACTTGATAAATACAGTATTCTCTCAACTTTTCATCAAACATTTTGTTGTGAAATGACAACATTTTCTCCAATAAGATGGACATTAATGAGCAAGGGTACTGAGGGTAAGGCTAACAGCAGCCAATGATTAGTAGAGACCTCCAACTGAGGTGCTGTGGTGAATCAAAATTACATGTGCAACAAAGTAGTGTCAATAACGACTTAACAGTGTCCCTGATGCCTAAGAATGTAAATTGACTCAGAATTATAATTTCTGTAACCATTGTAGCTCTTGGAACTCTCCAGCCCATTCTTATCACATGGGCTTAATTAAAGATAAGAATTCTATAAATTAGAGTTTGCAGAAGAAGTCTAAGAAGAAAGTTGACAATGCTCACCTTCCTCCTCTACTTTGAAACCAAACTCGTCGTAGCGGTAGTCCAGTTGTTCATCTTGCTGTAGAGCAGAGACAACATTCATCATTATCTCGTAGGTAGAGAGTTAACAGGATATTTATCTTTTTCAATTCAATTTTAAAGTGCTTAAAAATGCTACATGTGACAGAAAGTTAAGATGAAGTTACAAGTCTTAATCCAAGAGTCAGGGAAATTTGTGAATTGAAGTAACTTTGCTATCTTAAAACACACTTTAC
Source organism: Phorcus lineatus (assembly GCA_921293015.1). Classification (NCBI taxonomy): domain Eukaryota; kingdom Metazoa; phylum Mollusca; class Gastropoda; order Trochida; family Trochidae; genus Phorcus; species Phorcus lineatus. The sequence goes on along the minus strand of OV121082.1, from coordinate 67,110,409 downwards.
TACCTGAAAAATATACACTAGCAGAGACTTGCTACCTATTATATTTTCAGTGACACTTTAACATATATTGCATCCCATTTAACAATGTTTAGATCCTCCTTTACCAATGTGATACCACAAAACCTGCTTGACCCCCACACACATCTCCCTTTACCCTCATTCCCATTTAGCAATATGAAACCCCTACCTCCTCCACCACCTAACCATATCCCACTCAGCAATGTGAAACCCCCACTACTTCCCACTTTAGCACCATGTAACCCCTATCCCAGTTCTCCTTAAACAAAATGAAAACCCCATCCTTCCACCAAACATTGTCCCTCCATCAGCAATGTGAACACCACTCCATCCCCTTTTAGAGGTGTGACGAAACAGACATTTCACTATACAGTTGATATCACGATATATCTCATTACGATATGATTCGATATAATTCATTCACAATACACAATTTTCTGGGATTTTATTCAACAAAAGAATGATTAACTGTTGACAATCACCTTGATTTTCAGGCAAAATAAACAATTTTAAAGATAATGTATATCGTCAGATTGATCATCACAATTCTCAATACTACAATATTTTTAACAGCTCTATCCCCCATTAGCAATGTTAACCCCCTAGCCAAATCCCCCTTTAACAAAATGAAATCTAACCCATTCAACATTTTAGCCCACTCAAACAAAATCCCCCCCTTCAGCAATATGAATTCCCCATCCTCCTCCTTACCCCATTCCCTAGTAACCCACTCCTTCAAAAGTTCGAGGATCAGCCACTTTGATTCTTGGCTCCAACAAAAGTTACTTGGTGTAGCCTAAGTAAGCCTAAACTAGATTCCACTTTTTGTCAATGTCTTAGCCCCAAAAAGCTTCTCTGGTTTGCTCTAAGTGTCAGTGACAGTTTCTTTGACACTTACTGTATGTTCGAAAAGCTTGATCTGTGACTCCTGGCGCTTATTTGTTCAGAATGTGTTGTATGAACAATAAACATATCTTTTCATGTTTACTTACATCAGTGCCTATCTTTAGTATAACGTCTTCAGGCCACATGGAGGGTGTGAGAGCGGAGAAGTGACCCCCTGGGGAGGGGACGAACCCTCCAGTGCCAGTGAAGGAGGGCATCGCCGTGATGCTGATCCCATCTCCTGTACATCCACTTACTATCTCCTCCTCGTCCTCCGATAGTGTCTCAGCTGTACACGAAGATACAAAGAAGTCTTTATATTGCTATATATTGCTAATATGCAGCATAACCCAAATCATATAAGGCAAATAAAACAGAAGCAAATCTTTGTTGATTCAACTTGATAAATCTTAAGTTTAAGATACCTACAAGCATTATAAAGCGATGAACACTCCATCAAAATACAAACAGGATATGTAATTGTACAATGATGCTGATTGGTTTTATTTCTAATTTCTTCCTGAAAAAACCTTGATTCATATTAACACCATATTTAGGTGTACTTTCTTACTCTCATGGAATCATGATAATAATAGCAGGGTAACATGGGTTTGCTTGGATGACATTTGAGTGAAGTTTCCAAGAGTTACATCCCCTGAATTGAAAAAGCTAAAACATTTCTCGAAACCTTTATATACTTGCATATCATAACTCAAAACAATAAAACATCGCGTCTTTGTTGTTTTGCAGTCATGAACTCAGTCTCAGAATATACAACAAATAAAAGTCAAAGGATGCTGATTTTAGGATACGATATCGACTGAAGTCGTGGCATGAAATCTCGTGCAGTCGTGGTAAACAACATTGATGCAGATCGCGATTAGGACATACCAGCTGTTGGCTTGCTGCTGTATCCATCGGCCGACCGCTCGCCAAAAACTGCTTTCGCTAATTCCATTTTATCTGAAGGGTTATCTCAAAAACTGTCACACTACATTATTCAATGAAAGCGATACGAGAACAGTTGACCATCGCCATTGACGCATATGCAAATTATGTTGACAGTGCGCAAGAATACGAAAGAAAATAGTCCATCGATATCTCTCCTCCCGATGATAGATCTATTTTCAAGCTAACAGCTGCTGTCGTCACAAATAGTATTATTATATAGCACATTACATATGTGATGGAATGTTGGAAAATCGTATATTATACTTACAACGCAATTGGCAGGATGGGATAGAAAAATTTAAGATAGTCAAGAATGTTAATTAATTATCGTTTCCCGTTTTATTCATTTACTAGTGTTAAATATTGGTAACTCGGCGAGTAACCAAGTTTATTGGACCTTCCTTGAAAAGAGCCGATAGGAAAAGACGAAGTTCGATGCTGTTCGTTTATAATATGCCATGAATAGTTAAATAATACAAAAAACGGCTGGCACTATAACTTTGTGTCGCCCACCCATATGATCTATAAATAACGCCCACGCTGCAAGTTACACTATAGATCTATGTTAAAAAAAACAACCTGTATACATATTGTATCACATAAATTGTTTTTCCCGCTACAAATTAAACGAGGAAAAGCATATATAACCTATTAAGTATTTGGGAAATCGTGTATATATTAATTGCCACTGGAAAATTTCGCCTAAAACTTTAAATAATTTAGGCCTGTACGTCTTATACTATTATATAAAGGCAGTTTTCTTCCCCCGATACAAAAAAGTGTTGGTTTATGTATGTAGCAACACGTATTGTGAAACCTATAGAATGAAACCTGTTTAATTTGTTATTTCTAATTGTTCCAGAAAATAATCCAGTGAAATGCGATTCTTAAAACCCCGGAAATGTATGTTAGATGGATGATTATTCTTCTTTCACAATTACAAAAAAGTGGTTACAGTATACTATCGAGTGTGATTATTTCATGCTGTAAATAATGTTTAGGTATATCACCACTTACTCGATGTGAAGTGAGGGAAGTCGATCATAGCGTGCTTATACCGAAAATTCATTTGCATTTTATTTGTTTTAGGTTTGCCATTATATGTAGTATTGTGATTTGTATTTTACACTGAAAAAAAATCCATTTGCGTTTTTGGTGTGTTGGTCTTTCCTTCGTTTGCTTTGGAATTTTCTTACATCATACCAGCAGAGCAGTCATTATAAAATTTTACAATCATTGCCCTATAACTGCGAACACATCTTATGTAATTAGGCCTACTGTCACGACAACAAATGTTAATTTTAAAAAACAAACACTATTCATTAGTTTGTATTAAAAACAGTTTTGAGATTGAAACAATTACATGTGTACTATTGGTCAAATAAGGTGACTGAATATATAGGAATATATATTTCTGCCTACATTGTTATTATTTTGAATCGAATGTATTTCAGGGTATTTAGCAGTAATGTAATGGCAAGTAAAGAATAACAAAATTACCCATTACCTTTTATTATGAAACAACGACCCAATTGTTGTTAATATCTTTAGACATGCCAATTCAAGTATTCTTACACATTTTGCATTTCCAAATAATCGAAAGGTTACAAATCGTTTTATCGATTTAAAAAAAAACCCAATAGAAGTAAATTAATTTTTTAAAAATCTAATATCACTAATATCAAAATTTCAAAGTAATTTTTGAAAGAGAATCTAAGAGCAAACTGTCAGAGTAAGTTACGTATTTACTTTTTAGATAAATATGTAACAGTTGTTTTATTATACTTATTTCCCATTATACAATTGTTATTATATTCAAGTCATATCGGCATTCAAAATTGTGTTCAGGTCTTCAGTTCCTTTCCATATTATGTACACTCCTCCAAAAAAGAAACGCAAAAGTCACTTTCCAAAGAGCATATTGTTAACTCTCGAGAGCAATATATCATATAATGTAATATAGATCTATCTATCTATAGATAAAGAATTAGCCAACATGATAAAACACAGTTGTGTTATGTGTGGGTTTTTTATGTTTTATTACATATTATACAAGCATGAAATTAGGCTCATTTGAAAGTTAATGAACATACGTATTTGAACTCATATGTTAGACAATATACGATGCGATACACAAATGCAAAACTATGGTTGTGACCAGGAATACGAAGGGATCACTGAGGTCGATGTTAGTGTACATTATGAAATGAAGAAATTAACAGTTAGTTAGTACATGAAAATACTAGGTGATGCACATTTCTAATTTTGCCGTTAACATGCAATTAGGCTCATTTAGATGTTCATTAATAAAGTTATTAGATAACATTCAGAATTATATCATATCAGTTAACAGTTTTGGTTAGTATAATGAAATTTAAACGCATAATTCTCCACCCTTGACAGATAAATCATAAAAAATCCAGATACCTAGCATTGACGAAAAAGAGCAGATGAAATCTACAAGCTTGTAAGTAAATAATGTTATTAAAATTATTCTCAATCTCAAACAGATGTCAACTTTTGAGATTCCTAGCACAACGGGTTTCTAAAGAATATAGTCAAAGGACTAAGGGTGGACGTCCTGCCACGCCATTAGTGTAAGGGGCCAGGACCAAATCTACAATCTTGAGTCTCCCGGCAATAAAGAGCCTATGCCAAACGGTTACTGAGGAGAGGTAGGTGAAAGGTTTTTGGGATTAGGTACCTCCCCACAACATTTTAGATTCGAGGGTGCAGGGGTTCAGGAGAAGTGGCAAATATGAAGGTTTACAAAATCCCTTTAGGCCTTATGAGTATATGGATAAAAATACTGTCAAGCAGGGAATATATTACTGCATTTTCCAATGTTCATTCTTGTAAGTCTCTGCATATATAACGAACATGATGATGACATAACTATATAGACTGATCTACCATACTTTCAGAGAGACATATCCTGACATAATTACGTCAGAGTCATGCAATGCGTAGAAATGGAGTTCTTGCATGAATTATTTACCAAGACAGGAAAAGTGATGTCGTAAGTAGCATGATGCCACCCGGAGCATTGAAAAACATTGTACATTTATAAAGTAGGTGATTGAAAGATCAAACTATCTAAAATTTAAGTGGCAAGCCTAAAGAGGTAAAATATACAACTGTGATTTAACCCGAATACAAAACAATAATAGAATTTTGATGAATTCAATGTTCATATATCAGAAAAGAATATTTTTAAATGAGACACCTGGTCCGCGCAGTACAGCGCAGTCGATAGCATCACGGTTACAGGACAGTAAGTGGAGAACGTTCAGTCAAACAGTCTGTCGTAAACCATGCGAGATATGTATGAACTCAGCCTATGAATTTTTGAACTGGATTAATGTGAATTTCTTTTGTTCAATTTCCTTTAACAATAAACTCTTTTGAAATTGACAACCAGTTATAGATAACAGTCAGTGGATTCGTATGTGTCAAAAGTAGAAGAGTATACAGTACAGCGAGTTGTATCTATAAAATAGTTCTATCTAGGTGATTGTATTAAGCACTGTGATCATCGTGACTGTACATTGGTAACATCTAGTCTCTTTACAATCTGAGGAAGGTTTCATTCCGCCAATCTGCGAGCAGTTGAATATGCAGCTGCGGTATAGCAATGTGATAGTTCAATAGTTTATAAGCATACTACCACATTACCTATGAACATCGATAATTTAATTAAATGAATGTATTCATACTGTCATTTCAAGTTTCAATGAAAAACCAATTGTCGATGAATGTAAGCAATAAGTGAATCAATACGACTATGTAAATCAGAGTACACCAATTTCACTAGGATAATATGGTGTGATATTTCATGTGTTTATTTAAATTCTATGTTTATTTTAAACGTTTACGCAAAATAAAATCCCATTTTACGTACATGTATACTTATGTAAATGAGCGAAAGTCCTATACTTAAACTGGATTACATTACAATATGTGAACTTGACGACTTCATTTATTGGTCAATTCTATTGAACCCAGTCTACTAAACAAATCATTACGCAAGTTAAGTGCTTATTCACCGTCCCATTGCGTTGTAAAATAGGTCGTAAGCGTCCAATAAAAATTGAATAACGCGTCATTAACAATACATGAAGGGCAACTGTGTAACCCAGTGACTTTTTGTATGAATGAAATGTCCCCTATAATCAACAACATCCACAAATCTTTACAAACAACAAAAAACAACAAATCTTACATGCAATTTATTTGCTTAGTATATGTGCATTAATATCGACTTCTATACTCGACTCTATTTAATTTGCAATCTTGCTTGTTATATAAATTTATATTGGTAGGTAAATAAGGCATTCTATCATGCTACGGTACTGACATTATCTCAGCGTGAACCTACCTGTTGAAAAGAGCCTTTTGTGTGGGTAAAAGTAGTAATAATCCGGGTCTGCGTCAGGGGTCTTCTCCCCCCCTTTGACTGTCTCCTCCCCCTTCATAGTTTTCTCACAGAAGGCTGAAGGACACATCATCTTAACGCGCTGGAATGGCGTGGGTTCCTCAGGATTTCGATTGGCTTCAAAGTTCCACATACCATTGTTCCGATCGGATCAGATAGTGTTCGGAGGAAAAATCGTCATCTTGATTGCGGTAACAACAACCCCGTCCATTCAAACGTCTATCAGTTGGTCGAACACACATTACTATACTCGCATGAACAGCTGTGGCTTCTGCAGTGTCTGTACTGTGCGAAATGTTCGGTGCTATGTATTGTTACCGTGATATTATTCACGTTTTTAATTTTCAAACTACTGTAGCTGAATTATTGTCATTGTAAAATATTAGACAATTATTGCTGCTATTCTGAACTTATTAGCGTAAAGGACCACAGTCGCTCATTAATTATTTTACATGACCGAGCTTAATAATGATGTTAGGCGATTAAGAAACTTCCTAAATTTATCGAATTTCCCCCCCCCCCCCCAAGAATTGCTAGTTCTACGAATTTGAATAGGGATTAAACGTATCTGAAAATAACGCTAGAAATGTGTCTGTCAATGCGGAATTGATTAAATTGTATATAAATTCTGCTAAATCTCTACCGCTCTTCTACCAACGTTGGTAGCGATTTGAGTATAAATAATGAATCTTAATTTGAAGAACAATTTCAAGATTTAGTGCTACTCGATAATGAACCCCTATGGGCGACGTTTGGCACGTGCTACTGAAACCATATGCAGATCATTAGGCGTTGTAACTAAAAACACCACTACAACAACCTGTTGAGTGAAGTTCAAACAAATCCTTGATTCTTGTGTACAACTATAGAAGCTCATTTCAATCATAATCTCTAAAATGAATAAAATATGACAGTGGATATTATGTGAAATTACTTTTATTCCCACCGTAAAATGAACATGGTCATGTAAGTGACAATTGCATATAGAAAACTATTTGGCACTTTAATGGCATTTATATCAAGGCAATGGCTTAGGAATTTAATGACATCCCCATGTAGGCGACGGTTTAGGCACTGTAATGGCTTCCCTTTGTGAACAATGTTTAGGCACTGCAATGGCATCCCTACGTAGGCAATGGCTAGGCACTCTGATGGTATTCCTACGTAGGTGACGGCCAAGGCACTTCAGTCTTTCATTTAATGATTTCGGTGTATGGTTGACGTTAGCTTCCTCTTCTTACTTCATTGAAGGTAACATTTACAGTCGCAAAAATGATATCAGTTCTAATCATACAAAACATTATCAAACATTCAATTACTAACTATATCCGATTATAAAATTAGTTCAAGAATCAAACACATCACTTTTACACAAAACCTTGAAATTGAATGATGCTGTTAAAGCAATACTTTCTTTGGTTCCTTTGAGGAATTGTCTGTCAAAAAAGAACTCGATCTGCTTTAAATGACAAAATCTTTAATCGGTGTTCACCTCACTTAAACCTTATTGGATGTAGATTTCTTAAAAAAATCCTTTTAACTGTGCAAATGAAAACATATATATCTGAACACTACCAAGCATTATACACAAGAATTCCACATCGATAAAGCAGAAATATGTTGCGAGACTCTACAGTTATAGACTATAATAGATGATCATGTGAGAGGATTTCGTATATGAATAGCATCTGTACAATTGAGGTATCTGATTTGATTCTCACAACCAACCAGCGAGATTGAGATCAACACCGTAGGACAAATAAAGGCGTGGATGGTTTTAAATTAAGGTGAAGGCAAGAAACAGACAACAACATTGGAAGGATAATCAAAACACAAAATACTTAACAAAGGTATTGAATGCACCTAATCATATCATACATTTGTATAATCTTCCTCCAGTGAGGGGATGAGTGTGTTTGTGCTGCCATGTGCACGTGCATGTCACGTATGACGGAAATACCGTGGCGTTTTACTGAAACTAAAAAATCATCTGTCAATATCAACAACATCGCTTAAGGTACAGAAGTAACTTGGTGAACTGACATCAATTGACGTGCTTCAGTGTTACTGCCTGCCTATTGCAAAACGAAAAGAAAGGCAATAGATAGAGGGAAAATAATAAGGTAATCAAACATTGTATTGTATGTTAACATTAAAATATGACATGGTTCTTCCCCCTTTATCTACACGTGATACAGTCAGTAATAGCCCAATTCTTTCTTTTTTGAATTATTGTTAATACTTCATACTGTTAAACTCACGAAGAACTATTCACAATAAATAACATGAATTAATCACATTCTGTCACGCAAGAGTGTCACATACAATACATTACAAGGTCCATGAATACATCAAACTCAAATACACAATTATAATCAGGTATCACATATGTTTCCTCAGATCTAGGTTAGATGGTATACAGATGGTCAGTCGAACACGACTCGTATATTATTTATGAGGTCTCGAGGGAAGCCCTTGTCCGATTTGAGCACAACATACAACGCAGAGGCGAACCCGGCCCCTAGTGCTGTGATGAACATCAACCTGAGCAGGTAAGAGCCCCTCCCCCCGGACCCCTCCTCCTCGTCGAAAAATCGGTGTGAATCGGGATCAGGGGAGGTAATCATCTGTGGACGTATGTGGTACAGCACCTGAGAAGAGGAATAAACTTCAGTATAATCGACTTGGTCCCTTGTAGCTTTCATAACGTGTTGCATGTTGTTGAACAGAACATTTGTTTCACGTATTTATGTTTCGCATGTAACGTAGTGTAGATGTCCTTTTAGTATCAGTCGAAACAAGACAACGATTGTTGATTTTTTCGCAATATTGAGCCTCTTACAGTTCCACCTCCTGGCGATTAAAGAGCCACTCCGTGATTTTCATAACATATTATTTACCTTTGATACGAACCTAAATGTCATATGTGGTGATATAAAATCAAAAAATCTTAACTTTTCATGTCCAAAAGTCGTACATATGACAAATACTGGTTTTTCCATGAAAATCTAAAAACAGCCTTATAAATGCACAGAGGTGTAGATATCACGTCAAATATACATTGATAGTAGTTGTATAAACTAATAAACGCTATCAACTCCTAACTGCCCTCCTGGCTGATTTAGATAAGTCTCCAAAATTACGTTTGACTATTTGACGCGCACCACTGTTCATAACTGCGACGTTCTACCTTCATACTGTCACTGTAAAAAACCCAATAAGCTTTAAAATGTGTCTTTTTGGTAACAGCCAATACTTCGCAATCAAATGACACCGTTGATGAAGTTTGGCATTTATGACTCCAACAACTCACGGAGTGGCTCTTTAAGCTTCACAAAATGCAGGTATTCATACCTCTGTAGCTGCTCTGAAACCAGACTGAATGGCTCCGTTCATGAAACCACACCATATGGTCGCAGTTTCAGTACCAGCAAAATGGATTCTGGAATTAGAGCGAAACGTTTACAATGATCGATCAATTTCCAAATGGTTATCACAGGACTGGTATAATTTACATGCATGGATATGAATGCTCTTGTCCATAAATGGTCATCAGTTATTGTCGTCATTAAAATATAAGCTGGAAGACAAACTGCACAAATTTCACCTGGAAATGTTGAATGGTGATCTATTTCAATTCAAAATAAATCTGAAATACGTAAATTTTGAAAAATTGTCAATTGTCAAACCAAACTTGTATCAAATAGGAAAAGCGTTGAGGATGACAATGCAACATTTCCTAAACGCACTTTCTTAACTCGGAACCGGAATTGTCGGGAAAAAAGATGGTCAAGTAAAACGTTTCCGTAAGATTCATGAATCTTCAAGTTCAGAGGGCCTACAAATTAATTTGAATTGATCCATCTGCATGGACTATACTAGACATAATTGGTCAGGCATTTTCTATTTTTCATTATTTTAAATTTCACAGAAGTGAGCCAATACTATATTAATTTTAATTTCGATATATTTATATATCCCTAACTGTCCACTAAAGTATCCGTGAGCGTTTTGAGCACCTTTCAAAGGACTCTCTCAAGTCCTGGTTGAAGTACTTGGTGGTCCCCGGTATGAGACTCTTTAGGAAACAGCCGCCATTGTAGGGTTCCTTGCTCCAATCCTTCTGCGCAAAGTCCTTGCACTGCCTCACTTCCGGTCCTAGCACGCTCTCCAGCAGGTCGAATATGGCCATCTTCCGTCTGCGCGGCTGGGAATGTTTTAAGGATTAGGAAAATTATAATGTTTAGAACTTCTGCATGATCCTTTGATCGATCACTTTCACATCATACGACAAAATCAAGTCTTAACTTGCCTTTACAATCTACCCTATCCCATAGGAATTTACTTTATATATGGTAATAGGTTACGGTCTATGGACACATGTATGTTCTCATGCCATTTCTAGGAGATGCGCTCAGACCCTGTGTTCCAACTCACGTCATCCTCGAGCCCATGCGCCGATGAGAGGAAACCTGCTAGAGCCGGGTTCCCCCTGGCCGAGGTCGCGTCGTACACAATGCCTACAGGTCCGAGCTCGGGGTCCTCCAGCACCGTCTGGAAGCCGAAGTGTCGCTTGTCGGGGCCGCTGTGCTTCCAGAAGGGCTCCTCGAACGTGACGGCGAACTTGACGAGGAAAGCGAGAGGGACGCTCTTGAGCAGATTCAGTTTGGTTGACGGGAGGGGAGGAGTGTACTTGATACTGGCTGGGAATAAAGAAATGTGGAATCGGAATATGGAATATATTCCTGTTTTACCTACCTACTGATATAAAAGTATGACATAGAGCATACTTTTATCAAGTTAATTGTTCAATACCAAACGCCAATGACTTACTAACCACAACAAATGACAAATGAAAAAATACACCTCGGTTACCTCTGATCTTGGAGAAAAACAGGAAATTCCTTTTTTGTAATTAGGAAACATCTACTCTGTTCGAGTTTTACATTAAATAAATGTTTCATAAAGATATTATGAACGAAACGCCGAGACACAGGGACGAACAACCCTCTTTTAGAAAAACCATCTCAGGAGTAATAACTAAATTTAAAATATTATATAGAAATTTTACTGAATACATTTGAGATAGAAATCATACTCAGCTCTCAAATGTGCGTTGATATTATCATTATTCAAAGTTAAGTAATAACAAAGTAAAAAAGTAGAAAATGCCCTGAGAAATAAAGATAGATATGTTCAAAAATCTCTCTTGATAACAGAATCTGACTACGTGCAAATATATTTCTCCTTGTTTATACAAAGCCAACAAAACATTGACTTTAATCTCGTTTCCCGATGTCATTGCTCTAAGGTCAGATTGACCTGCGCTAAACGTGATTTGACGAGAGAACAAGGATTACTGGGAACGATCGCACTGGCCAGGACCTCATGAAGGCCATGTCAAAAATCATGATGTTTCAAACATATGCTCACTTGCCAATGGCAACAATGACACGCTGTCGTCAGTGCTTAGTTATGAAAAAAACCGCCTGGTTTAGACATGGACTTCCACGTGTACTCTTTACATCCGTGTTTGCACACAAAGTTTTTTTTCATAACGATTTTCCGGTTAACAACAATTTGAGATTAAACTGGCGTGCACATAGGAACATTATCATGCCGTCCTGATGTCAGAATATCCTGCTCAGTACCATGTGTACAAGAGAGGTGTGAGGAAAGTTGAAGCTCATACTTAGGAGATCTATTTAAAATAACAAACTGCATGCAATAATTGCGTTCACAAACATTCACGTCAACTGTACTGATCATGAATATATATATGCGGATATACATCAAGCAAAAATGTCACTTCGAAATTAAAAACAATCTGTAACAAAATATATAATAAAAAGTAATAATATCCACAAAATCTAAAATAATTATTTTTTGTACCTAATTTATCAACATGTGTACAGTGATTATAAAATTTATGTATTTCAATGAAGTCATTTTTGGACTAATATACTGATCTGTCATCTGATCAGGAACTTTGCAGACATTATTTTAAGAACCAAAACAAAATATTAAAAACTAGAGTAGAGTTTGCAGGTACCAGCGTGGTGAGGCGGGATGGCCATGATGACCCGGCTACACTTGACCTGCAGTCGGTTCTCTGTCACTACGGTCACGTTGTCCGCGCTCTGCAACAGCATAGGACACAGATATTTTTAAAATTAAAGCAGAAACGTATTGTTAGACAATATGAATCTTGATTTAAAAAATCTTAGCAAAAAAATTGACAAGATTTTACCTGTTATGAATGATGTTCATATTAATCATAACAAACCCTTAGATTTAAAAAGTGTAATGAAAGCAGAAAGTAAAAGAGACAAGTGTTTGCCACTAACATGGCAATGTCCCCCGCCGTTATGAGATATTTGGCATAATTAATATTATCGCGTTAACAATGTATGACAGTGGTCAAAGTGTCATGGTGACCATGAAAATGAGGTCAAGGTCATCAATGTTCTGAATCTTCCGCCATTGAAAGCTGTCAACAAATATGAAAACTAGGTGCACGTTAACAATGTATTAGAAATTGGTCAAAGTGTCGTAGTCTCCTTGAAAATGACGTCAAGGTCACCAAAGTCGACTGGCATCTTAATCTTCCTCCATTGAAAGCTGTCACCAAATATGAACACTCTAGGTGCTAAGCTTCACGAGTTTGTCGTTGTGACCTTGAAAATGACGTCAAGGTCACCAAAGTCGACTGGCGTCTGAGTCTTCCTCCATTGAAAGCTGTCACCAAATATGAACACTCTAGGTGCTAAGCTCCATGAGTTATCGCGTTAACAAGAATCTAGACGGACGTAGTGTCGTGGTGACCTTGAAAATGACGTCAAGGTCACCAAAGTCAACTGGCATCTTAGTCTTCCTCCATTGAAAGCTGTCACCAAATATGAACACTCTTAGTGCTAAGCTTCACGAGTTTGTCGTTGTGACCTTGAAAATGATGTCAAGGTCACCAAAGTCGACTGGCGTCTGAGTCTTCCTCCATTGAAAGCTGTCACCAAATATGAACACTCTAGGTGCTAAGCTTCATGAGTTATCGCGTTAACAAGATTCCGGACTTACATGGTGTCGTGGTGACCTTGAAAATAATGTCAAGGTCACCAAAGTCGACTGGCGTCTGAGTCTTCCTCCATTGAAAGCTGTCACCAAATATGAACACTCTATGTGCTAAGCTTCATGAGTTATCGCGTTAACAAGAATCCGGACGTACGTACGGACAGACGCCGCTGAATTCATAGTCCCCCGTTCCGCGTTGCGGCGGGGGACAAAAATCGGCCAATGGCACGGTGGTTTTGGCACAATTGGCTAATCTTTATTTTGGAAAATTATCTATAAGATACAACGAGACATGATGTGGTTGATAAGGTTTAATAAGGTAATTTTAGTCTAAGACGTGTGTTTTTGCTTTCAATGCGAAAAGTAGATGTCCGTTGTGGTATTGTCTTTGAAAAATATTAGTTGCCATATGTTCATTTTGGCAGTGAGATTCGAGATGTTGTGAATATATAGGTTGTATTATAGTTTGTAGTATTTGCCAAATTACATGTAATAAATAAAATAAGAGGATATGTCAGAGGTTGCAGATTGTGAGAAAGACGGACAAGCACCTGCACGATGTGTGTGACTGGTTGGTTGAGGTGCACGTTCTTCTTGCCGATCTTGTGCATCAAGTGTGTGGCGAGCTGCTGGACTCCTCCCTGGGGGAAATGTAGGAGATATCTTAATTATTGACTTAATTATAGCATAAATTGGTCGTAGACTCGGCCAGTTCGCTTAATGGTATTATATCTATTTTCTTAAAACTTATGAAGTATTAATATCGACGAAAAACAAGAAATAAATGTGAAAAAGAATTCGTCATACTTTTTAAGCGTATTGAATTCATACAGATAAAATATTTTTACTACTTAATTTAAAGATTTTTTTTTCATATAAAAACAAAAACAAAAAGTGTCCATAATTGTTTGGAAGACACTTAACAATCTAAAACCATATCCTCAATACGTGGCCGATGAGGTACGCCCCTTCCCTCCCCTCCCGTACCTTGACCCTGCTTTCCCTGCCGGTGAACTCTGATGGTGTGGTGAAGATCTCCAGCCCCCCGGCTGAGTTGATGTACATGAGGAAGTAGAGCAGGGTCATCTCCGCTGGGGACAGTCCGAACATACAGCGACACGCCGCGTCCACCAGGTTCTTGGCATCTGCAGCCAGAGAGAAATTTAGTGCTGTCTAACTTCTTACAATACGTGACATATAATTCCGAATAAGACTTCTTGGTACACCACTCCCTTATTAGCAGTTAAAGCTTAAATTATATTGGAACTGAATGATGCGAGAGATCTCTGCATTTAATAAATCAAGTAGGCCTACCGTCAGGGTTGTATTTTACGTCTTTGCACTTTTGTACTCTATTAAATTTCGATATACACACCTATTTGACAAGTTAATGTTGCCGAGCTGTTGTGAGCTTCTCATTTCGAGATATGATTTCAAGTTAGATATTGAAAGTGTTTCGTTTTCATTGAAATCGTTCCTTAACCAAGATGTACTTTGAAATAACCATTCTGAATAATCGTCATTTCTTTATCTTGTTTTCGCCTAAGTAGCATAAAGTGTTAATTCTCGAAATTAGATATGACATTTATGATACAAACATCAGCGAGTTGGACTGATATTCGTGAATGAAATACTTTAACATGGTGGCTACTTTTGTTCTGCGTGACTGGTGTCTGGTATAAATAAATGGTATACAAATTTAAATACCCTTGCACATATATCAGACCATTTTGCGAGACCCCGCCAATCTGACTCCTCCTTACCGACAGTCCAGAGATTGTCGTCACGGTACTTCTCGAAGGTGACCCCGTCCCACGTGAGCGCCTCCACCGAGTTCTGGATGTCCATCCGGCCTAACCGCGACTTGAGTCTCTGCAGCTGCGCAAAGCAATAGTGCAATGGTCACTTCTCTGTTTTGTATGTGTACACTTTGAGATGTTTAAGTAGTAACGTTTTCATTTAGGTCATACATTTTCGGAGCATGATTTAGTTAGCAATATATACCATTTTAAAAGAGACGTAATACCCTTAGCTAATTGTGTGGTCTCGTGTGAACAACTGCTTTGCTACCATTTTGATATTTTGTATTCTAATTTAGATAGGAAAATATGATTGTTAAAGTCAGTTACCAATAAAGTGCTTCTATCGTCGTAATGACTTTGCACGATGAAGTTGTATGAAGTTGTAATTCATGGCAACCTTTTCAGGCCGAAACCTGTACCTAGATATCTAGCATCACAAAATTAATTTACACTTTTGGTGGAAGTGTTTTCACTATCCGCTATCTACAGACAAGGTGGGAGTTTGGCGTATGCAAACCTTCCATGAGAACTGCATGACATCGAGCCTAGTCTGCCAGGCCATCTTTGGGGTCTGGGTGATGGTCGACTCGGTGTGGGGAGCGACGGGGTTAAAGGTGTCCATCCGGAACTTCCTCAACAGGTACTGAAGGTGCGTCTGGGGTCTGGGGACATACAGAGGATTAACCATATCACAGCTTTCTGGTTACAGGTTGATACTTCCTAAACTGAGGTCATACGCTTTATAGCTACATAGATGCATGCGCTTTATAGTTCTATCCCTTGCTTCTTGATTACATCTGATACAATCTACAACTTGGGTCTGGGGATACAGGGATATGGTATATAGAATCTGTCAAGTGGCACAGTCCATAAAGTGAAACAATCACTTGCTAAAATATCAAATCATGCCGTTTGCTAGCCTCATTGCTGATTGGTTGAAAGTGAAAAGGACACCTGGCATGACCCCATTGGAGCAGAACTCAGATCAGTTATGAGTTAAAGGTTTGATCTGATGTCAATAAGAATGTCTTTGAACACGCACCTGCCGACCCACTCTCCTCCAAGATCCCAGAAGTCCTTGGTTCCATCTGCAGCGTCCAGTTGCAGGGTTTCGGTCCGGCCACCGATCCGACCTGTAGGGGTTCGTGAGCAAGGTATTGTTATTGAAACGGTTTTTTTATCACATGTTGCCCTCTTAATAGGGGTTTATTTGAGCCTTTCTACAAATTTATTCACGCGTCATTTTCTTGTAAATAATAGGGCATCTTACAGAAAAGAAGAAATATATCAGGGAAAATTATTTGGACCGTTATGAAAAATTCTAAATACAATAGTTTTACGTAATGTTAAGTACTTCTTTTACCAGGACAATGCATGTTATTACGCTCTTTTTTATCATTAAACAACTTAAATACTTTAACACAGAAACATTAATTCATATTTGAAAGTATCTTATTACAAACTTAAACCATGTTTTATGTATGGAGGTTAAATCAGGGGTTTTAATCGATAAAAGGACACCAAAAGAATTCATATGAATGCATGTGAAACATTTCTAGGTGTTAAATTGAGTACAACGAATACAATGGTTTAAGGAGTAGCGGTAGATACCCCATGCATTTATTAACAAATATCAAAACTATAGAGAATTGGTTACATGTTGTATATGCATTTATATAGACTTCTAGGATTGATAAGAACGGTCACACCATTTGGATAACTTCTGTTAGAAATATCCTGTTTTCAAAGGATTTTTGTATGATTAATTCTTGTCATGTTCCAACGTTACATTTATTTTTCAACTAACAAGAAGACTAATAGATTTTGGATTGTTCATTTCAATATTGGCATAAAAATATATCACTATCCAGTAAATGTATATATCAAATGATATTTAAATCTACTTTCAAGTCAGACATTTGACATATCTGTTCACAGAGAAGACTAAGATTGTGTCCACGTGATATATTTATCGAACGTCAAATCCTGCTTACTGTGCTCTTCTATTAAGAAAATATCACAAAAATAACATAAGTTATACTTTTGTCATCTTCGTATATGTAACTTGTGTGTGTGCCATATATTATGTATATCTCTCTTTTATATAAATGTCTTGTACTACAGGTTTGTGGCCTTTCTGTACCGGAAATACATTGAATGGAATTAAACTGGACGAAGCAATGAAATCTTTACGATGATCACTTGATTAAACTCATATACGTACACATACACCTTTTTTGCGGGTTTTTACGTATATACGTCACTATAAATGATGTAATAGACGTGCATAGGTGTCTCTTCTGATTCAGATGGTGAGAGATGATCAAAAGCAATGCTTTTATCACGTCATATATCAATTATTCAATTCTTTATTAACCTTAAGTTGAACAACTTATCGGTGGTTACATGAAGATATTGAATAACATGGTACAGGTGGACGGGTAATTCAGAGTTTATATTTTATGGAGAAGGTACATTCATATATTTATTTCAAATGCATATTTCTTATGTTGCATGCATTAAACAAAAATTTGCCAAGATTGCAAAGTTGTTTAAAATTGTTTATGCTAAGTAACTGTGTAAGTTTGAAAACACTTGGATTTTCCCAGTAATAAGGCTTAATATAAAGTTGTCGAACATTTAGATATAAAGGGCAAACTAAAATGAAATGATACTCGTCTTCAATATTAGATGTACAATGGATACATTTTCTTTTACTTGCAATTATATTTTTGTATCTTCCACATTATCGAATCTAGGTTATAGATTTACACACTTGCGATTAGACTTAGACTAATGTTTACTAATGAGTTCCGCAAATCACAAATATTAAGCACTAATGCACTAATGAAGGTATAACAATAGCATCAACATCTCTTTACGGGTAAACGCATCGCAGAATAGAGCTCCAGTTGATTAATCGCGAAATGAAATACACTGATGTTCTCCGAATCTTCAGCAAACTAATGATAAATGTGTGACAAGCCAGGGCGCCTGATGATCATACGTGATTGTGAGAACAAGTACAAGAACGTAATGTGCCTCGATGTTCCTTCACTGAGAAGAACATTTTCTAAAAAGAAATCAGTTTGATCAGTTTAGCTTGTAAATTTGCATAGACTATGTGACAAACTAACAGCAAACATGTCCCATGCGACCATGTAAATTTCATGTTTTTGTCAATAAATTGAACCCTTATTGTTAACCCTCTTTATGCCAGGGTCATATAGACCCTCAGTAGACTAGGTTAGCGGGGGCAATGCCTACTCCCTATTCAAAACAAGTCACGGGTGGAGTGAACGATTAACGTTAAAAACGTTTCAATGGAAAACAAGCATAAGTACGAAACCCTAGCCATGGTACGTCAAGCATCAACACTCATGGTACGTCATGCATCAATGCCCCGGAATTATTTTTGCTAAAATGCTATAAAATATACAGAACAATTACGATAATGTTGCAATGCCGCATAAAAAAACCCCATCATAGTCGGCCACTTCATGTTTAGGAACAAAGTTCAACAGATGGAAACTTATATCTAATTCGTTCATTTATCTCTTCCATGTGTGTCAATGTCACATAGATAAGAGGCACGAGGCGACACCTTTTTGAAAATATTATGTAAAAAGTCATTTCTACAAGGAGGCGTGTCCAGAATGGGACCTTCATCGTACTGACAGGTGCACAGATTGCATGGAGCAGAAACAATACACTACGTGATTATACTCTCATAGGCGCATCGATATACCGCGCTATATGGGACACACTGACTGCAATTGACTCCACAAGGTCATTCCGTACATGTCGATAAACCTTAACATTCGGTGTAAGGAAAAAGTTCATATCATGTCTCGTGAAACATATTTACAAACAATAAATCGGGACGTTTGGTAGCAACTATGTTTTTTCATATCCCCGTTATAACACATGTGGAATAACACCGGTAACTCACCTTTTGCCTCCAACACACATATTCTCAATCCTCGATCTTTCTTCAACAAATAGAAGGCGGCGGCCAGGCCTGACAAACCCCCGCCTACAACAACAACATCGGCATCGCAGTTGTTCATTGCTGCTGGCTGTATATATTGTCCTACTTGCTACCACAATAGGAGTGCAAAACTACCATATCTTCTTTTGGTATCACACGTTGTGTTTCATCATGCCCTGTCACGTGATCAATACACAAGTCACGTGACGTTGTCGAATGGAATGGGATCTATTCACGCTGTAACTTAGCGAAGTGGAATAGCCGACATGTGGATTGATACATAAAAGATATTCAACTTGAAAGGAAAACACCATGTGTGGTTCAATACTTGGAATAAATCTCGCAGGCATTGACAAGCTATGCATGCTGTTATCTATGTGCCTTATCCATTGATATATAATACTTAGCTTCTTAGTTTACTAGCATGATCAGTTTATCCCTATGACAGATATGTTTATCAAATGTTCCATGGATTCTTTAAAATAAAATTAATGAAACAATGATTTCAGATGAATTAAAATAAACTAAAGGAGGACTTAGACTGTATTAAAAACTCCATTTCCTAAACAAATATCCAATTACAAGATAAATATTTTATCCAAAAATTATTGAAATTATGGTCAAAGATAAGGTAATTTTCTCTTTATTTTCTTGTAATAAGTTCACTTTGAAAGAATCAGCAAGGCTTTCCATGGATAGAAATGGTCTTGTTTGAAAACTATGAAAGTAAAATATAAAATATGTTATCCTTCAACACCAACAATTACAAGTTGATAGTAGATCACTTCGAAAAGGTAAATATGTACTGTGGAGTTCAACCTAGTACAAACTAGTGTTACGTTTTTAGAAAAAAATTTCCCCCCCCCTTGCTTGAACATATAGCACGCACGTACAAGGATAAAACGTTCCAGAGGAGGCAACGCTGCAAACCCACACGGCAGTTCAGGTTACAGAAACAGTAGAATGCGGAAGAGAGTGCATACTCAGATGTGATTACACCTTTCATGCAGGCCCTACACGCACCGTCTTGTACCATCTAACTCTCGGTGTCTTATCAATCAACTCTCACTGTCTTAACACCTAAGTATTAGATTAATAGATTTTCCGAAGAAAATAATTGTAAAATGGTTGAAAAACTAGGTTAAATTCTTAGATGTAAATTCAAATGATGTCGCGTCCTTGTTGAACTTCATAATTATGTATGTAAGAATATACCAAGTACCACTGTGAGTGGTTTATGTCAATACAGAACTTGAACCTATCAATTGACAATGTCTTATCAATTACTTCGCACTGTCTTATCAATCAACTCTTACTATCTTATCAATTAACTATCAATCTACTTCAGTTAACTCTAAATTTCTTATCAATTAAAGTCAAATATTCACTTTTGCGGAGCAATCAAATTGAACTAATTATTCCATGCAAAACGATCATCACTTATACCAAGCTTTCCTGTCGCGTTTGCAATAAGTTTCATTTATATGTCCGTTTTACAGTTTGGCGACGCTGCTTATAGGCGCCTGTCAATTCAGCTCAACCGACAAGTGCATCCCATTAGGTGTCGCGTCGCGAGGGCATATACCGATAATCTAGTTAACTGCATAGCCCCTACTTAAGACAGACGCATTTCTCATTGAGTTTATCGTCTTTAAAAGTTCTGTATTTGAAAAAGGTAATCATGAGCAATTTTCATTGCATTTTCAGCTGAGACATCATATGTGTTCTACGTCACGGCTTTTGCGAAATGACGTGGTTAGCCTTGTCCTACGACAGTGGTGAGGGGTAGGGTGTTTAGAATTTCAATAATGAAGGCTAGAATGAAGGCAAAGTTCTTAAATTATTTGCAAACTTGAGGGGGAAAGATTAATGCAAGTGATGATTTGTTAGGATGGCGTGTATTAAAATTTGCTTGCAAAATGGCGCCTATTACTTTCAATTTGACTCTCTTATCACTTAACTCTAATTATCTTATTTATGAACTCTTACTGTATTGTGTAATATATATTCAATGTCAGTATATATACGTGTTGTATGTGAGACATTGAGTAAGGGGACAAGTGAGAATGCACTAGTTTGTAAAGTCCTTTGTGCGGCATTAGCTTTAGCTTTAGTTTTAATTCTTTTTCTTACAATGACGGTATGAAGGAGTGACAATTAAAAAGTTGTACAATACGGTAAATTCTCGGAGTGAAAATCTGACCGTCTACAAACTGAGCTATATGAATATCCAGCCAGACCAGGGTTCCTAGTCTGTCATCCAGACCCTATGGCAAAATCTCAAAGGAAAGTCTAGGAAATGTTGGCAAGTCTAGTTGCCTCAGCCATAGGCCTGAAATCAATAATTGTACAGGACTCCTTTTTTATATTATTTCATACCAAATATTGAAAATACATTTTTAGTGAAATCTTTTTTTCAGGGACTAAATGTTAGTCTAGAATCGTACCTTAAACACGGTTTACTGTGATATGAAAATATCATCAATTGCAAGGTATACATTTCGTGAGGTCAAAATAAGGACCAATCTGTGAAAAGTAAGATTTTTCCAGTTCGATTTACAACACAGCATATTTTCAAAATACGAACTCGTATAGAAAACTAGTAAAGGGCATTTCACCTCACCTCTCCATATTACATTAACGTTTGCATTCATGTTGAGATCAAATGAAATAATTGACATAAAAGTGTGTTGTTTTTATCACAAGGTTCATTTACTAGAAGAAATTATTGTCCTAAAATGTTACCATAAGTCAATATGATTTCTTAGTCCCATATCTACTTAAACAGATCACTCCGATATTGTAACTAGTATCTTAACATCTGGGGCTGTTTTTATTTGTTGTCACGATACATCGTCCTGTTCAGTTTACAATATTAATAGATAAAGACAAAAGAATAAAGAAATCTGTTAATTATGTGTCACGGTACTAATATAAGCATCAAATCTTTCCAAAGAAGATAAAACGTCTATAACTATCGCAGTACAATTCAAGAGGTAGTTTCGTTAGTGAGAAGGAAAAGCGTTCTATTAAAGAGTTAGTTTAAATAAGATATAAGAATGAAGTGCGATCTGAGTGGAGCTCAGCAGAGGTCACATCATCTGACCTTTTACCATCAATACATTAAACTGAGACTAGACTAGAGAAAAGAATCGTGCCGATGATTTCCTAACATTAGTAATTGTTTATTGGCCAAGCTTAAAAGTTTACAGATCCTTTTCTTCTTTTTGATGGATATTCTGGACGATGGAGTGACGAAGAGTGACATTTCACAAAATAAGACAACTTTATTAAAGAAGTTACATTAAAAACAGCATGGCGAATTATACATCCAAGATCACCTGGGATGAAACTGACATGGTATCTTCATTGAAGAAACATGTGACCTTGTGAAAGCCGTATTCTCCAAACGGGACAAAGAGTAAAGGTCAGTATGATTCGTTCACATAGTTGTAATTTCACCAAAGCTCATTTCACAGGTCTTTAATTGTTCATCCATTAAGACATCGCGCCAGCCAGGAGAGTATCCGATCCCTTGTCATGTTGTGTTCTGGAGTTACAACGCACTTATTAGATTTCAGATGAAATACAACATCACCAACGTTGTACAGTGTCAGTGCATAGCCTGAAGATGACTTAACACGTAAGTTGAAGAAATTTAAACAAACCATATCACATTTCTTAAACAAAGATACAACATGAAAAACAATTATTTAAATAGCTGATAGGGGGTTATTCTAATGTAATATTATGTGAACATTTTTTGTAAGTAAAAATTATTCTTAAAAAATGGCTTGAAATTATACATCACACCAACATTCCGAGGGTAGGACAAGTCCACATCTTAATCTGTATCCTACAAAATGATATTTTCAAAATTTGAGATTCCTGACTATTTGGGTTTCTAACAATTTAAGAGAAAGAACAGTTCCCAACAAAATTCATCTATATGGACATAGTAGTTCTGGAACAAAAGTGTTAATTATAAGAAGTTTACGGACGACGCCCCACAGACGACAGATAACGTACATCTGGCCTTTCAGGTATGCTTGGCTGAAAATCAAAAAAAGATATACACATAAAATTGTTGTAAAATGTAATAAAAATTATATCATCAACATTTCTATAACAGTGGAAAACCCCTCAATCGATTAAAGCTACTCCCTTTATTGTATACAATTGAAAGGTAGCGATACTATGATAATTTATTATATAAGTGTTAATATAATTTGACTATATAACACAGTGAATAAATAAACGGACACTACCACTGTCACTATGTTTGAAATGAACTGTTGACATACTTGTACAACCTTTGGCACACATACGTTTACAGCAGTGAGTTTGTTTAGACAAATGATAAATAAACCAGATGTCACCATATTGTTTATCTCACCTATAATTGCAATGCAGTTACCGTTCAAGTGCGACGACCTTGGAATTATTCAGTTACACTTTATGAACGTTTATCTAACAAATTGTTAGTTCTCTATTTCTATGAGTTACTTCTCTATTATCTCTTAGAGCTCTTGACCTTTCGGAGACCTCTTCATATCGTGCTTTATAGTATTTTGTATCAATCAATTATAGAAAGGAAATGGCCTAGTACAACACATGCTTCAATTATTCTGATTACTATTATTGCTATTATCTACTTCAAACTATTACATGGTAACTGTTATTGGACGACTAATACCGAAACACTACATTTCTTTATATGTTCTGAAATTCAGAACTTTAAACCATAACTTACTATTTGAGACAAGAAGATGCCAAAGCATACCAAGAGATGGAAGATATTATAAACGTTTTAACCGAAGTGAAATAGATGACGAAATGAACTACAAACTGAATTGTTCAATGTTAAATGCAGATCGTGAACGATATTTGCCCACCATGAAAAGTAGAAATGATGTATGTAATTTTATCTATGCCGTTAACATCAACTAAAAGATATACAATTTGTCAAGCTTCATTATTCACTTACTAAATATGTTACTAGATGTTTACTCAATGATTGCGTCTACTTTACTATTTAGCTTTCAACTAAACATGTATGATTTATTACTTATTATCTATGTATTCAATTGTCTGTCATCAGTCACATGCGCATGGCGTGTAAATACATCTATCTATGTGCGCTCTCGTACCACTAAGTTTTTTTTTTAAAGTAAAAAATAGTGAAACAGATTAAACTGATTTACGCCTATGATCTATGAATCACATGATAATAAGAAGTCATCTAGATTGCACTATCTCTTCCAACTACCTCTCTAACAGATCTCCAGCTATCTCTATGTTTCTACCTCTCTATCGCTCTCACCGGCCTTCACACAACGTGGTCTCGTCACCTGGCACGCACTGACCCATACAGTAAACACGAAAAGATTAGCCTACAGCTGCATCCCGAACATTTGTTCACCTTATTCCGTACCTCAGTGCAAATACGAAAATCCTTTCTATGTCGTTATCAAACACAGAATTGGCGATTTAATATACCATAACATTCTCCAATTTTATAAATCAAAGTAATATTATCAGTATAAGCAGCTCATTGGAGTGACCACGGATCCAAGGGTCGTGATCTATAGTTTTGTATTTTTCTGTAAAATATCCAAAACGTGATCATTGTTTTAATTTAACACTCCTTTAACGTACTTCTGAAGTCATAGGCTCACTTTTGCAAGGCAAATCTTGATGCACTCGAGGCAAATAACCCATCACTTACATCAAGCTTTCCCCTGGAGTTACTATATTCATAATTCTGCGCGCATTGAAAATACAGAAAGAACATAACAAGGCGATAAACTCAATGGGGAGTGCGTCTATCATAAGTATCGGAGACGCAATCACTAGATTCTCGGTGTATCGCACTCGCGATGCGCAGCAAATTGGGCTCACTTGATTTGCATGCCGAACGATCTGGAATGAGAAGCATTGCCACCTGAACTGTAAAACGGGCACAGAAATAAAAATTATTGCAAACGCGATAGGAAAGATGATCAACTCATTGGTAGAATAATTAGTCAAAATTTATGACTTTGCAAAAGTGAGTGTATGACCTTTTGCTAATTAAATTTGACTTGGTAAATTTTATTCTCAACCGAAATTATATGATATTTGTATTAAGAAACACAAGAGGGTGAACAAACTTCAGGGATGCAGTAGAAGAACACTCATAACCTTGGCAGACTGTCTTTTACTTTGTGATAGGGATCTTGACGTTTATTGCAACTTCGTATGTATGCATGTATGTATGCATGTATGTATGTATGTATGTATATATGCATGTATGTATGTATGTATGTATGTATATATGTGTGTATGTATGTATGTATGTATGTATGCATGCATGTATGTATGTATGTATGTGTGTGTGTGTGTATGTATGTATGTATGTATGTGTGTGTATGTATGTATGTATGTATATATGCATGTATGTATGTATGTATGTATGTGTGTGTGTATGTATGTATGTATGTATGTATATATGTATGTATGTATGCATGTATATATGTATGTATGTATGTATGTATGTATGTATGTATGCATGTATATATGTATGTATGTATGTATGTATGTATGTATGTATGTATGTATGTATGTATGTATGTATGCATGTATATATGTATGTATGTATGTATGTATGTATGAATGTGTGTGTGTGTATGTATGTAAATTGGTAGCCAACGTGTACATTGTCTAAATGCTGACAAGCACTTATCTAATCAAAATAATTTGACAACTAACGATCAAATCAAGATCAGGTAAAATATTTATTGAAAATTGAAAATAAAAGCGATGAAAACCACGAAAATTTTAAACATAAAACGCAAGAGCATTTCTCTATCATCAAGTAAATTAACTTTGTAGCATAAAATAAATACAATGCCGCGGCGAAAGAAGTTCAAAATTGTTAGATCTGAGGGACCTTAAAGTTTTGTTATATACATGAAGCTCAAATGTAAATCTTTTACGTTTGTTTCAATGAATGTAGTAATTTTTATAAAATTAGAGTATATATATTGGCAAGAACACAACTTACTCAAAGGAAACGATACGCTTGTATGTTGATTCTGGTTTAACCATAATCAATCTAGTCAAAACTATATGTAATGTTTCCGTCCCCTAAGTCCTACAGTAATACTAGACTTAGGGGACGGAAAAATTACATTTAGTTTTAACTAGATTGAACCATTATAATATATTCAGTGTTTTATGCACATTTGTATGTAGGCTTTGGGGGTTTTAAAAGCACATTACATTTACCAAAAATAAACATTTTGTAAAATATCGCTTTTTTTAAATGTACGTAATTTTCGATTTCACCATGAAGCGTAAGCATGATTTCGAGAAGTAATTGTTTTTCATGCACATTTCAAAACTTCTCAAGTTAGGTCGTTCACTTCTTGAAGGTTCCCTGTCTGAGTGCGCTCTGAACCATGTCTGTCTTGCTGATGGCGATCAGAATACACAATAGTGAACCGATTCCAACAGTGACTGTCAGCCAAACTGATTCGCCCCTCTTTTCACGGGGAATCTTCTTCAAAGTTTTGTCATTTGTAGTTAAGATGGCGAGATCGTCTGCTGTAACAGCATCCGGGCGGAGGATTCGAAGCACTTCCGTTGCAGCCCTCAAACCAGCTTGAACCGCCCCGTTCATGTGGCCGGGCCAGATGGTCGCTGTCTCCGTACCGGCGAAATGGACCCTGGCAGAAAATATGGACTCTTTTATAAAGGATCAAGAAAAAAAATTTACTTTTGAAATGAATTACATTATTATTTTTATTATTATTATATCAAAGTTGGGGATAGAAATTATTCGAAGATGATACGGGTTCATTATGTTTGTTTGACAGGAGATTCAGCGTAAATATTTTTCACTTGGAACATTGTCATTTTCAATATTGATTAAAACGTATGTGTGAAATCTTAATAACGTTCCGAGGTCTATCAATCAAAAATTTTATTTCCGCCTCACTTGTGGACATACATATATATAAAAACAGTATAAACAGAATTAAAAACGTACACAACCAATCGCCCAGCGATTTATGAGAGACGATCTAACACACATTTAAAAAAAAAAAAAATAAGCATCAAGGTAAACGTATATATACAAAAATTAGTTATATAAAAGCTCTCTAGTCTAGTAATGATTGCATGGGTAGTTCATAGTACACGTACACCCTCCTATAAAGTGTCGCCTTGGAAGTACAAAGCCAAAAAGAACCTCCATTGGTCACCTCATTAAAGAAGCCGTGAGGGAGGTAATTCCGTTACCGACACGATACCTTTTCAGCTTCGTACCGGAATAATCGTTAATTCTAATAACACCTATGCTTTTAACATTTATTTGGCTTTTTGAATTTGTATATGTAACTATAAAGACGGCTTAATCAAGAAACCAATACATTTGCTGTACATTTTCAAATATTTGAAAAAGTGCACGGTATAGGAGATGATATTCTATTGTTCGAATAGGCCTACAATCTGAAGTATACGGAGCGCTGTTATAGTCATGGGCAAGAACTGATATCATTTTGCTCCCCAAAATCGTATAAGTATCACATTAACATGGCTGCAAGCAGCAATATAATATGTGTTTATAATGCATTCAAAATATTCATCAGGTAGGGCCTATGAGTATACATGTCTTTCTTAAGCTGTTTTTACCATACGAGTCTCTATAGTAAGCCTATCAACTATCAGAATACATTGTGAGAGATGATATTTAACATACTCTTACCAACTTAACAAACATTTGAAATACATAACATCTCGTTTCAAAGTTGCCACCAAAAAGGATATGAGAGACCTTTTATCATCTTTAAAACTTATTTTCAACATTACATAGCTATTACTTTCCAAAGGGCTGCCTGAGCGCTTTGCTGTAGTATCTCATAGCCCCTGGGTTGGCGACACACACGGGTCCCCCCTCGCTGTAGGGTTCCTGGTTCCAATCCTTCTCCCCGTAGTCCAGATACGTGAACACGTCAGGACCTAGGAACCGGGACAGAGACTCCAGCACGCCTCGCTTCCTCTCTTCCAACTACAAATAGATAGAAGGACAGAGACTATACTGTGAGAAAGACGTTGTCGGGGCCTGAAACGACTAATGAATCTCTCCCCTCCAATTCACTGGCGCCAGACTCTGAATTTACAATATCATGTAAGTATAAGTACATGTAGCTATATAACATAAACAAGGTCTGATACTAGTGACAGAGTCGTGTCTGCAACAGGACCGGAAGTGGTTTCCTGGCTCGGTTACCCTCTGTAAACTTCGTAGACAGATCCCAGTTCGCATTTCCGGTCCTATTGCAGACACGACTCTGTCAGACCTTGTTTATGTTATATAGCTACATGTTCATATACTTACATGATATTGTAAATACAGAGTTTGGCGCCTATGCTCCAATCCAAAGAGGATTTAGGTAACATTTATACATTATAGGAACGTGCTTTTTCAACAATGATATTAATGTGTTTATCAATTTGATATGGATACGAATGTTTGATGATTAAGTTCCGTGACTGATTACAGCATTACATGTCTAACTTAATGACCCTGACAGCATGTTGAGTTATACTTCACTAGAACCCCACCTGAAGTTGTCCCCACTGCACGGCCTGGTGTCCACCGATGAAAGCTGCGATGGCCGGGTTGCCGTCGGCGGAAGTTGCGTCACAGGCGTAGCAGAGCGGCCCGGAGTCACAACGGGAGACGGAACTTGGTCCGCCACTGCTCAGGATCTCTCCCGACCAGCCGCGTTCCCGCCAGAACGCCTAGAAATAGAATAAATAAATAAATATAAGTAAAAGAAAATATGCTAGTAAGCACAGTTGAAGTGATTTGAATTCAGAAACTGAATGGTATTGATTGTGTAATAAGCTCTTCTGAACAGTATGATGTCTATGTGATCGAGACAAAATAACCTCGTTTTAGACATGTTATCAAATATACTTGATTCAGTACTTCGTAGTTGGCTTGACCCATATTGTACCTCTTTGAAGGTGAGCACAACTTTTATCTTGCTGCCCAAAGGGGAGCGTCTGATGTAGTCTTTTTTGATCACCGGGAGACTGGGCTCGAACTGAATTTCACCTGTCACAGATATAGAAATAACTTTTTAAGTGGATAGAAATCACAATAACTTTTCCTTTCGATAGATAATTCTATTGCATGAATTGTAATGAAACAGTAGAAGGCGAACAACAATTGAAAATAAAGATACAATATAAAACTATTAATGATGAGCATTTAGATGTGGCATGGATATGAAAAACAAGATTATCTGAAAACTACTTATCGTAAAGATAAACGACAGTTCACGTTATTCACTTATGATGAGTTGGTGGGTTGTACGCGAATGTACTCACTGAGCAGGTTAGGGGGGACGGAGACAATGACCCTCTTGCTCTTGTATACAGTGCCGTCCCGTGTCGTCACCAACACACCGTCACTCTCCTGGTGGAGAGTTAATCATTCAATATCAATCAAGTCATTAGTCTTTGAAGGCTTCAGAAGTGAAGAGAATAGCAACATTCTTCGAGACAACGTATTTGCATTTTGAACAAAAATGACCTTTCGGATACCTGCTTGCTCCTTCAATAGATGATTGGTTCATTCACATATATTTTGGTTGAGATGAAAAATAGAATAGAAATAGAATTGTTTATTAATTTCCATTTCCTTCAAATTCCGTAATTCTTACCACAATGCCTTCTTATGAATATAAAAAATGCACATTCCACACATTGGTGTTATACACGCAGACTGCAAGAATGATACTTGTACCTAATGGTACACAGAAAAGGGTATTTATTTAACTCTATTCTATCCATGTAAGAGAACCTACAAAACAGTGTAAATCTCATTTAAACCAGTTCTAATGTGACACTACCTCGCTCCGTTACAATCGTATTACTGCTCGGGTAGAGACTTCACACCTTCCATTAATTCAACCAATCACAGGATTTCTGAGATATCGCATAGTGCAGTTGATGTTGTAGCCTCGTGGCTGATTGGCTGGACTTCACATTCATGAGCCATGACTCTTAACAGTACCGATATCGTACCGCAGAGAAGTTCGAGTGTTACGTTACATCTCATTATAATGAGTCGAAGAGAACGGGCACCTGTTTGATATGTGAGACCGGTTGTTTGAGCAGTACACAACCCTCCCCCAGTATAGCGGCCATCTTCTCACAGATCTGTTGGGCCCCACCCTGTGAACCAAGTAGAATATCAATGTTTTTATGTTATTAATCAAATGATGATAATTCAATCTTGCACTGCCAGTACCAGTGAAAAGTTTTCTTTTGCACTCTTTGTGAGGGCAAAAGTGTTTAGCTCGGTTACCGTTTGAAAGAGAGACTAAACAATAGTGTATTTTTTAAAATACCAAATATGCATACACTTATGACTGGACTGATGATACTCTGTGAGGTAACATGAAGATCTTTAACCGATAACTTACCAAACAAACCAAAACCAGCGTGTAGAGGTTTTAACAGTGGATATATATATATATATATATATATATATATATATATATATATATATATATATATATATATATATATATATATATATCCAGAGAGAGAGAGAGAGAGAGAGAGAGAGAGAGAGAGAGAGAGAGAGAGAGAGAGAGAGAGAGAGAGAGAGAGAGAGAGAGAGAGAGAGAGAGAGAGAGAATGGCCTTGGTTCTACCCGTGTCCAGCACGCACCTGTATCTTGTACTCCTGCCCGGAGTTCTCCGTGTTCTGCAACATGGTGTTGATGCCCCCCGCTGCGTTGATGTACATCAGGAAGAAGAGGAAAGAGATCTGGGAAGGCTCCGACCCTAGGAACGTTCTTACTGCTGCGTCTACAGTGTCTCCCGCACCTGAAACCAACCGTGTATCACTACCTTGGAGAACCCAGAAAATGGGATGGAATTTTGTCGTTGTTTGCACCAGAAATTTATAGGTATGCCACCCTAGACGGTTACCCATCGAACTTGTTAAAAGCCGATTTCTGGTCAAGTAAACTATAATATTTAAAATACAGAAATCAGTTGCAACCTCGTCTAACGGCCTCGCCATTCACGATTCACACTTGCGATGGTTCATTTAATTTGAATATCCACATATTACAAACCTGCCGTCCAGAGAGTTTTCTGTTTGAATGTTTCGAGAGTCATGGAGTCCCAGACCCGAGCCTTGTTGCAAGAGAAGGGGTCTTCAGCGGGCACCTGTCGCCTCATTGCGTCGATCTGCAACCAGATCAAGTGCCACCATTACAACTCATTCAGTACTTGCAAATAGTTCCCCTTTACACCCTTTCAGAGATATTCTGTGCCAAATGAACCGAAGGAGAACGTCCCACGTATAACTTTATCTCATTAACGATTCATGAAATACATAATACTACAGTTTAATGACATATCTATGGAAACAAATTTGAAAAAGACTCAACTTGTTCATAAACCTCTAAGGTCAATGAACTTATACCTACGACCCACCTTGTTGACGAACCTCCTGAGGTCGAGGAGCTGGAGCCAGGAGAGGCTGGGGAGGGAGGAGGAGTAGGACCGGATATGGTGGTCCTCCAGCTGGATGAACTTGGTCCCATCGTTGAACTGTCGGTACGTGCTCAGCTCCAGCTCCGTCAGCAACGTCGTGATGTGTGGCTGACATCTGAGAGAGAAGGTGAACCTTGTTTTAGCATGAACCTTTTGTTTTGTGCATTCGAGGATCTGGGAAGAAGTGGGGCGTGATCCAAAAGACCTTACAACATTTACTCCCCCTTTACAACCCTTTCTACATAGTTTATTCAGTGAGGCCGTAAGGACAACCAGAGTAGCCCCTCTCCATTTTGTAAATCCGTGGGTCGACTCTGTAAAACTCATACCTTTGTCTCTCTTCGAATATTATATTAAATGTGTTCCGTATGAAATATACCAAGGGTAATATCTCTTATTGTAGCAGAAAATGTAAAGGCGACCAAGGTTGGTTTCTCCTCTTAATTCTCCTTTGGTTGAAATTGGTTGCAACCATGTAAAAAGCGTTTCTAAAAGTAGTTTTTCTTTGTTATGGTCAAGCTGTTATAGTCCTCTCTGATATCTCACAGAAAAGGGACACAGGAATTTGTGGGAAGATAAGTGTACGTAACTTTAAAAACCCGCCGACATTGAGTTATTAATGTATTTTTTCTATCAAAGTACGATTGGTGTCATTCCATATTTCAGAACTTTAAAATGGAAGTTAACTGCTTTATAACGTGCAGTTCATTATAACACAAGAAAAGGTCAGAGAAATGTTTTCTCTCTCATTAAATCAATTCATAATCGCTATAAACCTAAGACAGTTCATTTTCTGCAGACTTCACGTACCTCCCGACCGACTGCCCGCCCAGATCCCACACGTCTGTACCCGATGCCGCCTTCAGTGGTACGCTGAGAGTTCTCCCGCCCACCCGGTCTGGTGAACAAGCGACACGGAGTGTTTAGCATCGTGTGAAGAACACCACAGCAGTGTCTGTACTTTTTACATACTAAACCTGTTCCACAAAACACTTAGAATTGATTGTAAGGCTACAACCAACTGGAACCAATGTTAAAAGAATGGGCTAAAATTGATTGTAACTTAACAACTGCTTTGTGGAACTGGCCCCTAACACTACACTGTACTTAGTAAATATTATCCTTTTCAAAACGGATACATTTTTATGAATCATACTTCATTTTTAAGTATCGGTCATAAACACAAGAGTCTCTTTACCCATATGGCACATGCGTGTATTGTAGTAAAGGTGCGATATATTAACTGAAATTTACGAACAGCGTAGGCCTAATGTCTGTATAAGGTATGAAATGATAAAGTTATGTGTTCTTTCACGGTTTCTCTCTTCACATTCAGCATCGTCTGATCAATGAACACAAACATAAAACATTTCTCATCCTGCATTCTCTGATATCATTTTACAAAACAAAAACATCATAAATAGTAAAATGATATAACAAAACTAAAATTAGATAATATTAAGATACCTCAATGATAAAATATAACAACCGTAGCCGTTACAATCATAAAACACCTTCATTATATGCCGTCAGCTATCCTATAAGAAGTATCATGTTTTTTATACACCAAAACCTCGAAATATAATTCTTGTGGTCAGTTCTTTTTATCTTTCGACTTTCATTTGTCTAGGTTGTAAAACAAATTCATGATGACGCAGTCATATGACATATTATGTCACTCACTTATAGCATGTTGGTAATAGCAGTTCGTTTTCTGCATTTTTATGATCTGGCGATGCATATTGGGACACTGACTTCAATCATAGTTCGATCGGATTATTTTCAAGAAAGTATTTCGTACTTGTTTGTTAAAAAAAACCCATCTAAGCATCCTTGTAATAGCCATAGTATTTTCTTAGTAAATTGGCGTAAGTGTCGTTGACCCATATATAGGCCAGGGTACATCAGAGGAGGAGAGCATATACGTTTTACCCTGAGGCGGGAGGCGACAAACCATTGACGCTTCACAAAATAATCAAGTCCATATTTTTTATAAATCTAAACCGTCGTTATACTGCAAACATTATGGATCCACGTTAAATCTTCGTAGTTTTGAATAACTATTTCATGTTGATTTTACACTAAATCTTGTAAGTTCAGCTACTTCACTGGGATTAAGTAGGCATTAACCTGCTTCAACGGGGCATCGGGGAGTTTTCTTCAATAAATTGATCGAGAGTCGAGTGTCGTCGTTTGACAAGGAAGTAATGTTATCAGTTAAAAATTGTCAGATTGCAAGGTATGAAGGCAGTGTCAGTAATACAAAATAAATAAAACCAAACATTCTTTTGTCCATTTCAAAATCACACTGTTTTCGTCATAAAAAAAGTTGAAAGAAACGTTCCCAAGACTACTGCCAGAAGAATACCGAATTTCCATCAACTAACAGTTCAAATTACCATAGAGAGGTTTATATAGTCCAATTAGAAACACCACGAGCTTCTCATTGGTTCCATTAAAAAATAATGAAAGTCATCCTAGTATAAAAGGGAGGTACATAGTCATGAAGTCTTCTAGCAGTGTACTAGAAAGACAGACCCTATATTCCGCTTTCATCAATGAGCAGTAATTCGAATTAAAGAAATAAATATGAAGACCAAGAATTCGTTGAGTATACTGCATAGAAACTCCTTTTGATTAGCTTTCATTTGAAACATGTAACAATTTATTTACACAAATGTTAATAGCATTTAGATATAAAGCTATCTATAAGTATACTCCCAAAGGATACCTGTGCTCCTCTTTGATCAACGAGCAATTATAAAGCAAGTTATATGACATGGAGACACGAATGTGAGGTGTTCTATAACTATTAACATTAGATTTAGAAACATACATATTAAATGCTCTGTACGCATAACACTATTGAACTACTACTTTAAGATACATATGAAGTATTCTGTAAGTATGTTTCCACATAACACTTGCGCTAAGCTATAATTTTCAAGCATAATATTACAAATCATGATGGCATCTAAAGCGATAACTATGAAGTATTATATAAGTAAACTACTAAAAACATCCTGTGCATCTGTATCATTAACTTCAACTCAAAGCTTTTAAAGGGCGTCCTTATGGTCATCTAAGGAGGGATAAGTCTTAAATAAGACTAGGGTAAAAAAAATTACCGACCAAACGAAGAAAACAAATATGTATTCTTATTCACGTAAGTAGAATCGAAAGTAAACCAGGAATATGTATACATCGCCATCCTCCACCAACCTTTCGCTTCAATAACCAATAACCGGAAGTTTGAATCCTTCTTCTTCAGCCTATGAGCAGCAGACAATCCGGATATTCCTGCTCCTATAATGATGGCGTCATATTCGTCGGAACCCATAATTGTACAATAATCACAGGTTCATTTTCTCCCGTATGTAAACACGATCAAGGCCCGGCTGTCTGGCTGAGAGATATTTCAGGACAAAGTCCTTTCCACTTCGCCTTCCTTCCTTCCATCATCCATAATCATGTTTTATCTGGTCACGTGACCCCAACCCTCGTCTATACCAACGTGAAGAAGTGCGCGTTTTTATGTTACGATAGCATTACAAGTGGGCTGGGCCGGAGGTTTGATAGTTTATGTCTACAAATACAACACTCACGAACTGAGTTAAGTTGTGTAATACTAATGTATACACGACCAGGAACAGGTTCCTATCGTAGAGGCAAAAACATGGCATCCAAACTATTTGCAGATTTTTGACATACTTTCTTGAGATTATAGATTAGTGTCGACCTTATTATGTATGAAAAGACGTCCAACACTATATACATAACCATATATATAACTGAGTACACGGATCAAAAGTGAAGTGTTCATGAAAGTGAACGAAGGTTTGTTAAGTATAGACTCATACAGCAGAATAACATTTACAGTATTTTCACACGATAGATATTCTTTTTCATAAATCAATAATCCACATTGTGAGCTGATCAAGGTCATGGACTCTACAAGATCAACATCTACGTGTTGAGACAGGTCGGCACTGCAGACCTCCAGATCACAGGATGCGATTTGTGTTTCAGTATGTAATAGTTTTGAATTCAAAGTTTTATTTTATTTCGAAGAACCTAAGGACTTTCAATGCAATCTTGTCAAATCGTTTAGAAACATATAGTGTCTCATATTCCAAATCGGTAAGGGGCACAGAGTATGTTGTCAGGGTCAAATATGCCAAACTTCTTACACAGTGTTAATTGATAGAGAAATACTGGTTGTTTCTGAAAATTAACATGTCAATGCCTATAAGTTCAATGTGGTGACAATAATTAAGCCAAGATTTGTGATCGAATAACGGACAATGGCGCGTGCCGATGACTCAAACGTATTTTTGAGACAAGGACAAATATACGTTGTTAGTGCTTAATGGGTCATTTCATTAACAAACATGAAAATGGGACGCACAATTTTGACTTCTTAACACTTATATGACCATTTTTCAAGTACAATTGGAAAAAAAGCAAATATATTAATTTTGGCATTGGAGAGATAAAGATGCAATTTTAGAAAGTCGATTTGAACTTCACTCAGGTCACATAGCATTTTGGCTCTTACTTCAGCCACATAAAAAATCAGGAAACATAATCTGTGTCACTTTAATTTTTTTATACACTCCATTTACTATGTAAACTCAATTTTGGCCATTTGATAAACTGTATCTGTCTGCCTGTCGTGAAGAAACCGCTTTCATATCCTCACACAGCTCGTTATCACATGATGCACTCAGTCTGATATCAAGGTTATTCTGGATAAGAAAACACCTCATCACCGTGAGAGGGCATATACAGGACGATACTTTGTATCGCATGCGTGCTCTTATCACCACTATCTCCGGCTTATTCACACATTCATTATGTGAGACAGACTGGACTATTTGCTAGGCAATTGCACAGTCTAATGTGTAACAACACGATATGAATTTACTTTTTCTTTAGGAATTTTGATAACAAGAAGTTTGTTTATTTATCCTCTTCTAGAGTAAAAGAATGCAATCAGTTTTTTCCTTCCTTTTGAGGTGTTTCGTGAATTTTGTATGTGGCCTAAATAGAGCCAAAATATCATAAGACTTAAGGTAAGGCCAAAAGGCCCTTCGACAAATACCAAAATTATGCAATTTCTAGTTTTCGATGTTAGTTCAAAACGGCCATGTAAAAATTAAGAAGTCGAAATTTGCATGTTTACCAGTTAAATGGCCTACTTACTTGACCCGAACAACAGACTGTGCCCCTTTAAGTCACTGACACATTTGTCATTTAACATTTTGACTCGTAATTTTGCAAAGGCGTTTCAGACACAAGGACATGCGGTAGAGATTTCGCTCTTACAAAGATCAATTTGTGTCATTCTAGACATGAGGTCAATTTCTGACATTCTGTGAGTGGAAGCATGTGACTTTTTATTTTCTTCGATACACATTGACATAAACTTTTATTTTCTTTAAAGTCAGTTTCTTGAAAATGTCTCTTTAAACTTCGCTACAACTATACACACAGACTTTCTGAAACTCTCTCCCCATCTGCCTTGTACAGAGAAGCGTAGCACTCACTGAAGTCGGTAGAACATGCTTTGCCTCATCCAACATTCATATATCTCACATATACAAATCATTAACTGAATATTGCCATATCGTGCCATTTGTTTGTTTTGTTTTTTGTTGTTGATAATTTTGCTTTTAAAATTCATTTTAAAAATTTTGGTGGATTATGTGTTTAAGAAATCAGTTTTGATCAACTTTCAGCTGAGATAACACACCAGGGAGCACTGCTGTTAGACTGCTGGTGACTATCAAGTCTCGGGTGGCAAGCTGCCCACAAGGGCATGTATCACAGGGAATTGAAAATATTCAATATTAAATAGAAGATAAATCATAGACAACTATATCCCTTTCATTTACTAATAGCAAAGGGGAGCGCATAATATTGTTGACACTCATATGAATTTAAATAGTCATCATTTTCAATCTCTTGTGGCATGTACAGATTAAAAACAGTAACTGGCAAATGCAGTTGATTATAAAGCCCCTACCACTATCAAGCAGGAGCTTGATATCATATTGTTTTAGTATACTGAGCTTAAAAAATAGACTCATGGCTCATGTAGCTCATCACCCCTGTATTGTTGATGTAAGTGTATACCCACTATAGTTATCCAGGTGAAATACATCACGAAAATTGCTCAGTGTCAGTACAGGAGACAGGATGTCTTAACAGAAACTTGGAAGAAAGTCAATAAAGCCGTATCATTTTCCCTTAATCATAATACAAGATAGAAAACTTATTCTTGGAAAAAAACATCATTTAGGGAGTAACTAGAAAACTTGATTCATTTGTACACTCTAATATATTTAAAATATACAAATTCACCTAGGTGAAAGACACATATGCACACAATTTCACCTTAGAAGGGCAGCAATTTGGAGCAGAATTTGAAATGTGAACAGTTTACGGACAGTGCTCGAAGAACAACAGACAAGACAATGGGCCATGCTGAAAGGCACTAGTGCACGCTTTTACGGTTTAAAATGGCTATTTTAAGGTATAAGAGGACTTACGCATTCATGCACTTAAGCTTTCTATCGATGTAATGAAATGCTTATAATTCTTTACAATTGACCTGCAATCAACAATGAAAAACATTATACAGCCGCTGTCGGCTTGGACATATAAAAAATCTATGGTTAGCTGTGCACAAAACGGATAAATTATAGACAGTTGAACGCGGCTTAACTAGTATTATGTACAGCTGTTGAATTTATCTAAACTCTGAACTGAAAACAAAGAATGAATTATGTTTTATGAAAGCAATGTTGTAAATAAACCGATTTAATAACACAGCATAGCATTGCTATTAGATTGACCAAAGCGGCTGCCGTTTCCGCTTTTTTGGTTATAAGCAAAATCTTATATTTCCGATATCGTAGTTCATGCGGATTTAAAGTTACTTTGCATTAAATACTTCCGGTCTTTAAAAATAAACTTTACTACCTGAATACGTAAATATTTGTTGAATAACTTACGAGGTAGATTACTTGAGTGAGGGTCGTGAGTAATATCGAGAGATATGCAGTATCTGTGCATACGTTGTGTTTACGAAATATTGGTGTGCACTAGTGCGTTTAAAAGTAATGAGAGACCTAAATGTACTGTTTTAACTGTAGCTCAAAATACGTTTGATTGAAAAATCAAATTAGTTATCATTGAGGAGCCTCTTATTGCCAACCTTCTTGCTGGGAGCCCATTTGGGGTCTATCTTCCTTGTACAAAGATTTTCTTTTTTATTACGGAAAGAATTTCCAGCACACATTCACACAGACCCCTACGTGACCTACCTGGCTAAGGATCGGTGGGGTTGATTTCTAAATAAAGTATGCTGATTTACTTTCATTTTAACAATTTTCCATAATAATATTTTATTTTAATAATATTTTGAGAAAAAAAGGTGTTAGCAAAAGAGAGAGGGATGGAACAATTATGAGATATGAATTGTGTATGGATGTATATGCAGTTAGCATCAAAATCGACCATTTGTTGAGTGGTGTTGTACTTGAAAAAATTATTCGATTTTGTAAATTTGCTTTCTATCTTTAATCATAACCGGGAAATACAAATGAATCTATCTGTTTTTCACTTATAAATATAGATTTTTATAATGAAATATAAATGATTTAACAGACTGCTTTGATTAGGGTCTCTACGTAAAATTTCGTTTTTGTGTTTTCTTCAAAACATGTCTGAAACTGTCTTATTAAGTTTTTCTACAATCACGAAGAGATGCTCAAGTGTTCCTCTGTACAAAAGAAACAATAGCTACTGTTAGATATCCATATCATGTGAAGAAAAGTTTTTTAAAATGCCATGCTGAATGGGTTTTTTTTGAAAATGTCTTGTCTTATTATCAACAGAAGTGTTGTTAATGTGTCTTTTTAACAATTTGATGTAATTAACCTTTAAAGACATCATTCTGGTTTTATAAATTGTCTTTATTTTGAAAAAATGAAATCTGTGAGTTTTTGTCAGAAGTTATCTCAAACTGATGTTTTCTGAATGTATTGCTGCTTCACTTGAAGCTAACAGGTATGCTGCCGCATTTCGTTGATTACATGAATCCTTGAACTCAATCTGTCTTACCAAGGGTTTCATCAACACTTACTGAATCATATTCCTGATTCTGACAAAACCATTTTGATGTCATCATGTTCTTGACACCGAACATTCCCATTATCTCCTGGCAGTACTGTCACTGACAAGGGCAGGACAATGGGGTTGTTTCGTCTTGGATCATTATCTATATTGAGAAAAAACCTGCCTCCCTTCTACATACGAGCCCACAAATACACAAACACGTTTCAGACTTTAAAAAAACTCACATTTGATCAATAAAAAGGTTTTACAGTGTATTGTATCACAAAAGCAGGCTCTGGGGAAAGATACAGACCGTTTTCAGGCTATTAAAATGAATATCAAATGTAAGGTAAATGTACTCAAAATGTGCTGTCTAATGTGTTTTTATGTCTTAATCTCAGAAAATAAGAAAAACAGAAGAGATTGATGTTGATTTGTTTTTTTTGTGCTTAAAAATCATTGCATTGATACAGCAACATCATCAAAATATCTCTAGACAAAATATTGTCTTAATATTGACAAAAATCAACATTAGGTATACAATAAATATCGTTGGGACAAAGATAGAAACATTAAAAATGGTAGCTAAAATATATATCGAATTTCAAAACAATCATCACATAAATTTGATGATCATGTCATTGCGTCATTCGTACACAGAAGTGTTTAAAAATAAAGATTTAAATGAGGCAAGTCTCCATCAGGTTAACGTAATTTGTAAGTTATGATTAATATATACCAGTATGTATATCTAACATGGAGGAAAGTAATAAACAACTGTAGAGATAGTAACAAATACATTTGGCAATTATTTCATACTTTTGAATGATAAATATTCATTGACCAATGTATTTTCAAATTTTAAGTTCTGACAGAATGTGCAAAATGTCCCAATAAGATGACCCTAATAATGAGCAAAATATGTCATCTCAGAGTGTATCTTTCTGATGCAAGCATGCCGCTAATGGCTGAAATATTGCCCAAGCAGCCTTAAACAATAACTCACTCACTCTGATGCAAGCCATACCTAAATTACCTGTAATATGATCGCTGAAAACTTTATATTATATTTTCACAGCTAATCGGTAAAATGGCACTCAAGCAATGCTAAACAGTAACTCACTCACTATGTATTTATATAAAGTTAATGGTATGTCCTTCACTTGTTATATGCAGTGTTATTTATAATAGATATATAGATTAAAAAAATTTATTTTTTCAATGTGTGTATATAATATATTCCCATGGTTAGAATTACATTTCTCTCAGCCTTGGTATCTCTTCAGTGTAAAGAAACATTCATAACACATTTTATGATAAAATTATGTTTCATTTTATCATTCACAATTACAAAAAAGTATCAAATCGATGGAATATATATATATATATATCACAGTCAAAATAAGTTTGTTAAACAGGATGTTCTTCAGAACATTACATGGAATTCATTGACTACTGCAGAACTAACAAACAACAGTAGTGAGGCAGTTGTAACATCATAAAATATCTGTTTCCTAAATTCAGAGAATTCTATGCATGATAGAACAAATGGTTGTATTCAAATGAATCTTCTGAAAACAGATATTGATTGTGAAATTAGACCATACAGCAACTTTAAACCTTACTCAACACAAACTTGCATTCCTTCAAAAATTCATCAAACTTAATTAAAACATGATGAAGACACATGTGAATGTGATAAACAAAAGGATGAAGCTCTACTGATCATGAGAGTCATCTCTGGTTGATGAGAGCCATGACCTGACCTCTCCTAGACACCAAGATACTCAACACTGCACAAACACCAAGCCCTACAGACAACTTCCCCCAGGGGAAGCTATTCTTCTCTCTCCGTCTCCGGTCTGGTGAGCGAACCATGTCCATATCCTCCGGGGTGAGCAGCTCAGGATAGAGGCAGGACAGGACCTCAGTGGCTGCCCGATACCCCGCCTGGACAGCTCCACTCATGTACCCACACCACTCTGTCGCTGTCTCCGTCCCCGCAAAGTGCACTCTGGAACAATTTGGAAAAAAGTTAAGCCTTTCTTTCACTAGCTGTTTAAATCTAAGACAGATGTAGATAAAGCAATTATAAAAGGGGAGATGACAAGTTGTGAAAGGGGGGGGGGGATAATGGATAGGAGGCAAGGGATTTTCACATTTTTGATACTCTGGTTATATGCATAACACTTCATTCACAATACTTGCTTAAACTTAAGAGAGTATCAACAGATCTGATTTTGATTTGAACATGGCTACCAACCTGTAATATTCGTACCAAATAGAGCCGTACATCTGGTGCTAAGTAAGTACTCTGTCATTTACCACAGGAATACTTATCAACAAGTCTAGCTGCACAAAACACTAACGTTGTACCCATGAATTGTGAGGTAGCCTTAGTGCAATGTTAAATGACTGCACTACTGTTAACCTTAGTGTTAAGATTGTTTGTGCAAAGACCCCCTGGAATATAGTTACCTGTCTACGGGTTGCCGGAGCCCAAACTGGAAGTACTTCATGGCGCCGGTGCCGAGGCAGCTGACCGGTCCCCCCTGGGAGAATGGTTCCGTGTTCCAGTCTTTCTCCTGGTAGTCCAGATAGTCCAGAATGTTCTGACCGAAGTAACTAACCAGTTGGTTCAAAACACAGCACTGCCGGTCTGATTTCTGTGGAGGAGTTGGTATGATTATTTTATAGCTTTTTGAAGTTTTCCATAATGTTACATGAGCAGGCACATGGCTGACAAACATTTTATCTAATATGTTATTTTAAGAAAGAATAGTATATAATATATGCATAAAGGTATTGCTTGACTCATCTCGTATATTATGTAATCTATATCCATGCAATACATATATATGCATGCTAATACATTCCTAAAGACCCCCCATCATCAAGCAGCTTGTTACCCATAGCTTTATACAGCATGCAGATGCCTAGTGGTGAACTTAAACAGACACTGGACATTTGTTACAAGTTATTTCATTGGCTGGTTATTTCTAGTAAAAATGGGATGAACGGCACAAAACAATCTGCACTATGGAAGCCTTGTGTGGACATAAATACAGTGATAACTTTAACAAGGCACATCATCTCTTAAGCAGTCTAGCATTGGGAGAAGTTCCCAGTCTGTTCAAGAAGGCTGTAGTTAGACCACTCATTAAGAAGTCTAATTGTGATGGTAACTCCATGGCCAACTATCGTCCAGTTTCAAACCTCCCGTTCATGTCAAAGGTCGTAGAACGAGCTGTGAAAGTCAGACTTTCAGCACATCTTAATTCAAATAACCTTCTAGACAAATTTCAGTCTGCCTATAGAACACGACACAGCACTGAAACTGCTCTTGTCAGAGTTTTGAACGATCTCATGTGTGCCGTTGATAATGGTAATGTTGCTGTACTTCTCCTCCTAGACCTGTCAGCAGCATTCGATACCATCGACCACTCCCATCTGCTACATCTCCTAGAACACAGTTTCGGCATTACTGGTCACGCCCTATTATGGTTTGCCTCCTATCTTGATGATCGCCACCAGTCTGTGATAATAAAAGAGGAAGTGTCGGACTCAACTCTCCTTGCATGTGGTGTACCCCAGGGCTCCGTACTTGGTCCAGTTTTATTTACCATGTATGTAAGAAACCTTGTCGACGTCATCTCAAAACACCAGCTGTTACACCATGCCTACGCAGATGATACTCAGCTTACAGATTGGTCCAAGATACAAGAATTCTCTGATCTTCTTGCTCGCATGACGAAGTGCACGGAGGACATCAAAGTTTGGATGACGTCAAGCATGCTCAAACTGAATGACAACAAGACAGAAGCTTTGCTTGTTGGTCGCCCAAATGCTCGATCACAAATTGAAGATGACTCAATTGAAATCGGCGAATCCACCATTCACTTCTCAAATTCTGTCAAGGACCTCGGATGTCACATTGACGCTGATCTGTCCATGGATATACACATAAGCAATGTGTGTAAAAC
The DNA here is from genome assembly GCA_921293015.1 of Phorcus lineatus. NCBI lineage: Eukaryota > Metazoa > Mollusca > Gastropoda > Trochida > Trochidae > Phorcus > Phorcus lineatus. Next base: position 67,066,583 of record OV121082.1, on the reverse strand, counting down.
CTGTTTTTTCCATCTGAGAAACATCAGTAACATGAGACACTCACTATCAACAGAGGCAGCCCACGCACTTGTAAGATCGTTAGTCCTATCAAAACTGGATTACTGCAACGCTCTGTTCTATGGTTTACCAGCATCCTCACTTGACAAGCTCCAGCACGTGCAAAATACTGCAGCGAGAATAGTAAGCCGAGTGTCCAAGAGATCCCACATCACTCCAGTCCTACAGTCACTACACTGGTTGCCGGTGCGGGCCAGGATCGAGTTCAAGATTCTGTGTCATGCATACCAAATATATCACCAGCTTGCACCAGATTATCTTTGTGAACTTTTGACACCATACCAACCAGAGAGAGACTTAAGATCAGCCAATCAACATCTGTTCGAAATCCCGAAGAGGAAACTGAAGTCCTATGGCTTTAGCTCTTTCAGCTACGGAGCCCCACAACTGTGGAACCAGCTACCAACTCACCTCAAACTTTCATCATCAATAGCAGCTTTCAAGAAAGCACTAAAGACTCATCTCTTCAAAGCCTATTTCAACTGCTGATACTCAACTTCGTCTCACCTTTACTTGTATATATGTTTATATTGTGGCGCTTTGAGCATACTATATGTGTATGGCCTAGTAAGCGCTTAACAAGTACACTTATCAATTAAGCACCATGTCAATCTTGATAACGTCTTTTTATTCAAAATACTTTGTACACCTAAAAAAGTGAAATGTAAAAATAAAAATTTTGCTTTAGGGTTTTAATGAAAATGTTTGAAAACTGAAATGTTTTCATATATGTCTAACATATATATCATGTGTGACATATCTCTAGATTAATATGAATCCCAAGGATTGTCGGTTTATAGAGAGAGCACTGTATTAGGAACAGCAGTAACCCTGTAGTGTTCAGTGATCACTGTCAAACTCTTACACTGATAGAAGCAAACTGCACAGCTTGAGAAGCTCCTATGAAGGCACACAGAGCTGGGTTGCCCTGAGACGAGGTGGCGTCATACACGATACAAACCGGACCTGAGTCACATGATCCCAGCAGGGAGGGGCCGCCATTTGATACGACCTCCCCCGAGTACCCAGCATCCCGCCAAAATGTCTGCAACATGAGTCAAAACTGGTTCATTTTTTATTATTTACAGTTATTTTCCTGAACCTTTTTCAATATCATATAGTAATATCTTTAACAATAAATTGCATAACAGATATGAATTTTCAATATATAAATTATCAAAAAAAAATTCTCCATCCATCTCCATTCTTTGTTATTAGATAGAGAATCGGAACTTTTCCTTCTTTGTATCAATGATGTTGAGGAAATTAATTTTCCTAAATGGCTGACTTTATAAAATCCTATGCTAACCTCTGTTTTATAAGCACTTCTAGGTCAGGCATCTGGCAGATTCCAATAGAAAATTGCGAAACAAACTATCTGAATAAATTTAGCTAATGAAATCACTTCTTTCATGAAATCTTCAGTCACATGGATGTGTTCTGTCATGAAGACTCAAAGTGCAAAGTGTATGATCGAAAAAATTATCGTTTTTCCGAAACATAGGGAAAGGATTGTGACTTTTTAATTATCACTTTTAAAATGACATCGCTGCTTACACAACTAACTTTGATTGCACCACATAAAGCTGCTCAGTTTCTGGTCTGAGATGTGCTCATTCTGAAATAGAGGTTAGCACTGGATTCTATAATAAGTTAAAGCATACCGTCCTGTAGGTGATGATTATTTTGATCATGGCGCCCATGGGCATCCTCCTAATAAGCTCCTGTTTAGCTGGGGGAAGCGGTGGTCTGAACTCAATGTGGTCTGTCGGGAGGATATTCATAAATTAACCCCTATTATTTTTAAGGTGTCAACATCTGTTTGAATCTGTAGGACAAACACAAACTGCTTGTTCCCAAAAACATCTGGTCTTGACTTTATTTTCAAACATCTGCTCTTATAAAATAAATTAATATAGAAACAAAGGAAACAAGTTACCCAGCAGGCAATATGACGTTGTATAAACGTTGAAACGACGTCGTTTACCAACGTTGAAATAACGTTGAAATTTGATTGGATTTGAAATTTGCAGCGACGTCAAAATCCGACGTTATTTCGACGTCGGTTCAACGTTGAAGCCAAGACGTTGTTTTAAAGTTGAAAAGACATCATTTCGACGTCAAAGCTTGTTGATCAGTCGATTGTGTTAGCTTTGTTTCGTTATTATATTTGAAGCAATGCATCATCTGTGAGGCTATGTTTTCAACTTCAGCAGTATCACATGCCTCAGTTCAAGACTTAGATGGCTGCTCGCTTGTAATTATCCTTGTAATGGAAATTAATATTGTAGTGAGGGTATTAATGTTTATATGACACTGCAACGATTTAGACTAAAGTGTCACCAAAAAAAATGTTAGTTACAAAGGCGCAATTACCGTTTTGTAAGAACTACTAACTTTATGCAAATCCAAAATTTATGTTTTCAGTTGTGAACATAACTGAAAAAATAAAAACTGTTGAAAAATACCATATACCTTGTTTATTCTAATTAGACATAAGGACAGAGTTACTTTCCTTTATTGTGAAATTGAAAGAAATGAACCTTTATTCATCTAAATCCAATATCAATAACACTTTTAAATGTCGAGGATAGCTGTTCGTTTTTGCATTTTTTATTTCCTTCTTTAAAACAATCCGTAACTCATTTGATGTTATCAATAATAATGAAATGTTATAAAAGTAATGACATGTCAGTTTTAAGTTGTTCTGATGACGTTGAAACAACGTCAAAACACCAACCAAATTTCAACGTCAGTTAAAAACGTTGTTCCGACGTCGAAAATTGGTTAATCGACCTCTTGACCTAAAATCAACCAAATTTCGACGTCGAAATGACATCAGATGCCTGCTGGGTATGTTTTCGCAAGATTAACTTCATCATCAGTTTGTAAAATCACTTAAAGATCTAACAGAATGTGTACATAATTATTGATGAAAGTCATCATTTGATGGGCAGAACCAGATTTTCAAAGGGAGACAATTCTCTGGTTATGCAATTTTCCAAGTAAAAAGAATAAATGAAGACTTAGATACATGTACTGCCTTATAAAGAGAAACTCAGACAACAGCTCATAGCATGAGAGTTCATTCTGCAGAAATGACTAAAACAACAGTTCATCAAGAGGATTGATCTGATAATTTCACTCAATTCTTTGGCTTGATGGTTGATTTCTTGAAGTGACATCTTCTTTACCTCAACTTTAAATATTCACCATAGACGATAACTAACATCTATAGATGAATGAGAGCTATTACTGAAGCACAAATTCCAACATCAGACCAACTCACCAAGAGCACAGGGAGGAGCCGTGCAGATGACCCTTGTACACTCGTACATGTTTCCCCCCTCAGTCCTCACTACCACTTGCGAGTCGGTCTGCAAGGAATAGCAACCTTAAAAAGCCTAGAATGCAGAAATTTTTCTGATGAACGTTGATTGAATCAATTATTATTCTGTCATATTTGAAGCAGCCTCAACTGAAGTGTAAGAAGAGATGCACACCCACCTGGTGAATGGCCTGTACAGGTTCACTGAGATGCACATTGCCGACGCCCACCGTCTCCGCCATCTTCTCCGATACCTGCTGTGCTCCTCCCTACAGGTGTAAGCCAGGTTAATCACAGTGCTCAGTCAAACATCTTGCAGATTTGTTTACATTTCTTATTTTATATCATGTATCAAATAACAAATTCATAATTATTCCTGCATGGCGGAGATATGTTTTGGGTTTTGTTTATTACATTTTCAAAAACAACGTTAAAATTCATGAATGGATTACCAGAGTAATCTGCTTATTAAAGGTCTATGACTCCTGTATTTACATCTACATTCACTCAATTTACCTTCTGGAAAATGAAGGTGTATTATTCTGTTGAATATATTCTAATGCTTGAATTATTCATAAAGCAGTAAATCCGTCAACCAAGCAACAAAGAAACCAAAAAAAAACTCACACTAAGTTTGTATTCCTGAGCAGTGCCCTCTGTTGCCTCTATCAGGTTCTTGATGTTGCCGGCGGAGCTGACGTACGTGATATAGAACAACATGGACATCTGTGAGGTCTCCATCCCGAACATGCACCGCCCCGCACTCTCCACCGCCTCCCTTGCTCCTGACACACATGCACATGCTATTTAACTTGGATCTAGATTTACCCGGTAACTAACACTTAGATATGGATAAGAGGTATTGTAAAATTTATGCAAGTGTTAATCAGGTAATTGATAAAAATAGATCCATCGGATCTGTAGCTCTTCGGTCCTTCATGATGCATAATGGAGACTTTCATGGTTGTGCATATGGTAATATGGCAATACTACATCTTTGGCTCATTTTAATTTTTAAGTAAATTTTTCAAATGGGGGTGGGGGGGGGGGGGGGGGGGGGGGGGGGGGAGGGGAAAGATCATTTAAAAGATAATTCATGTTCCACTGACTTCATAACAAGAGACATGGAAAAAAATAGAGCCACTGAATCTGTAGCTCATCAATCATTATTGATTTTTCATATTAGGTCACATGAATTTATAGGTTAATAATTTACAATTAATCATTACAGAACATAAAATAATTATAATTTGCCCATCTAAATAGTCTTCTCTGGAATCAAGCTTTCAAGTTATTGTCCTCCAAACAGCTTTCAATAAGTAAACGTTATGAATTGCATATATATATCGACATTCACACAAATCTGCTTTAAAATCACTAAATGCATTAAGAAATAGATGAAAACACTTAAAGCAACATTTCAAACTACCAAGATTCTTTTTCAACTCAGCCCCTCCCCTAGTGACCCGTGCATCCCTTTATATTAGTCTTCTGACTCCATTACCTTAAAAATGCATGCATTATAATGAAATTAGACGATATGTCTATTGGGAGAGGCTTGACCCAGTGCACTGCCTGCATGTTGTCTTTAATGAGTGATCTCACACTCTAGACTCTGTAAAGCAATAATAGCTAGAATCACCAGTTTTTTATTTTATCTATATATTCTTCTTAATAATGCACAAAATAAATTGGGTTATTGAAATTTTATTGCCACACAATTGTGTTCATAAATTTTACAAAGGGTTTTCTCTAAGTGCCTTAATGACATACTGCCTACCATTTGGTCCCCTATTTGAAACAAAATATTTAGCTTTGAGGGTGCAGCCGATGTTGAAAATGTAACAGCAACTGAAAACATATGCCCTTATAGAGCTGATAAGCTAAAGATGTTTGACTTTCTGCTGAAAGAAACTAGTTATCTCTACCCTTTGTCCACATAAACTTTCTGAGGAAAGTGTCAGCCGTCATGAAGTCCAGTAGTTCTGCATTCTGTGAGTTCCAGGGATTTTCCACCATCACTGCCTGCTTCAGTTTATCACACTGCAAAACAATTTTTTACAAATGATAACAACTTATTTGATCTGACCATCTCAATCACACCACATCAATTTATCAATATCGCCGTATAAACGTTTTATGAACTCGCAGATAACAGAATATAAACCTATATGAGTGTCTTCTTTTTGATACATGCTTACAACTTTCACAGTCTGTGCAAACATCCATTAAAGGTATCCTGTCAGACTTGACTGTCTAAGTAGAACTCTTAAAAACATTAATATCAATTTGATATCAGTGGCTTTTAACGAGATTGATTTCTGAAATATTTTTCACCTTCATGATGAAGAGCTGCAGGTCAATGAGTGCGAGAATTGACAGTGACGGGATGTCTGACTTGTATGTGCTGATCCGATGACCTCCCAGTTGCATGAACTTTGACCCCCGTAGGTATTGTGGGTAAATCTTTATACCCAACTCATCAACCAGGGACATGATGTGGGGCTGACATCTACAGGGGAAATGTCGAACATACTGAACTATCTCATTTGGAGAGTTTACCATTATCATTTGCTTTCACCAGTCAATAATGTAAAATTCAAGAATTTTGTCAGTGGATAGCCAATGTTCAAAACAATATTAGATTTATGAGTTTGGGGATTAGAAAACTTGTCTCTTCTAAAAAATAAGAGGAAAATGATAAGACCAACAGTCAGTATGTGATCTGTATTTATGGCTGGATTGATGAGATCTTCCTTTCGAGAATATGAATTATTCCTCATAAAAATTTAACCCCACCAACACCAACAACAAATCATAGCACAGTTAGACAAGACAAACATCTGCATCACTTCCTGCTCACACTTATACCATCAATGTACCTGAAACCTCACCTCCCAACCCACTGTCCTCCAAGGTCCCAGCTGTCACAACCTGAAGCAGCCTTCATGGGGACTGTCACGGTCCGGCCCCCCACTCTGTCTGAAGCAGGATTTGTGTATGTTGATGTTAATCAAAGAATCATGATCCATCTTCTCATGAGAGAATGCATACAGTTACTTAGTAAAAAAACCAGGGCATCAACTGAGGTTTTACAGGCTGCCTGGCAGTACAATACTGGTCTGAACTAATCCAGTTAGCCATTATTGATTATCATTTGGTTAACTGCAGTCACGTGTCAGAGAAACCTTTCCGAACAATCATTGAAAATGACAGACATTTATCAATATTAATTGACTCTGAATATTTTTCATCTTGTCTGATGACTTACATATAATATATTACCGTTAACAAAATTATAGAAAATTCTTTTTAGATTTAATTTAAAAAAAATATTTGATCATACTGCACAAGGACGTGTATAGCCTATATAAATCCTTGTATAATCACTGTACTGTATAACGTTTTCTTATTCTAATGTCAACTGTACAGCCGTGTACAGTTTCGTTATCATTAAAAATTATAATTTATCAAATTTATCGATAAAATCCTCGACAAGATTAATGATTAATTTATTTTCTGAAGTTCACATAATCTTGAAAGACAGTTGGCTGTAACGGGCTCTATATCCAACTGCTATCTAAGCTACCTTTGGCCTCCAACACCACGACATGGAGATCGGGCTTCTTCTTCTTCAGTCGGTAAGCAGCGCTCAGTCCCGATATTCCCGCTCCAACAATCACAATGTCACACTTGGTCGTCGTCATCGTCTATTTGTTGTCTAAGATGATCATCAGCTGCAGACTGGCATAGTTCTTAGGTCTCATAAACAGTTAATTTCAAGAGAGAGCACTTGCTCTTGAGACAGTAAATAGAACCTCTCAAGGGGGGTAACTCTAATCTCGTCACAAGACATAAAAGAGTACATGCCTCTTACTGTTTAGCTATGCGTTCGAACCGCGTCCAGAATATGATAAGTAGTTTCTTCGCCCTCTTTTCTATGTGAATATTTATTCGAATGCCAAATGTGCGTGATGCAGGACTTATGTGAATTGATATACTGTGTAAGGGAATTAATTTTTTCATTATCTATCAAACTTGCAACAGCCGAATTGGAATTTCAAAATAGATGACTCAAATTTGGCCAGGCAATGTCATTTTACTGTTAACTAAATTGAGGTAAATATGTTGATTGAATGTTCATTATAACTCAAGATAATTGTTAAAATAACACCTGTCGTACATCCCCCCATGAATGAATGAATGAATTTCTTTATGCTTTTGTATTCATTAGTGCAAGATGCTTGCAATGTCATATGTTCGCCAGGTTATCAAAGAGTTTCAAAAGCTTTGGTTTACTCGTCGGACATGTGGCTTGATAAAAAGTGTTCCTTAATTAAAAACTACTTCAAGGTGACTTACTTTGTTCATTTGATGGAAGTAAAGGAGTTACATTTCATGCTCTTTGAGTTTTCAGTAAGCACAGCATGAGGCTTCCAAATAATAAGTTTCAAAGTGCTGCCTCTACAGGGATACAAACTCGATCCATCAGGGAGTTTCCTCTGCACAACGATCTGAGAACAGCTCATATGGTTTATGTTCTGATGCAAGTTCAGTTAATTGATCACAAAAGCTTTCGCAATCATTAACTTTTGACATAATTGATGCCATCTTTGACCATTTGATTTGCCATCATATGACTTGGTTTTGTCTGCATTTAACTAATAACTGTAAAACATGTCTTTTTGGCCTCTTGTAAAACAATATGGAGAGGGTAAAAAGAGTTTGTATCCCCGTAAATACAACAATAACATTTTAACCGTCGGAACAGTGTCACTTTTAAGAAGACTACAAAAGGCACTAAATATCTAAATGTCCTCCAATTTACAATATAAAGTTGTATCATTGCCATGTCAAAAAACTTGAGTTCCTTTCTTCATTGTGTTGTCACCATGTGTATATTTTTTGGAGAGACATCAGTTGCTTGTCTTTGCATTCCAATTAAAAAATAAAGACACATCTGAGGACTTTATCTACCACCAGGCACACAATCCGTCATAGGTCATAAATCAGTTAAATAAGTTACAAAAGATTGCCTGTGTACCATGGTAAGAGCTTGTGGAAAGAAAACCATATTGCAGGGCTATAACCAAGCTTGATATTTTGTTATTTTGTTATAAGGATTTATTCCTATAGGACTCTGCGCCTTATTTCCATGTTTGTATCTCAATCTATTTACAAATGACTGAAAATGTTAAGGGGAAAAAAGTTGACTGAAAATACATAATATGGAACACAGCTTGATTTGAATGTTTATTTGTCTTTAACAAAATGTTTCAGAGTAATTATTGATGGAGTCTCATGTCAGACTTGAATTAATACATTATTCTTATCAATTTCCTTTCCATTCAACAGCCAATAAAAGTGAACAAGCACCATAAATTGTTAACTTGATATCTAATTTTTCAACAAGGGACATAACTCATTAACTCTGTTGCCTGAAATTCTCTGACAATACAAATGCACAGTTTTGCCAACTCAAGATAAAGTTACATGTTGTTAACATCATTTATTCCAAGCAAACATGTACAGTAGGTAATATTACACAGATCAACACACTGATGCTAATGTAGGAGAGAGGTCAGTCCAGGTGAAAGCCTTCTAGTAGAACCATCAGCTGTATCTCCGATCCTACACTCTCTCAACCTGGATGGCTCCCTGGAACCATGGAGCAGTCTTCTAATACACAGAGATAAAATTCTGAAATAAAAAAGAAATTTCTTTTCTTTCTAGTTTGTAATGGAGACTTGAAGTGAAGCATAATAGAATCAATATAAATCATTGAATGACAAGACAGATGACGGCGTCAACTGTAAAAGTAATATTTCCACGAAAACTGTCCAAAATGAATTTAGGTTATAGATTAAAAACATCAAATGCATACCAAAGTCATTGTTGACAAGTATACAACTATACATAGTATGATCTTGGAGATGGGTTCCATATAAAGCTACAACCTTATAGAGGTAAACTGTACAAATAAATTCCATATTCAGGTTTAGAACAGGTATATAAAATTTTAAGTGTCAGTTATGAGTACAAGTGATAATGTTGCAGATAACACACTAAACAATTTACATTACTGAATGCTTTGTAGCACGGGGTTAAACATACCTCGAGATTTAAAAAACATCAACCACCCATTGGACATTTTAAGGGGAGCTTGTTTCCTAAATCCTTTGGTTTTTTTTCCCAATATTTAAAGGACAAACATTTTCCTATAAAGGCTTTGAGATAGTTTTGTTACACGATACATGAGCGTGATCTGTTTCACTTTGCATCTAAAGCAACCCAGGGATCGTATAGACAGGGATATGAAACTAATAGCTGATTGTAGTAAATTACTGCTACACAGGGGTTATACAACTCGTCTCGCTTATTAGCTGGCCCAGGCAGGTCACGCTCCACCGCACATGGAGACTCGGTTATGGTTTTGCGCAAACTCAATGCGCGGTGTTGTGTAACCAGTTGGGCAATAAAAACAATGCATTGTGGGTCTTCGTATCACTTCTGTTCGCGGAACTGATACAATAATTCAATTAACTATTTTACGAATGGGATAACTTTACAAAAAGAATTTATATATAGATAGATGAATAATATCCTTTTGGAAAAGTTGTAAATAGTTATTTTGATCAAAAATATTCAGCATGTGTACCGCTCGTACTTTTCTATCAAAAATAGCGAGCACATCAGCTATATTGTGTGTGCATTGATAGCAACGAGCTTGAGCATTGCCTCAAGAAATACTATAAAATATCGTTGTACATTGGGAGGTAGTTTCTAAAAATGTACTTTTCCGACAGATGGATGATTTTCTGATGTATTTGCATTATTTGTGAATTGAATATTTTTTCTGTAAGTGTGGTTATCGGTCTTACTGTTCACATTGAGCCGGGAATCTTCGGAAAACGGTTCGCTGGAACTGTGCGCTAATGAGTATGCGTTGTGCCCGAACCCAGTCGTATGTGCGTTGAACCGTAAAGCGAGACGACATAGATTGGTAATTAGCTCTAGTTTCATATCCCTGTCTATACGGTCTCTAAACCCAACACTAAAACTGTAAAATTATTCAGTGAATCCGAATGATGGTTATGCTCCAAAATCTAAGTAGGTAAATGCAATCTGTAGAAGGATGGTGGCAAAAAGCTTATTATTTGCCTGATGAATTTAGTAAGGTTTTACTCACTAGAATGAAGTTTAATCAACCACGTCTTCCTTATCTGCTATATACTGTACAATGTCTTTTGGTCGGAGCAGTCGCTCAGAGTCAGCATCAGGAATTTCAAAACCTGCAACAGTTAGGAAAAAAACATTCATACAAAATGCAAGGAGAACAGCACGGTTGTGGATATCAATTTTGCACCAAAACATCTTTCCCAGGACAAGGGATATCAACGAACTTATTACACAAATACACATAATTCATTACATCTCTTTTCCCTCAAGCTTGGCTGATTTAACATATAGAGTTAACCCTATTACATAGAGGGATAAGTACATAACTTTTGCCACTTTTGTCCTTATTTACTTGTAACCTGAATAGCCAGATTTAAGGGAATTCTCTAGCATGCAGAGGATTTTTAATCCCTATTGTTTTCTTCTAATGAAATTGTTTTCAAAATTAAAGATTTAAAGTCTTCCTCAAAATAGAAACCATCAGAAGTTAGCAATGTGTTTTAAATAATGACATCCTTCAGTGTTTTTTCCAATGTGAACAGATGACGGGTCATTTTGGTATTTTCAGAGCAAATGTTATGGCAAATATTTCTACAAAATAAAAGTTTAAGGGATACCAAGCAAAACATGGTGGGCAGATTTACCATTTACCATTCTTGAAAGAAAATGCTTACATACCAAATTCATCTTCCATCGCCATGACGATTTCGACCTGGTCTAAGCTGTCAAGTCCTAAGTCATTCGTGAAGTGAGAATCCAGAGTCAGCTAGAAAGAGAAATTAGAAAATGAGTAAGGTACAGCATGCTCTTGTAAGTTCTCTTTTTTCCTTGTTATTGTCAAATGTACAAAGATAATAAGAAACAAGAAATTATACTTCAATAATAAATTACTGTGCAGCTGGTATGCATAAATAAAGCAAATTTTCTTCATTGCTTAAGAAATTAAAAAAAATTACACTTAACAATCAGAAGTAACATTAAATATTTATGGGAAAAAATAAACTTAACTCAGGAGTCAGTGGATGTGTATACCTTTTCTGGATTAATTTTGTCATATAATTTCAAAACCAGCAACACTCTCTCCTGAATCATTTGAATAGTGAGAGGGGCTTTGGAGCTGAACAGTCGGACGTCTTTCAGAGTAGTCTGAAATGAAATAAGAAAAATGTGATGTACCTTCTCTGGATTGATTTTGTCATAACTTCGGATAACATTCATGACTCTTTCTTGGATAACTTCGACTGAGGAGAGAGACGCAGTAGTGAAGTCTCGCATATGCTCACTGACCTGTCAACAGTACAACACACCAATAGAGTGCATAAACAATATGTTTGTATGAGACGTAAATTACTGAATTTTAATACAATACTTATTCAAATGAACCAGCAAATTTACTTTAAATTTGATTTTAGTGAGTTATTGTTTAATGTCGCTTGGACAATATTTCAGCGTTCAAATTGAATTTTAAGATGCACTTAAACAATTTTGAAAAATAAGGTCAATAAGGTTAAACTTGTATAATGTTTGTTCCCAAAAGAATTTATAAAGAATTACAAAAGTTGTTATTTGAGTGTACATTATAACAATAATGAATCTGAGTGTTCAATCTCATTGAAAGTATCATGTTCATTCCACTTTAATTTTATTAGTAATGAGCTTGCATCATTATTCAAACATGTCAAAACATATCAGTGACAGATCCCTTACATAATATATAATTTTTACTATTTTGTATGTTTGAAATCTACGACAGATGTCTGTTTTTTTAAGTTCAACAATGATAGGTGAAAGTGAGCTGATTAGGGATTTAACACTGTTTTCAAGGGCATTTCACTTATATCACGGCTACTACCATTGCGACAATGCATTGCGTTGAAACCTGCGACAGGAACAAGCATACCATGGGTGGTATGCACTGAAATACAGTGTAGTATTGCACACAAACCTTACTGCATGGAAAGAAGCACTCTACTGCAGACAAAATTGCAGAGCCCCTGGCAAGATTAAAAAACTGGACCTCTTGACCCAAAGCAAAACCCACTGGCGATTGTGCTATCCATCCAATCCAATAATGATAAATGTGGTGGTAGGCAAATGATAAATATCTCACAGTACATAAAGCCTACCATCATTTTACATTGTTGAAATACTGACTCTGCTTTTCATGACAAAAAAGCATGCCACTAAAGTACAGTACAGCTGAAAGTTTCAAGAAAGGTATTCACTCTTCAGAGAAAATGAATATGCACCAAGAAAATTCATACATCGAAAAAAACACCCAAATGTACACTGAAAACTTATCTCAGTCAATGACGCTATAAATATTATATCTCTTTTCTGCAATGAGAACCTTTGCTTCATGGTCGCGATATTCGAAGCGATCAATAACTGACAATTAAGCTCAGCAAAAAATCCATTAACAAGTAAAACATACATGAAAGATACACACTACTTTCGCACTGATTCAGAAACCATAACTACAAAGGAGTAAATACAGTAAACAGGCGCCTTTCAACTGTTGAAGCACCTTTTCAATGTCACCGGTGTCAATGTTCAGACAACGACTTTTCATACCTTTTTTAGTGTTACATTTGACTTTAATGTTGGGGCGTGCAAGCATCTTGTCTGCCTATTATGCAGAAGAGAAATGGCACTGATTTTTGGTAGTGTTGTGCGGAGAGAGACCGCGGCAATGTTGCCAGCACTCCTCACGTTTCGCAAGATGGCAGCCATGTTTAAGATTACCCACAATTCCTTGAAAGACTTCCGCTATCCAGCGAAATGACTGGTTATTTAATGGTGAACACTCTCAGGTGACGGAACCTAGTTTACTCTATTGATTTTATTTATAGCAGTATGCGATACGTACGTGGGCATATATAACAGAAAGTATAAATAATTGAAACGTCAAAAAAAAAAGAAAAAAAGTTTAATATTTTCGCATAGATAACATATAACAATAAGAACTTTGTATAAAGTGGCTACGTATTTTGTGTATTATTTTATCAATCGATCATCTTTATGGTTGTAAATGGATTCCTTTTGTACAAGTGTCACATATTTGCTGATTCCTTGATGAAAAAATAAACAAAACTACAGCCTCGCCTTTCTCCGAGTTGGCTAATTATTAGTAACACAGAGCATGTTTTATGAATTTGTATTTGGCTTAGATAAGAGTCAATTTAAATACCATATATGACCTGAGTTAAGTTCAGATCATCTTTTTATTATTGTGTTATTCTGAAATAATCAGTATCAATTCTGAATAGTGATTGGGGTTATGCTAAAAGTCATAAATTGACTTGAGTACCTTAGCTAAAGTACACCCCTCATTTTTTTCACTTTTTTAAGTTATTAGAAATACTTAATAAAGAGAGATTGACGATGGACCGATTATAACAACTTTAGATAACAAAATGTTATCAGATATATATGATAAAACGCCTCTCTTTATGGTCGCCACGCACTTCAAAACACGCGTCATTTTAAAAAGATTACTTAAAACAGAAAAATATTAGGATAGTATGAAACATGCCGTGCAAACAACAATCCACAATCAAGTGAAATGGCGAAGCGTAATAAAATCTAACGAAACGAACCGACAGAGAGAGAAGACACGCAGTGTTTTGAAGCTTTTCAAATGATAAATTGTGCTAACATTAACACTACTCTCCGGTGTATTTTATAAGAAAAACATTATTGTAGAATTAGGTACGTAATCGTAGGTACGAAAGCACATTCGCATTTGCTAACAAGTGCTTTATGTCACGACACCTCCTTCAGTTTAGACTTCGAACTGACATTCAATTTTTGACCTTGAGAAACCATCATGGCAGAAAGCACATGTCATCAAATTGGAATGTGATTATGTACCTAATTCTAAAATAACCTTATTTCATATATATAAATAAATATTATGTGGTTGCCGAAATCACACGTCACACAAAGAGCGGATCTTATGATATATTGTATCCATATATATGTTGATCTAACTTAAAAAACAACTCACCGATATTTATTTCTTGTGCTGATGACAAACAAGAATGTACAAGAAGGTGACGAACACAATCCATAATAGAGTCTTTTCAATCAGCAATGAAGGATTACATTGAGCAAAAATCACTTTCTTTCTAAGAAATAGCACAATTAAAAATGTTTGGCTACTAAAACACAACAAAGGATGAAGTCTCACTTTCAGGCACTATTTGACTCTCATTAGCACACAAGACATGTCACCACCTCAGACCCATTATCTGGGGTACCATTCTTGTCACTGTATATTGTATACTTTTCTTTTACCTTGGATCTAACTGTTCTTATCTCATTGAACGTTACAAAAGAAGTTTTTATTATTTCTTCAAATGATGATAGCGTCAATACGCATGTCTCTTCACATTGCAATGGCAGTACATGGAAGCAATACCATCAATAATTGTTTGTCATCAGCCCCGACTCATGTCATCAGCCCCGAGATGAGTCTGCTTGGTTTCCGTCTGACATTAAGCTTTCAATTTTTGTGGCACAAAGTTGTTTACAAATGATATCTATTTATGTATTGTCAGCACCTGAGATGAAGGAACACATTTCCTTTCTTGTGATTGTAAATCTTTTTGCGAAATAGTGGCCATATTTCGCATGTCGAAGTTTTTCAAATGATTTGAGTCAAAACATGAGACCAGTAAAACTGCTTTTTTGTTTTCGGTTCACAATTCTAAGGTACGTTACGACACTGAGAAATAATACTACTCAGAAAACAATTATCTTATGATGTACTAAATAATAATAAAAATACGCTATTATGTTCCAATCACACCCAATCAGGGGTTCTTGAGACAATCGTTATGTGATTTGCAACCAATGACGGATTTCGCAACAATCCATTCACACGTATGAATGTTGACCGTATGAATTTATTGTTTTGTTCCTGTATCAGTATATACCATAATACTTGTGCAATTAAAACAAAAGATCAAGTTATTGACCGACAAGGAAGAGGCCACTATAATGCCTCAAATCTGAATTCCTCATAAATAGTGCATTGTGCGCTACTCAAGCTAACACAATGTCACGACCAAATTATATTGTACATTGTTACAACATAAAGCATGTACATCTATATATTGCCATGTTGTGAAAGCTCCACACTGTTGAAAAGACTTGTCTCAAAGCCGAAATGCGACGCATCCAGTCATCATTAAAATTATATCTACAGCATGTGTCGTCTGAATGATTTTATTTTCAAATATATAGTATATTAACTATATATATCTTAACTGTGTACATGTGTTATTATGTTAGCATCACATTTGGGACAGCTTTGTCTGCAGAAGTGTTATCATCGGTGATTGAAGAGTCTGTGTGTCCCGACCAATTTTAGATAAGTGCGGAGACATGAAGTCCCGTGGAGGTCTTTGTACTAAAAGTTCACAACTGCAGACGCCTTGTTGTTCAACTTCTACGGAATAAAGCAAAGTTTTAAAAATCTATCTTTCTTAAATTCACGACGTTTAGACGCATATTTGTGATGAAGCAGAAACAACAAAATTGAAGGTTGAGAGCATATATAACCAATTACACAGAACAGAGAAAACATAATAAAAAAATCTAGCGTAAAAAACTACTTATGTATTATACAGTGTTGGGCCAGAGTCGTTTAGAATTTGATTTATGCAGGAGATTATGGATCATCAAATTGAATACTTTGATTTCAACTGATTGTTGTGTGAATCCATTTGTTCTCGAAGAGATTATAATATTAAATATGGTTATTTTGACGCTGAAAATAAGAAAACTCGTATTCTAAGATACGGAGAATGTGCTGTCTAAATTGTTATTTGTTTTTTGATCGTCTTTCACCAAAGTGCTGCTCGACATATCAAGCGAACAAATGTAACGAATAACTGTTGAGAGGTTAGGGGGAGAGGGGTGGGGCGGTTATTGAAGTGAATGTGGTTCATTTAGCGGTAACGGCCAAATACTTCGACAGATGAATCATAGACGCCTATTATAATATTCCTAATTGAGTGACCATCTTACCTTAAAGCTTAAACCTATGTCTGATAATGGATCGGTCCTTGAGAAATACATTTTAGCATATTTCATTTAGCACTGATGGCCTCTTGAAAGAGAACTGAAGCTGTGCCTATGCAACTGCCCAAAACTTCTCACTGGAGAATGTAGAGCAATCAGACTTAGAGCGTGACTGTCATGATCCTGTAGCTGGACATTTAAGCATTACCTCTCGGTTTACAATATCACTGTAGCAACAAAGTCCAGGTGTCACAAGAGATATGTGAGACCTGTGTGTATTTCTGCTTATGTTGTATGGGTTCCGACCACATGATTGTGGATACATAACGTCATTTGTATGGTTTCATCTGGAACTAGAAAACAATGACAACCCATTCCAATATGGCTCTTTCATGTTTGGATTTTCGTTACTAACTGTTATATAACGTTGATATTTATCTTTGTAATGTAACGTAATGTATATATGTATAAATACTTTTCTCTTTTGAATTTTCATAAATTCTGGTGCGGTCCACCTCGAGGGTCCGCACTAAAACGATGGCAAGCACAACCATAGGCTAACATTAACATTTGAAATGCTTTTGTTTATTCAATATTTTAATCAATGGACTCAAAGAATTGCGAAATAAAACGGACATTTTGTGCAAATGAATTATTTTTCATAACCGAGAACGGAAAAAATAAACACGAAAAACACGACGATTAGCTCTTCATTGGATTATTATATAATTTAAATATGCCCCTTGCATAATTACTTGTACGTCCGCAGTGATTTTAGGGAGAGATGATTTTCCTACATATGTAAATGAAGTCTTAAGAAAAATGGATTTGAAAGAAGGACGATTTTACCCAGATTGATAAGGAGTACCATCATACTAACTTTTCCTATTTCGAGCAACATTCGCAACCAAATTCGTGATGTGGTAACAAAAGAAAACCATCGATGTCAATAGGTCGCGAACATCAGAGACGTCCGCATGGCGTTAAGTGCATGGCAGTACAATAGCTCTGTCCCTATCCAGTCCTCTGGTCTGACTCATGCCTTTCCGGTTGATGGTAAGCCTTTCTCTTTATATAAAATTTGGTCGGTAAGAAATGACATCTTTTGCTGGTAATGCTCTTAAGCATTACAACCATTTCAGTCTTTCTATCGTTGAAGCTCTTTGGGGAAACAAAAGGTCCCACCAGCAAACGATAAGACGAGATGCGGTCCACTTATGTAACACTAGATGTCAATAACCCAAGAACACTGGTAACTGAAGAAGCAACATTAGATAAAATGCCCGGAAGTAACACCTCCCACATACTGTCAGTTTGCGATTTATCTTCCTGGTGTCGTCCATACCAGTGAAAGGAAAAACAATCCTGATATATGATGTGCTTAAACCATTTTTGAATTGTATTCAAAATGCATTATTGCTCAGCGTGGGTCCTTACGACGCCCATTAACATGTCTTTTTGGAGACAAGTTTAAGATTTTTTCCACATCAAATGCAAATAGTCTATTTAACCAAATCTTTTCCTTCAGGTCATGCAGCTACTGTGAAGCAAATGGCAAATTGATGACAAATAAAACGACCAAGCACATGCATGGTCTGAAAGCAGTGTAGTGCACAGACATGTGGATTGTCTAACACAGCAGTGGAAAACACCTGGGGACGATCAAACACCCATTAGTATAACAAGCGTGATGGGATGTAGACCCCTGTCACTTTGAAAACTTATTTCCAAAATTTTATCGTCACATATTCCTAACTCACCATTATAATAGTGATACCTTTTCTATTGGTCGAAAAACCGGACGGGTATTTTCCAGTCAACGATTTTCTAAATTCGAAATTGCACCTTTGAGGATGGCGAGCTATTTGAGAAGCTCACCTCGCACCTCGCAAATTGACTTCAAATTTCAGTGTAAGGTCGCGGATCGTACCCCATGGAAATCAGTTTCGGTTTCAAGTTATTGATTGGCACCTCATAATTGAGATCGCGTAAGTATAATAGCATGACAACATGAATTTCAAAATTGAATGTTTTCAAAGTCATTTCTGCAAAGTGACACGCCAGAAATCAGTTGACAATAGGAAACTCAAACTAGTTCTAGGTAAATCATCATAGCGGTAAACATTCTCGTGTAGTAACAACAGTAATCGTACACATACAATACCCGGCAAAACACGTTTCTCTGTGGACACTGACAATCTGCGAACAACAGAGATAAAGTTGTAATTAAAAAATAATCACGCTTTTTAGAGGATATTGGGGAAAAAAACTGACACTCTCATGACCTTGACATTGAACGCAAAGACATTGACACCCAGGTCGGAAAAATGTTTACAATCATGTTCATAATAACTGGTCATCGCCTGTTAAAGAGCACTTGATAATCTTACTAAACATGCCAGATGTTGTTATATTCTGAAAATTGATTAAAACTTCGCAAAATGTAGCAATGTCGGAAGAATTACCATTGTTCCCGCATGTCTATGGCCATGTCCCGGCCCAGACACGTCCCCTCGTTGTTAAAAATGCGTCAATAAAGGGTTTGCATGAAACATAGTTTTGTAATTATAGCCCAGGTGCAAGTTAAAAATTTAATGACTGACATGGTGGCAGTGTTTGTTATTGATGTACAAAATGTTACAAATTGAAGGCTTAAAGAGCCACTCCGTGAGTTGTTGGAGTCATATGTGCCAAACTTAATCAATGGTGTCATTTGATCGCCAAGCAATTATGATCGACAACCGGACAGTGGCGCGCGTCAAATAGTCAAACATAATTTTTTAGACTTATCTGAAACAGCCAGGAGGGCAGTATGGAGTTGATAGTGTTTGTTAGGTTCTGTAACTAGTATCCATGTATATTGGACGTGATATCTACACCTCTGTGCATTTATAAGGCTGTTTTTAGATTTTAATTGAAAACCAGTATTTGTCATATATATGTCTTTTAGACATGAAATGTTAAGATGTTTTGATTTTATATCACTACATATGACATTTAGGTTCGTTTCAAAGGTAAATAATATGTTATGAAAATCACGGAGTGGCTCTGTAAGTTTGAAACTATATTAGAAATGAATGATTAATTTGTTTAACCCTCTTCTGACGTTGAGTACAAAACTGGATGTAAAACATAATGTGTTCAGAGTTTTAGTAATGAAAGAATTTAATTGTCTAAAACTTCATCCTTTGATTTTTTTCTCTCTCATAGAAGTCATATGACACACTGCCTCGGGTAATAATCTCTATTGATGCTTGATATATGTGGGCGAGTATAGAACTGAATGCTTTTGCTCGTTTTATAGTAGATACTTTTTATTTTCTCTTTATTAAAAATAGTATAAAATTTAAGGTCATTTAGTAATCTCTATGTATTCCTTGTAATCGGCCGTGTTTGTGAAATATAAACCGAGTCTTAGTTGGTGAAACAGTAGGAAAAGCTCGACAATGGCCAGTTCATTAGCACTGGGTATGGGACACCAATACCTCACAGTCGAGTCGAAGACTAATGGGTCTGAATACGTCTCATTACGATTTGACGTAGTTAGTGTGTCTATAAGTTGTGAAAATGAAAAGGTGTCTTTGAATCAAGAAGAGATTGCCACAACCTTTTACAAAGAAACCTTTTTGAGAATTATTATTTATAACTACTAAAAGTATGTCGGCTGCTGCTGAAATTATAAACAATACGTGTTTTCGGAAACAATCTGCTTAATAATAATTGTTTACAGCTATATCCAAGGTTAGTGACTATAAACGACGTCATCAAAAACATAAACAACTGAAAGGTAACTGCGTCTTATCGATACGGAAACGTGTTGAAATTATTCAGTCATCAATACAATAGTTCTAATGGACAACTACATGCTAATGAGTTCTAGTGGACAACTACATGCTAATGAGTTCTAATGGACAACTACATGCTAATGAGTTCTAATGGACAACTACATGCTAATGAGTTCTAATGGACAACTACATGCTAATGAGGTCTAATGGACAACTACATGCTAATGAGTTCTAATGGACAACTACATGCTAATGAGTCCAACATTTTTATCATCAAGACCTGAGTAACTATGGTTGTGGTGGTTGGGTTCTGTTAAACAGAGATGGTATATACCGTTTGTAAGAGTACATATGTTAACTGAAAACGTTTGCTTTAAGTCAAACAATTTGGGAATCTTGTTGTTCTTCTCTGTTTAGAAATACCAGGTCACAGCTGTAGATCCTTTACTGTGCATCTCTGATAATTTGAGTTTTAAAGATCTTAGACATCATATATCTTTTTAAAGGTTTTGAATATTTGTGACGGAAAGATGTTGGTTTTTTTTGTTTAAAGGAGCAGTCCAGCATATTTTGAGCTTTTTAACTAGGCGTTTGTTGTCCAAATGAAAATCATGGGTTTATTCATTTATGAATTTTTCGGCAATTACACCAAATTAGAAACAAAACCGTTCGTTGAAGTGAAAGACAATATATTTCTATTCCAGGAAGGACACTAAGTGAAAATACAAGATTACTATATGATCTTATGTTTGAAACTAAGAAAAGAGATATTCCTGGTTTGTTGATTTTAATTGACTTTGAAAAAGCTTTTGACACTGTTTCAAAGGATTTCATTAATTCGGTCTTATTTAAATTTGGTTTTGGTCCTGAGATTATACGCTGGAATTATCTTCTTACTTATGAAACATCTTCACGTGTTATACAGAATGGATATCTCTCTGAATTCTTTCCTAATGAAAGGGGATGCAGGCAAGGTGACCCCATATCACCATACCTCTTTCTCTTTGTAGCTTAAATCCTTGGATGTATGATAAGACAAAATGAAGATATAAAAGGTATTGTTATTGAGGATGAAGAATATAAATTGGAACAATATGCTGATGATAATGAATTATTTTTGGATGGAACAGATGAAAGTTTATATGCTGCTATTGAAACTATTAATTTATTTTATGTTATGTTAAGGACTAAGGATAAATATAGACAAGACTAAGGCAATTTGCATTGGCGCAAAGGCAAAAAAGTAGGGATATTATTTGTCAAGATTTAGATATAGAATGGCAAAGAAATGAATTAGATGTATTGGGAATTAAATTCACTCCTGATTTGAATGACATGTGGGTTATCAACACAAGAAAAAGACTAGAAGAAATTAAAAGATTACCAGCAACATGGAGAAAAAGACATTTGACACTAATTGGAAAGATTACTGTTATCAAAAATTAGCTCTATCAAAACTATTTCATATTTTCAATAGCTTACCTAATCCCCCAGATGAATTTTTGACCTCTCTTGAAAGAATATTTTCCAAATTCATTTGGAATGACAAAAATGGCAAAATTAAACGAAGCATATTAAAAAAAGATTATGCAGAAGGGGGTTTACGTATGGTTGACATCAAGATTTTTGTTAATGCAATGAAGTTGTCAACACTCAAAGGATATTTAAGAAAGCCAAATAGTAATAATCCATGTAACTTTCCACTGAATGACATATTGAAATATGGAGCAAGTTTTCAAAATATTGCACAGATTGACAATCCTTATTGGAAAGATTTTATTACTGGCATGGAAATTATACTGTAAAAAAAAGACCATACATGTAGATGCAGATAAAATACAGGAAATATTAGCCCAACCCTTGTGGCTAAACAATAATTTAAAAAACCCAAATCATTATATTAGAGACTGGGCTGAAAACGGAATTTTGGAAATTAAGGATCTTTGTAATGAAAATGGATTTATGTCTTTTGAAGTGTTGAAGATAAAATAAGATATAATAGGTACCTTTTTAGATCTTGGATATGTTTTATATAACTTTCCTAAATCATGGGAAAAGACTGTTAAAAACTATAGACATATACATACCACTGATCTGGGTAAAAACTGCCAAAAATGGGAAACTTTATTCAATGATGTTGATTTTGATTGGCATATGATCTTTGATATTTGCAGAAGGAATTTGAAAGATGTTAAACTAATTAATTTTCAATTTAAATTTTTGCACAGAATTATTTACACTAAAAAGGAGCTTTTGAAAATGAAACTGGTTGATAATGCAATATGTAATTTTTGCAATGTTGATAATTAAACTTTATGTCATGTATATTGGGAATGTTCTGTAACCCAATCCTTTTGGAAAGAGGTAAAAAATTGGATTACCCAAAATGATATTTTACAGACTTTTGATTTAACAAAATCCTTGGTTTCATTTGGATTCAATGGAAATAACCCATTGCTAGGTCATATCCTTCTTTCAGCTAAAAGATATATTAAATTTCAACACTGAAGAAATTAAATCCAAACTTTAAAAGTTTTGTCAAAATTTTGAATGATATTTACACTGTTGAAAAATTCATATCCAAAAGAAATGATAATTTTGCTTAATTTACAGATAAGTGGTTCCCACAATTCCCAATATTTGATCAATAATCATTCCTAAGGCATCTCTATATGTTTGCCATATCTCTTTCACATATTAACTTATCCTACTATATTTATGTAATGTACTAAGCTTATAATATATCAGCCATAATTTACACATGTAATTTATATTATAATATTATATGATGTACTATTTGTATCAAACTATATATATATATATATATATATATATATATATATATATATATATATATGGTTTTGTTGGGTTTAGTCGATTGAAATATAAACCCGCCCATACACAAAGAAAGGCCAGCAGGAAATAATGTGAGGATTAATCTTACAAGAGTATAACGTGGCATCATACCAATGACCAAGCAAGATTGCATGTTGTACCTTATTGCGTGACACAGGTCCATGAATTTAGAGCAAACATAGCCGGTGTCACAGAGTTAAATGAAGAACACACTTATCAAACTCCAATGATATCCAAAGAAAGGGTAAGGTTAGCTACGGAAGTACTATGCACATAAATGTATTTTACATAGTTCTAGTGTGTTCCAGAGATGATTGTAAAAGGTGTGGATACTCAATATATATTGTGCTTATTACACTGATATATGAATGGTAGCTAACACAATGCACTAAGCTTGAGAACTGATAAAAGACGTTCATAAATCACACATTTGTTTACATAATATTTAACAATACTGCACGTCGGGGGTTTCAAGGATTCGGTTGTCTTAATATCAGTTGATACATCTAAAGTGAAAAATGATTCATTCTTATGTCAATATCAGATATGGGATTAATGATTAAGAGCCTCACAGTCAATTTGGTTTCATATAAGGTCGGTGTAAATTAATATCTTTAGTCGTTGAATGTTCTGTAGTTGAAATTTAATTTGTACTTGGAAGCAAGTGAAGATTTATCAGTGACTGTGTTGATTACAGCTGAGAAGATTTCTGTTCTTTTTAATTTTACAAATAAGGTGGTAAGGCAGTTTTTCTGGTGTGTTCAATTTGCATGTCCGTTGTGATCAATTTCAGGTCATGATAGACGATAGACCTGAGAGAATATTATTACTTAATTAATTCCATTATCATCTGCTATGATCTTACAAGATTCTAACCTTTAGTGTCAATTGAAGTGCCATCAAGGCCACAACCTGTTCTTTTCAAGAATAAAACTGACTTCAAAAACCTAAATGTTATTGCATTTTAGCCAATGGTAATGACATTCTGGATTTTGTGAATCTGTTGCACCAGCCTAATAATGAAGTATTTTACAGCCTGAGGAGCTTAAGAACGTATGGGTTAATGGTTTTAACTGCTCTGTCTGATGTTTTACCTAAAGAATTGCTTATAGTGGGGAATTGAGCGGAGTGTTAAAAACATCTTACTCCTTCAGAACGGAAATATTCAGAGTCAGAATAACAAAAAGAAAATGTTTCCGACTGACCATGAACCATTTATGAACCATCTATTCTGTTTAGCCATTTTGACAGTATCATATGTAAAGGTCATTATCAATAAAACACTTCTACCAAAAACCTTGTTTTTGTTCTTTTATATCGAGGACATGTTTTCGATGTTAGTGATACTTACCGAACGAAGATATTCTTGACTATTATATACAAGATTAAAAGTTGTTTTAAAACTTTTGTATAATGATCACTTTGAAATTCTAACTTCTTATTTATTTGAATAGAATATTGAATGCCTCCATTCCATGCAAATACCATAATATAATCTTTGTTCACTATTATTTGGTATATCAATGATTTCGTGGCTAGTTCACTTAGTTGAAAGAAGGTAATACGAGCCAAACATCCTGAAATGCAATCCTCGTAATTAACTTTTTCAAAACTCTAAAATAATATAAAAAATCATAGTTAAATATGATAAATATAATAATGAGTTTGTTCATTCTCGATGCGTGCTGATATATCTCTATGTCTCCGTCTGCTAACTAGCTTTCAGCGCTTACGCCTTTTCACAGTAGACAGTAGCCTGACGTGAACAAGGACTTAGAAGATTAACACATTCTGCTGTAGATGTTGGCTTCGTATCTATATTTTCTCTGTTAAGAACAAATGCAACAAAGAAACTTAACCTCAACAACGTTTGTCAAAAGGTTTCATATATTAAAAAAGGTTACTAGTTAATCATCACAATCATCATTAACCTGAGTGTCAAACATGCATATATAAAACTTAATGTACAACATGAATGTTAAGGGTAAGAGGAGCAAAGAGAGTTTTATTTTGTCCATTTATGCCAAATAAAAGAAGATAAGTGAGGAAAAGGCCTTTATGGATTAGTGTTGCCAAGCAAAGGTTGTTTATGAGACTTCTCGTTCAGGGGAAGATGATGCCGGTAAAATATCATTAAAGCTCGGAGTCGTTAAAAGAGTACTGTATAATATTTGTGCTCAGTGGGTTTCTGAACACCTTTGGTACAATTGATGTATGAAAAAGCTATTTGCGTGGTCAGAGAGAGAAATAATTAAATCAATAAACGAGAGTAATGAAGGAGCCCACAATGCATTTTCTGTTTTAGAAAAACCATGTTCATGTTATTGAGGTCACTTTGTGAACTTAAAGCGATAGGAAGTGAAATGATTAGACCTTGTTTATGACATAATACATTTACAATTACGAACTAATGATAAGGTCATGCCTGTTTTTATGTTTTTATAGTATTTGGTAATATTTGAAGCGGGTACAAGGTTAACCTTTCGTTAAGAGGAAAGAAACGATTAAGCATTTCATTTGGGAAATGTCGTTATCCACTTTTGGGTTTGGGGTTAATTCAACTTTCAAATTACCAAATTACGAGTCTAAAATTAATTGACACAAATCAACAGAGGCTTGGGTAAAACATCTCTGGAGAAATGACTTTGTAATGAGAAAGGTTTAATGCAAACGCAAAATATAGACATACAAGTTAATAAGATTTCCTTACAAAATACACCAGTAACTTTGGTATTTCCGCTTTGGAGATCCGGCACAAAGTGAGGGAATGTTTTTGGTAGCAGACATTAGATTACAATGCTATAGACAGAGGTATATTACGTATCAGGAGGAAGAGATTTGCTTTGATGTAAGAGTAATTTGATGCAAACGTAAAACTCACAGTTAACTTCAAAGACACATTCTAATATTGTAAATGTGTTGTGTCAATGAATTAAGATAAATAATAAACAAAGGTTTTAGAATGTTAGGTGAGCCATTTGGTATACTAACATCACCGGATACATATAGACGATTGAGTTCTTGATTTAAAAATCTCATTCATGAATATCCATTGTTTAATGTGGATTGTCACAACCATAAAAGGGTCACAAATGAAATAAAACACAATCAATTTTGAACTTATATAATCTATAAACTGACATCATAAGATAGGAATATGAAAATATCTACAATGTATAATAAAATGGAATTCGGAATGATCTGAATTTTTGTAACGGAAGAAAACTAATGGACATGAGGAATAGCTTATTTTTCCTTTTCGTAGAACTTTGATTTAGATTAAGACTAGAATAAAAGTCATATGATATTAAACACGTGTTTTCAAATTCAGAGAAGATTTCCCCATTGATGGGGACAGTAGTTACAGTTACTCGTGAATGATTTGACATCCTTTTACGAGCTGTATGTCGTTCAGGTGAGGATGTCTCTTGGGCGAAAATGGAGTTGGGTGACAAGCTAGCCTCAGTGTGTGATGTTTTAATGTCCGGTGTCGTGTAGACAGACAAAGGTAACAATACCACTGTAAGGAGTGTGTCCTTTCAGGTATTTAAGTCTATGAAGGGAATTTAGAAGTCGCATACATATCGTAATAACAATACGAACTTTTTCTGGACAACGTCTTTATTGTGAAAAGCACGACGTTTTGGAATATCAACCTACTCCGTGCCTAATTACAAGTTTACATCTGGTATATATATGTTTGAATAAGAATAAATGATTATTGAACTATAACAGCAGAACATTTAAATACTTATTTCTTAAAGAACTTCACAAGCATTTGGTATTTAGATGTTGTAATTCTCTAGTGTAGGTCATAAGAAGGTACATCTACTAAGGTTCCAGTAGTTATCTAGAAATGCTTCCCGGTATTCTAATCAACATCAAGCAGGCAGTATCTGACCAGTTCAAGATAATGATATTTTATGTAGCTAAATTTCGTGTTTTTACGAGTCTAATTTTCTCTTGACAAAGGGATGTACGTCAAAATGGACACGAACTTTATGGCGTATTCTCTACCAAAAGTGTCTAATCAACTATCGGCAGTTTAGTATTACCTCATTCCAATTATTATTGTTACTTGTTAACCATTATTACGTTTCAACGGCTTTGTTCGTTGTTTGATGTGATCTTACTCTCTGTTACACACAAAAAATGGGAACTTTCAGTGTCTGAGATTGAAATAAACCAAAAGATATATGAAAATATTTTATACTTCAGAGCATTATTTATTTTTATTAGGTACATCTATTGTCTGTGTTGAAAAGTAGGAAATGATACCTTTTTCCATTATCTCATTAACGTGACCCTTTGAAGTCATTGCAACATATTCTATTATGCTACATTCTGAAAATTATGTGATAACCTATACATTTGATAACGAAAGAAAAAAGGATAACGTTTAAAACTATGGAAAAAGTATTTGAAAAGTAGCTTTATATATAACATGGAAAAAGACCACTTCAGGGAACATTCGAACAAAGTCACAAGTGATTATGGTAACTTATAGATTTAAGATAAGGAAATGTACCTAGTAAAAATTACAAACAATTGAATGTTATTTTAACTTGCATATTCATAATAGAGAAAGAGTTTCATATTACAATGTGAAGCTATTACAGATAGATAAAACAATATCACATGAATTATAATAATCTAGTAAGATACATTCACCGTTGTCATCAGAAGCCTTTCTGAAGTATTAAGGGCACTAACATAAATATCTAAAATAAGCTAGGTTACGTAATCAAAACAAACATGCTTAAAACCAATTGAACAGTGCAACGATGTTCTACAATAATGAAAATGTAATTTATCACATACTCATAATACCATGAGAAATTTGAAGAGCATTTGGTTGAAATCAGCGTAATGTGATGTAATGTATGTGTTCTAGTTAACTAAGAAAATAACACATCACGTATATGTGAAATATATTTAAAAATCTTACCCTTTAATGCAGGAAATTTTAAAATCGAAGCATTCTTTGTGGTATCGTTTTACAAAACAAAAACAGTTTAATCGGTAGCCTAAATAATTTCTTATCATATCTCGATAATCGATTGTTAACATTTTATAACAGAAAGCTTTTGCGAATGATAAACATCCATATTTACACCAGTACACTCCAATAAATACTACCATTGTCCTTCGAAATAACCAAGGTAAAAACTTACTTTCTTGCAAACTTTAACCTTTGTGTTTCTAAAGATTTTCTAGATGATAAAGCATGTCGTCAGTGATCTTTACTGATGTTGATTGCATTACTCATTCTGCTTTACTTTAAGCTCTTTCTTGGCATTGCATTATTAGGTAAGCGTTCCCTTCAGGGATTCCAACATACAACTTCATTTTTATATCTGTCCATGTTTGCACATTCAGCAATTTTGAAAGCTAGTTTTACGATTACATCCTCCGCGACGTCAAGAGGAAGTCATCGTTCAAACACGATGTACACTTGGCAACAGGTAAAAAGTTTTCACAAGACATGACGCTTTCATCTCGTTACTTTGGCAGAATAAATATTTGCAACACTGAAATTATTAAAATCGTTTTTTATTGGAGTACTCAGTGAATGTAAGCTATTTCAATTCGGTAAGAATCGAAATTGGAAAAAAAAACATTTGCTAGGAAAACAATGACTTTCAGAACAGATATTCCATTGTTGAAATTGGTTGTAAGACTCTTTGGTGAATCATTTTATACAACTTAGTAAAAGATGTAATTATTCGTGATGATTTATGTCATAAGTAAGCTGCTGATTTATTCAATTTCCACAGATTGATGTATCATCAATGAAATTGATACTCTCAGGTTGTTTGATGTGCTAATGAAATTTGCAATGGAAGTTTTTTGTTATCTTCATGCTAACAAAGCATATCACGAGATGGTACAGCATTGATTCACCTTCTCATAAAATATTTCATAGATGAAAATGTCATTCAAATGTTGGAGAAAAATGAGTAGTTTTATTTCATCGAATACTAACAAAGTTGTAAAAGACTAAAATCAGTTGTTTAAGTCATGAAAGGGCTACGTGCAGCTTGTTGCCACACATATATAGATTAATTGTCACATTTCGCCAGTAATAGATCAACTGAGAATTTAAGATTTCCTTCTTTATAAATAAACGAATCATCATAAAAGGACAAAACCGATAAATCAGAGGAACATTGATCTGTACATAGATATATGTACATATTCACATTGAGGAAGGGTATGTAAATTACATTTAGTATTAACGATCCTTTAAGAAATGTGGCCAAATGAGGCATTCATGTTCCTCATGATCACCCCTTATTGTGTCGCTTTTTGTCAATAGACATTTCTATTTACATTAATTAGGATCAAGTTCATGATCAAATCATGATCTTTACCCTGACGTCAAAAATTGTATACGGCTTCTTTCTTTTTTTGAAGTTTTTGTAGATTAACTCTCAAAGATCAAAACACCAAATTTTGACAGCACATCTGTATAGAAATTAGATATGAATCCTTGACTTTACCTCATAGCAGAATAAGTTCTCTTTCATATTTCATTAAATAAACATCAAAATATCCCTTGGGAAAGAATGTTTCACATCTTTCAAGGGTATTAAGAAAGATTTCTGGTTGAAACATCATGAAAAACTTGCCTTTTTGATTCACTTGTTTATCTCACTCTCAACAGTATTAAAGATTTAACATAGACATCGTGGGAACAAGTTTATGATGTTTATCACCTAGCTTTTCGAATAAACATTGAACATTTCACGACTCGGCGAGCTCCATACGTATGCATATAGTCAAATACCTGTTAATACCGCTTAGGCTGAACCCTGAAGATTTATTATACTATGGTATGTACTTTTAAATGAACATACGAATCAAACTGCCTTGGCTACTAGTAAATTGTTTGATCTTCATCTGTCAACTAATTTGGAGGAGAAGTGTTAGTACTCTTGATCATATGTTTACGAATGATTTGGTCATTTCATTAAATATGCTATATATTCATAAGATGTATACCTGCTCACAGATCTACCTGCATCATAAACCCGAAGACTTTGAACTTTAGAAGCAGCTGTAAAGCGGTTTGGGTCATACATACGTGTAGTTCATAAATCCTGTTTTTCAGGTAATGATAAATGTTTGCGACGTTTACATTCATCAAAAGACTTACAGGAACTTGTCTCTAATTTCCAATTGATACGGCCCAGACGGCACACTAAAAATCAGTTTGCTTTATCCCTAGGACAAGAGTATCCATTGTATATTAACTCCATAGTGTGTGGTTACAAGGAAACATGATTTATTCCTCTCAAATTCAAATCAATCTAATCCAACTAAACGGATTCAATATTCTTTGGAACGTCGTGTATAATTCTATGTGAACAGTTAGAATTAATCAAGGCAGTATTCAGAAAATGTTCAAATGTTTCATAACAAGTAATATCAGATTTTGTCATTAAACCTCCGAATCTTTTCCGAAAAATGTTGCATTGTTGTAATTACCTTGACCAGCCTTGTAACGTATTAACGTTTATGCTTTGTAATGACCACGAAACTTACTGTTTCACATACAGTTACAAGGATGAGAGCAGCTCTTTGATATGGATGATGGTTAAGCAGCTTTCTTAATCAAATGTAATCTTTAAAGAGGTTATCTCTTCTTCAACGTGGAAATTAAAAGTGTTTAATGATTATATACTAGCATTTTATTTCTTGTGAATTTGTCGCAAAGCATTAACAAGACGTTGTAGGGCAATTCTGCTCTGAAAATTACATTAGTTATCTAAAAAAAATCTATGTGGTAATCTTCAAATACATCTTATAGATCACGAGAGATGGTTAGAAATAAAACACAATTTCTGCCCTTTGGTTTCAAATTAGGTGAAGTAAGGAGTGCTCAGTATGACGTATAGTGTTTCTGAATAAAACTCCTGAGAATGAATGATTGAGAAAGCTTGTCACAAGATTAGAGATTGACTTTGTTTGGGTATAAATCTGAACAAAAACCTCAATAACTAATGTCGTCACTTTTCTCAACCAACGAGAGCACTGAGAGGATAATTGTTTTAGCAACAGTCAGCACTTTTTGATCACATAACCCTTTTAAATAATTTTGACATTTTGTATGACTCGAACAGAATATAAATCATTTTGAAAAACTCTAAAGCCTTTCAAAGTTGCTGATATATGATAAGAAATTCTGTCTACACTCAAACAATGGAACTACGACCTTTTTACCGACTGAAATAAGAGATTTCACATTTCACATTTGTAGATTATAGAAGTCAGTTGGTTAAATAAGTAGGACGTGACTGCAGTATAATCAATTCTAATTCTAATGACTTCTTTCTGAAAAGAAGAAATGAAAAACTTATATCTTCGTAAGTGACTATCGAAACTATGTCCCAGAAAGTGATTTTGTAACAAGGCAACATTAACATCGGCTGCAAGAATCACCAATTTCGTACAAAATATAACCGTCAATATGAGTCCATAATACGTTTGTCGACACGCAGATGTTGATTAAAAAAACTCGACATAAACTATTATTGCTGTATAGAGTACAAGTTATATGGATTTACAACTTCTTTATTGCAGGATTGCGACGTTTCAATCCTGCAATAAAGAAGTTGTAAATCCATATAACTTGTTCTCTATTCATCTCACCAACTTCTAAATGCCTCTCAAAAGAGTCAACTATTATAACTGTCAATACGCCCGTAAAGATGGCGGCCATTGCTGTGCCAGTTTAAGACTTTCAACGTGATAGGTTTAAATTAAGTTTTTCTTTGCCAAAGAAAGGTCAATGGGACGACATCTTTTACATGACAATTTTAGATTGACTTTAATAACATAACGTAGAATTGTAGATCTAAATTTATTGATATCTCGTCGCTATAAAACAGGTACGAAGCTATTCTATATGCCTTTACATATTACTTCTTATCACTATTCTAATGTCAAATCTGAAAATCAAAATGGTGAACTCACGGAAACAGAAATCCTATACGTTTGTCTTTATCTATCTTAAGTTTATTTCTATCTCTCTATATTGGGGACTACGCTGGTATCGGTGCGTGTTTAGAAACCTTCGTAGCCAAAACCTTTTACAGTAGTCCTCTAATGTACTCCAAGCATTAATGGTATTGACGTTTTTACTCGCATCATCTTCACCTGATTCGTTTTACAGCAGTCTCATAAACAACCATTTCGCAGAGAGCACTCACCTTTGGTAATCAACACGAACCTTTAAGGCTTTCTTCTCACAATCTCTATTTTGTAACGGAGTGAATAGCAAAACAAGGTGGTTATATGTTATAAACTACCGGGCAAAAGAAACTATAGGTCGGAAAAGTTTCACAACTCTCTACATGTGTAATTAAAACTACAATGCTTACAATGTTTCCCCAAGTACCAAGAAGGGAAACACAACGCACAAACGCAACACGTACCTACACCGACGTTGCTGACGTCACAATTGAGAAAAACACGTTTTCACAGATAGCACGCAATTCACGTGCAAGAATTCGCTATAAGAGACATGAACCTGTTCAGTGGGATCACAGCTTCCAGAAAAACATAAAGTGCATGCCACGACTGACGCGAGAACAGAGAGAGGGGCGATAGGCATGTCTGAAATGGGAGCAACCAACGTCAGAATTGCGAGGACGTTTCGATGCACGCCATTGACTATCGCAAATTTGTTCAGGCGATACAGGCAGACAGGACGAACTCAAGACAGGCCTAGGAGTGGACGTCCACGCGTAACTACGGCACGGAAGATAGGTTCATACGTACTATACACCTACGAAATAGATTCGTAACGTCAACATCAACGGCCAAGACAGCTTTGGGGCGTCGCATAAGTCGACGACCAGTCTCCAGACGCTTGCGGACAGCTGGTTTACGTTGCCACCCACCCTTCCGTGGAATGACCTTGACCTCACAACACCACCTTGAGAGAGTGCGATGGGCAAGACGAGTTTTCCGATGGCAAGCATGTGATTGGCGTAGGGTCCTTTTTACGGATGAGAGTCGGTTCTGTATTCACCACACTGACGGCCGAGTGCGTGTATACAGGCGAAGGGGTGAAAGATAGGCAGCTTCATGCCTTCAAGAAGTCCATGCCTATGGAGGAGGCAGTATAATGGTATGGTGTGGAATTGTTGACAATCATACAGGGAAATCTCAATGCCAATCAATATCGAGACCAGGTCTTGCAGCCTGTTGTCATACCGTTCATGAACAATCAACCACAAGGCATATTATTTCAACAAGACAAAGCAACACCTCGTACTACAATTGCGACTCGAAACTTTCTTCAGCAAAACAACGTCAATGTTCTGCCCTGGCCGTCTCGATCCCCGGATATGACTCCCATAGAGCATCTGTAGGATCATCTGGGACGAAAAATCCGTGGTCGACATCAACCTCCACAAACGAGACAACAGTTGGAAGTAGCATTGAGGGAGGAATGGCAGCGACTGCCAAATGACGTAGTCCGGCGCTTGATGTCATCAATGCGACGACGTGCGAGAGCTTGTATTGATGCTGCTGGTCGACACACTCGTTACTGACATTCTAATTATCCCTCAAATAACTTTTACGTCTTCCATTTGCCGACTCTTGCCCATGAAATCTCAGTGTAACTTTCACTTTTGACCCCTAAGTAATTTGAATGCAAATTAAAGCTTATCCTGTTGTGATTTTGTCATTTTATGTTCACCGTTAGATTTGCAATTGAATTTACTACAAATTACATGTAATTCATAAAGATATCATG
The DNA here is from genome assembly GCA_921293015.1 of Phorcus lineatus. Lineage (NCBI taxonomy): Eukaryota > Metazoa > Mollusca > Gastropoda > Trochida > Trochidae > Phorcus > Phorcus lineatus. The sequence goes on along the minus strand of OV121082.1, from coordinate 67,032,576 downwards.
TGTTGTGCATTTTGTACAGGTCAATAAAACGACCTATAGTTTCTTTTGCCCGGTAGTTTATCATCTCATGTTCTAAAAAGTCACTCTTCACATATACTTCTTCATAAAATTGTCATCACGAAAAAGGTATAAAAACAATAAAAGGGAAATGGAAATAGTTTTTTACAACTCGAATATACAGATTCAGAAGGAAATCGGGGCAAATATTTTACTGAGTCAACTTGTACGTTGTTTTACACAGTAAAAATCCGGATTTCACATTGGACGATGAATGACTTATTTCAACATCATACATCCATTACATCCATGTAATTTGTATTGCTTAATCTCAAGATGAGAAAAATAACTTATAAAGGGACTTCGTTTGCATTGTTGTTGCTGTCGCCCGCAGAGAGGCAATGAGTACTACACAACCCTTTAATGTCTGAGAAAGATGACTCAATGCAGTAAGGATATCGACGTATTGACTGACACTGACAGATATGTAACCAATACGTGGTGTTTTCTGATGCATTTTGACTCATACCTAATCAATATTGATATATCAAGATATGTATTAGGAACATGTGATTTAATCTAAGAATGTCTTCTTTCTTACTCTGGTTCAGTGAATACCACTCATTTAAGTAATAAAGCGAGTTGTTTAAGACGAATCAGTCATCCTATCGCGCAAAATGCGTACATGAGAGCGTGATATGTTTTTATATATTGAATGTATTTTTCCCTTAATGACCAAAGTCCATGGTATCAAAATCATATAATAAGTTTCAATAACTTATTGTATATATGCCATTGCTTATCAACTTCATACAACACTTCATTTCAAAAGTCAAAATAACTAAATATGTCCTAGCCTAGTTAATAACAAATCTGTAAACCTTCAATAACGCCATTTCTGATGCACCTGGTGACATTACAATTAAGTGAAAAAAAGATGTGACATGCAAAAGAGCGCAAACTATAACAATCTAATCATCGAATTATTATATTCTGATCGGTTTACCTCTCCTATTCCTAAGACAATAATTCGCATGTTAGCTTAAGGGGGAGCCTGTTTGCCAGTTGTTCATACATGGATGTTAATCTTGTGTGTGTAAATAACGCTAAGCCGGTTATCATAAATAAACGTGGAAAAGCTTGTATTCTGCCATGTTCTAAAATGACGTCGCTCAAGTTATTAAATATTCTCGCTGTTTTAATACGACACCTTCCCGGGCCAGAACAAGTACAAGTGATTTTTACAATCAAAGTCGGTAAGGCTATTAGCGATGATTGATTAAAATTGTCATTCGAAAAGCCCTTTGTATTTCCATATATTAGAATTTATTGGAACGTGCCCTTCGAATCTTAAGTGGTTGTGAAACTTCTATTTTCATACTGTACAATGTTAAAAGGATCATTCATGAAATATTACAGGTACGATTTTTTTATCGTTACGTCACGATAAGCAGCATGAAAAGAGTTAAACACTACTGCTCTTTAAAATTTTATCTTAAAGATTTGTCTAGAAAAAATTTCGAATGGCTTTCAATAAATAAAGGGCATTACTCTATAAACTACATTCGTAGAGCTATCAGTATTTCTGTAGAATTTCATATACAAAGAAATGTTTTGAAAGGAGACACAAGTGGAGGTCTAAAAAGAATAAGTGTCAAAAGTTCTGATATTGACCTTTTCCGTTTTGACGATACTTCCAAGAACAAGCTTGTTATAATGAAACTGAATTAAAGGAATGTCATTAACATCCTTATAACAATATTGATCAGTTGGTATTAAGTCGCTGGTTAACTCATCATGTCGACGGCAAATCTCCGACTCTCCTACTGTACCGGAACACAGCCTGCCTTAACTGGACATACGTGCCCTAGACGAATTCCCCTTTGATAAATCTTCCCCGTTATTTTTATGAAGTTCACTTATGCTTAAAATGTCAATATTTTCCTCAAATTTATATTGTTTATGTTCAGCTGCAGCAGGAAACAATTCCTCTTGAAGAGCTAGCTATAAGCATTGTTATGGAAACCTTTCTAAAACATCTGTAAATCAAGGACACAGAATTAGTTTTCAACACCAAACTGCCTCCCCGACAACAAGTTCACAAGAAGATACATATAGACTTAATCTTCGATCCTGATGAAATGGCTGCAGTCGAGCTTCTTTCTAAATTATGCAACACTGCACGCCTCATATGTCATAAATTCAGACGGTTACCATGCTTAAGTAAATTGTCCTCCACATTACTGGTAGATGGGTGAATGGTACACATTTGTGTTTAAGGTCAACAAACTGCTTTTTGAAAGATCCCTTGGAACCATGTCGTTTTGTCCAAAAACTACGTTTTGAAAAGTGCTCAATAGGTTTGCTTATGAATAAGTTATATAAACTACCTATGGTATCTATGTATATGTATTAGAAATACTTTTTGAAAGATTCCTAGGTTTAGGATTGAAATCATGATGGTCGAATACAGCACAAAGAATAGTTGAAAGCCTAGCTTTGTTTGGAATGTTCAAATAAAGAGTATTCACAGCAACAGCAACATTTGTTTTACTAAAGACCTTAAAATAGATGTCCTTCAGAAGTCTCGTTTCAATGTTTATCACTTTCACCTTCATGTGATTTTAGTATTTATTTTCATATTTTTGAAAGTTTACAACAGTCTTCTTTAAACACATTTGAATCGCAGAGGTTTTGTTAAAATGCATTTTCTCTAATGAGTTAACATAAGTCAGCCTCCTGTTATCTTAACAGACCAAGCAGTAAGTCTGTCATGTCAATCATATTCTTTCCGTTGAAAGTGGAAGGGATTGTTAACAAAAGAAAAGAACACACTTTATATATATATATATATATGGATATTTATATAGCGCTGTCGTCCATCCAAATGCATGCTCATAGCGCTTAGGAGTCTCTCGTACAGCAGATGTCCAATAGCAACTTGGAAGAGTTCAATCCGAGTAATATTTTGAGAAGAGGTGTGTTTTTAGTGCAGATTTGAAATTGTCAAAGGTGGGGGATGTTTTCAGGACGAGAGGGAGATTGTTCCAGAGGCTGGGTGCTGCAACACAGAAGGCTTTTTCTCCAAAGAGTTTCAGGTTCGATCTAGGGACAGACAAGAGAAACTGGTGGTCGGATCGGAGATTCCTGAGAGCCTTGTGGACTGTTAGGAGTTCACACAGATAAGATGGTGCTAAGTTCTGCTGACACTGATAGGCTAGGCACAGTATCTTATATTCAATCCGAGCTTGTACAGGCAACCAGTGGAGCCTCTTCAGAACTGGCGTGATGTGTGATGATTTGGCCGTTCTTGTAATGATTCTAGCGGCAGTGTTCTGAATTTTTTGAACACGTGTGAGCAGATCATGACTGATGCCGTAGAGAAGACTGTTGCAATAGTCAATTCTAGAAGTGACTAAACACTGAATTAAGGTTCTTGTAGCATCGGTGGTCAGGAGGTGACGAATGTTTCCAATGGCTCGGAGGTGGAGCACAGCATAGTTCCAGGAACAGCTATAAACATGCATTCGATGTTTACTCTAACATTGACTTAATCTCAAAATTCAATAAGTTTTTGAACAACTATAAATATTTTATAAACATATGTTATAGGATATGTACATATCATCTGCGCTTATGAATCTTAAGATCTGGACTGAAATAATATACACTCATTGAAATGTTGAAAAATTACTTTGATTCTATTTAATAAGGGGCTAAGGATACAATGGGAAAATGAATAAGAATCAAATGTCTTCTAATAATATATTCATAAATTTATGTCACAGTTATAACGAACGTTAAAAACGGGATATTTTCTTCCAAAGAGATTGGAAGATGCCATTCATTTGATGAATTGTCTGTTTTCTCTATTCCGAGCGTAATCATAAAACCATATATCCAATCGTATGTCAGATGTAGGACAATGTCAATAAAATACGGTGATACGTCTTTTGCAATACCAGGAGGAGGAACATGATTGTTGAAGAGAGATTCCTCAGCTACAGATTTGTAATTGAGATGATCCAAAAGCGGTAATATGAGCAATGCATCTGGCTTTAATCAAGAAATAGAAATTTGGAACACTGGTGTCATTTTAGATACACCTAAATAGTCTATCACTTAATGCTATCTTTCTGTAGGTTTAACGTTTTAGTTACTCTCTGAAGCGTGTGATTGTGGCCAGTACCCAGATGCATTTCTGTGCAGTACCACGATTTCATCAATCAATCAAATGAAAGATCATCGATAAGCAGTGATAGCTGAGACAGCAAATCCGTTTTTTTCTGACAATAACAGAGACTATATCAATCACCAAATACAATGGTGAAAATAACACTGCTGGCTTGCCCTTTAGGATTACAGTCTTACCAACTTGAGAAAAGCCCTAGCTATCAAATGGAGTCAATAAACAATCAAATGCAACAAAGGTGTTACGGGCCTATTATCACTTCAATGAAACTAGTTGTAATCACAACTTTGTGTGTAAATGGTATAATATTCTAAATACATCGTTAATTACTTCTCTGCCAATTTTAACCATTCACTTAATGATACTGTTTTCCTTCCTTTTTGTCTCCATTGCTTGATAGAAATGTATTTGTCCAAAGTCATTCTTATAGAAATAAGAAGTTATTATTTGTATTATCGTCAGTTTTGTAATTCAAGCTTATCAGGGGACTTGTTGATGATAAGAAATGTCTATCTGGCTGATCATGCTGTCTTTCCCCAATCCTTGTGCAACTTAAGAAAGTTTTAAAAGGCGAGCTCCAATTATAATCGAATGGTTTAACTCTCCGAGTTATGAAATACTTCAATAATGACATAACATAATGAAATATGAATATTGATAATCATCATGAAATTTAATCTTCCTGAAGAATCAAAAGAATAGTAACTGAGAGTACAAATTGATAAAGTTTTAACCTTTAAAAAGCGTTTAGGTTTAAAACATCACTATGCTTTCAGACTTTGTATTGACAGGTCTTCAGATAAAATAGTTTGATTATCTTGGAATAAATCTGTGACCTGATACAAGTTTCTGCAAGGTTAAAAATTACATTCATGTGTTTTTTAGGGACCAAGTTTTTTTAATGGATAAGTCAGTGTACTTATCAGTAATTTATAGTATAAATATCAGTATTCATAGTATTGCTTTTCTATAAAAAGTGAAATTAGGGACCATGTCAAATTTCTGCTATAGATTTTATCAAACGTCTTAGATTAAACATTCGAAATAAATCGAAACCTTTTCATACTTAACAAAATAAATACGTCGAAAAGTAAACAAATTAGCGTAATTTTGTAACTTTTACCAGTTCCAAACACTGAATTCAGTTGCTTTGGTATATTCTTCGGTATATGTTGAATAGCAATTGCGACCGAAAAAAAACCCCTCATTTTCGGAATCTGTCATGTAATAAATCATCAACTTTTCAAAGAACCTCCTCGGTACATCCAGGACCAAACCAGTATTCTACAACTCAGCAGTTTGCCAAAATACGTCAAATTAAATGTGACGCACAAGGACCAATTATTGTGCGATTAACGATCTACAATAGACATTGTTTCCCTAACAAAATTCAATAGAATTTGGATAATTGACTGCTTGTTTCAAGGTATTGAGTACAAAAGAAAAATTAAAATGGCCAAAATGATACGGCAAAATTCCAGAAATCATTATTGTTTGCAGTCAATTTATGAATCTAAATTTTTCTATCAACGATTCATCTTCTTATGATACATTTCTTGGCTGTGACGTTGGTATTTGATATGTCGGTGTAAATGATACATACAATTTATGCACTCTCAGTAACAGTTGGTAGTAATGTATAGCTGGGGGTTCTGTATTGGTAAAGGGTGAATTCAGAATGAAGGACATAGGGACCAAATTATGAATTTTGGCTACCACAGAATATATAGACAAAAGAGAGAAATCTGGGGCAGAACAGAATCAAAAGACCAAGAGAGAAAATATTAACCATTACAATTGAAAAGAAAAATGGGAAGGATACTAGATGAACAGTTCAAAACTCAGAGCATCAAATTAATAAAGCTTTAAAATATAAAATGGTAAATAAATGAAGCTGCCATAATTTAATCTTTTACTGAGTAACCAAGTGCAACGTTTCTTGTTTTATGGTATTGTCCTTTGTCAGACCCTCCTGTCAATTCAACAGAAATTGGACTCTTTGCTGAAGACACATTTTAACATTGCAAACTGTCCGTGATTATCGTTCACTATCTTTTAAACCGTTGTTAGCCGTTTGTGCTTGTTCAATATTTTGAACATTACATTTTTGATAGTATCTTTAAACGGTTTGTTTGCCAAATATCTGATAATATCATCACATATGAACACTATGTTTGCTACTCTTTTGTACATGTAGGTATAGCAATATTATAACTTTCTCATGAACGTAAATGGCTTCCGTGGCCTAAAACTCTGTCATGGCATTAAAAGATTTCATTCATAATAAACTTTGTGCCACAAAAAAATTAACCGAAATGTCAGCCGGAAACCAACCAGGCTTATTTGCCAACTACTGGTGATTACTTTCATACACAGTCAACACAACGTGTTCGTGAAGTCATGCTCGCATTGTCCACATCAGTCGAAGAATTATGTACACTACTTCGTTACATTCTTTGCAACGTAAAAGTAGATCAAAGGCAACGGCAAAGTCAAAGTATAAAAAATGCAGTGAAAAGGATGACCCCAGGGAATGGGACAGGCTGAGAGCTCGTATGATGGATAGATTGCCGTTATTTCCTCCAAGTTTGAAGATTACAAGCAGGTACATGTGTATATATAATAACAGGGGTAAGGAACTACACTTGTTGGGGTTATGCATTCCAAAGATCAAGGTTGTTATCTCACAATTATGTTTTTGTAGACAATGGAAAACTTATATTAAATGATTATGATTGTTACAGATTGTCATTTAAAAAAAAGTGGACAATTATTAAAACGATCTTGAAATTGAATACCTTTATTCGAGAGTAGAAATATTTTGGATGCGAGTACAGGAACTCAGTTGACGTAAAACCATTTGCAGGTATTCGCCATTGCGACCACTAGTCAAATAGTTACTTAATCAGTACAAACACATGTACAGCTGCATACCGAAAGTTTGTTCACTTACCACTGAATAGTAGTGTAAATATCATATAATTTGGGTTTCGTTTCAACGTCAATGGAATAACTTAAGAAAAACTGACAATTGATAACCCACTGTCCATGTGTGGAATAGCCATTCTTGCAATCATTTTGGGATCGTCTAGTCTCTCGCGCAAAAATTCGAATTTTGACCCTGTGCTAAGAAACAAACGTGACTAATTTTTAAAGAAGTTGATAACTTATAAAGGATTTTATGGAGAAAAATAAAAATTAGTGTTTTCGACATTTTGACCCCTGGTCACTTCAATGATCTGCCAAAAAAGTTACGGGTAATTGTTGGATACGATAAACATTTGCCTTAAAGAAGAATGGATCTGCATATGTGTATTGAAAATTCATTATTATACGTTTCTTTTTCGCAATGCTACGATACCTCAAAGGCATCTAAAATTACAGGATATTTGCACTAGTATATTCAGGTATGTGAACAAACTTTTGGCATGCAGCTGTACACTTTGTCAATTCACAAAAAACCATAGACATATTAAAGACTTATTCTTATTCCTTTCTGTTTCACGCCGATTATGGCTGAAATATAAAAAAAGGAAGCTAAACAATTAATAACTCACTAACTGATATGCAATCAAAATATTTTATAGTACACGTAATGAGAAATAAGCAGCAATCAACACCTGTAAATGACAACAGGCTTTTCTTAACTACGGTAATGCAAACTGTATACATCTTCACTAGTTTTCTTTTCAACACAGTTTCAAAGTTAACCATTTTCTCCTATGTTCTATGAAAGGAAAGTGACCATTAAGGGTTAAATTAAGGTAATGTGATTATCCAATTAAGAAGGTTGTGGTTAATATTACAATTAAATTTCTAAACTGAACACTAATTGACAGAGATCAATGGAAGCTCGTGTAAAACATCCCTGGAGAAATGGCATTCTAATGAGAACTTTTTCAGGCAAATGGTAAATATAAACATACAAGATAATTGAGTTTGTGTCCAGAAAATTACCAGTAACCTTGGCCTGTTCTCTCGGGAGATCCGGAAGTTCCCAGAAACACAGCGGGAGGTATAATGTACAAGGCTTCCTGGTGTCCTTCCTAGGACATTGATAGTTGATCTACCTAAAGAGAAATATTTTACCAAAGACATGTATAAACTCAGCTTAGAACTTACTTAGGTTCGGATTTTAAGATCTTTTGTAACTGTTTATGACATTGGTAATGCTGACCATGTGAATGACATTTCTTTTCCATGATGTACATGTATACATATTTTAGCTACGGGTGTTTCTAACAATGGTAATTTGCAGTATATCATCTTATGTGACACGTGGAAACACTTGTAAATCCCCCTACTAAAGCAGAGTGTGTCATTTTCCTGATATATGATATGATTCAAATAGCATAAATTCTGAACATTTTATACTAGCTCTTGCTCGGGTACTCAACCTTTTGACACTAGTTATGTGAAAGTGATATGATGCATTAAAACATTTGTCATGATGAATTACCAAGGCCACATTCGGATTTAATTAAAAGGGATTTCAATTTAACAATGAATTCAATTAAAAGTATGAAGTTCGTCGAGAAAGAACTGACATCTTTTGAAGCGTGATCCTGCAGTATTACAATAAATCGCCTGTTCTTCATAGCTTGTAAACTAAAACAAGACAAACATCTTGGTCTTTAACCTATCGTATGTCATTTAAACAACTTAAACCATCGATAAATTAATAGCTGTATTTATCATATTGTGATTTCTGTTGTTCGTAGCAATTATGACCGGTCGCTTTGAAGCGTCATAACAATCAAACTGGATGACGCTAGTTTAGGCACAATTAGGCAAGCAGATAAATTTTCTCAACTTCACAAGTTAAAAAGAATGATTAAAGGAATAACAAAATAACATTTGTGCGAGTAAACGAGTTTGTGTCTCGCATCCCTAATCAATTTAGTTTTATTACCTAGCAATGGAGAAGTCTATCATAGCCTTGTTTGTTACCTTGCTTTCCAATTTAACGTGAATGTCGCTTATCCATAATGTGACTTGGATAAAAGCAACACTTTGAAATGGAAACGGTTTTACTGCTCTGTTTCTGAATTGCCAATCATCAAAATGACTATCTACTTTGCTTCAAAATCTTGATACCAATTTATGTGTTATTTGCTGTAAGGTCTTGAGCTTTTCAAGCTGTATCATGACGTCATATGACATATGGTATAGTATGAAGAAAGATTGGATTGGAAAGTACAAGGCAGTACAATATAACTACTTCTTTATCATTAACATAGTTGTATATTAAAGATAGAGATTTAGAAAAAAGCGAGTGGCTGTTCATAAACATGTTAACAGTATACTGTGAAGTTGATTTGTGGATTTAACAAAGAAAAGAAACTAAAAATGCTTATCTTTTCAAAAAGATCTCATTAAATAAACCTTTTGTGGATTCATTAGTTGGATGACAGGTCTGGTAATATATTAGTTTACGTATCTGATTGTATTTTACAAAAACTTCATTTTGCCTTTCATATGTACATTTTGTACCATAGTATCCTATGTGCTGATTTGATCTACAGACGTTTATTTGAGCTAGACTTTTAACCCAAAATTGCAGGCACATGTCCGATTTTCATATATGCTGATTATATCAAATATATAACTTTATTTACACTAATGTTTTTCTTAAACTCAGTATTCAATGAAGTAACAATAATGATAGCTTTTGGCATTTACAAGACGTTTAAACTTTCATGTATTAGTTTCCGAAATGACATAATAGAAATATTTTTATGCTGTAGATTTCACAAAACAAAACAATGTTATTTCCACAATCAAAACGAAGGATTTTTCAAACACTGACTGAAATAAATACATTTTTACTTAAAATACCTTATATGACATGAGTTTTAATCTTTCTATAAAAAAGGAATTAAACCAGTTTTAAGACAGTTGAAAAAGACAATCGCAATAATATCAAAGAACATGATCAATTGTATAATTGCATAACATGATGTCATTTTGATAAAATTGCATTACAAAATGTTGATTGAAAATCTCTAAAAGGAAGAAGACAGTCTTTGATTCAGATTTTTTTTCACGTATGAACAATCTCTTGAATAGGGAGACCGTCGACCAGGGTTCAGGTCATGGGAACAGGAATCAACAAACATATCTAATAAACAAATCAATATCGGCCAATCAACTTGCATTCATACAAACCATTTTCCTATATAACACAAAACTTATCAAAGAATTGCTTTAGAAAATATATTCATTTTGGTTTTAAGTTATTGGTGTGAACTAGTAGACTCATTTTTTTCAGAGAAAACGCAAGTGAGAGGAAACAAAACGAACATGCAGGTAAATGAGATATGAATTACCTTGGAATTTATTTCATTGACTGAAGAATTACAATAAGGTATTCTAAAAACCGTGTTTGAAATATTGAAACTTTCTAATGTGACGAAAAGAAACAAATCTACCATTACTCGCAGACGCTAAAGTTTCCTAGAAATTATTTTACTGAGTTTTTTAAAAATAATGTAATATGGTGATCTTTGTAACGTATGATTTAAATTTGAATCAAAATTTGCTTAAAAAGATAAACACAAAGATATCTATCTCTCTTTAAATGACACTTTTTCTCAAGTAACTCCCACCTAACGTGGTTTTTACCGTTTCTTTCAAAGTGTTTTAAAGAGTTCAACACAGGTTATTATTAAAAATCGGTCAACATCATTTGCTTGATTGAAGTCCAGTTTTTTCACAGAGCAAATCGTAGGTTGGAAACATCTTTGCTGATTGTACCACGATTTATATTGTAGCCTAGTAAGCTCTCTTTTAAGAAGGTAAACGTGAGCTCAGCTAAAGTTGTCCAGGATGAAGTTTGTCCGTCTTTAAGTAACATTATTGAAAACAAACATATGTAGGGAATGAGTGAAACTTCAAAGGAAGATGGTTTTACATATTGAATAGTTTGGCATAATGTCAGATCATATAAAACTTGTAGTTATCAAGCATGAAAGGTTTGCTTTGCAGTGAAACCGCTTAAGTATGATGCTTTTTCAATGATGAGTTATACATATCATATAGTTTTGAGAAAAGCTACAGAATATAAACAAAGTTTTAAAATTTGGCCATTTTAAACTTCTAAGGTAGTTTGGCACCCCAATCGGCTGCATCAATATCCCGCAGGTGGCATTCATAACACATTTGAGGTTTTCAAGTCATATAGTTTTAGAGAAAACCACTAACATAGATTCTGGATTCAATTGCACAAAAGGATGGACGGACGCACGGAGCGCTTTATACTATGCCAAAGCCAGTTTAAAATTGCATAGGTTTATGCTGGAGAAATAACTTAAGTAACCCAGGGAAGTTAATGAATAGTTCCTTACTTTGCGTCAAACCAATGATATCTCTCGCTGCGGCCGTCCTCATTAAATAACCCCAAATATTTATTTGTTTAAGTGAGCTGGAGTAGAAAGTCAAATCATTATAGAACATGTCTGCAAATTTTTTATATTGATTGCGTGCGTATTTATTGTAGCATTCGGTAAAGAAAGCGGATGGGGGCGAATCGAGTGTCTGGCCTTTCCATGTACAATTAACAGAGGTACAATCCTATTCAGGAGGTGTTCTCAAAAAAACATTTAAAAATTTTAAAAACAATATTTGTGTAAACATAATTTTTTGATGATCCGAGGGCCTGTTCATTTTGTTGGGAAGGAGCGAAAGCGGATTCATATACGCTGATTTAGCAGGATGCAGCCTTTGAAGAAATTTACACATATAAGACGTTTTATTGAAAAGAAAGCTCTCAATTAGCGTTTTTATTAGGGTAATGTCGGCATCCAATTGGAAAGGTTGCGATTAATTTGACAATTCAAATACTTAACTGAACAGTAATTGACAGAAATCAAAAGAAGCTCGTGTCAAACATCCCTGGAGAAATGACATTCTTGTGTGAATTGGGTATAGCAAATATGAATATAAACATACACTGTGATTGAGTTTGTGTACATAGAATTACCAGTAACCTTGGTCTGTGGTCCCAGGAGACCGGAAGTTCAGATAGCACAGCCGTATTTTACAAGGCTTCCTTTATAGTAGGTTACCTCGGACATTAAATAAGGAAAACAACGACGATTGCATTATGAGAAAGGACAAATGGAATGGAAATTAGTTTATATCGATTCAAAGAACAAGCCATGAAAAGATCAGATCTTTTAGTGATGAGCAAAACGAAAATTGATCCGATTTTTTAGCAATGAAGCATTTACTTCACCTGGTATATTTTATGTATAAATAAGCAAACACAACTCTGAATTGGAACAATAACAACAGCTTATTAAAGTGTTGCAAGATCGACTATAATATGATTTAGTCAATAAGGAACGGCAAACTCAGTATAATAATCATGTAAGAGATTTATAAATATTGGTGTAATTTTGCATCTACACATCAAAACATGTGCCCTTCATGTATTTGATACCATTCATCATACTGACACATCTATAAGGGATTAATCAATATATTAAGCACCCAACTGCCACGTATTAATCCTCGTTTTATTCAATTAGGAGTCATGTTCAGTTACTATTTGATTTTATTATGTAAAAAGCAATCAATGAGAACCATAGTTTGGCTCAAGTTATGTTTTTGCACTGGTGAAATCAAGACCTGTTATTGTTTTTCTCAGTAACAACTCCATGACCATTTAAGTCAATGTACGATTGCTGGCAGTGCATGGTAGTGAACAAAACCTCCTTGGGTCAGACTTATATATTACAATATAAAGAACGTACATTAATGAACTATGATAACATAATATAAGCGCTGCCTCAGACCGTTTTGAATTATATGATTTATGTCAGCAATTCAACAGATACATCCTAGATTCTCTGAAAAGAAATCGGACAAATATACAGCTGCATACCAAAAGTTTGTTCACATACCTGCGTATCCTAGTGCAAATATCATGTAATTTGGGATGTCTTTGAGGCATCATCATAAGTTTTGCACGAGAGACAGAAGGATGCCATAATAAGTTTTAAAAAGGGTTATTTTACACATGGACCATTGGCGATCTATTATCAGTTTGCAGAAGTAATTCATTGACATCCAAGCAAAACCCAAATTACATGATATTTGCACTACGATACAGTGGTATTTGAACAAACTTTTGGTATGAAGCTGTCCAGCCTTCAAGTTGCCTTATTTGTTATCCAATTTCACATCAGATCTTCGGTTACTCATTGTCCTTTTAAAATGAAGTATCACATTGCTGTAAAAAATTGTTTAATTGGGTACAATTTAAGCATCTTCTACTCCCAAATGCAATAGCCTTATTTCAACGAATAAACGACAAAACAGTATTTACTAACTTATTATCTTAATTTTCTATGGAAAAAAGGGGTGAATGCGAACGAAATACATAAACGTATGATCAATGTGTAATGGAAGAAAATCCTAAATATTCTATTGTTGTAAAATGTTCAGCTGTGTTGAAGCGGGGTTACAGCTCCTTTGACAATGATTTACGGCCAGGAGCCTGTTGAAGCCATTATAGATGCTATGGTTGCATGGGTGTAGGGTTTAATCACGTCCGATCGTAGAATAAAGAGGACCAGATATCTTCAGAGTGTGGCATTTCTCATGGGAGTGTTTGTATCATAATTCATGAGCACTTGTGTTTGCGTTCAAGGTTTCTGCAAGATGGGTGTCATATCTTACAATTAGACTGTGCCTTCACCTGTGTTTGCGTTCAAGGTTTCTGCAAGATGGGTGCCATATCTTACAATTAGACTGTGCCTTCACCTGTGTTTGCGTTCAAGGTTTCTGCAAGATGGGTGTCATATCTTACAATTAGACTGTGCCTTCACCTGTGTTTGCGTTCAAGGTTTCTGCAAGATGGGTGTCATATCTTACAATTAGACTGTGCCTTCACCTGTGTTTGCGTTCAAGGTTTCTGCAAGATGGGTGTCATATCTTACAATTAGACTGTGCCTTCACCTGTGTTTGCGTTCAAGGTTTCTGCAAGATGGGTGTCATATCTTACAATTAGACTGTGCCTTCACCTGTGTTTGCGTTCAAGGTTTCTGCAAGATGGGTGTCATATCTTACAATTAGACTGTGCCTTCACCTGTGTTTGCGTTCAAGGTTTCTGCAAGATGGGTGTCATATCTTACAATTAGACTGTGCCTTCACCTGTGTTTGCGTTCAAGGTTTCTGCAAGATGGGTGTCATATCTTACAATTAGACTCTGCCTTCACCTGTGTTTGCGTTCAAGGTTTCTGCAAGATGGGTGTCATATCTTACAATTAGACTCTGCCTTCACCTGTGTTTGCGTTCAAGGTTTCTGCAAGATGGGTGTCATATCTTACAATTAGACTGTGCCTTCACCTGTGTTTGCGTTCAAGGTTTCTGCAAGATGGGTGTCATATCTTACAATTAGACTGTGCCTTCACCTGTGTTTGCGTTCAAGGTTTCTGCAAGATGGGTGTCATATCTTACAATTAGACTGTGCCTTCACCTGTGTTTGCGTTCAAGGTTTCTGCAAGATGGGTGCCATATCTTACAATTAGACTGTGCCTTCACCTGTGTTTGCGTTCAAGGTTTCTGCAAGATGGGTGTCATATCTTACAATTAGACTGTGCCTTCACCTGTGTTTGCGTTCAAGGTTTCTGCAAGATGGGTGCCATATCTTACAATTAGACTCTGCCTTCACCTGTGTTTGCGTTCAAGGTTTCTGCAAGATGGGTGTCATATCTTACAATTAGACTGTGCCTTCACCTGTGTTTGCGTTCAAGGTTTCTGCAAGATGGGTGCCATATCTTACAATTAGACTGTGCCTTCACCTGTGTTTGAGTTCAAGGTTTCTGCAAGATGGGTGCCATATCTTACAATTAGACTGTGCCTTCACGTGTGTTTGCGTTCAAGGTTTCTGCAAGATGGGTGTCATATCTTACAATTAGACTGTGCCTTCACCTGTGTTTGCGTTCAAGGTTTCTGCAAGATGGGTGCCATATCTTACAATTAGACTGTGCCTTCACGTGTGTTTGCGTTCAAGGTTTCTGCAAGATGGGTGTCATATCTTACAATTAGACTGTGCCTTCACGTGTGTTTGCGTTCAAGGTTTCTGCAAGATGGGTGCCATATCTTACAATTAGACTGTGCCTTCACCTGTGTTTGCGTTCAAGGTTTCTGCAAGATGGGTGCCATATCTTACAATTAGACTGTGCCTTCACCTGTGTTTGCGTTCAAGGTTTCTGCAAGATGGGTGTCATATCTTACAATTAGACTCTGCCTTCACCTGTGTTTGCGTTCAAGGTTTCTGCAAGATGGGTGCCATATCTTACAATTAGACTGTGCCTTCACCTGTGTTTGCGTTCAAGGTTTCTGCAAGATGGGTGTCATATCTTACAATTAGACTGTGCCTTCACCTGTGTTTGCGTTCAAGGTTTCTGCAAGATGGGTGCCATATCTTACAATTAGACTGTGCCTTCACCTGTGTTTGAGTTCAAGGTTTCTGCAAGATGGGTGCCATATCTTACAATTAGACTGTGCCTTCACGTGTGTTTGCGTTCAAGGTTTCTGCAAGATGGGTGTCATATCTTACAATTAGACTGTGCCTTCACCTGTGTTTGCGTTCAAGGTTTCTGCAAGATGGGTGCCATATCTTACAATTAGACTGTGCCTTCACCTGTGTTTGCGTTCAAGGTTTCTGCAAGATGGGTGCCATATCTTACAATTAGACTCTGCCTTCACCTGTGTTTGCGTTCAAGGTTTCTGCAAGATGGGTGTCATATCTTACAATTAGACTGTGCCTTCACCTGTGTTTGCGTTCAAGGTTTCTGCAAGATGGGTGCCATATCTTACAATTAGACTCTGCCTTCACCTGTGTTTGCGTTCAAGGTTTCTGCAAGATGGGTGTCATATCTTACAATTAGACTGTGCCTTCACCTGTGTTTGCGTTCAAGGTTTCTGCAAGATGGGTGCCATATCTTACAATTAGACTGTGCCTTCACCTGTGTTTGCGTTCAAGATTTCTGCAAGATGGGTGTCATATCTTACAATTAGACTGTGCCTTCACCTGTGTTTGCGTTCAAGGTTTCTGCAAGATGGGTGCCATATCTTACAATTAGACTGTGCCTTCACCTGTGTTTGCGTTCAAGGTTTCTGCAAGATGGGTGTCATATCTTACAATTAGACTCTGCCTTCACCTGTGTTTGCGTTCAAGGTTTCTGCAAGATGGGTGCCATATCTTACAATTAGACTGTGCCTTCACCTGTGTTTGCGTTCAAGGTTTCTGCAAGATGGGTGTCATATCTTACAATTAGACTGTGCCTTCACCTGTGTTTGCGTTCAAGGTTTCTGCAAGATGGGTGCCATATCTTACAATTAGACTGTGCCTTCACCTGTGTTTGAGTTCAAGGTTTCTGCAAGATGGGTGCCATATCTTACAATTAGACTCTGCCTTCACCTGTGTTTGCGTTCAAGGTTTCTGCAAGATGGGTGCCATATCTTACAATTAGACTCTGCCTTCACGTGTGTTTTTGCTAGTTTAAGCTACATTAGGCAAGAACATAAATGCAAAACTTCACAAGTTAAAAGAATAAAAATTAAATAAACTTTGTACCAGTATATCATGTTTTCTTATTCTCAATGACTGTATTTGCTTTAACAAGCAATGGAATAGTGTATTTTCGCCCTGCTTTTGAAACTGGTGGTACACATATTTTTCCAGAATGAGTCTTATATAAAAGCAACCCTTTGATTTTAAAAAGTTTTTACTGCTCTGTTCCTTAAATGCTTGATTTTAATCTATTCTTAATGTGATATTAATCCCACGACTAGGCAATAAAACATGTTTAATGATGACATGTGTTTGCATTTTTTCCTCTGAGCTGTCAGAAAATGAGCTTCCAAAGCTTTATCGTAAAACAAAACATATTTGCGACCTTTATTTGTTGTTAGTAGATTGTGAAATGCTTAAATGCTTCAAGATTAAAGATGGTAAATAATATTTGCTGTTTGGTTGTAAAAGTAACGTTTTAGTGAATAGGATGATGAAAACCAAACGCTGTTGAATGATCCAATTTGGATAGAAATGCATATTTTATGAATTATGTGAAAAACGTTTATTCAATAAACGAAATTGTCCTATTCATTTGTGGAAAAAAGGTTTGAATAATCACATCGGTAGGTTGTTGATATATTTATTTAACCACTACATGTAATGTAATGTTCGTGTTAACGAAGTTGACAATGAGTACTGAAACACAAATGTATTATCTAAGGAAAAAATCATTTCATCATTTCAAAGTTACATGTGTATCCTTTTGGACATAGATTCAGGTTGATAGTAAATGTATCGAAAGGATGAGGGAAATCTATTTCCGTTTCTTAAATAAGGTGGGTGATTAGAGTATTTCACTTATATCACGGTTGCTAGTATTATTGAAGTAAGAAATCCCGCAATGCCATTTTGGCTATGCACTGTACAATTGCAATGCCTTCCCCTAAGGAAGAAAGTTTTCAACCTGGATCCTATCTTTAATATATCCAAAGAAACATCGACCTACACCGTATGGGTGATGGAACGATAGGTTTCACAACAGCGAATATAACAGGCTAATTTTGAATATCTTCGTTGACTGCACAGCTAACTTTGACTAAAACAGATTAACATTAAACCGACGCATTAAACATATTTTGAAAAGAAGTTATCTGCCAAATCTTTAGTGATTTAGTGAGAGCCAAAAGGACTTGAGTTAAGTAAAATTCGACTTCATAAACTGGCATATTTATCTCTAAAATGCCAAAATTATGCAATTTTCTTTTTCTCAATGATAACCTTAAAAGAGCCCTTTAGATGTTAATAATTCGAAATTCCATGTCAAAGTAACGTGTATAATAGATAAATGACCTACTTAACCCAATGTTTGTCTTTTAACTGCTGAAATTTTAAAAATTACGTTTGAGTCATCGGTACTCGCCACTGTCCGGTTTTCGACCACGAATCATGACCTTTACCCGTTTATTTTCGCTATACAGAACTGATAAGCTTTATGATTATGATAAAATGACCACTGGTTCTCGATTTAAAAGATCATGAAGTTTGAATTATTTAACTCCAACAACATACGCTGTGCCTCTAGACCAATGATTACTTTAATAAGTCTATTCTATTAATTCTATTCTAGCTTTGTCACATGTCCGCAGTAAATTTTATAATCAGAAATTTAAGTGTAGAGTCAATCAAATGAGGACTTACTAATCTGATAATATTCTATCTGCTACAATGCCAGGAGTCAGAGAGTCATAACGGATACGCGGAGTTAACCTATTTTGCCTACACACTAAGACGCTCAAAAATACAAACTATATCAGAAACATAATGGTCATGGTGTTCTACCCACATTTAATAATACTTCAACACATGAGTATTTCAATAAAATGGTTCTAATATCGCACATACTATTTCAATATTTTGACTAACTAAAATGAAAGTTTTGGAAATCATACAACAATATTCTGATGCAATCTCAAAAAAATGAAAATGGACACCTTGAGACGTCATCGCCACGTTTATGGATTCACAATATCAACTCAATTTTGTATGGTACATTTGAATCAACGTCATTGGACAATCAGACAAACAGACACACGTTTGTCATGTTGCATTTGCTGGAATGAAAACACCCTACGGGTTTGTTTAGCTTAGTACATTGAATGATACCGGAGCTAAGAAACTAGAAATGAATTTTCGGATCAATAACAATCTCCATGTTCTTCTGTATAGACCTGTTCATGTTTAGAATGCCTTTCATATAATATAATCTGCTTAAATACGAAACTTGAATTAAAATACTCCTTGTACGGTATATTGTGTATCTATCCTGAGTCTCAAGTTGACCACTTAATAATTATAATTGCTTGAAGGTAATAAGCTTCTGGGAATTGATCGTTCGTGGAGATATCAGATGTGACGAAGGTTTGTAATGATTGAGGTAATGAACCTCTTCCCTTGGGCTGATGACCAACATACGAGGGGGAGTAAAGCAATTCATAGAAGTGAGTATTGATACACTCCTTTAACATCATCGTTGATGTCATAATTGCATAAGGCCATCTCATGACAGTTTACAGTCATAAACAACACTTTCTGATCATTTGCTTAAAATTTACAGCCCGTCGAACTCAGTGACCCTCCTGTAATCATGGGGAGTTCTAAAACCGAGCATCGTGCGAAAGGAGGGGTGAATGCGACCGAAATACATAAACGTATAACCAATGTGTATGGGAAAGGAGTCCTTCAATATTCTACCGTTGCAATTGCAAAATTGTCATACGGTTGCTCGGGTCATGTCCGATCGTAGAATAAAGGTAGACAAGATATCTTCAGCGTATGGCATTTCTTTTGAAAGTGTTTGCATCATAATTCATAAGCATAAGAAGCGGCAAATGTTAACTGCTTCTTCATGACAACGCTCCAGTGCACAAGAATCGAATTGATCAGGCTGCAATTCATTAATGTGGCTTTGAACAACTTAACCATCCCCCTCCACAGTCGCCATCTGGCCCCGGGCGACTTCTTTGTTTCGCAATTTGAAATCACAATTTCGTGGTAAAAGATTAGGCAACCACTGAGGCGTGGCTGAGGGGCCAGTGAGAAGATGTTTTCTGCAAAAGACAGTCTCAAAGACAAATGGGCAAATAGCATCGAGATCCGGGGAGATTATATTGAAAAATGGAATCAATATCACAGCCATTGGCTTCTGTTTTATATCCACTTTATATATCCAGTTAAACAGTTGTATCCGCCAGTAGCAACTACATATGGTTAACAACATCAAAACCTTTATTAATTTTGTTGGGAACATTACATTGTTTAGTTTGTAAAAAAGGTAATTGACATTCATTACGTAGCTAAAATTATGCTGGATTATATCTAATGATGATTAACTGTGAATAGTGCGCATGCTAAATTTCTACGAACAGTATTGTTTTCTAGGTAATAATATTAAAATGAATAGTTTGATACGTTGAACTTACGTTTTGGAATACTTTGATAACCTCATTTTCTTGCGAAATCCATTAACAATTCACCTGCTTATTATCCAGTTATTGGCTGTACATTTATAGTTGTACGTACAGTATAGTTGGGTGTTCTGTGTTTGTTTAGGGAGATATTCTAGGCTAATCAAAATGGACGAACCACATTATGATTATATTTCCGAAACATGTAAAAAGATAAAATACATAAACAGACTAGGCCAAAATCAAGGGAGCAACAGAAAAGGAATTGGCTTACCACAAATTAAGAGTACCAAAGAAAAACCAACTAAACCTAATACTATGTATTGATCAAAACACGTTCCTTGATTCATCATGCTGACCTTTGGTAGACTTCCCTGTCTATCCAACTAACATAAAGTATCTGTCTTTATCTGTAGGTGACGTTGCTTTCTTCATTTGTGAACTGAAATGCCTTATCAAGACAAGAAACAGTTTTGCTGGAACGATATCTAACAAGACACAGCTGATAGCTGCGTAGACAACTATTGAAGGTATTACATTCATGCGCTGTCAACACATTGTGCTCATCAAGACATGGCAAATTACTAGTTAACATTAGTTGAAAGCATTATGTATACTACTTTTTTACATTATTTGTGATATAGATAAGAAAAAATAGATAAAAAACGTAAACAAAATTTAAGGTATAACAATGAGAAGTATGGTACCTTGAAACTTTTATGAACGAGTTGAAAATGCTTCTAATAATCTTGAAATTGAATAACTTAATGTATGACCACGAATGTAGTTAATTGAAATATAGGTTGGTGAGATGAATTGGAATCTTTTAGACTTTTCCAATACACTCAAACAGACATATTACATGCTTACCCTCATTCATTTCTATTATTTTCCCACTTATATTCAAACACGGACATATTATAAGAAATCTTGTACGTACTTAAAACCAAATATCAACAGCAAACGGTCCCTTGAAAAAACGGCAGGCATATTGTAACTATGGTAATTCAAATCTGGTACACGCCTGTTGTTTTTCTAACTGGAACATAGGTTCAAAGATTACCGTTTTCTATTAAGGAAAGGAAAGCAATCTTTAAGCGATAGAGAAAGGCTTTAAATATCCAATTTTAAATTTGTGGTTAATTTGTCAATTTAATTACTAAACTGGACACTAATTGACAGAAATAAACAGAAGCCTAGGTAAAGCATCCCTGGAGAAATGACATTCTAATGAAAACTGTTTAAGGCAAATTGTGAATATAAACAAACACAGTAATTGAGTTTGTGAACAGAAAATTACCAGTACCCATAGTCTGTGCTACCGATTCCGTATTCTACAAGGCTTCCTGGTTGCAACCTTTATATAGTAGGTTACCTCGGATGGTTGATTGACCAATAGAGGAAGATTTTTGATTTGTCGTAGATATAACCCACCTGTTCAAAGGCGCATTGGTTATGTTAATCGTGCGAATAAAATGAAATGACTGATTTAATATGGAGAAGGTAAATTACGAAATTTGTAGTGTCCAAGGGATAAATGTTTTCCAAAAAGAATGTAAATAATAATTTTAGATCGATGCAAAAACACGGAACTATCGAAATGATCATTCTTATTTACGAGAGAAGCGCAGATTAATTAATTGATTAATGTTATCATTATGTCTTTATTCGCCGACTGTGGCTATTTTTATATGCTCCATTTTCATGCTCCATTTACCAGCCTTTTTGCATGTAGCATTTCATTGTCAATGCTCAAAATATATGTATATCTTCTTGCAGAGAAGTTTGTGTCCTGTACAATAAGTCATTGTTTGGCACCGTAACCCAAATATTTATGGAACTAGGGGTAATGTTTTAACAAAGAAACACAACTTCGTGTTATCTAGAAGTTAAGCTACTATCTTCACAGGGAGCCATAGGTGACTCTCTTTGAGGTCCGCACTCGGCCTTTAGAAGCGGGCGACTGTCTTCCTAACGGCAGTTACGAACTGATCTTGGCTGGGAGCGGTCACGTATGGGGCGGATGGACAGAACCCTTGGGAGTTGGATGTTGGATTGGTGAGGTTCATATTCCTTTATTTCTCTGTACCTTTTTGGAGTATGTGATCACTTCCTTTAAAGACTTACACTTTTAACTTTACCTTCCCTCCCATTACTTTATAAGTTCTACTATACCTAACTCGTGTTCTTATTTATTTACTCACTCAAGAAGTGATTAGGGATCATCTAAAGTAATGCGTGCTTGTTGTTTATTCATCCCAATTTAGTCCATCCGTGTCCTGTTCAGCTTCCCTGTAGTGTGTACAGAAATGGTCTATGGTTGAAACTTTACAAGCTCGGAATCGATGGAAAAATTATAAGATTATTTCACTCCATGTACGAGAATGTCAAATCCTGTGTCAAGATAAAAAGCAAAACAAGTCCAACATTTAATTTCAACCTAGGACTGAGAAAAGGTGAAATCTTATCTCCACTTCTCTTCTAATTTTTTATCGAAGATCTGGAACATCATTTACAAGAGGAGAACAATGCCGGGATTAGTCTAGATGGGCTTATGCTATATCTACTGTTATTCTAGATGGGCTTATGCTATATTTACTGTTATTCGCGGACGATATGGTTATACTCAGCGAAACCAACGATGGTCTACAGAGCTGTTTGAACAATCTAGCTTCATATTGCGAATATTGGGGACTCACAGTTAATATCAATAAGACCAAAATATTGATTTTTCGAAATTCTACTCAACCAATCAACTTACATTTTAACTACGGAGGTCAGCAACTGGAAATCGTGAGCGAATTTAATTATCTCGGACTGCTCATATCCTCTAACGGAAAACATAACAAGGCAATTAATGCTCTCGCAGATAAAGGTTACAAAACAGCAAACGCTCTTCTGTCAGAAATAAGGAAGAATAAACTTGATATCCAAACGTCTATTAAACTATTCGACTCATGTGTAGCTCCCCTTTTTAACTAAGGGATTTCAATTTAAAAATGATTAGACTTTATATATCTGAAATCGTCTATAAACAACTTATGTCTAGAACACCGCTTAATTGGCGTTGGGGAGGAAAACTTTTGAAGGCTGCTGTTGTCAGTGAAGGCTTTCCACTGAAGTTGGAATCCTACTGTGTGGCATAAGATATATAGTCAAAAACGTGTTGCACCCCCTGTCTTTTAATAGGGTATTATATTTTCGGTGATTGTGGAAGATAACTGTTTAATCACTAAAAACTTAATGATGGAGAGATTGAAAAGCATTCTATTTACTATGAAGTAGACTGTAAAAGGCCACTTTGACCCTAAGGTATATAAACCATTTTCTCAGGGACTTGAGGTACAAAAACAGTCAGTATTGCGAACTTCAACAGTGCACAACCGTGCATCATACCCCTCACCAGACGTTGAAATCGCGCTTGTGGCAATCACTGCCAGTCCTTGTGGGGATCCCAATCAGTCTATAAGGTCCCAAACATGTTCAAGCGGATTAAGTTCCAGACTCAATGCAGGGCACAAGAGATGTGTTAGGGCATTGGTCTGGATGGCATGGGACGCCTCAAAACCCTACAGCCATCCACAGAGTGCAGAAGGAACCTACTTTCGTCTGACCAGTGAAACTTCTTCCATGATCTTAAATTTCTCTACACCATTCCAGACTTGTGGTTGTTATTGAGTTTTGGTCACTTGATTAATCTTTTGGACTTCAATCCAGCGGCCATGAGTCAATTTCTGACAGTTTGGTGACTGAACAGACGGTGTGGAAGGCATTGGCGTTTTAGGGTTGTACTGGAAGAGGAAGGATACCTTCTTACGAGCTTTAGCAATGATCTATCCTCTCATTGAGGTGATACGTAATCTGCCTGAGGGGTGTGCGATTCTTCACGTCTTTGGTTCGTGCATGTTTTTTGGCTAAACGACTCATGGAAGAGTAATGACGTCCAGTTCTTCTTGCAATTTCATTGACAGAAAGACCCGCTCCGAGAAAACCACTTGCCTCTGATATTCTAGCACCAGCATTCTGGGATACAATGGCCTAAACGGCTTGTGTCAACGTTTTCATAACCAAGAATGAACACAAACCCATACTGCAAATTTCGGAAATCGTGAGAGAAAAGAACACATGCAGATAATCGCATTTGGATGAAGAATATCCCTACTAAAACGTTATAAAATCATACAATTACAAAGCAGATTAATGGCTACAAACAACATCGGGGGATTAGTTTGTGCCGAAATGACTAAACTTGATTGAATGTTTGGATGACGCTACTTTAGGCAAGTTACCAACCAGATAAAATTTCTGTAATGAACAAGTTTAAAGAATGGCGAATGAAGGAAAATTATAAAGGGAGAATGAATATGAGCATTTACCATTTAACAAAACAAAAATCTTAGGAATCAATTAATTATAAAAAATCAAGAATATTTGAGTCTCATATCCAAAAATTACATAAGTTATATTAATAAGCAGTGGAATAGTGTATCATCTCCTTGTTTATAACGTAGCTTTGCCATTTAACGTGAATGACACGGATTGAAAACGTTTTACTGCTCTGTTCCTTAAATGCCAATCTTCTAAATGGTTATCTGTTTTCAACTTTAATTTTTTTTATATGAATTCTAATAATAATAGAAAGGCAATAAAACAAATTCTTATGTGTGTTTATTTTTCCCCCTGCAATTGTGTAACATAATCTTTTTAAGCTGTATAATAAGCTGACATAATACAAAACATTCCAGTAGCTTATTTCAAGATGAATGATTGTAAAAAGGCTACTGAAGTTTTTGGTTCTTAAAATTTAACGTTTCGAATGAGAAGAATGATAAAATGCATGAATTTATGTCAGAGTGTCCATTATTATATGTAAATATTTCAATCATGTGAACAGCCTCAAGAAATAGTATATTATGTTATAGGTTTATTAGGTCGCAAAACTAAGTAATTAGAAATTCCTTTTAATTCAAGTATCTAACATCTACATGTATATGTACAATGTGTACAATGCGACAAGATTGTTTATTTTAGATACATATACAAAAAATCACACATATTAAAATCAAGATTTTAAATTTTTTTGTTTGTTGTGAATGATAGAAAATAAGGCAATGGATCCCACCCATGAAAATATGCAATTACATAATTATCAGTAAGTTTTCAAGTCTGTTGTTTTAGTACAAAAGACTAAAGTTATGGGATATTAAAACACAAACCAAGATCCTCTGAGGAAATAAAAAATCATGAAATTCAACTAAAAAGAGACGTACAGTTTCTTTCGGTTCAGTTTATAACAATCTGTATATGGAGATCAGTGTTTACATTTTGAATTTGTCTTATGTTTATAATTTTCCTTGTACTTTCACTTTGCGCTTAGTCTATAACGTATTGGAACAAATAAAAAAAATTTCGAAAAGAAATCTCTCTATTTACACTGCGATGTGAGCACAGCTTATTTCCCCCAGCCTATAGCCTTAAGTCTCCACGTAAGGTGGATTATATCAATGAGTGAGGATCATATTCAGAAATGCCAGGTCTAAATTTTTGTATTGTATTTGTTTAAGGTTAATTTTTTTAATTTATTTACCTACGCAAATGGAAACGAGACACTTATTTTTACATCCTAAGCTTTGTGAGGCTTTTTTAAGTTACATTTTAAAAAATGAAAATGAAATATTTTTGGCATTTTTGAGCTAAACGTGCAATTTTAAGGAAACAATTTGGACTTACCTCATGTTATTTTGGTTCTTCCATAAGCCACCATACAAATATATGAAGCATAGTCTTTATCACATAAATACCCCATAGGTATCATTTAAATCAAATTTGAATTCTAAGTCGTATAGTCAAATAATTAGGACGGTTTGGTCAATTTTTTATACTTTGGGGTTTAAACGCACAAGACTACACAGGTGTCATTCATAAAAAAATTGAAGTTTCCAAGTCATCAACTTTTCCTGGCGTTTGTAATTGTAATATCAGTCTATCTAAAATACCTCATTAAGGTACACATGTCTACCAGAACTCTGCGATCCAAAGACCAGCTGTTGCTGTCAGTCCCCACAACAAGAACTCGCTTAGCAGAAAGAGCCTTCTCTGTAGCAGGACACAAACTGTGAAACTCTCTTCCCCCAGAGATACGATCATCTCCCGACTACCATAATTTACTTTCGAAATCGGCTAAAGACTTTTCTATTCTCACATTATTTCCATTAATAATTACAGACATCATAAATCACCGCTGAGCAGTTGTATAGTTTGAAGTTAGGCGCTATACAGGTTCACCATTATTATCATTATTATTATTTTTAGCTAAAGTTAGCTTTGATATTTTTTGGAATAACATTTCGATAACAATATATATATTTCCTGTATAAAGCCTAGTAAGTTCAGGGACATATGTATAAACTCTTTCAGTTAACAGTGTTAATTGATTAAGTGGACTGTTTCTCTGATGTGCAGTTAACTATGTTTTAACCATGGTACGAGTTATCGGAATCCAATTAGACTCCTCAAGTAATCGGATTTTGAATGCGTGTAGTTGTTTACTATCTTGTGAGAACGAAACAATAAAAGGTTCTTGAAATATTCGTAACTTTTATTGTAGGAAGTTACTTTAGAATCAGAGCTATATCGTTTCAAGAACATCTGAGAGAAACATATTGTATCTATATTTCATGTATGTTCTTAAAGTTGTTGTTGTAAGTAAGGTTATTAAAGCAAAATGAAAGTGTTAATGTAAGTATTATCAAAGAAAATATAGACTCATTCAGTCAAGCAAAACAATTTTTTTTCTGATTCCTTTTTGAGAATTGTAAGGTACGAATAATGGCTTTTTTTAACTAACATATGTCGGGCCACTTTCCTCATTCTTCCTTGCCAAGTCAGACACAAATGATGACACTAAGTCGCCTCAATCCTTTACTGCTGTCATTGATAGATTATATAGCGATTTTTGGTAACCCTTGTGATCGTCGGTAACCCTTGTGTTCCGATAGGGAATACTTACATCAAAACCACAGTATTTAACAGGAACTGTTACAAATAATAGAATTATAGAATGAAATATCAATCTAAACGAACTTGAGATATTTGTAATGATTAAGATGTTTTTGGAGAACAACATGATGCCATATCTTACCAGGAAGTTCTTCAAACTTGATATTATATTTAACTACCTTAGCTCTAAGTAACCATTAGTGTTACTTACCAGACGTTACTATTGTCTTACATATCAGTTGTCGATGTGAAAATCAATGATGCACTTAATCTATTCTGAATCTACACGCTGACACATTAAACATGATGTTATAAAACTATACTTTTTATCATTCACCTGAGTTCCTTGCTCGTAACAGGTGGATCGAATTCTTAACTTTTATGATATGGTCAGTGCATTTGAACTAAGTGTCTTTAAAAAGGTAACGATCACCAAGTAACCAATATAAATCCTCAAGCAAATTTTGAATAATACTATGCTATGTTGACATCTAAGTCGACCAGCTTGGACAAAATCAACATAATTACTCTAAAAAAAACATCGTCAATCTCGCTAATCACCGATGATGATGGATCATTCCTGTCCAATCGTTTGAACTACCCAATCTGCCTGTAAAAAGAACCAAACCTTCAAAGTAATTATACAGAAAGGCCAGCAACTTTCCCCAGGTGGCAAAGGAGACTATATAAAACATCAAATATCAAACATACTAAAAAAAGAAAAAAAACCTCAATGCAAACAAGAAAGATAACTTATCCAATGCGAGAGGCAAACTTAAAAAAACTGCTCCACCTGGCAAAAAAAAGCGGCACGACTGCACATGGACACGACTGCCTTCACCAACCCTGACCGACATCAACCTTGAATCAGCTTACGAAACACCCAAACTACCGCCTTCGAATTGACCATAAAGTTTTGCTAAAAGAACTCCTTGACAACAATGAGTGAGGCCCAACAATTCACAAGCAACAAGCAACTAGTCTGTTCCATACACCGTCCTCTACAACTCTGTCCAGTACCTCGCTTGCCTCCTCACACCACTAAGATAATCAGCCTCAGCCCTTCATCTCCGATGCTGCTGAATTCTGCTCTGAGATCAACACCATTCCCAATCGACGAAGACTTATCAGCTACGATGTAGGTGACTTATTCTAAAAAAAAGTGATGAAAAGTCGATTTGCACGTTTTGCATAGCGCAGAACTATCGATCGGTGCCAGGATGTGGTCACTGTAGTACACACCAGTCGACTGTAGTACACACAAGTGACCATTTTAAACAATATGAAAGTCCGTTTTGTCACTTATGGTGATTCCTTCCCATATCATAACACACCCACGCCCGAATCTGTCATGCTGTCTGACGTTAACGTTTGCTTTATGCTCATTTACACGCGTTCAAACGAAAACAAGCCTATCAGTTAAATCCAGAGTAAATCTGGACTTATCTGAAAAAATTTCACGTGCCCATCGACTATTACTACAATTTTTACGCTGCCTACACTATTAGCGACTGTTTGCCATGTGCTTGCGAGTTGATGGAGACACAACACGCGGTCGTCGCGCATTCAAATGATTTACACGTTACCTATTTCTAATCGTTTGGTGTGTAACTCGAATTTCTTTAATTTGGAACAATTTTACAGAAAGCTGATTGGCTGTTTGTGCTCGATGTCGCAGGACATGTACGAATGAATCGAGTCTGGGCTTGTGTAGCGCCTCTCAGACGACCTGAATAAGGTGTATCATGAAAATTGTGTGTTTGTTGTTACCGGTTCCAGAGTCTGCTGATCACAGACTGTGACACATCAAGCATGCGCAGAATCCATTTGAAGCGTGCCAATAGTACGTAAACGTTTATCACGTTGTCTGCTTGTTATCATAAGAATCAGCAATCAAACGATGGTAAAATACTCCTTTTCCGGTACAGTGTGTAGTATTTATATCAAGACTTTCAAGCATTGTAATGAAGTAATAAGGTTCCTTGATTAGATGTAACATAGTTGTTATGAAACCTATGTTATACTCTGCTAATCCCACCCCCAAGTAATCCCTAAGTATGTAATAATCATTAATCTGTTGTCAAGTCACAATGTGTTGACAACTGAGTCTGTTGGGTATATAAGACCCAGGTTTGACTTCAAAGTGGAGTTCTCAGCCATTGTCCTGGAGAGAGGGTTGAGTCTCATCCACGGGACTGGGGAGTTGATTCTCAGCCAGCACACGACCATGGGCTAGTGACAGCCACAACCAGCCATGTGATTGAAGACGCGCTGGGGGTCGTGAGGGTGCCTAGGGAAAGTGGGCTGGAAGTGTCAACAGCCAGATCAGTTAAAGAGTAATTGGAGGAAATAAAAGCCAAGAAAATCTACGTCTTGTCTTCTTGTTGAATCTTACGAAGTGTGTGCCTGCTGATCGTGCTACACAGGGGATCCTTTTGGTGCCGTGACCTGGATTCAGCAAAACAGAGGGACTTGGACTGGGTGGTTGGTGAGTACTGATTGTTGTCGACCTTCCCCGCTTCTCTGGGCGACCCTGAGTGTTTGGAATTAAACTTTATTGATAGTGTTAGTTAGGTTAGTGTAACAGTAAGGAGTAGAGGTAAAGAGAACTAACAGAAATCAGGGGTTTAACGGGGAACGTAATACCGATTACTGATTTGCTTTATGAAGATCTGTCAAGCCATGTTTTGGCGGGATCAGCCTGGAAGTAAGAAAATAGTATGGGCTGTTGAAGGGTTACTGTTTCAGGAGTCAAAATGGAAAAAGTTAAGGAAAGGGGTATTAAAAGAAGACTAGAATTAATTGGCAGGGACGATGTAGGTGAATTACATCAGCAAAGATCATGGGGAGGGCTTGAATTAAGATGAAGTTTAGAAATCCTAAAGTCTGAGAGAGTGGTGGACGAGTGGACGGGTACATTATATGGTAAGCCCACGGGTCATCCAATGGGATGGAGCTCAGACCGAGCAGACGGGCATATAATGTTGTAACCCGAGACGAAGCTCCTGCCATAAATTGACTTGAATGGCCTTGATTTACAGACCGGATTAGAGGGATTCTTGTGGATTAGCCCTGGGTCTGAAGGCCAAGGATAGACGAACAAAATCTTATCAAGCAGTAGGTTACGCAACGGTGGGTTTAAGGTTTTCTGAGATGGAACTTATTATGCAACCCTTGTAGAGAAAAACACAACGCAAAGGCTAGAGTTAACTGCAGGCTTTAATTCCTTGAATTAAAGAGATTTCAAGCTTAAATGTAATTATTTGGGACGGTCAGATACATTAGCTCTCTTGGGTTATTTATCCAAGGCAATATGGTAGTAAGGAGCAATGTTGTTCCATGAAACTGTAGATATGCAGCTAGAAGGCTAAGAAAATATTTCACTGTTAAGTTGAGGTTTAGGTACTTGTAAGGTTAAGAGAGGAGAACCCAGAGGAGATAGGGAAACGACAGTTGGTGCCTCCATCCATCAGTGGATGCAATGATGCAGAAAGCCAGCACGACTGTGGGAGATGATCGGTTTGGACCTGTGAGATCGAAAACCCATGGAGAACGTCGGTGTGGGAACAACAGTTGGTCCATCCAGTAACAGTCTGCTAACGCAGGGGACGTGGGGAACGTCAGGAGATGGAATATATCTGCACCTCCATGTAGGATGACCAATGTTCCTGGAAAACAGTGGGAATTCAGCTGTACCCGACGGTGGGCCAGGTTAACCAGGACTGAATCGAGACTCTTCGCATCCTATCTCACCATGTGGGACTTTGTTTCTCCAGTAATGGAAATATATTACATAATTTATTGTTAAATGTTAAAAGGGCGCATTAGTATTTCTAATGTATTGTATTATTGGAATTGGATTGATATATGTTTATAGGCGCGATGATGTATATTCTCTTGTATGTATGATAATATGATGATGTATTTGGGCGCGTAAAAGTGTGTAGATCTTTAACGGAAAATAATTGTTGTAAGTTTGTTATGTACATTTATTTATAGATTTATAATGTTGTTATCCTTGGCTAAACAGACTGAAGAAATCTTTGTCAATATTTCTTGTTTGGTGATGTATAGTACGCCAATGGTACGTAAACGTTTATCACGTTGTCTGCTTGTTTTATGTTATCATAAGAATCAGCAATCAAACGATGGTAAAATACTCCTTTTCCGGTACAGTGTGTAGTATTTATATCAAGACTTTCAAGCATTGTAATGAAGTAATAAGGTTCCTTGATTAGATGTAACATAGTTGTTATGAAACCTATGTTATACTCTGCTAATCCCACCCCCAAGTAATCCCTAAGTATGTAATAATCATTAATCTGTTGTCAAGTCACAATGTGTTGACAACTGAGTCTGTTGGGTATATAAGACCCAGGTTTGACTTCAAAGTGGAGTTCTCAGCCATTGTCCTGGAGAGAGGGTTGAGTCTCATCCACGGGACTGGGGAGTTGATTCTCAGCCAGCACACGACCATGGGCTAGTGACAGCCACAACCAGCCATGTGATTGAAGACGCGCTGGGGGTCGTGAGGGTGCCTAGGGAAAGTGGCTGGAAGTGTCAACAGCCAGATCAGTTAAAGAGTAATTGGAGGAAATAAAAGCCAAGAAAATCTACGTCTCGTCTTCTTGTTGAATCTTACGAAGTGTGTGCCTGCTGATTGTGCTACATAGATCCGATTCGAAGTTTTGTAAAGGTGGAGGAAATTAACCTCTTGAAATGTTTAAACAATGTGTCATACTTTTTCATATAATTAAGAAATAAAATAACTTTCACAATATGTTTCCCAGCAAATTGAGAATAGGTCATCCAACTTGAAAAACACAAATTGTCAAGTTAAAAAACCCAAGATTATTGTTGTCATTGTACACTTTCACGATTCGTACAAATACTTTCAACACATGTTAAAGTTATCGTAGGGCTTTATGATTTCGGAAAATTAACTGTCACTGATATAATCATCCTTGTCAATCTATTTCTATCAATTACTAATATATATCTATAAATATTTATTACGTTTTACAATTTCATTTAGTCATTATTAAAAACGTTCAAGTAGCCATAAAAGAAGTTCGTTACATATATCACTGATTACGATCAATACACGATACATATGACAATTTTGATTAATGATAAGTTACCATTTCAAGCATCATATTTAATTTTAAAAAAAAATTATATTAGAATAAAACTCAACCCTGTTGATTGATTTGAAATATATCAATAACAGGTTGTCCAACTTGTGAATCAAAATAAAGACATCGCTATAACATTAATTGAATTATGAAATATTTCTATCACTACTTTTTAGAAGAAAATTCAAAAAACAACATGTATCGTCTTTTTACCATTTAAATGACAGGTTACATTAACGTCTTAATTATCTTCTTGGCTTGCGAATTATTGGATGATAAAAAAAACCTTTAAAAGAATGTTGTTAAGATTATGATTCAAAATAATTTTGAAATTTCTGAATCTGCAAGATTATCTTATTATTAACAAGGGCATTATTGAGCACAACAAAGTAAAAAGGTGTTTATCATAATGGAAAGAGGTTTAGCCAAATTCAACCGTAGACATCCTTTATTATTTTGATCCACGGGTTTTGGAAAAGTTGAAAAAAGTCAGTTAAGACCGCTTAGCTGACATGTGATATGTCTACTGTCAACATTTTCGTCAATAATTACATACGGGAGTTACTTTTGAAGTAGTCGAAAAAGTGCATCTCGTGTCGAAATATGAACCGAAACTGTCTTAATCAGGATATGATTACACCTTCATACATTCATTCAAACTTGTATAATACATATATTGAAATTATACCAATAAGGTCTGTAATGTAGACAGCACCTTACTTTCATTTTATCATTTGCTATATCAATATTGAGAAGTAGATCTTACCTTCAAATGTTTAAAGAAATCATAGCGGACTTATCTATGAACTCATAAAAAGAGAAGCTAATCTAAGTTAGATAACTCGGCCTAACCTCTTTCTTAATTGAATAACATGTCAATTATTCAAGCGAGGGCACAACCGCATCATAATTCCATTATGCATAATATATGTAGGATGTAAATATCAACAACGAAATATGTCATTACTTCAATTAGATATAAATTGATCATAAAATTTATTTGAACTTTATAGATTTCCTGGGAACTTAAAAATACAAGAGTAAGAACATTCAATGTACAATGAGAAACTACTTTTCCACCATTGTTACAAACGCTTGCCTGATCATATCATAGTGTCATATGTTAGGTGACGAAGCTGGCCAAGTAATCTTTCTGACATCAAAGTCTTTGGTTCTTTGAGCACATTTGAGAATTGATATCACAATTCAGTCTATGCAATGCAATAGATATTTACAATTACTTTGATATGATGTGAAACCAAAGGCATGCGATACTCTAGACAGCATTTGAAGATTTTTGTGTATTCTTTCCCCATTTAATCACGACCATGTATTCAAAATAATTTACGACACAAGTGCTCTAAGAGCGCAAGATCATCCGCCACCTTTACTTTTGATGTGGACTTTACCGTCTGAAGAAGCACGTCAAATGAATGCCCAGTGTATGAAGTATCAGTGAAAATAGAAGACAATTCTGTCTACCAGGAAAGATATGACTAGATATGCTAAAGTACACAGACATCTACGAATGGATAACCTGAATGATGTAATTACCCAGAATATAGATGAATTAGTACTGATATACAAGCTATACAGGTAACTTCACGAGTAAAACAAACTTTATGACTATGTAAAGGTTCTTAAGACACTTTTGCCATATTTTCAATCATTCATTTGATGAAACCTTCAACTTATGCCGAAAGGAAATCTTTCGCAATGGGAACAGAACACGTTATTATAGTAATAAGCAATATTGTTAAAATAATCGATACTCAAAATATATGAAATACACGTAATAATATACCTTATCTCTCGCAAATAGACTATAGGACTGATAACCGCCATTTCGTCAAATAAACGCCTAACAGCTGTATTAGACGGATGTAGTTCAGGTAGTTCGAATTATTTCATTAACATTAGCAGAATGTGCATCTATTTGAATTTAACATATCAAATCAAATATTTTACAAGGTCTTGATAGTTTACCAATTCAAACTTGATATTTTGATAGTTCAAATATTATGCCCTTGTCTAAATAACGGTACATGAATACAATTAACTTGTGTTATCCAATGTTGACGTCTCCCCCAGGGGAGGTGGTTGTGGAGGTTTATGGCAAAAGTTAGTACATTAAAAATTTGAGATTTGTGGGAAACGTATGAAGAAACTTGCAGGTGACATTGTGAGGAATTTGAGATATATGTTGAGGCCAGGAGCGATGTCGTCTTTTTGAGAACGTTAACAAAATGGCGTATGTTAATCCTATATTCTACTGGTATTTGGAAGAGGATATTAGAATCTGTATCTAATATACTTTGAATATTGATTATTCTCAAACTCCTATTTGTCAAACCTTTTCAGTGATTTTTATAATGAGGAAATGCTAGCTGGTGATGAAAAGGATACTGCGTATCTCTGTCTCTCTTAAATCGGTATAGGCAATGGAATTGATTATAGCCTAATTTTATTTTTAAAATGACGTTCTGACAGCAGCAAGTAATTTTGTATTCAAAAAGTCGAATTGGCATCCGTTTGTTATTAGATTAGTATACGGTTATTGTAAAAGCTTATTTGTAAACTTAGACCCTTTTATCTTAAGAAAGTTACTGTAATTCCATTTCTTATTTGATAAACCATTAAAGAAGGCAAAACAGCAGGGGACACTGTCAAGTGTGTCTAAAGATGTGAAATCTGAGCTCAGGAGGTCGATGCTCGGCTGTGAGGTCCACAGTATCAAGTTGATGATCGATCGTATTTAATGTTGAGTTGCGATTGTGTGTTGTTTCAGACAAATCATATAATGTTTATAACGGTATAACCATATAGGCATGTTTTGTGAAATTTAGTATTGACTCGCTGCTTAAACATCCCTCTCGGATGTATTAATGACATTTGGAATGATGATTTGGAGGATTTGAGAAGTGCTTCTAATCTTGAGATCTGAAGTATTGGCTTACTGCTATTGATGTAACTATTTTTGTTGAAATGGTCGAATCATGGTGATGGACGTTGAAACAGCAGCATCGGGAATAACTAGTGAATGTGAATTGTATGTTGATGGTGAAATAATGATATAGTTGACGACGATGTGGAGAACTAATGGACTGATTGATTGTGAAACGATTCAGTGTTTAAGTGCAATATAGACTGGAAACTTGTGTCATAAATATATAGAACGTCATACTAGTGCATTTTGATGTTTTGTATTGATCGAGAAGATGTCATGGGAGCAGAGAAACAACGAGTTCGAAGAACGAGTTGTTTCTCTGCTCCCATGACATCTTCGAGTTCAATACAAAACATCAAAATGCACTAGTATGACGTTCTATATTTATTATATACCCGATCTTAATTAATAAAGCAAATCACTTTGTGATTTATACAAATGAAAGGTTGCGTAGCGATACACATTTTCACGCCATACATACTTCCGCGTTGAGGTTACCTTGACACTGGTATTAGTACGCCGATGACCGAATAACGCAATTGACCTGAATGCCACATTCCTCCGCATGACGTCAAGTATAGCAAGTCCGACTTTCACATCTTACAATAACAATAAATAGATTAAAAAACCCACAATATTTTGATCAAATTCAGAATTGATTTAATATGATAAAGCATAAATCAAACAATAATCAAGCTATTTTGTTTATAAACAGTCGTGTAGAAATCAGTAACTTTCTAAGTTCAAGGTCATTTTCCAAATTCTCGAATACGTTGTCGTGCTCGAGCCGTCAGTGTCGGAGTCAATGTTGGAGATAACACGTCTACGCTTTCGCTGCTGATTTTCAAGGTTCATGGAATTTGTTTGAGATGACAAGTTGAAATTTATGTTGAGAGTGCCACCGTAAATGTGGCTGTTGCTGAATAACCGAGATGTCATTCCGTAAAGTTATGGACCGTGTTTTGGCTAATCTGACTGTTTTTAGGTGTGCGTTCAAGAGATTTTGAAACTGATTGCATGTGAGAAGTGTCACTAGAGGAATTGTCAACGGGAACAAGAGAAATTTCTTTAGCACCAGTAAGGATGTTTAATAAGAGCTTTAGTGCAACTCTCGCAAACTGGGAATCCCAATGACCTAAATTTATATCTTTAAATAGCTGCTTCGGGAAATCCGGGAAGTCCCAATTAAGGTTAAGAAAAAGTAGAACCGGCAGGCGTGCAATACGGATTCTCGAGTGCAATACGGAATTTGAAGACGTATTCCGTATTGCACCCTTGTATTACTATCCTAAGTTTACATGGGTATATAATAAAAGCTTTTATGTACTGTTTATTATTCATCATTTGAAACAGAATGCCACAGTTCTTCTTTTATGTTTTCGCAATAACAATTTTATATGTTATTCCAAATGACAAAATATCTAAATTATTTTTATATTGTTGAAACACATAACTTAAATTAATATGTTTTAAACAATTTTGATAATTGTCATTTCAAATAGCTAAACATGAAATTAAATTTATGCAAAATGTTGATGAAACTTTCCATAACTTGCATGAGTTCAACAGCCTGGAAATGTTTCTTTACATGAGTCCAGTAGTGTCCTTTGTCACTGATAACAATACCTCTTTTTAATTATATAAAGATAGATAAATCATATAGTCAGGGTAGGAGAGGGGTGGAGGGGGGGGGGGGGGGGGGGGGGGGGGGCAAGGGTTCTGCCAAGAGATCCTTAACTAAATGAATGAACATTTAAAATCTTATGAATAATATCTATTTATAACATAAATTATGTGTAATGATGGTAGATGAAAATATAGATGAATACATAAACACTTGACTCTAACTTAATTATCCTAGTCCTAATATCTTGGTTTTTATCTTGTCAAATATATGATCCTGGGTTCATTTCCTTCCTCTACATGTTTCATCGAGAATTGTATACACATTTTGAGCAATCATAGATATATAGATAGATGGATATTCTGTGCCGGAATGAGCGGTTTTTAAAATGGTTAATGTTTGGTAGAACTGAGACAACCTAAACACAGTATTTCACATCTTGTCAAATATATGTACAAGCGAAGAGAATTTGGATTGTAACGAGTCATGAAGTAAGCTATGTTGGTCATCAGCCCAAGGGAAGAGGCTGATTTCCTCCACCATTCGAACCTTGTCTCGTCAGATCCTATATCTCCAGGAACGATCTAATCACGGAAGCTTATTACCCTACAGCAATTACAATCCTAAATTGGCTAAATTGATACTGAGGCCAGATGAACAGAGAACTTGCCTAGGAGGGTTTTATCACTGTATCAATCATTTATATATCAAGTAAGAGTAAGACAAATATTATTAAGATTTATACACAGCTTTTTTAACTTTCTTAAAGATGTTGGGTGAATCCCTTGTGTTTTCTGATATCAAAAATATATTTCAAATTGATTTAAATAGGACGTTTATCCGATATCATTCTTCAACAGTTTTCAGTGAAAGAATACATCTCTTACCATTAAACTGTCATTAGGCATCTTAAATAGTGAAGTTAAGCATCGTGACGAAATCAGCATAAATACGTTATTAAGATATTGTTACGTCATTGCATTATTATAAGTCTTCTCAGTAATGCCAAAGCTTTGTGGTGTCATTAACTGATAATTATATCACTACGGGAGGTACATGTATATCTCCTGTGAAATGACGTTTTGAACGATTATACTACTGATTAGATTGTGTTCGTGCTTGGTAATTTGGTTTGATTTATTGATACAATTATTAAACAATAAATTAATCTACACATTGTAAGCCCAATCTTCAGGAAATTGTTATGATTACAGTATTAGTCTAAGGTAATTCCTGTCTTATCAAATCATTAAACTGATTGTATAAAGCGAACTTATTTCAAGGCATGATCAATAGGACAGCCTTGTATCGATCAGAGAATTCACTTTCCTAGCCCATTAACATTCAATTATCCACGTTAAACATACCAGCAGGCGCATAACATAGCAGGAATAACGTCCAAGATATTTCAGTATCAAGTGGAATTGCTTGTGATATCATCAGACTATTTCTCTGTGATTGCAATATTGGAATGTTGTTTAATCGACTGTACCTCATCGATCTACTAGAAGTCAGACGAGACTAATACAACTATCATGTCAGAATGCCTTTCCCATTCTTTCCTTTGATTTAATAAGATTTTAGTTTCAATATTGAAATATTCTACGATTTTGAAGAGTGTTTTCATTGCAAACACAATGGACTATTAAAAAAGAGAATTAACCATTAAATTTTAAATTCTTAAAATGCATTAATATTTGCAATGAGGTCCGAGTATGGCTATGATAACAATCAAATCTCAATCCAATGTGATGTGTTGCTTGTCAACTTACATAATTTTCGTTTTGCTTTGATAAATATTTACATTCATTGAGTAATCATCATTCATTGACTTTTGTGAACATATGATTAAAGAAAGCTTACGA
Source organism: Phorcus lineatus (assembly GCA_921293015.1). Taxonomy (NCBI): domain Eukaryota; kingdom Metazoa; phylum Mollusca; class Gastropoda; order Trochida; family Trochidae; genus Phorcus; species Phorcus lineatus. Next base: position 66,993,824 of record OV121082.1, on the reverse strand, counting down.
AAATGAGACGTGCATCACAACATTATCAAATAACATAACAATTACCCTTGTGACCTGACCCTGTTGGTCCAGTTATGCTCATTTAGAACAGTTTTCTACTGCAGACAAAGTTGTCAAGTCCCTGGAGGGATTCAAACCACGAAGCCGAGCGTGCTAAACACTATGATATCCGCCCCATCCCGCAAAAGACTAATATTGAAGTAGAAGAGATAACGACAATGAAATGGTTACACTTGAGTTTCTAGGAGACTTTACTTTATGGAGACTTTTACAGAGAAATTATTTAGTGATGTCTACCATCGTTTCTGGTTCTTTTCATGACATTAAAGATCTTTTGAAAGCGCATTCACGCCTTAAATGTCAAACGGTTAAACTAGATTTCATGGTCACTCGTAACGATGTGATATTACGGACAAACGGATTCCTTATTTATTATCGGTTAAGAACGTTCTTTCTGAAAGCTTCTCGCTTTTAAAGCCAATGAAACGTATTTGTTTGAAAGATGACTAGGAATATTTCCTTTCATTCCAGAAGGTCAAAGACTTTCTAAGTAATGTGTCTATTAATACGGTCACAAAGTGAGAGGTTTGAATTAAAGATGAAAAAAACCCCTAAAACCTAAAATACTTGGAGGTCTGTCGATATATGTTATTAGTTTAGTTGAGAGTTTTTTTATCAGCACAAAAATTAAGTAAAGGCAGCTTGTGTACTTTATGAACAAAATAACAATACTTTGAGAACAAGATCTAAACTTCTGATGCTGCCCACAAAAGCATCACGAATAGCCTGATATCCAGTTGAAGAAATCCCAAAGACTCCATTGCTTCCGTTTAATAAGAAGTTTTAATCCAAAAGGATATGAGTGATTGCAGTCCTGAATTTTAACTTCTCTCAGACCGTTTGGGCATTACCATTCGTTATAAGTCTTGCGGACATGAGGAAAATGGATTGTTAATCGATCTTGTTCCCTGAGCTTTAAGATTTAAATTGATCTTATTTTAACATGGTTGTTTTCTCTTTTGCACGAAGCACTCTGCCATCTATCTAATCAAACGGTTCATGAACACACCATTGAAAACTTGACTTCAACAAGGACAAAATCGTTCACCCCCGTCTGTGACATGTTGAGAAAATATGGTCAACATGGAAACAGATAATCTTGAAATCCACTATCAAGGAGATAATTTCGAAAATTGATATGAAAAGGGACGATCTCTGCAATACAATCACATCAATTCTAATACCTGCAACCTTCCGGTTGTGAACAGCAATAAAGTTTGAATGATTGACCTTAGGACACGTGGTTGGATATTACTTATTTCTAGATACAATGTCTACGTTGTGGAAATGTGATTCAAATCTTGACATATATCCCATTGTGGTTTCTGCAAGGACCATATAGAAATAACTGTTAATTTATCACCAGAATTTGTTAATTTGTGCCAATGATTGTTATCAGGAGAAAGACATTGCCAAAAGAAAGAATAGACTCTAAGTCAAGGTCTGTATCTTTACCATGGTCTTACTTCTTTTTGTCTACGAAACAAGATTGAGTCCGTTACATTGACTTAAACAAGTGAGATAAGAATCATGTTCATCATAATTGAGCCAGAAGTATATCGCTTAAGTATTATAATCCATCAGTCTTTTTCTATCTCGGTCAGGGGTAAAGAAATTAAATTCATCATATTTAATTATTCAACAGTGAAATTAACACATTGTAAGAAGTTACTATTGTAGAAATCATTAAAGTTCGTGCTAATTAAGCTTGCTCACTATATTCAGTTCAATATCAGCAGTAACAATTCAGCATCATGTTAGCTACATAATAAATGTCAAATTCGATTTTTACAATATTAACAACACAATACTTCCCAAAACTCTAACAAAGGTTAACGTTTTAATGCAGTTAACTATATGTAGCTGCAATTAATGATAATAATAATAATAAAGTAAATTTATAAAGCGCATAAACTCCAGGCACTCAGTGTCTGCTCATAGCGCTGACATACAAATTTAAAGTCACTGCAGAATAGATGGGGGTTTGGGGCGTAGGATTACAGACTGTGGAATTTTTTAAAGAGATAGGTTTTCAAGGAACTTTGAAATACAGCCAAAGATTCAGAATTCTTGATTTTAATGGGTAAGTCATTCCACAGAGTTGGAGCCATGAAGGCAAATGACCTCTGTCAAAATTTTCTGAGGCGTGTTTTGGGGACTTTGAGGAGGAATTGATCAGCTGATCGCAGTGTTCTGGGGGGTTCGTATCTCTCAATGAGTTCAGTGAGATATGAAGGGGCAGTCCGGTGTACACAGTCAGAACTTTGTACTGGACTCGTGCTTGGACTGGGAGCCAATGGAGGGAGGTTAGCACCGGGGTGATATGTGCAGACTTCTTTGTTCTCGTAACTATTCGTAATTATACTGTATTTAACGTAGATTGTTACGAGTCATGAAACAAGAGAAAGAAACAAGAGATGTCACCAGCCCACGAGAAGAGGTTGATTTCTTCAATCATTACAAATCTTTTCTTGTCAGATCTGGTATCTCTAAGAACAATCTAATCAAGGAAGCTTATTGTTTCCAGGCAATCAAAATGATTAAGTGGTAAACTTGAGACTTTGTCTCGATGCCCACTTTACGTACAAGGAATAGTTTACATTTATTCAAATATGAAGATAAAACAAACAAAAGAAAAGACAAATCGAAAAGTGACTGTTAAGATTTCTATATTCATATTTAAGCAGATTATATGACATGGAAGTCATCCAAAGAAAGATCAGATCTATACAGAAAGTCAGACTCAAATCATGAATGGTATTCATCCGACAATTCACATCTTAGCTCCGGCATCATTCAATGTACCCCTAGGGGGTGTTTACATTCGAGCAAGTGCAACATGGGCAACGTCTGTCTACCTGTCTGAATGTCTAATGACGTTGCTTCAAATGTACCATACAAACCGATTGAGTATTGTGAATCCACAAGCGTGGTGATGACGTCTTAAGCTGTCCAATTTCAAAGTTGAATTAACTTGTTGAGTTTGCATGAGACTATTGCTGTATGATTTCTAGTTTGATCTCTAGAACTTGTGCAAATTGAATTTAGGGAATGGAGTTTAATCGATTGTGTCTCAACCGCTACAAATCAGGCTGGATTGGACCAAGAACTATGAAGACTTTCCAAAACTTTCATTTTAGTTAATCAAAATGAGTTCAGTATTGAAATATCGTGTGACATAGTGGAATCTTTTCATTGAAGTTCACATTTTGAAAGTATAGATTAAATGATACTATAAAACCATATTACCGTCCGTTTACAGAGTACATTGTTTAACTGTTTAATAATTATATGTCAGTCTTGAATATGTCTATGAGATCATGTCTATGATATGTTTCTGACATAATCAAAAGTAAAGGTCAATTTCACATTTACGTTATGACTCTATAATTTCTATTATCATTTTTCATTGTATCAGACTCATACATTATATCTTTCGTGACGTTAAACTGATGCTTCATATATGTTTAGAGATGAGAATCTGATTGTTTCGTCTGATTAAAAATCAGGTCTGTGCCTAATCATCATGATTAATATGAAATTGTCTTAGCCCGGAGCTTCAAATTCAACATTTGGTCATTCAGTTATACCACCAAAGTAGTTTTGTTATAAGAAACCTTTGTCGTAGCCACGTTAATTGACACTTGTATTGGTGTGATGATTTGCAAATGTAACTTTTCACATACAACAATCTATTTCATAAATGTCTGTCGCAAGAATTATAACTTTCGATGGTATGAATAGATCCCTAATCTGCTAACTTCTTCAATATTCACTCTGAGAGTTATTGTAGATGTAGACATATAAGCGTCTCATGTTGTCAATGGTGTTTTCTTATCCAACTGTTTTAAGTCTGTAAGTGAAAAGTATGAAGCCAATGGATTCGATTTAATGTGTCAGCGTTTTTCCATGGGTTGTTAAGATTCTCAGAAAAGCTTAGATGTATCATCGATAACTGGTAAATATGATCATACTGGTGTTTGGAAAGTAACAGTTATGGTAACTTAGAGTTAAAGAATCAAATCTATTACACAATTTGAAGAACTTCCAGGTAGGATATTGACTTATTGTTCTTCATATTTAATTTAGATTGCTATTTTATGTTTATGTTTCTATTATTTGTAACAGTTCCAGTTAACTACTATGGTTTTGATGTAAAATTTCCCTGTCGGAACACAAGGGTTACCAACCATCGTTGTATAATCAACAAGAATTGAATAAACAGAAAAAGCTAAATTCTGTTACGGAGGTGAGGTGAGGTAAGTTGGTGTTTAACGCCGCTTTCAAGATTATTTCACTTATATCGCGGCTGCTAGTATTATTGCAGTGAGAAAGCCCGCTATGCTATGCATTGCGGTGAAACCTGCGAGCATCGGCTGGAACTAGCAAACCATGGGTGGTACTGCGCTGAAATTCAGTGTAGCATTGCACCCAAACCTGACTGCGTGTAGAACAGTTCTCTATTGCAGACAAAGTTGCCGAGCCCCTGGCGGGATTCGAACCACGGACCTCTTGATCCGAAGCCGAACGCGCTAACCACTGCGCTATCCCGCCCCCTTCTGTTACGGAGCATTAATAAAAAATTATACGACTTTGCAACTTAAAAACCAAAATTATTTGCGATGAATATTACTCGTGAAGTTTTTTTGTGATTAAAAAGGGTTAAAACTCTATCTCGCCGTGATTTCATCTTTTATTTTGACAAAAGATATTCCATTTTCAAGACTTTGTTTTTTTTTCAAAGCATTACCTCAAAACTATTAGACTATACAGCTGCCTACCTAAAGTTTGTTCACATACCTGCGTATCGTAGTGCAAATATCATGTAATTTGGCATGTGTTTGAGACATCGTGTCATTGCGAAAAAGAAACGGATAATTTTAAATTTTCAATACAGAAGAGAAAATCCATTGTACCTTAACGCAACCGTATGCCATATCCAAAAGTTAACCGTTTTTGACAGGTCACTGAAGTGACCAAGGGTCAAATTTTCGAAAACAGTAAATTTTATTTTCCCCTACAAAATCCTTTAAAAATTATCAACCGCTTTAAAAACAAGTTACGTTTGTTAGTTTGCATGAAGTTAATATGAAATTGCTGATATTTTTCTCAGAAAGTCGAAATTGAATATTTAAATCGAAATTTAAGGAAATCGGAATTTAGAAAATGTAACCCCTTCTGTCTATTTAATCGTGCCAAAATTCGAATTTTACCACGAGAGACCAGACAATCCAACAATAAGTTAAAAAATGGGTATTTTACACATTGAAAATTGGAGATCCCATGTTATTTTATTGACGTTCAAACCAAACCCAAATTACATGATATTTGCACTAAGATACAGTAGTAAGTGAAAAAACTTTTGATATGCAGCTGTATGACTATATAAAAAAATTGGTAATCATGATACACATTGGAGGTCACCTGTCTTTTAGTGAATAACTATCAATAATGCAGTTTATTGTTTTATATGATCTTGCCGTACCCGAAAATTTTCCAAACATGTGACATCATCTTCTTTCATTTATCGAATGACCCTTACGTAACCAAGAGACTGTAATGCTACAGACACTGGAGAATGAGCTGTACTCACTTTTGCATTGTAAATAGCAAGCTTTCTTGGTATGGCATATTTGTATTGGTTCCAAACAAATTTATTTATCATTTTTTGTTCACATAGATTAGAGAGTTAGAGCATATAAAATGTTAAATAACAACAAAATCTAACAATATTTGGAGGTTGTTTGGAGAGTTATCGTTCTCTCATATTATGAATCTTCTTAAGAAGCACAAGTGAACAGTACCTTTTTTTGAAAATCCCCTCACTGTCGATAAAAATTCTCAACATAAGTAACATAGATGACCCTATTACTTGCTTAGACAGAATTAAATTAAAGTTGTGTGATACTTGAAAAATCTAAGATTCAATCAGCCTTTATTTCAACCGAAGTACAATTATTATAGTACATTTACACAAATAGTTGGAATTTACATGAGTTGACCTTTTGCATTAGGGTAAAATGTGGCCAATAGTTCCTTAAATTGTGGATAATCATAGCACGATTGTGTAATGTGTGTATCATTATTGTAAATATAGGTAAATATTTTGCCGAAGATGCTCAGAAGGGTGACTGCTCTATAAATGTTCATATTTCGTTAACTTCCTTGTTTATTGATCGGAACAATAATCCCAAAAAACCATGATTCATAGAATTTTCCATTGTCTAAAAAAAACAATGAATATTAATTCCAAATATTGTAGCAAAATATAGGAATTTTTAAAGGGAGTTTACCCTCTAAACCCGGAACTTTATAACATCTAAGATTGGTTGTGCTATCCAGAATTTCGTTTTCCTTATAGGTAACTATAAAATCTCATTGACAAACTGCATATCTACCTTTAAAACATGCCTGCTGCTTTCATTTACAATTTGAACTATACTTGTTTCTAAAATTATGGCTCTCACGAAGATTCTCAAGTTGCTTTGTTTCCTAAAATGGTTTAAAGATCTACACCTATCTGTATTCAAGTGATCACATTTTGAGTCAAACCATTTACTTTATCATGAATTTCCAACACTAGCCTCGTTCCTATTTTTTCAAAGTTATTTCATTGTTGAATCAAGAGATTCGAAGTAAGTTTGTATTTTACACTCCACATACGAAAGTTAAATTATTTAACAAGTTAATTTTAAATCCTTATGCAGTTGATGATATAACTTGCAAAGATGCCAAAGTTATTCATATCTCATATCTGCAGTTTTTCTCTCCTTCTCTGGCTTTCGCTTTTCTGAAATGAAATTGAATTAGTTACTCAATGAAAATAACTATTACCCTTCAGAAATGTAGTCTTGTCCCTTTCTATGGAACTTTAAACACTGAAGCAAATATCGTATAAATCTTGTTCCATATTTAAAACATTATAAACAAGCTATCAGTAAAGGATGTTGAATTTTTAAAGTAGATTTGTTCATTCTTCTGTAACTCAGTTCGACAGAAACGCATTTGTGTCATTGGTCATCCTATCAATGAACCCGAGAGTATTAATTACATATCTACATCTTAAGGGCTTTCGATAAAAAGTTTCGTTTTGCATTTTTTGCAGTGACCATGTTCTATGATAACAGCTCAATTGTCATTTTTAACGATTTTATGAAAGGTTAGAATTTCCAATACATTTAAATACATGTCCTATAAAGTATTTCTACTCTCTATGCACTTACTAAAATTAATGTTTCCTGTGGAATTTGAAACATACTTACTTTGATGTTGACAGGTTTCATTATCTGGATGAACATTATGAAATTGCGTTTTGAAATCCAAAACACACAAAAATATCTCTATTACATTGATTGTATCTCACATTTGAAATATAATATTTAAATTTTCAAATAGCTTGAAAACGCTACAGACGTATTTCAGCAACTTTTGAAGGCAATTCGGGAATATAAATCTAAAGGGGATGTAGCAGTTCTTAAAAAATAGATTTCTTCCAATTTTCCCAACTGAATATATGTATATGACAATCTGTCAAACACTTAATTTCTCAACCCAGATATTTGAAGTCGAAGTCAATATTATCAACCAAAAACTGCCGTCAGCCAGTTAAGTGTGACAACGTTTTTAATAGTCTAAGGTAGGGAAATGGATTCGCGAAGCTAAACCGCACATATTCTGTTCGTTTGGGAAAATATTGCCTTTAATTATTATTATAAATGTGTTTGTAAGATAACTACGTTTATCAAATAAAACGTGCTACTGGCCCTTAAAATTGTTTGCTTAATGTCAAAAGCTATCAAAAGAGTCGTTTCATTTCAGGGAATTGACTGTGCTAATATAACTTATTTGAAGAACGAAACATTGGGGTCGTTAATGTTTAATAAACCAGCATGTATGTAAATAGGACGCGTAACTGCGGCTGCTATACTGCTAATTGTCGTACGTCTGTCATTTCTGGTTAAAATTTAAGCTAAAAGATGAAATTAGATTTCATGTCCGCAATCATGTTATTTGATATTTCGAGATGGTTATTTGGATATTTGCTATAAACATGAAATATGTCCAAAACGTAACTAACACCCGTAACTTTCAGGTAATTTCAGACCATGTTTCTAAAATAAAGCATGCTTGTTGCATAGTTCATGTTCATGTAGTTGCTAGTTAATTGAATCAGACACTTACCCACGTATGTATCGAAGGAATGAATAGTAACATTTCGTTTATTCAGTGAGGGTTTTTCTCACAATTCACAAAGTATGAATTTCTTGTTACTTTGCTTACACATATATTGGTCACTCTGCCATCAATTCACAAGCGTCTGATTTCCATCATTCTACTGACTCGAAACGTTACATTATTAGAACCAGAAAAAGCTTCGGTAGACATTTTACAATCACATCTCTTGAAATATTAAAGCATTTCACAATAGTTTATCATCAAATGAAGGTTAGGGGAATGTTTTGTTTTATGCCGCCACGATTCATATAAAGAAGGTCTTTTGTGAAAGCTAACAGGGTATAAAATGGAAACATAAGAAACATTTGTATTGATTAATCGTAGAATTTATATCAAGGTTTTGAAGCTAAACTAAATGGTCATTTAGATGATTGGCATTCTAGGAACAGAGCAGTAAAACCTTTTCCAATTTAAAGTGTTGCTTTTATCCAAGTCATATTATCAAAAAGGGACATTCACGTTAATTTGCAAAGGAGGGTTATAAACAAGGAGAGAATATACTAGTAACCGGGGATGCGAGACACAAAATATTCCTGATTTTGTAATTGATTAATTATAACGAATTTTATAAGGTCCATGGCTCTAGTTATTCTTTAAACATTTGAAGTTCAGAAACTTAATGAATTCAAGTTTCAATTTATTGCTGCTTAGAGTTGTTTGAGTGACGTTACATATCGTACAGAGCAAGAACGTACGGTAGGATCAACCGATTTAAGATGAAATCCAAGCCATATATCACATCACACAGAAGGATTCACGCTCCAGGAATACCCTTCATTGAAGGCAGCAGATTCATGTTTTCCTCACAAACGCCGATTAGCGGTGTTTTAAAGATAAAAGTTATTCATCAACTAATTTCAGTTCTCAAAGTCTAGTCATAGTTAAATTGAAATCATTATACCCACATGTGGCTCTGGGAACGAGGATCGATATCGATATTTAATGAGAAATGATGAAATGCATGACTTATAGGAAACTGCTGTGAAAGGTTTGAATATCCGAGCGCAAGATAGTAGAATAACTTCTTTTTACCAAATCTGTTCTATTTCAATCACATCAAATATCAAGAAAAAGGAACAGTCTGTTTTGAATAGGTGATTTACAAGTGTTTCATGAACTTAACATTGCTAGAATAATTTGGAACAATTGCAGTTAGGAAAAAAATAATATGTACATATATGGACATTATTCCACTACTTTTTTCATCCACATCGGTTCTATTAATCTGAATTGAATTTTTATATTCGGTTAAATAAAAGATAACTGAGTTTAAACTATAAATGTCTTGATAAAAGGAAAAATTTTTGCTACAGCAAATAACGGATTTGCATTACTAAAGGAGTATATTCAATTCAACTACTTTATACTAATAATTACTTCTACTTAATCTGCCAGTAATTGTAAACACAATTTATATCTTGAGGAAATGTTTTGTCATGCATTCGTTGAAAGAAGGCCATGACAGCCAAGGGGCAGATATATTTTATAAGTCCTGAACTCAGAGGACAAAACGTTCATTTTAATTAAAACAAAGTTACGTAAACAATAGGATAGTTTTGTTTTCGTAATTTGCTGACACGTGTCTCCAATAGTTGACTTATTTACAGAAAGTCTCCAATAGTTTAGGAAACAGGATCAACAACTGTTCCTGTATTTAAAACAAAAGCTCAGAAATCTAAGCGAAAAATATAATTTTGCTAACCCTATTTGGTAAATAATACCATCTCATTGCAACTAACATGGAAATGCATACACAAATCTAAGCAACCATTTTTATTCATTCATTACGTATTCACTTATTTTTGTAACATTTCATGATAAATGTAAGTAATCATTTTTATACGATATATGAAAATGTCCCCATGTTAGGAAGATGAATTATATGTGCAAATCAACATTGTTCCGATAAAAATCTGGTATTATCATCTTCAATATGACAAAATTGACATTCTTTTCTACTAATTATAGAAAAAGTATTTCATAATTACGATTAAAATGTACAAATCCGATGGGCGCTTCAATATGTGATAATAATGTTGCCTTGGTTGAGTGATACAATGTTCATCCGTTAATGAGTTTATAATACCCCAATTTTGAAATGTCACTTCAAAGTTATTTTATCATAATCAGAAATTCTCAAGGTTTTTCTAAAAGTGCTAGAACTGGATATCGAGTTTGGCCGTCCTAAAAACCCATCATCATGTCCTTATCAATAGTGTATATAATTTGAAGATAATAGGTCCTCAGAAAATGATGTTTTATCCTAAATTCAAGTCTGTGCTCCTCATTATGAATGTCTTAGGTCTCTCGTGTTTTTATAACTTTAAAAATTATATATACTACATTATTATCTTATTATATGTCAAAACCTAAAATATGGGATACTTTCTCATAGTTTGATGTCCTTTTCAAATACGGGCTTTGTTTCATGAGGATTTGTTGATTTTTTTAAATCAACAATAAACTCTAATAAAGGAATATTGATCTCCCAAAATTCAGTTAAATTACTGATACATTTACCATGGTTGAACTAAGCAACGAATTTAAGGAGAAACATTCAAATTAATCAATGACCATTTTGATAATCATATACTCTGACAAAATATCAACATAGTTTCGACGAAATTTGATAATCAAATTATTATCAAATACAAGATTTTGTAAAAGGTATTGGCTTAACATTATTTTATCATTTAAATATGAATACGCTTGCATTGTGATTTTGCCATATAATCATTCGGAAAAATGTCTAATAGTATAACATTGGAAATGGTTTTCTCCGTTTTTAGAATATAAAGTTTACTTACCTTGACTAAAATACCAATTAATCTTATATGTCTTTCACTATAGAAGAGGATGGATAAAACAAACAATCATGAAATAAATAAAGCGCAAAATTCGCCTTTAGTTGTGCACGTGATAAGATGTGTTGTGGCGATCATTCGAGCCGCAAAGACATGTTTCCTTAAACTTGAGTTGGAGAATGTCCTCAAATTGGCCATTTACGGCCTCAAACATGCTCCACATGCAAAACTAATGGCCAGTTTGAGGACATTATCCTACATTTAACAAAACTTAGTACAGTATTGAAATATCATGTTACAAAGTAGAAGCGTGTTATTAAAGTACACGTGAGAGTATCAAATAGTGTTGAACACCATATTCCTGGCCATTTTAAGAATATTCCTTAAACCCTGTTACAATATTTCAGTGTGCTGATATAGCCTGTATTAAGAGTATGTCAGAGTTTAGGCAAAAGAGGTCAACTACATGCATCCATTATCTCTCTCTCTCTCTCTCTATCTCTCTCTCTCTCTCTATCTCTCTCTCTCTCTCTCTCTCTCTCTCTCTCTCTCTCTCTCTCTCTCTCTCTATCTATTATTTCAATCTTAATTGTACAACACCAAAACATTGTCTACAATACAGGAAGGCAGCGTTCATAAACCACTTTGTCCTTACAGTATATATAAATCAAACGTTTTGATGAAGATGAACTCCTGTAGTTGTAGCAGATAGAATATAGATTTCATTTAGTTGTAATAGCGCACTGGCTTAGACCCTGCGCGAACTCTACACTTCAAATCTGACCTTATAAGAGATTGCGGACATGTGATAAGACCAGTATGTAATAGAATGCACTACAGTATTAGTTGTTTAGACGCTCAATTTAATGTTGGTCTACTTCAATTTTGACATCTTTTTTTAAAATATGCTTGATGCGTCAGCAAGGCAAGGATCTCTACTGTACTACGATATTGCAATGAAAGTATCCTATTTTGAAGAAGCTTGGTTCAGATACACTAAACCATAATATAAAAGTTCAGTATCTTATCCATTTGTTACAAACTAGGAACTCAGGTGGCAGTGAGATTCGCAACAACTTTCTATGAACGATAACACAAATATTTTTATAAGGAAATAGGTTAATCATCAATGTTGACGTATCAGCGCTTTCAATCCACGTGGTCTTGTTAGGTGCATTATTGACTTTGATAGATATGTCTGGTATTTAACTTGATACTGACGTCTTATAATTTACAGTAACGGTAACGTACAGTTCAAATAGTTCAATCCATTATCAAATTTGAAAAATTCCCTTGTTATACAAGGAATGTTATTGTTCTCCATGTACGATAGATCAAATACATTATTTTATGTATCTCAAATTCGCTTGACTGACATCTCATCTATCCTTTGCCACACTTCCTGTTAAACTACTGAGATGTTCGATTAAGATATTTCCTATCGAAACACGAGGGATATCAAGTGTCGTTGTATTATTTAACAAAACAGTAAAGAATTGGGATGACCTAGTGCCATAAAATTTGGCTCACTGTACTGGTTTTGACAAAGAAGAATAGGGAAAATAGACAAGTCATGGTATAATCTGTTATACAAAGTAAGACAATGTTAATCATTCTTTCGCCACAATTTTCAAATAGAAATCAAAAGAGGAAATGTATGTGCCAAATTGCTGTTTATTAATATGATTTTTTTTTTATAACTGTATGATTCCAGAGGATTTCTTTTGTTTGATGAGTCTTAACCATAATCACTATCACCTTGCTATTACAACTTTACTTGCAACTCTAGTTTGTAATATTGATACAAATCGTAAACCTAAACTGAAACCTGTAAGTAAAATTGGAAAATAGTCCACAAATTGCAAGTTTTCTCAGATTTTCTCAAACCAGCTTAGCTGTAATTAGCCAGCAAAAACTTTTAATGCATACACATTCAAGCTTGCAAGTGTCGAAATTAATTTAAATTTAATCCGACTACTCCAGGTATCTAATTCAAATCGGGCCACTCTTACCACAGTTAAGACTTGTGGTACATCAGAGTGCTAGCCCACTTAATCGATAAACAGACAGTGTTCGCTCAAGAGTTTCCATACGTATGCTCATGTATTACAACAGCACATTTTTACCCATGTAGTATTCAGATACCCTAAAAATCTGATTTCTCCCAATATGAACAATGTTATTTACCCGCGCTAAGATCGATTCTGGACTATCTAGTCCTCCGCCTGTTCATCCGTCCATGTCGTTTGAGCATCGTAAATAAAACATATAAGACTGGTAAATTTCAAGTTTGTTATTGATGGCACCCATGGAGAGTTGCATAAGCCTGACAAGTGCGAAAAAAGTTTTAAAATTTGACGAAACCAGCCCGTATTTATGACTTTGTTGTTTTTCTAGAGCATTACTCGAAAATATACGATTTGAATTAAAATTTTTGGTAAATATTACCTATTTAATGTGTGTTTTAAGGGTTAAAACTTCGGGGTTGCTTGTTAGATTTTGAAAAATATGGCCTAGATTTTCATTACTTTCTTTTCCAAAGCATTACCTGAAAATTATATGACTGTGAAAGTAAGTAACCAAATAAATGTGATATGAATGTTAAACATGAGGTGTCTTTTAAAGATTTTGGGTGCCTTTTTAGCCAAATTTCAAAACCTTATTGATGTTTTTTCTCACACCACTTGAAAACTGTATGACTTGTGCACTCCAAATTTGGTAATCATGATACATATTTGGTATCATTTTGTCATTTGTTTTATCATTTTAGGGATTAAAACTCAAGGGTGAAAATTGAAAATGATCTTACCTTTCTCCTCATCTGTCCAAATATGTTAAACCACCTTTATCAATTAAATGGGATCCTCACTTCTTCATGTGGTAGACCTTTTTGTTGCATAGGGACTGTCAAACTACAGGCAGGGGTAAATAAGCTTTGCTCACTTTTGCATTGTATATCCAGAGCTTCCAAGGCTAGAAATAACAATATTTGGTTGTTACCACAGTTAGTTTGCAATAACAATAGTACTAGTCAAACTTAGTCTCTTAAAGGTAATTAGTCATAAGATGTAGGTCGATATCTATTTGGATACAAAGAGAGAATCCATGTTAAGAGTTTTCATCCTTACAAACGTAGTTAATACGCATTAAATTCCATATTGAAATAGTTTTTATTATTTCCCTCTCTTTAGAAATATATTCCTTACAGCAACTTGTAATGAATCTTATCGTATGTTTTAAAACATTATAATATATGTTCTGATCAATTGTTCATTATTTGATATTCATTTGTTTATAAGATACGTTTTGATGATTCCTGCTTCAATGGCCGGTATCTTAATAACATACACGCATGTTTGTCGCTGGTCACCGTATTAATGAGATTGTGCTCTTCTGTGGTTCCTTATGACAGAATCGGTATCAATCATGTGCTTTTTGTTTAACAGACCTTTCAAATAACATTTTTCGTCTGACAGTTTTTAATCATATATCTCATTTTTAATATAGGAATTCCTTTGGCCATGTTTTCAGATAATTATGCGATTGTCATTTTCAAAGATTTAAAAAGGATCCAAATTTCGGTTTTCAAAAAGATTTGAATTAAAATATTTAAAAGTATTTTAGTCACTATGTTCTAACTCAAAATAATGTTAAATGTAAAACTAAAATATCCTTACTTTGAAATGCTTGTTCAATGGTTGTGATACTGATTTTATATTTCAATATAAACTCCCTGGACTTCTATGCACTTTGCCAATTTGTCTTTGAGACTGTTTATGCCTTTGCGGTAACCACGCCCGAGTAGCTGCCTTGAATACAACATTATAACCAAATCTTGTACCACGCAAGCGTGATTTAAATGTAAACAGACGGGCATAAAAGCTACCGGGATTAGCATTTAAATGTCCAAGAGCTCGCGACTTGAATTCAACTCTCTGATGTCGATTTTGTGCATTCAAGTTTCGTGGCACCCATCTTGCAAACACCTTAGACATGTGAAAGTGCTCATGACATATGGTACAAACACTTCCATGAGAAATGCCACACTCTGAAGACATCTTGTCCACCTTTATTGTACGATCGGGCATGCTTATGCTTGGACCAGTGCAACCATATCATCTGTAATGGCTTCAACAGGCCTTCCTGACCGTGGGCATCGACCAAGGAGCTGCGACCCTGCGTTTACTCAGCAGACCATTTTGTAACAGTAGAATATTCAGGGGCTTCTTTCCCATAAAGATTTGGTCATACGTTTATGTATTTCGGTTGGATCCACCCCTTCTTTTGTCAGAAACTTGATACCCGCACGAGGATAAGTTTGATAACTTTCCATGATTATAAGATGGTTCATGTGTTCAACAGGCTGTAGTTCTCAAGTAAATAATCGGGAAGGGCTGTTCATGTCTGTAAACTGTCGTCAGATGGCCTATTTCAATAATGATTAAAAGCCTTTGGTATATACCAAATGCTTTCAAACGTATTACTTCATTGCAAGGAACTGGTTGATTTGTAACAGATGCCAACATTATTAGTTGATGATGCATTCAAACGTATTGTTCATGTAATTGTTAGATACTGGTATCAGAAACATAACCATGTATATATTCAAACCTTTTATCAACGAACGAATCGTAAATGTTGTTTATTTCATTAAGGGTTTCCTTCATAACTAACACAATATGCCTTTCTATATATTCTGTCAATTGTGACACCAATAACATGACATACTATAGAGGGCTCCGTCCGTTTGCTAAATTATCCCACAATGCAATGCGGTCGGCGTTTACCGAGTGGCATTGTTCACGATAGCATTATTCAGTGTTTCCAAGATATTTCCGATTTAATCAATTGGAAGGAACACATTATCGATATTGGTACCATTAATGAATGACTCGAAATAACTAAATACGATGGTGTTTTACCGTTAAAAGGAAAATAAACAGCTGTTATTAGGCGCCTTTATTACCACTACGAGATCGATGTCCAGTTGATCACAATATCATCCACAATGGTTTATTATTTTTCAAACCAGCTGATTCTAATCATTGAAATGCTCAAAAATTATTAATCTTGTTAGCTATGACCGATTTGTTTGAAGATAAGAAAAACAGCGGAATTCCGTTCTCCATATTGTTTACATTGTTATTTTGGTGGAGATTATAAATCATTTCAACGAGATGAAATCTGTAAATATCTTTATCAAACTTTGCAAATATCATTTTTTAATGAAGAACATATATTCAATAAGATATTCAGCTGACTGTTGTAAATTATATCTATGTAAATATTTTAGTTAAAGAGGTGTGCAATTAGACGCAAAATTATTTTTTGACAACGTATAGCTATTATTCTGTTTGAAGAAATACTAATCGATATAAACACAGTACAATTTAAAAGAAATTGTGTAGTCGTAGCCTTGGGTGATTCTTCATTAATTTTGAAAGGCCCCCAGACAGAGAGTGAAACCAGCTGAATGATCTCCTATAAGTTGGATTCAATCAGACATGTTTTACAGCATGTATTTCTTATCATCCCAGAAATTAACAATAAACGTTATTGATGAGTTTTAATAAAGGGCTTGAAATTGTACCATACAATTATTCGAGCATTAATAAATTACATAACATACATAAGAATATGCATTTGTTTCCTTTCATTTTCCTTTACTATATATAAAAACTGTATGAATTTAAATTTTTTTTAAATATTGGAGATGAGGCATCCATATGTCACAATTATGAAATTGTAGAAAAGATTTTTACTTTGGTTTGTTTGAAAAAATCCTAAACTATGTTGAAGGCTCATACTAACCTCCAGCTACACATTCGATTTATTTGGTTTTTTTACATGTACAACTGCTGCAACGTAAGATATCTATCGATCTACAAATAAATCTTTTGATATTCAACTTGCAAGCTGTTATAACAGCTGTACCATAACTACTCATAACTTGCTCATAATTTATACTGTTTTTGACTCATACACTGTTTTTTAAAACTGATTGTCCAATTAAATATGCATGATACGGTACTTCTTCCTGTGGGTTCAAGATTTTTAATTAGGCACTTGTCTATGAGGCTCAAAATTTCTTATTGAAAATGGTACTTATTCTTGAAACTTGTGCTTTGCCAATGTTGCCTCAACTAGCGTCATCCAAACAGTTAGTCCGTCAAACATATGCTCACCGTCATGTCACGTGAAGCACGGCCTGTCTGTTATGACACTTTGCAGAGACCCGTCATAGCTGCTAGTAACATGCTGTGTTAAAGTATACATGGCATCGTATGATTCAGGGTAAGCCGATTGGAACAAATATCTAGATGATAAATTAACCTACCAATTCACCGATGATTTGAATTGTTGGATGAATCATTTACATATGTAAATGATCAAGATTCTACGGTTATCTTAGCTCGTTCCATACGAGGGTAGTCATATCCGGGTTCATCCTTTTTAAACAATGCCCTAGGTCAAAACGCCACTTTTTCATCCTGACGTCACGTAATGAACGATACATTGACGTCACAGTTGGCCTTTAATTTCACATCACATCAAAGTGAATGTAAATATCCATTGCATTGCATAGGCTTAATTGTGATGTTCGTTCTCTATTGTGCTAAAATAATAGATAAATGAATAATAAACTTTAATGTGAGAAAGATCATCGGTCAGCGTCATCTAGACACCGCCAAACTTAAGATGCTACATGAAAACATATCATAAACATATCTGAGTCACCTTACTCTCGTTACTCTTTCTTTCAAAGGACGCCTACGTAATTCCATGATATATCTTTTGCAATTCAGCTTCATTACTGATTCTATTGAAATTCTTTGAAACTTTTGTATAAATATTATCAAAGGGTGTGCATTAAAGGTCGACGATTGAAATAGGTTAAACCTTTAATACCATGACTCATAAAATAACTAATCAAAGCAGACTATGACATATATCCGCGCAATCTTTCCATTATGAAAAACACCTTTGAACATTTTGAAAGCATAAGAATTATGGATAAAAATGATAGCATGCAAAAGGAATTTTTTCGGAGCTTCACCAATCATCTGGCACCATTAACACAAGCACTTGGTTGGATTTAAGAAATTTGTCACTTTTAATCCTGTTGATGTTTAGATGTTCCTACACCATGTTTCAGTCATTAATTAAATAAACCCCACACATATGCATATTTTTCCTTCAAATTTTGTTCCGCACATATCTCAAACAAAATTGTTTGGAATGTAAACTATGTGTGTATATATGCTTTTTTTTGTTTTCTCCCTGATTTATATGATTTATAGAAATTGTCCATTATATAAAATATCACCTCTGACTCCACATGCCAATTATTTATTTTGACTTGCACAACAATGTCGGCTACTCATTGGCCAAAAGCGATCCTGCGCCGTAGATTTATTTTTCTATGTTACACTCGGTCACGCACAACCCTAGTCACAAGAGACGACGTATTGCCAAGAGTTATCCCCTCTTGGGCCAACCAAGGCTTCGCTTAGTGTATTTTCCAGGAGTTTTTCCATCAATTTAAGCCATCTCCATTAAATACGCTTCTGGAACAAATAAGTTGTCACTCATATTAAATGTTGGTGCCGCGAAAAAACCTTGATACTTCAGACGACTTGACAACGGCCTATCGGTTGCTTCGTTCGCAGCGAGGTTGTCTACCGAGTTGGAGATTCGCATGATGAACCAGAAAACCAATCTATACATATAGTGGTCGAGGGCATCGCTCACTCTCCATTCATAAAAGACTTTCAAACCAACCTGTGCATTCTGCTGTGATGCCTGTATATCAAGTGGTTTTGACACTTGAAAATCGCCCGCTCCTTTCACGACGGTCCTTAATGACAGTTAGAAATCTTAGGAGATTTTTGCGCCGCTTCAAATGTAAACGTTTCTAAGTTGGAGCGAATACAGGAGGTATTGCGACCAAACAATAAAACCTTAAAAAGACCCGCAATGCTCGTTGTTGTTATTTAATTTCGTTAATAGACAATATCCGTCTTATAACTTATAACTTATATTTGTAAATTCCTCAATGAAAGAGTAATACTGATAAGTTCAGCGACCATTTGTACCCATCAAATCTTTCAAACCAGATCTAAAGAATAATAAAAGAGTGCTCGTCGAGATAAGTACGTTACCATATGCCCACGAGTTTGATGTGAGAAGTTGCAGTTTAATATTTAACTCGGACACATGACAAATCTCCATATCAAACTCGCGGACAGATGGTAACTTATAATACACATTTCCCAAGATATGCATGCCAGCATCACTATTCTCAACCTTGTAAACAATGACTCCTGTATGTGCCTAACTGGTTTAAACCTCTATTTTATGGTGTCCGGGGAAACATATCTGAAACCGTGACAAATTCAGCAAGTCCTTTATCTTCTCACATTTAGATGTTAACTATATGAAAAGCAAGGGAAATAAGCTTTATATGAATTCATTTCATTGTTTTAATACAGGATTTTGAGCTAATGCAATATCTTTATATGACGGTCATGTGACCACCATGTAAACTGGTGTATGTGAGCGACCTGTGCTCTTGTTGATGATAAGATGTTCCTGCAGATTCAGTAATTTAATAAAACCCATTTTGAACCATGATCTTAAACACATGATCTTATTACACATCGTTTTTTAAAATAAAAATTCGGATTTCCCAAACATCCTCATTTCAAGAACATAATGGAGAAGATAATGTAACCGTTAACCTATATGGCAAAAAATTTTTTTTTTCCGATATTTTGAGAATTCCGTACTTAATTTAGATTGAATAATCTTGGTCTCCAAAGTGGAAAAATAGCTTTCCTGTGGTAATTTGATATAAATAGCTCATAATTGCATTTTTGTTTCGATATCTCTTTTTGTTTTGATCACAAGTTGAACAACTGCTTAAAATTCTAAAGGCAATTAACAGAAATGAGATTGATAACATTACAAATAAGAAAACAAGAACAAATTTAAATACGGTGTTTAAAATGTTGACGAACCATCCATTAAAATTGTTCAAAACACCCTTATATTTGTAACAACCATAACTTGAACTTTTTTAATCATAACTAAAACAAAATTGTTAAAAATGGTAAAAAAAAAGATTTACAAGTCTTTTTAAAAATATTTAATATGTCATGTCACGAAACAAAAAGTTCAAAGTCTTGTACGAATCGTGATGACGATGTACAATGACAAACACTAATTTGGTATCTAAAAATAGTCAATTTTGATGAGCTGTTCTCATTATGTCCTCTTATTCATCGTATTTCTTATTAAGATGAAGTTTTTAAAAAACATTTCATTACAATATTATGTAGTTTCTTTGAAAGCTAACGAACAAACCAAGAGTATAAAAAAAGACAAAAAGACAAAACGATTAAACATAAGTTTCAAAGATAACATGAAGGTAACCTCTCCTACATGAAATCACAATTAACTCATACAATAATTAACAATACATAAAATACATAACAACCATATAGTCATTTATTTACTAGAGTATATGAACATTGGGAAAATTGTGTTTTCTTTCAGGTAAATATACCCCAACAAATATACAAAGTGTTCCTCGGATTTATATACGTCCACCCGGAATGATCGACATTATACAGCCATTCAGAACGAAATGGAAGAAACTTCTACAGATACTCAGTGACCATGGAAATGAGTGTAAATTCATGATATTTGGTGACTTTAATGCACGCACAGGCAATGAGTTAGATTACATTATAGACGACAGTGCTGATCATCTACCCCTCGGTGATAATTATAATACAGATACATTCAACCATCCTCGGAATAACTGTGACAGTGAAGTGAATGCATATGGGAGATGTTTACTTGATGTATGCAAGATATTTAATATACATATAGTAAATGGTAGATCAATTGGAGATACAACTGGTGACTTTACATTTCTATCACACCAAGGAACCAGAACAGTAGATTATCTCTTAGCCTCCACTGATTTGTTTCAAAATGTCACTGACTTTAAAGTATTGTCTCGTACACAATCCGACCATCTGCCACTGTGCTCGTCTTTAACTGGAATCTTTCAGCCCCTGCTCTCTATGTCATCTAGTGATTTTATTACGCTTCTACCATCTCCTAAATATCGACTTCCTGAAGATGTGGTACCAGATTTTAAGCAGTTACTAAGGATGAAGCTTTGTGATTCAAGTCAGCAAGAATTTATCTCATTGTTAGATTCTGCTAACGTCCATGTTTACAAGTTGTGGTGAGGAACTCAGATTGTCATCAAAAAGGTACACATCAAAATGTAATCAACCTCTATGGTTTGACAGTGATTGTGATCGATTAAAGTCAGGAAAGTACAAATGCTTAAATGCATACCGGAGATATAAATGTGATGGAAATTTAAGTAAATATCTGAGTGCCAAGTCTGATTTTAAGAGATGCTGCAAAATCAAGAAACAGAAATATCATGATAAGTTAACTAGAGACATTGAAGATGTAGTGGCAACCAAGGATTGTAAGAAATTCTGGAATACCATAAAGCGCTTTTTGAGAAGTGGGAATAGTGACAATGGTTTACAACCAGAAGTGTGGTTTAATTATTTTAAAAAGCTGTTGAATTCGGATAGAGCAGACACTGATAGCTCAGCATTTGACCTAATTGTACATGACTTTGTAGACAACCATATATGTGAGAATTGCGACGGAATACCAGTGGATTCAGTCGTTTTATCTGATGTTATTACGAAAAGTGAAATAATAGAGTCGATAAAGAGTTTGAAGAATGGGAAAGCCCCTGGCGAAGACGGTATTTCACCGGAATTTGTGAAAGCCGACTTGCATCTTTTAGCATCTTATCTACAACCACTTTTCAACAAAGTACTAGACACTGGAATCTTCCCAGACTCATGGGAAATGGGTATGATTCTGCCGTTATATAAAAGCGGAAGCAAATCGGAACCGAATAACTACCGTGGAATTTCCCTTTTAAACGTGTTTGGCAAGGTATTTGCCATAATTCTGGAAAAGAGATTACGGTCGTGGATTGAAGTAAATGATATGATATCGGAGTCACAAGCAGGATTCAGACAAGGTTACGCAACCATAGACAATATCTTCGTCCTTCAAGCATTATGTACAAAATATTTGAGCAGATCAAAGGGTAGATTCTACGCTGCGTTTATTGATTTTCGAAAGGCTTTCGATTTTGTTCCAAGGAAGAAATTACTTTACCTACTCCTTCAACGTGGTTGCCATGGTAAATTTTATAACATTATCAAAATTATGTACAGCCGTATTGTTTCCTGCGTTAAGGTTGATGGACAGAAAACACCCCCCTTTTCGACGTCATCTGGTGTAAGACAGGGCTGTGTATTAAGTTCCTTACTATTCATATTTTATATCAACGAACTTGTGGTTGACATGTATAATACTTGTGAAAAAGAAATTTTTGTCTCTTCGTCAATAGAAGATATCATGCTATTGTTGTTTGCGGATGACATTGTTACATTCTCCTACACTGTTGTTGGACTTCAAAGACAACTTAACTGTGTGACAGAATACTGCACTAAATGGGGACTGGAGATTAACATGGACAAAACTAATATAATTGTATTTAGAAAGGGTGGCATCGTTGCAAAGAAAGAATCTTGGACTGTCTGTGGAAAACCTCTCAAGACTGTAACCTATTATAAGTACCTGGGTTTGATATTTTCCTGCGCTACCCTATGTATATTTGCAGTCAATGTAATGTTATAAAATACTGGCTTCGTCTTCTGAAACTAGACACACGTAGATATCAGTACAACAGCTACATAATGTTAAAACAACTAGACGAGGATGGAAAATCAACTTGGGTTTCAAATGTACGCCAGTTACTGTTCGTAACAGGATATTCTTATGTATGGTTGGCACAAGATGTTGGAGATGCTAAACAGTTTTTATATTTATTCAAACAACGGCTAATAGATATATATCTACAAGACTGGCACAACTCTATTAGTAATTCAACCTTCCTTGAGCATTATCGAGGAGTGAAGCTGACCCTTTTCCAAACTGAGAGATACATAACATCACTACAAGACAGGCAATTAAGAAGAGTATTTTGTAAAATAAGGATATCACTTCATGACTTAGCTGTGAACAAGAGAAAAAGGGGAAATAACCATTCAGATACATTATGTCCATATTGTTCCTTTGGTGTCGAAAATGAATTTCATGTATTGTTCATTTGTAGTAAATATGCAACCATAAGAAGTAGATTTTTACCAAATGCTAACCCTTCTTATCAAAACATGATAAATTTGTTAAATAGTACAAACATGGATGTAATCAAATCTGTTGCTCTTTATCTCAAACGTATTTTCAATTACAGGTCCAGCACGTGACTGAAATGTATTTTTGCTGTTGTAATTGTACTATAGGCCATGTGGCCACAATACTGAAATAAACAAATTTGAATACATAAATGACATTCAGCTGAGGTATTAATCTGAAATTTCATTTGATTTAAAAAAAATAATTAATCACTTTTAATACTTGGAGATTAAATGCATAAATTAAATAACCATAACCTGATACATGTTTGGGACATATTAATCCACATTAACATCCAAATTGGTAAGTTGAGCGATGAAGTGGATGTCCTGAGGAGAGATGAACACTGAAGAGAAATACACGTGTACGTGTCATCTCAAGATTACATTTGCTATAAGAGTAAATCATGAACTTAGATTCATGCCTTCTGGAAAACTACTTTCAGCATATATCTACATTACTAGAGAGTTAGTGAAACATTGCGTAGCGGCCTTTAGTCAATATGTTACCATTAGCGGCGTGAACCGACAATGGTGTTAAAGTAAATAAGAAAAAAAACCTAGAACAAACGCTGTATCATTCTCTCCCAAAAGAGGTAGCTCCGTTATAATTTTCTATACAACCTCTGTCTTCCGTGAGTTTCCCCCTACAGGAGCAATATTGCAACATAAACTACCTGGCAATATTTCAGCCAATGAACCACCGAATGCATGAATAACATATTTTGTCACACAGGCCTATGCAATGATGCAGTCACAAAATGAGGCGTTTGTGTTCTGTAAAGGAGGCTCAAAGTGAAAGGTGCATATTCGAATAAAGTTTAACTTTTGGAACGCTTACGGAAATAACTTAAGCGATTTGATTGATAACCTTTTAAACGGCGTCGCTGATTGCACAACTAACTTTGATTGCATACCACATTTCTAGATCACGAAACGTTCGTATAAGACAGAGGTTGCTAACGAAACTACCTTTGTTTGGAGACAATGACGCTGCATAAACACCAACATTTATAATGTCTTTAAATGCGGATGTAGAGATATAAAAAGTATTAGGTCTAGAATTTATTTTTTTCAATTCCTTGCAGAAATCTAAAACAAAGTGGTCATCGGAGTTATAAAAAGTCATGAGAGAGCATACTTAGTTTCAAAACCTCATGCAGAACTATTGTGATCACATACGTAATATTCAAATCAAACAATAGTTTACAACCTTGGCCCACTAAGAATTTGTCCCGCTCGGCAAACAGGACATAAGCGCATGCACTAGACACGTAAGAACAGTCCAAAGGACCCGTGAGTGTGTAGTTAATTTATAACATGGTCACAGAGGAACAGACTTTACAAAAAAAGATAAGATATTAGGACCTAATTTACAATAATTATATACATATAATTCTACT
This sequence comes from Phorcus lineatus, assembly GCA_921293015.1. Classification (NCBI taxonomy): domain Eukaryota; kingdom Metazoa; phylum Mollusca; class Gastropoda; order Trochida; family Trochidae; genus Phorcus; species Phorcus lineatus. Next base: position 66,969,008 of record OV121082.1, on the reverse strand, counting down.
CACCTTAAATCAACAAGTTAGGGAAGTATTCAACAAAATTCATGTATGTTGTTGTATTCGTTAGATTTAAAACTTTTGAATAAATTAACAACTACAAGTGAAAGAGAAACAACATTAATTGCAGTATGAGCCATATTGTCAAAGCTATAATATATACATCAATACCAAAATGTAAAATTAAAAGTAAAACTAAGCCAGGCTTATAACGTTTATAAACACTCATGGTTTTCGATTCCTTTGTTTTGTAGTTTTAAAGTCTTAAAGTATTGTTAAGACTGATTTAGCTAAGATATCGAAATATATACCTTTTCGCGTTATTACTTGCTTTCAGTAATGCAAACTTCGAATTTACACCTTGTTTTACTGAGTGGTCATAGTGTTTATTTTGAAGACAATTTGTTAAGAAATACACGAGTTGTGTCACCTGATCACATGGTGTGACATTAAAAGGGTTTACAATGGTATCTGATTTTGAATAGAAAGATAACAATGTGTTAATGTTGTGAATACTTCCAACACGAAGTCCATTTACCAGCCGCAATATATGTGTATTTATAAACGTATATTTAAAAAAGAAGCATTCATTTTAGGGGTAGCTTGAGGCAATCATTACGTAATTGGCAACCAATATATATGTATATAAACATATGTAGTGGCGGGAAATGTAACTTCCATACATGTAACAGATTGTTCGACCTTAAATTAGGAAACGAAAATACAAAAGTTTATTCAACAACTTTATTACACTCGTTTAGAATTGCTATAATGATTTAACTATTTGAACAAAATGTTTCCATTTATGTCTAATCTGACGTCTTGAATAATTTGGCCGGTCCAAATTTAATGTTTTCTAGATTTCCATTCAATTTGATTAATTTTATATGTTGTGGAAATCTTAAATGTTCAATTTCATTAATTTTCTGTTAACAGTTAACAGTCTTGTATTTCAAGGCATTGTCAGATATTTATAAAGTATGCAAGGCTTTAGCTTTGCATTCGTCCAAGAACTCCGTATCATAGATCCGATGGCATTCAATTAACCAAGTTAAATAAATCCCCGGGGTATTTAGATTTCCGCCGCTGCTACGGTAACATCAATTATTTGCATAATGATGTTGATTCAATTCAAGACGGTGTCCACGCGACCCATTTTTTGTTCTGACTTTTCTCACTGGGAGTGAAAAACGAGTGATACCAGCAGTGTAACTTATCACATTAATAGTCATATTTTGTAAAGTTGTGTTATATTTACCCAGTAACCTTAAAATAGCGTTTTCATAAATTAAAATATATGGATGTAATAAAGTAAGCTGAAACATTACCATAATCATGTCTTGGTATAATCATATATTTACACTCGTGAAAAAATAGTTTCTTCTTCACTCGATGAAATATACATGGTATGCGACGAGAAATGTCAAATATCCTCTATTTATTCAATTCGACTCTAAAATTTGAATAAGTCAGACTTCATCTCTCAGCAAGGGAACTCAGAACAACAAATCGGTCTCGTGAACACCGTCTTGTTACGTACTTCGAATCAACATCATTATGCAGATAATAGTTGTTCACGTAGCAGCGGCGGAAATTTAAACATTCCGGGGTTTATTTAACTTGGTTAATTGAATACTATCGGATCTCAACGCTCCTTGTTTTAGCGTGCAGTATCCGTTTCTTAACTGATAACGTGACCCACAATGGTCTGTGATGGCTTTGATGCCAAGAATGTCTTATTAATTCCTCAACGCTGTGTTTCCACTCTTATATTCAATATATCAAATCTAATGTATTTCAACCATATATCATAAGCTAAAATTGAGGGTTTATCTTTAAACAATGTTTGTATTTTCCAAACAAGGTGTCGCATATTTTGAGAATCATCGACCTTGTAAATTTTCCATATAGACTAAGCAGCCAAAAACCCCGTCATGATGGTAATTTCATTTTTGTAGACGCATTACATTCAACTTACCAAATGTTTTTATTGTTGTTTTTTTTACCACAACTCCAACATTTTTGTGTGCAAGAACGTTCCTTCCAAATCTTAGAATTGAATTATGGAAGCGATCTCAAAAACGCAACCTCACTTCGCAAATGGTAAGGTGTTCTGAATGGTTTTCATGCACCTTATACTGCACGTGCTGTTCAACGGGACAGGCCCTATAAAGTGCAACCCTATACCTGGTTGAATCATTCACACTACAAGTCAGCAGGATGCCGCGACTCATGACAACACAGAGACACAAGGCCCAAGGAAGACATGACGCTGGCCACACTGCCCAGGCCGTTGCCAATTACTTTCAGTTCAACATGAAAACCTAACACAGGCTGAAGCAACGTTTCCGGGCTACCAACACCGCGAATGACTGTCCCCGTACTGGCAGACCAAGGGTTACCACAAGACGTCGGGACCGCCATGTTGTGCGACAGTATGTTCAGAATCCCGTCAGGAAGGCATCTTAAACAGCGTGCCAGACAGAGGGAACACACGGAAGGCCCATCAGTGCCGACACAGTGCGCCTATGTCTTACCAGAGAGAACCTCCACTGCCGCAGACTTTACTGTGGACCGATCCTCACCCCTTGTCATCGCCGGGAACGTCTCATTTTGCCCAAAATTATCAAAACTGGTGACACCAGCAATGGAGAAGGGTTTTGTTGACAGATGAGAGTCGGTACTGCGTGTCAACTGCAGACGGCAGAACAAGAAATCGGCATTATGCAGATCAATGTGTCATGGAGAGTAAATCACGGGGGGTTCCAAGCATTATGGTTTGGGGTGGAATCTGCCTAAACCAGAAATTGGGTCATGTGGTGTCCGGAATCATGGTCCAGGGAGAGTAAGCGGCATCACAACAGTCCGGAATATCGCCCAAACCATCAAACCCTAAGTCATAACCAATTTCGCACGACTCTGGAACATTTTCTAGTGTGACATCGTCTTTGCCCACACCACCAGAGCTGCAATGGGCTTTCTACAGTGGAACGGTGTGAACGGATTGAACATCTTTGGGGGAAAAACCAGGGGAGACTGAATGACGTCATACCAAGACCAAACACAGCCGATTTATTGCGCCAGGCCTTTCAAAGAGTACGATTCCAGGGGTTGATGGCTTTCATCAGTCCAATGGGTTCATACGGTAATATCTGTTACTCGGTGTTCAACTCGTTTCATGCAGACAAATTTGAAAAATTACTCAGCCATTGCAATTGTTGTGATTTATTCCCAACACATTAATAAGAATGTATAAATGATAAATTTTAGACTTAAGATTAGTCACAAATGGTCACAATATTCAGATAGTTAAATCATAACCATCTTAATTCTAAACTAGTATAAAAAAAGTTGTTAAATATAACGATTTTTGTATTTTCGTTTTATTTTAAAGTCGAACAATCTGCTATATGTATGGAACATCCACTTCTCGCTACTATGTATATATCTCCGGCAGCCAGTAAATGAACTTTCGGATGTAAATGTTCACTATTTTAACACATTGTTATCTTTCTATTCAAAATTAGCTACCATTGTAAATCCTTTTAAAGTCACACCACGTGATAAGGTGACACAAACAATTGACTCTTGTAAGTTGGTAAAGTTTGACAAAAAGTCTTCAAAATATTAAGTTACTACGTACAGTATATCAAGGTTTATTTTCGAAGTTGATGAAAGCAAAGAATAACGTGAAAGAGTATTCATTTTTCTATGTTAATTGATATTACCCATGTATACGACAAACCACCATTTTTGCTGTGGTTTGTTCACATCGTGTTATTGGTATTCTAATGTAGCATAATTTGTTTTGAATATTCTTTAACATAAGCACTAATGTTTTTAATTTATTGACAACAAGTATTTCCTGCAAAAACAATGTTTAAATACCTAATCAAAAAGCTTTTTGCGATTTACTTTAAGCTTATGTCTACCAACCCAATCATAAAGGGTCTACTTGCTTACCCCTTCTTCCCTTCAAAACCAGTTAATGTTTTAGAACAAATAGACTAATTTAATTTGAATCTTATGCACAGATAATGAGTATCTATCGTCGTCACTAACGACCCGCACTCGGGGAAACTACCACATAAGCTATTTTGCAAATATGTATATTTTGAGGTTGAAATTTCAATATCCAAAAGACCGTAACATTTAATTTAATGTTGCATTAAATCCGCTTGAAATAAGATATCGGAAATATTGATATTTTCCAGCAGGAAAGACAAAAAACGGCAGACCGCTATGGTTCATCAACAACTATGTAGATACAGTCATTGTAAAATTTGTTACCTTTCGGCGTTGCAATTATTAACAAAACTTCATTCTTTGTTCTCAAGTGTTTATGGTAAATTCAGCTGCATATTGAATCCTTTTTTGTGCACAGTTGACCTTTGATTTCTTATATCTCTAATCCGACTTCGGCCGTCTAAACTTTATATCATTGAGTGCATTGAAAAGAATATTATATTTATCCAGAAAATGTAATAACAAATACTGTTACACAATAAGTCATATCACTTTCTTATCTCTAAGAAGAAATGACTTTTAAGATCATTTTCTAAATACACTGGACTTTTAGGGAATGTAAATTATCCGAAAATGTAATTACATAACATATTATGATTAATTGATTATCATCATGTTTGGTTCCTGTTTGTTCTGGTGATATGGTCAGGTAACAGAGTACTGTGATTGACACAGCAGCATCCCAAACCATTGATGTCATAGATGATGCCCCTTCGCTGACCTAGAGGCTCGGTCTGAAGAAGATAAGAATTTGTCATCATGGCGAGGTTCATGAAATAGCTTTATGTTGTAGCTTCTGTTACACACCATTTCCTTCTCGAAATGTATTCACTATTTTTATGGTACTTGGTATGTTGTTAGACCAATAGGTAGAGTGCGTATTTTGCTAAGTTTTTACTTTTCTGGTGTCAAACAATTTGAACTTTAAAGGCAGACATGAGTGACAGTTTGAACTTAGAGGTCATTGAAGACCAATATGGAAGCAAATTCAACCAGGCAAGATACCTACCCCGAATATGCACACTCAGGAACTAGGAAATGTACACAAAATACCCTTGGATGTCCCACTTGAAGCTAGACTAACCAGCGATCCGTCCACTTCACAACAATACTTTTTCTTGAAATTTTGTAATAAAATCCTGCATTTCAAAATAATGTTGAATTAATTTTCACTAGGTATCTTGGTTATTCTTTGTTTGTTGTTTCAACAGTTAATTGAACGTCAACTAAAGTACCGTTGAAGGGTTTGTTTGATTATAGTTATAAGTAATCTTTCAATCTTTTAAAGCAATGTATTTTCAGTGGAATGAACAGATAAATTTGTATTCTTGGTATGAACTTACGTGCGAGCGCAGCAATAAGCCTATAAATCATGTCACCCTCATTTGTGCAAGGTGCAGTTTCCACCTTTAGTATAAAATGTGTAACCGTCTGTCTCCAAGCTGAGTATGGGCCCCGTTCAGCGGGGGGCTGTTCCACAATGAACATTGTATCACTGCAGTGTTATCAACCGTCCGTTAAGGAAACATGTCCATACAAATCGTTTGGGGGACCGTTCCTTCTGATGTACAACCCAGGCAACAATACTTCAAGGTGAAATGGTTTTTTGTGGTGAGGGTCGACGTCAGCCTCTGAAGAAATCATTTCTTGATGTGCATATGGCTAATAGATCTGATTAACATATAATAGAAGATTGTAACAAGAAAAAATGATGTTTTATCGTGTCATTTTTATCAAAATACTCTCAAAAGTGTGTTAAATATATAAATTAGATTCAAGTTTTTATTTCATTCTGGATTTCCACATGTATGGCTAACACATGAATGTAGCAGTGATGGAAGTTTCAATGTGCTTTTAAACAAAAATGTGTAGATAAGGGTATCCGAAACTGGTATTCAAACATTACTTCCTCGTTATTCATAAAATACTACTCGTCAAATAAGTGTGTACTTGGACCTTGAAAATATATCTCAGAGTTAAGTTACGACAAAGACGTTTTACGGGCTTTATTCAAGTATTCAGTCACAAACTTTAGATACAAAGATACAACTTTATCGCTTTCAGACGTTAACTATGTCGTAAAAAACTATGTGGCGATAAGTGTACATTATGCCAAATTTAAGATAAATATCATTTTGTACTAATTTTCCTCTTAATTTTCAGCAGAGATTATTCAGCATTCCTGAAATTTATTATTCTTTTCGGACAAGAGAGAAGTTTAACCAATTACTTCCTTTACCTTAAAATCATATACAATTATAATGAAGATAAGGTAATAAATAAGGAATTCCTTATCCGTGAAGAAGTATTTATTTTTCGAGTGTAGAATGGTCACAATGTCAACTAAACTGTGCCTGATGTACGATCAATGTCTCTTATAAAAACAACAACGGGTTATAAAGGAATTGTGTAATGGGATGACCAAATGTGAAAGTGAAATGTGGCCATGGGACTCAGACAATTTCACCTTTGGTAGCCTCTAGTCCAGCAAGTAATCAAGCGTCTCCTTGGTTATCGCTTCTTTACTGCCAGCCTCAATAGAAGCGATTGCCAGAGAGACGGTGGCCTAATTCTTAAGAGTCGAAGAGGTACCTCTCAAACATAAACGTACTATTAGCTTGTGAGTCTTGACCTGCATCGTAACAATATGATAGTTTATTCGTGTCTGAGAGGTTATCTAAATGCTGAGTCACAGTGCTTCAAGGCTGACAGTAACTGATGAGAAATTATAAATAAAATTTTATGAGTAATGAATAAAAAAATTCTCCTAATAATAGAATCAATATCAATACTTAATCAACATAATCATAATATACCAGGAGCATGAACGTTAGAGCTGTTAACAACATGCTAGCCAATGCAATATTCGGTTTTCATTTAAAGTATATTCATATATTTTCAGATCAGCAAGATACAGGACGCAATATCGCTGTTATACATTCATGTACATGTTGAATTAATAAACATAATATAGGATAAAGTGGTTGTTAGGTATTGAGGATAAATATTTTTAAAGTAAAAGATACTCCCTGAGGAACTATAGATTAGTGAATGATGTATCATTTTCTCTATATTTTGAACTGAAACTTAAGTACGATTTGTGAGAAACGATACGATAAGTGAGAAAAAACGTAAAGAATCATCTGTAGATGCATGTCAGTTAATTTCTTTAGTACTGGACTTATTACAAGGAGAAGTCCGCTGTCCTTGCACAAAACCAATTAAATTAACAATAACTCTGACACTCAGCTAAATACGCAATGAAGATTTCTGACACAGGGGCGTGTATCGCTAAGAAATAGCTGTAGAAAGACATATATACCTATAGACACTATCCTAATACCAGGAAGTATACTAGGAAGTATTAGGGTAGGGTCTATAGGTATATAGAAATTGTTATGGTGAAATTTAATTGGACGTCAATATCAATAAAGAAGAAAAAAGAGAAGAAAAAATATATTCCATATGTAGTTTCCTTGAGAATACATCCATAGCATAAGGTCTGGCTTTAACGTAGATCTAAAATCTACTTTATACAGATTATTATTACTAGCCCGTGTAAAATACTGTAGTGTAATATTTATACGGCGATATTAAACTAGTGTAATACCGCTGCACTTATGACGTCACAATATTGTGTGGTTGTGTGTTCGCACCGCCGTCACTATGGCGTTCAGGTCGCGGAAATGTTTCGTTCAGACACTTTCGGCAATAATGCTTGATTACTGAGGTCAGGTAATAAACAGAATACTAAACTTCCTTCCATTTAATACTATTTTTATTAAACTCGTTAGTTAATGATTTGGTATCAAACTCGCTTTTGCTCGTTTCATACTTAATCATCAACACGTTTAATAAAAAATTAAATGGAGGGTATTTTAGTATCCTCTATATACCCTCTCAAATATGGTCACATTACAACCAAGGTCTCTTAAAAAATGTGTTATAACGGGTTGTGTAATGGGATGACTATTTGCGAAGTTTGAAGGTGGTTCTAGGGCTCTGGCAAATGTGTCATCAAAAGCCTCTTATAGTCCAGCAAGTAATCAAGGGTCTACTTGGTAACCGCTTCTTCCACTTCAGGCCAATCAAGTACTGCTAGCCTCAATAGACACGATTGCCCGAGAGAATGTGGCCTGATTCTTAGATTCCAAGAGGTACCTTTTAGACATGAATGTTCATTAGCGTGACAGTCTTGACCTGCATTACAGATTTTTAAATAGACACTAGGATGAAAATATGATTATAAGCTTGCACAATCATTTGGCCTTTGCAAGAAGATTTATTTGCATGTAGTGCAAATTGATATCATCCTCAGCCCGTGCGTCCGTGCACGCATGCGAGTTAAAGGGGTCAAGAGAAGACAACCAACATTTTTGTGTAGCTGTAAAGTATCAAAATGTTGACCGAGTTTGAAAATGAGAAGTGTGCGATCATTTTATCCTAAGTTATTGCCCTTGTTCCTTTATTTTACACTTAGTTCTGAGGGGAAGTTTTTACCAGAAGCTATGTAAGGTAGGATTATCAAATTTGTTAAGGTTAAGCATACCTGAGTTCGAAAATGAGAAGCGTGCAATAATCATTTTCGGAGTTGCCTCTCTTGTTCTATTTCGTAAATGTGATTATGGACATTTGGGAAAATGTTGTTATATGAAGTGAGAACCAATTAAGGATGCTAAAGACCATGTTTTGGTTATTATTTTACTTATCACAAGTCAATGCCGACTCTTGTATTGGTACCGAACACAAAGTCTTTGTATAGAAATGTTGGTCACACAACAAGTTGCAAGGAATTCTATTATCGGTTTCAATCATCCATTGCGATAAACTTCAACCTTATATTCACGAGGGACAGATTTGTAATTCCGAGTATCGAGATAGTTATTACTTCTCTCTCTCCCTGTCAATTATAAAGTGTCCTTGAAAAAAGGACCAGCCCTTAAAAAAAGCTCACATAAGAATTCAAACCTTCTTTAAACAATTTGATACATATGTTTTTAAACAAAGCTTTTCTGCGTTACTTATTGAGCGATATGTCTAAAACAATGATTGCACATTATGGCCAACATGTACGTTGCAAAGTAACAAAAAAAGTAAACTATTAATTTATTTTAATTCTTTACAAAACACAACAATCGTATGAAAAGGTGCCAATTTTTGGCTATTTAGTAAATAGTGTCAAAGAGCAATGGCGTCATGTAAGTGTTGTCGGTCTCAATCGGAACACGCTCTGCTGTAAACCGTGTCATTAAAAACTGTAAATCCCATCATCTTTGATATTCGGAATATCATTGCATGATTGGGTATGAAGCTCACCACTTAAAGATACACCCACCTCCTTCATTGTGTTTATCCTGTGTCATTATGTATTGCTACCAGCTGTATACCCACATATTTTCATGATATGAAATGGCACTGCAGCACTGCAGCACGTTTCCTTTAGAGAAATAGATTGCCATATACAGTGCTTGTGAATTAAAACAAATGTCACAAGGTGCAAGGCATGTTTTTGTAATCAATAAAATTACACATGTACCAGGTTCGGTTTAGGTATGTGAATCCCCTTCCAATCCAATTTTTAAAACGTTTTCACTTCAAATTAGCTGCCTGCAGTTTTCACTTGAAACAATTTGCAGTGCTTTGAAGTACTCTCTTCAATTACTGCTGATAATGAATAATTTAAAGACGACACCAACGTTATTTCCTAGTTAGAAACTAAATAATTAACAATCAGTAACACTATTTAATTTTTAAACATCACTTGGCTTTAAAAAAACCCCACTATTCGTAACATGTCATAAGATTACTTTGATTAATTGATCGTTGACGTTTTCATGACATACATTTACCTTCGAGGACAGTTTTTCTAATCCCAATTTTGTCATTGGTATAATTGATTTAATGAATATTACATATTACGTCTGTACTTAAGCTTACAAGAATCTATGAAAAATAACATCTTGTTGAAAATAACGATTATCTAGTTCGTCATGTACATTCGATACCTTCAAACAAAATATTGAGCGAATATATATGCTCTGTAAATAATGCCAATTACACTTTTCAAACAAACATATCAGGTAAATAATTTTTTCAGTGTTTTTAAATGTCTTGTCAGCTACGATCTCATAATAAGGGCAGAATGGGGATATTAAGCAATAATCGCCTACACATAGAAAAATTGATGACAATGGAATATTTCATATGACTAAAATACTGCGTGTAACGGTGAAATTACCGTCCATGTCAAGCTAACACTTGTTCGATTTAAACAGCTGTCTACAAAGTTTAATTTTACAATTTAATGATGAGTTTCAGCTGTCATTATGTTTTTAGATCCTACTTTAACGTACCAACTTTTGTAATTTGAAACGATGTGTGGAAATAAGTTGATAGGTCAAATTTATTTATTTCAAATCTGTTATAAACAAAGTGTAATAAACAATATTACAACTTGTCTGTACACTTTTCCCAAAAATACGAAGTTAAATCATTTCCTTCATTTGTCAAAAATTCCACGAAATTGATTCACTATACTATGCACCAACATGAAAAGCATACATGGCATTGAAACTTTTTGTACCTTTGTATTCTACCCTGTGTTGTAGAGTTACATCGTCAGATTTATGCACAGACAAAGACAGAGCTAACTAATGTGAGGACAAAACAGGAAACTACGCATTTATCAACGCATTATTTAGAGAATGCATTTTCATATATACATTAGACCTGTCTCAGGGTAAGACGTGCAGCTGATCATGACGCTCCACTCTTCTTACATTGAGTGTAAACCCCGGTATAAACTTCTTGCCGTGACCTATGACCTTCGATCTTTCTAAAAACAGTCAACCAATGACAGCGCTTGAAAGGCGAGTCGGCTATTTCATATGGCGCCGCCCATCCCTTGGAAAATGAAACCGATCCCTCAAAAATGAATCATCTAAAGTTTATTGCAAATATTTCAATGAATTGCGAATATCATTTCATGGGATAATATTTATGATTTGCTGCAATAAACTAAACGGAAACGCAAAAGTCGTTATTTAGCGGAAGAGCGTACGCCACAATTGCAGTTTGAGAGGCTCTCTTTGGTTGGCTGAAATTGAATTTCACACATCGCGATTAAAGTATTTGATTGGCTGAATCATAGGTCAAGGCGTGAAGTTTATACCGGGGTTTACCTGAGACAGGATGGTAAACATTGTCAAACAGATATTTTTGATCATGACTGTTAATTTAGTGTTGTGTGAACACACTCACTTAAAGTCAGTTTCCTACTATGTTCAGTTAATGTTAGGGATTTGTGTTCTTGGAATATTTCGGTGTATAACTTTTGAAGCCACATTAAATCATCTACATCTTCTAAACATTAAGTCAATGTTAAGGAATGCAAGCTAGCATTTCAATTTATTTCCAGTAAAATACATTTACAAAAATTAATAACCTTAAGACTGACACCGTCTGTTATTACATTTGGATTGCATTTTTGTTCTGTATTGCTAGTTTTTCAACAATGTAATTTTACAGTATGAAATTTGATAATGTAATGTGGTTTTCATTAGCTGGTTCTTGTTATCGGCGTGTTGTAAATCAATACAAATTCTTTATCACGCAGTCATGTCTGTCCTTATCATTCATACTCAGCATAACATTTAATTTTTTCATTCAGATATTTTATCAATTTAGTTTAATGAAACATGAAAAATATCCACTTTTAGAAAATAGTTTAAAAAGAACAGTCTAACATCTCTTTTAACATACTTTTTTCAAAACATTATGAAGAAAAATGGTCGGTCTGTTGCAACAATGTTGTAAGTCACATGTCGCGCATGTGTTTGAAATGAATTCAGATATTCGATTTCAGAAACTGGAGTTAACACACTATCTAATTATAATCATTACTAAATAAAATATTGTCTATGTAAGGAAGCATTTCCAAAAAATATATATATAAATATATAGTGGCAGATATCAATTACTCGGTTGATTAAACAAGATAATTAAAAGTCGGTGAACGTAGAGATAATGTACTCCATAAAGTTGACCTCTATTGCGAGATCCAGGTGCTGCCGAAGTCAACAAACTATGTCTATTTTGGTTAAATTACTCCCAGTGGTATGCTACTGATTTGAAAGTAATTGTACATGACTCTGTCATGTTATTGATCACACGTTTGCTATCAATATCATCTTTCTTCTTTAGTATCACTTATAAGTTGTGAAAAATAGGTTTTGAGATGAACTGTCTCACACCTGAGAGATTTAGTACATATGGCATGAACCAATCTGTCAAGACCTGAGTTTGATCTATCTGAGTTCATTAGACCTTTTGAAACGTCGCTCATTAACCTGATTTAGACAACTACGTTACAAGTCAGATCGAAGAGAAATTTCAGATGACCCAGGCTACATTTTAAAGGATTATTCCTATATTTATTTATAATGATTTTCATTTTTATTTGCAAGTCAATCAATACCCAGCTGTTCGTTTCAATAGTTGTTTTCCGTGATTGCGTAAAAACAGAGCAATAATGTACATTGAAACAAAGGTTGGCTCATTGTGGGTTTCGTCTTTGGATATCAATAAAATGTATAATTTATATCTTATAAAATGTATAGTAAGTAAAAATGTTAAGCTACTTTAAAATAGTGAGAACATCATACAATGTCATCAAAGCGACAATTTAACGTTTTCGTTTGTTTAAGAAGTATTTAACGATTTTGTCACAAACACGTTGTTTAGAAAACATTTCAACAACTCATTAGTAAGAATAGGCGCAAGAGCATGTGGAATCTTTAACCATGAAAGGCAATATTGTTTCACATTTTATTTTTAGTTTTTTCATGGAAAAGAGGCTATTATTATGCCAAAACTGTGAGGCGAAAATGAAAACGTCGCAATAGGTCAAATTGAAACCGATGAGTCGCAATTTGAACATGCTCGACATTTGAACGTTAATCAGAGCGCCTTTATTTGCCTTTCCTGCTCTGTCCTTCCGCCAAAAAGAGCCCGAGATGTGTGCATCTTAGAGTTACGAGACAAGCCCAGGATCGCTACATCCGGGTCAACCACTTGCATCATCATCTAGTTACAACCATGTAGAATACACAACACATCCATGTTTTGACAAAAAAGTTCCAACCAAACGTGCTGGGCCTGCTTTCACAAAGCTACCTTAACTAAGGTTAACCTTAAAGGCACTAGTGCACGCTTTTACGGTTTAAATTGGCTATTTTAAGGTTTACGAGGACTTATGCATTCACTTAACCTTTCTATCGATGCAATGAAATACTTAAAATTCTTTGACCTGCAATCAACAATGAAAACATTTTGACAGCCGCTGTCGGCTTGGACATATACAAAATCTAAGGTTAGCTGTGCACAAAACGGATATCTTCGCGGCTGAACTATTATTAAGTGCAGCTGTTGAATTTACCTAAACTCTGAACTGAGACCAAAGAATGAATCATGTTTTATGAAAGCAATGTTGTAAATAAACTGATTTAATAACACAGCATTAGCATTGCTATTAGATTGACCAAAGCGGCTGCCGTTTCCGCTTTTTTGGTTATAAGCAAAATCTTAATATTTCCGATATCGTAGTTCACGCGGATTTATTGTAACGTAACATTAAATACTTCCGGTCTTTAAAAATCAACTTTACTACCTGAATATGTAAATATTCGTTAAATAACTTACGAGGTAGATTACTTAAGTGAGGATCTTGAATAATATAGAGAGATATGCAGTATCTGCGCATTCGTTGTGTTAACGAAATGTTGGTGTGCACTAGTGCGTTTAACTCCCATACTTTAACATTGCACTAAGGTTACCTTAAGGACTTACGATCACCTTAGGGCTTTGTTGAAAGGAGGCCCAGGGATCGTTTGTGTAAAGTGGGTTTTCCACCAATAAGGCCAATTATCACCCATGTCTTGAGAAACGTCAAATTACTCAAGCGCTTTCTGTGGTGTTTGAAAGTCAAAAAACTTTAGAAAAGTCTGGTTTAGTGATGAATTACAATTTCATTTTCATCGGTGAGATGGAAAATAACGTGTCATAATACTGTTTACAATTGAAAAAATGAACGTTTACCCCCAATTTCATTCGAATAGGCAACTGAATTTGTTGTCATTGTGTTAATGGCAATATCATCAATGATTTCATCAAATACTGGTACACGGGACTTAAAAATAGGCACATCAACAACGTATTCGGACGTCAACTGACGTTGATTATTGACCGACAGAGGGAGTTGTGCAGGCAATATACACATGCAGCATGCGTCATTTCCCACTACCTTACCAATTCTAACGTTAAAATCTTGAAATGACCTTTATAAACACCAGAATTGACTCCTATATATAGGACACTAATGGAAAAATCTCCTTTGACATTCACGTCAACGTCACATCACGTCTTGCGAATGACCATCACATTGAATGAAGGGTAGAAATGAAATTCAAATAGGGATTTTATCGAATTATCAAATCCTTGCCGAAAGGATGCTAAGAAAGTATTGATGAAAATGGTAGCCAAACAGAATATTGACTTTAACGCCATCTTGTAGACTAATGAAAACAGAATCACAGCAAACAAAAGTTACATTTATTTTGGCGTACTCTTTGTTTAAACACATGTGATTTTTCACTTTCTTACCCCTTAATTTATATGATATAATGCATCTCGAGGTTAAGCAATTAATTCAATAAAAAGTGACTTTTGCGAGTCGTTTTTGAGAGCGTATATAAATACACCCATGGGGTTTCAAAATGTAAGATGATATAAGAGATATTAAGCATATATGAGATTCATATATCATACTCAGCGTTTCCGTTATCTGAACAATTCCGATAAATTCCAGTCATAGCCCATTGACATATATGACTGTCCGGTTTTTGAAAAGACTATCGGAATGATGACCAGTAAAAGAAAGTTTTCAACTTAATAAATTTCGTCATTTCAATCTAACAATGAGTAATCTAAGACAGAACGATACGGTGATACTCGGTCAAATGTAATCATAAAGGGCGCATGATATTATCAGTCTGATTCTTGAAGCTGAATCTATTGTTCAACAGTTACCTTCACTTCCTTAGGGGCCATTTTAGATGCCTTAACTGTCTACGGAAATTTACGCTTTTTTCCGACGAATTCCGAATCAAACCAGTACTCATACGGATACATTTACCTGAATTTACTGTTCTTGGTGACTGGTTACCTTAACTGTCTACGGAAATTCACGCTATTTTCCGATCATTTCCGATTTCAAACACGTTTCAACTTTCAGTGGAGGTGAGTGAAGAAGCAGTCGAAGCTGTCGACCTACTTCGGAGGGATATACGTTACATTGCTTCTAGAAGTTTCCACGAAGCCCTCAATACAAAATTTCACATGGCCTGAGTGAAGTTCAAATTTTCTATCTAAAATTGCACATTTATCCATTAAATACAAAAACTATCATATTTTCTTGATTTCGATGGTAAATTAAAAACGACAATACAAATGTTAAGAAGTCGACGTTCTGCGTTCCATTTTTATGTATATTAGTTGAATGACCTACCTATACCAACCTATTTTTACAATTGTGTCTGCTATAAATACGTTTCCAAAAGCTGACTCATTGGCAAGGGCCATTATCCCGTTTTCGATCATAAATCTCACTATGATAACCGATAAGCATTGGTAAGTTAATTTTCAGAAACAACCACGACTTGTCGATAACATGAAACAATGATGAAATTGGACATATTTGACCCCAACAACATACTCCCTTAAAAAAAGTCTATGTGATATTATTGAAAACCCGAGAAACTATTGTGAGATCTACAAGTCACGATCAACATGTGAAAAGATACAGCTGTCATTGAGAAAGGACATTTTTGAAATTCATGACATTCATAATGTGTTGGTAAATTATGATAGCCATCTTCAAATCAATAAAGGCCTTAAAGCTATTAAGTCTTTGTGAACAGATTCCACTGTTAAATGCTTTTACACTATAAACGTGTTGATCTGGGCAAAGTCCAGAATAACCCTGTGAGACTTATCTGTCTTCGGTCTCAGAACATAATGAAACACAAATTGTCCATTCTCTTGTTTAAATTCACAGATAATATATTTGTCAAAAACGTTTCAATTTCATTGTCTATAATGTTTTTGTCCCCTTAACTACAAGAATTAGTCTAAATTTTAGCTTACAATAACTGATTTTATCAAACATATGCCTCTCAGTAATTTCCAACCAGTTATCTCTGAACTGTTTCAAATTAACAGCTTTAAAATGAGACAACTTTACCTATCGGCTCTGTTTTAATATCATCTGATGACAACAGGCTTACCTTACTTACGTAAATGTCTTTGGTATTCGATCCTACTTGGGACCTCCCACTCTCTTCTTGTAGCGGCATAACGCTTCTGCTTTCCATGACATGCTTGTGGACTTTTTTGATACTTTCCATGTCCTGGATTTGATTGTAGATTGAGTGTTATAGTTTCCTTTACTATGAGCAGTTGGTGATCTGCCATTCTAGCCCCAATCTTGTGGGCATGTTGAAGGTCCTTGATAGTTTACGACAAATCATCACTAAAAAGTTCAGTAATTCCTGTAGTGTTATAACACATTTCTTAACTGGACATTTAAGTCTGGCCTAATCTAATCTCGTCTTCTCTGATTTACTTCATGCAAACCATTACTAACAGAGTCAAACAGTTTCTTGGTACAGTCATTCGTTTCATGTCCAGTATGCTGATTATGGAAAAGAATGTAAGCATTGTGCATTTTTTATATGACGTGTTTTCGATGAAATAAAAATAATGTCCTTTAAGCTTCCTGTTATACTCCCCCCACCCACACACGAAAAAGGTGCCACGAATAGCCACGAATTGATGAATTTGAGATAAATAGAGAATCTCACCCAAGTGTCTTCTGATATCAAATATTTCAACACGAGTTGATAAAAGTTACAAATATCCGAGGCTTGCCGAGGATATTTTACTTGTATCAACGAGTGTTGATATATTTGATATCAGAAGACACGAGGGTCAGATTCTATTTATCATCCAAAATAATTTTTCATTTCGATTTCGTGAAAAATGTGTGTTTTTTTAACACTGTACTACTCTAAGACTCTCAGTGGAGTGATGTCATAGCATTGTGACGTCATCATATTTATGACGTCATAGCATTGTGATGTCATTACTTGATGTAAAACAATTGTGATGTCATGAACTTGGCACTGTTCAAAATCTACTGTCACAAGCGATATCTCCAGTTGAACACAGTTTTGGAAGATAAATTGTTATCAGCTGTTAGGGTACTGATCTCATTTTGGTGTCAATTATAGAATTCGAGAAAATTTGGAACTTTTGAAATTATTTTTTCAAATTGCAAATGTCGTGATTAATTAGTAACGAATATGTTATAGATTCTTAAGCATAGTTACTGAGCATTTGTAGGATTTCTTTACTCATTCGGATATTTTTGGAAGTCACGATTAGTCACGAGTAGCAGTTACAAAGTAGGTAAGAAGGATAGCCGAATTCACAAAATTGTAAAAGTTTGGAAGAATTTCCTGAACCCACCCTGTATCGCAAATTTGGTATTGACTTTGTTTACAATAGAATAAATGTCAATCTCTCGTGGAAAAGGCTACAGTTAATAATGGATTTTAAATAATGTTGCCATATTAATCATAATCATCGATTAAAGATATTTATCAGCTGACGATTTTGGCAAAACGGCCTCTAAGACTCTGCAAGAGAGGAGAAAACGTGCAGTCGAGGGTTAGACTTGCAAACAATTCAGCGTGGCTCCCCTGATAATTCTGTTTAAACTCAAGGAGCTGCTACAAACCGATGAGATGAGGTGTTGCTTTGTTAACCCTGTTCAGGTGCGCTAATTGTAGACACAGGCTAAGTCTTTTGAAGTTTATCTCCATTTTTCTTGCGTTCACTAATATTGTTACTATTGAGAACGGGAGAAGAATGAGGAAGAAAAATCATACTTGATTGCAAGTGTGACGGAATGTGCTCTGATGTCGCATGACAGCTTGTGCTTGGTAATTTTTGTCATAGCGAAGTATAACCACTTTTAAAATTATAAATACCTACATACGAGATTGAAAAAAAAACATTTGAGAAAGGACACATCAATGTGTTCGCTGTCTGGCACTAGATATGTACATGTATATGCTTGCCAAAATAGAAGGTTAGGGTAAAGACTTTGTAAATTTACTATCGTAAAGTCAACCGAGTATTCCTGCTGCACCGACCAATCTACGCAAAACAAAAATCATGGAATTAATCTTTACGTTATACAAAGGTCATAACTTTAAATTTCAATATTAAATATATTATATTATATATAAATATCCATTATGACCCTTATTTCTAATCATCTTAAGGTTCTGTGTATATTTTATTCAAAATCAAATTTGAACATAAAAAAAACTATCCTTGTCCAAAAATGTAACCATAATCCTTGGTTAAAAGTATAGCTGTCATGAAGTTCGTTATGGTTAGTTCAAACGCTAAAAGCAATGAAACGATGTGTTATAAACATGAGCCACGAAGTTGTTAATGGTGTACTTCAAATTGCAAAATAACATCGTTATTGACATTCAATCTTTATTTCGGTACTGATGTTGATGATTATTTTCATTTAATTTCGTTTTCTGTTTCGGTTTAGTTTTGAATCAGACTTTTTGGTTAAAAAGAGTTATCTCCCTTAATCCCAGTGTGCGAGATTGTGGTGACTCGCGAAGCACATAAACACATGCTTAAAAACGAATTGTCACGGGAAAAACTATGTGTATATATTTTTGAATCTCCTATCACACAAGAACGTATGTATGTAAACCTCAGTATTTCCGGACAATAAAACAACACAATGGACACTAATTCTTTCTGTTCTCTTACGAACATGAGGTTTTTCCCTACTCACGAACATCGATTCACAACTTCCGGTACACGTGTTTTCAATCACAGAGTAGTATTCTCAACATGAATGACAATTTACAATTACATGAACACTTTATTCTGTGAATGTGGACATATTGATGATCCGAAAAGCTATGGCATCGGAACAAAACGTGAGCATTGCACAAAAGTCGGAAATGTTAGGTGATCGAAAATGGGACAGTCAGTCGGTGGAAATCTTGAATTACAGTCAAAGAAACATTAGAGAGCAGTGAGGAATGGTCATGCTAGTTATTTGACATCACTTTTGAACTCTATTAACTTTGAACTTGCTTTAGAAGATGATTTGATTAAATTCAATGTGAAAATAGCAAATGCTTTGAAAAATCTGAAAAATGCACATCAAGACTATATGAGCAAATTGACTGAAGATGAAGTCGAAGAAGCTGTTGTGTGGTTTAGTGGAAGAGAATCTGCGGCTGTAGATATATTGCAACAACTTGATAACATGATTCATAATTTTCAGAGGGCAAGTGTTAAAGAAAAATCACAGTGTAGTTCACACAAATCAGGTGGTACATCAAAGTACACATCAAGCTCAAAGAATAGTCTCAAATTAAAGGCAGAACAGGCAAAACTCAAAGCTAAACAGGCTAAACAGGCTGTAGAGCTTGTTGAGAAGGCGGCTGAAATTGAGGCAGCGCGTGTTATTCAAGGGGCACAACATGATGCAGAGATGGCCGAGCTGGAGGCACGTGTTCATCAGGATTTGGCAGATTCAGAAAATGTAGAGAGTGTCAAATCTTTGAATATTCAGATAGTTGAGAAACCTGTCTTTGTAAAACAGTGGCTGGACAATCAAAATAAACTTAAGCATGCAAACTTGTCAAAAAACATTGATCAATTTGAAATTCCTGCGGTGAGTGACAAGATTCAACCACAGATTAAACCCAATGCACATGTACTTGACCCCCTCGCCCCTAGCTGGGAAGGAATGCCAGATAGGAGACATTTTCAACCTCAAGCAGTTTCATCACCTGTCAAATACACAGACAATAATCATAATATACCCTATCAGCCCAGCATGTTTAACTTTCAAAACCCTGTCGATGAAGCCATAGATTCATGGATTGATAATTTAGTGATTGGTGTGGAAACTGTGATTGATGATGTAAATACCACAGCCTCTGATGGGTTAGTTCACATGTTAGCCAGGGTGGAGAGTGAAAAGGATCTTCCTAAAGTTGAATTGCCTTCGTTCTCTGGTGAAGCTATTGAGTGGCCACGCTTCATCGAACAGTTTCATATTCAGGTGCATTGTCGTCCAGGCATAAGGGACACCAGGAGGATGGACCTCTTACAGTCTCACTTGAGTGGTGAAGCAAAGGTGTTAGTTCAAGGCCTTGGGTATAGTGGTAAAAATTATGCAATGGCTTTGCAAGAGCTCAAGAGTGCATTTGGACATCGTGTGAAAGTTGCAAAGGCCTTCTTGGACAGAGTCACACATGGCCAAACTATCTCGTCTCATGACCCATCTGCTCTAAGGAAGTTTTATGTTGCCATAAGGGATTGTGTTACTACATTGCAGCAACTCAAGTATTCAGCAGACCTGGGCAGCTGTGAAACGCTTCTGAAAACTGTGAGACGCCTACCTTCACACATGGCACCAAAGTGGAATGAATATGTGAAATCCATAATGAAAATTAGAGAACCTTCCCTGCTTGACCTACAAGGATGGCTGAAGGCCCGCGTTGATGCTCAATTTAATCCCTACGCAATTGACACAAGTTATGTGAACAAATCTGCCAACTACAAACATGAGAAAAAGGACAAGTCTTCTCGTGTGCGGAGAAGTTTTGCCACGACTTCTCAACCAAGGAACCAAACACCATTGAATGAATTAACTCAGGACAAACGCGATACAGTGCAAAAAGGTGTAGAGGCCACTGAAGTGATACAAGAACCTAAACAGAAAATGCCTTGTCCACTGTGCTCAGAAGGACATTATCTCTACCGCTGTGCTCTCTTTGCCAATAAGAGTGTTCAGGATAGATTGAAAGTCATTAAGGACAATAAACTGTGTTACAATTGCTTGAAAAGTAATCATTCTGTTTCAATGTGTTTCACAAGCAGGAATTGTCAACAGTGTGATGGAAGACATCATACGATGTTGCATTTTGACAAAACAGAAAGACCTGCGACAAACTTTAAGGTTCGTACCAAGGACAGAGAGAGAGTGTACTTTCGTCTTGTTCCAGTGCACGCAGTTGGTCCGAACGGAAGAGTTATTCAGACAGTTGCCATGTCAGATAGTGCTAGTGACACTTCATTAGTTGATGCAGAGCTGAGTAAGGAACTTGGACTTGTCGGAGAAGTGCGCAATTTCACAGTCAAAACTTTGACTGATACCACAACTCAAACTTCGAGAAATGTTTGTTTTACCATAAAGGGTGTTCATGACGATTCTAAGCCACTTGTTGTCAAGGAGGCATGGACTGTGAATTCTGATGCCTTTTCCTGTCCAGCTCAAATAGTGAAATCTGAGTGGAAACACATGGAGGATCTTGATATACCTCAAATTGAACCCTCACAGATTCAGATCCTCATCGGACTCAATGTACCCGAAGCACATCTTCAGACCGATATCAGGAGTGGAGGTCAGCGTCAGCCATATGCTGTCAAGACACCAATCGGCTGGTCCATCATGGGGGTGGCCACTGGCGAGAACTCTGAAACACAAGCTAGAGTGAACTTTACTGTATCACAAAACACAGAGCTCATTGAACAAGTAAAGCAATTCTGGCAAACCGAGTCATTTGGCGTCACCCATGAGAGCAAATACCCTTCTTCCATTGAAGATAGACGAGCACAGAGAATTCTGGAGTCAACCACCCAAGTGATCGATGGACATTATGAGGTTGGTATGCTTTGGAAAAGTGATGTAACTACTCTTCCAAACAATCGCATCGTAGCAGAGAGTCGTTATAGGTCTCTTACAAAACGCCTTACACATGATGAATCATTTGCTAGTGCATATGGTGAAACACTGAATGGATACATTTCCAAAGGACATGCACAGAAACTAACACAAGAGGAAGCAGCTGAGACCTCACCTAGAACATGGTATCTTCCTCACCACGGAGTGACCAATCCAAACAAGCCAGGTAAAGTGCGCATTGTGTTTGATGCGGCAGCAGAGTACTCAAATATATCATTGAATAAGTGTTTGATGACAGGCCCCGACCTTCTTAACAGTCTCTTTGGGGTGTTGTTGCGATTTAGACTCTACTCGGTGGCACTTGCCGCTGACATCGAGGGAATGTTCCACCAGGTGAAGGTTCCAGCAGCCGACTCAGATTCCCTGCGATTTCTCTGGAAACCCAACATGGATAAACCTGGAGCGCCAGATGTGTACAAGATGACTGTTCATATCTTCGGTGCTGCAGACTCTCCGTCGTGTGCAAACTATGCGCTGCAGCGCACAGCCCTAGACAATCAACACAACTTCAAGGAGAATATTGTACAAGCAGTGCTCAGTGACTTCTACGTCGACGACTTTCTAAAATCTATGGAGACCATACCTGAAGCCATAGACTTATCATCACAGCTCACCCAGCTAATGCAACGTGGCGGTTTCAGGTTGCATAAATGGATATCAAATTCACCAGAAGTTGTGAGTGCTATCCCAGAGTGTGATAGGGCTGTCAAGACCACTGACCTGGAATTTGATCAACAACTCGTACAACGTGCACTAGGTTTGAAATGGGACGTTATTGATGACGCCTTCATGTTCGATCAGAAACTGAAACATTCTCCTATGACAAAGAGAGGGGTGATAAGCACTGTAAGCTCCATATTTGATCCTTGTGGATTCCTAGCTCCGTTTACTCTCAGGGCCAAATGCATTATCCAAGAACTCTGGCGACAGAAACTTGACTGGGATGATCCCCTTCCAAAGGAGATCGAAAAGTGTTGGAAAGACTGGCTCTCTGATCTGGAGTTCCTTGCATCTTTCAAGCTACCAAGACACCATCCAAACCTCAGCTCCTCAGTGCATTGGATTGAGCTTCATGTATTTTGTGACGCCTCAGAGAAAGGATTTGGTGCTGTTGTGTATTTGAGGTACAGTCATGCAGTTGATAGTATCACATGTTCAATAGTAGCTTCCAAAACTCATGTTGCCCCTATAAAGCCGACACTTTCAATCCCAAGGCTTGAACTGCAGGGGGCAGTGCTCGGAGTCAGACTCTGGAAGTCTCTGCAGTTTGAACTGAAATTGGATTACCGAAAGGTAATCTTCTGGACAGACTCCAACACAGTGTTGCAATACCTCAACAATGAAACCAAACGTTTCAAGCCTTTCGTCTCAAATAGAATCGCTGAGATTCTTGAATCAACATCAAGTGAACAGTGGCAGCATGTTCCCTCAGCACACAATCCCGCAGGTCACTGTTCACGTGGACTCAGCAGCAGCAAACTCACCTCAAGTTCATGGTTGGTTGGTCCAGAGTTCTTGACCAAACCTCATCACAAATTACTGGATAACGAACGACCTCAAACCGTTGACATTGACGAAAATGATCCTGAAGTGAAAGGAAAATGTGTAATGACAATCTCAACCAAGGACAACTATCCTAAGACTATTCCCATGAACCTTTCATTGTTGCTAAACCCAAGTGATTTCTCAACCTGGCATTCTCTATGTAGGAGGACAGCGTGGTTACTTCGTGCAAGTAGAAATTTCATGTGTCTTTTAAAGGGACGAAACACAGTGAAACACAATGAATTGCTTCCACAAGAGTATGAAGAGGCCACCTTAGCTTGGGTGCGTGAAGTTCAAAACCAGACCTTTTCTACTGAAATAAACAGTCTCAAAGAAGGTTTGGAGCTGCCAACCACAAGTAAGTTGTTGCCTTTGTCACCGATATTTGATGGAAGATATCTCAGAGTCGGTGGACGGTTACAGAAAGCTGTGATACCCTCTGAGGCAAAATTCCAGTTGATACTACCTCGTGATCACCAAATCACAAAATTGTTGATTGACGAGGTCCACATTAGCACAGCTCATGGGGGACCAGAGCATATGATATCTGAATTGAGACAGAAGTTTTGGGTCATCAGTGCTCGTCGTATTGCAAAGGAAGCAATAAGAAGGTGCGTTGATTGTCACAGACGACATGTGAAACCAGTAGTGCCAAAGATGGCGGATTTACGACTGTGTCGTGTTAGTGGTTTCCACAGACCATTTGTTTACACAGGTGTAGATTACTTCGGGCCCATGCAGGTGAAAGTGCGTCGCAGCTCAGTCAAACGCTGGGGGTGTTTGTTTACGTGCTTATCAACTCGTGCAGTGCACATAGAACTCGCAGACTCTCTTGAAACGGATGACTTTATTCTCATTCTCAGAAACTTTATTGGGAGACGTGGCAATCCTAGACACATGTATAGTGACAATGGAACTAACTTTGTAGGTGCTGACAATGAGCTATGCAAATGCCTTCAGAACTTGAAGCAGAATCACATCAGCGCTTTCCTAGCTCCCAAAATGATTGAATGGCATTTCAACCCACCTCTGAGCCCACACTTTGGAGGTGCATGGGAGCGACTAGTACGCTCTGTCAAAACTGCACTCAAGGCCACACTCAGGAACACATATGTGTCAGACTCCGTCCTTCGTACAGCACTAATTGAAGTTGAGGCTGTCCTGAATAGCCGTCCACTCACTCATAATAGCTCTGATCCCAAGGACTTTGTCGCTCTTACTCCGAATCATTTCCTGTTGGGGCGCGCAAACACTTCAACGCCTCCAGATGTATGTTCTGACAGGGAGATTAACAGTCGTAAGAGATGGCGACAGGCCCAAGTTATTGCTGATCATGTCAGTCGGCGTTGGCTGAAGGAGTATCTACCAGAACTAACTGTCCGCCATAGGTGGACCAAAGAGAACTCAAACGTTTGCGCTGGAGATCTAGTTCTTGTTGTCTCAGACAATCACCCACGAGGACAGTGGGAACTGGGCAGAATTCTCGATGTTCTTCCAGGCAAAGATGGTCGTGTTAGGACAGTGAGAGTAAGAACACCAGCTGGTGATTACATCCGGCCCACAGCAAAAATCTGTGTTCTTGAGGAAAATGTGACGAACTGAACTCAATGAAAAGTGATGAGCTGAACTTCAGGGGAATGTGTTGGACTGAACTATACATAAATATAAATGAGCTAAAGAATAATGCTTGTGCCAAAGACTGTTTAAAGTTTATCTATGGACGTTATGTTTGCATGTCGTAGATTTCATATGTGTATTCTAGTTGCTTTACTCCGTCAGGGGGGGGCGGCGATGTTGATGATTATTTTCATTTAATTTCGTTTTCTGTTTCGGTTTAGTTTTGAATCAGACTTTTTGGTTAAAAAGAGTTATCTCCCTTAATCCCAGTGTGCGAGATTGTGGTGACTCGCGAAGCACATAAACACATGCTTAAAAACGAATTGTCACGGGAAAAACTATGTGTATATATTTTTGAATCTCCTATCACACAAGAACGTATGTATGTAAACCTCAGTATTTCCGGACAATAAAACAACACAATGGACACTAATTCTTTCTGTTCTCTTACGAACAACTGAAGAGGCCTCAGGCCTATAGTACATATATACAAAAGTAGTTAACACTTTAGTGATAAAACATATGTTCTGTACTTCATTGCATTGTAGATGTACATAGCCAGATTTTGTAGTGTAATTTGATTTTTACTGTTCATAAGATTACAGAATTTTATAATACTTGGATGGACATAGTAGTACTGTTTAATATACTTACATCGTAATGCATTATATACTGGACAAATAAAAAGAAAATGGTATTCGTCTTCTATTTCATTTAAAGTACAAAGTGTACATATTCGGTCTTCCTTTTTAACATTTTTATATCTACCAGTTTCGATTAATAAATCGTGTGAAGAGCATCGAAAGCGTGCTAGAGACCGCCTAAATTTTCTTATATCAATACATGACAAGTAGGTTTCTTTGAATAAGTCGTGTTTAAATTGTGAATAGTAAAAACATTTACTTGACAAATGAGTTTTATCACACCATGTTTGAAGATAAATGTCTTTAAGTCGAACAGTTAGGGAATTAATGAATAGTGATTGAAATTCTACATATTGATCATTCCATATATTTCCAAAGCCAATAGCAAATAAAAAGTATTAACCTGAGATACCCAATTTCTTTGTCCATTCTTGTCATACAATAACATCATATTATAACATTTTTTTGGTATTCTTTTATGAGACATAGCTAAAAGTTTCAACCAATATTTGACTGCATTTATAGAGGCGTAGATATAAAGTGGAAACCTTCCTAGTTCTCCATAAACCATAACACTAGGTGTACTTAATTTTACTCCTAGATATTTTTTACATGCAAATAGATGAACCTTTTCAATTATATCTATATTTTGTAAACCCCATATTTCCGACCCATACAATAATATTGGTTTTATTTTACTATCAAAGATTTTAAAAAAGGTTTGGTACGAGAGATCGCCTAAGATATGGGTTTGTTTACAGATAGCAATAAATACCTTTTTAGCTTGTGTTGCTGCCTGGTTGAAATGATTGTTCCATGTAAGGTTTTTGCTGAATAATACACCCAAATATTTATAAAGTGAAGTTGTCTCCAGTCGCTCTTCTTTGAAATACCATTTTTCCGTTTTTGATAATTTCCCCCCATTTTTGAATACCATAACTTTTGATTTAGATCTATTCACTGTTAGTTTCCATTCATCAGAATACTTTTCTAGTTCATATATTTGCCTTTACAGATGTTACACTGTGATTTACCCTTTCACAATAGACGCATACGATAACGACTTGATAAATAGGAAACACAGATAGGACATAATCTGGCAATTAATGTTTCTGTTAAGATAACAAGATCATATCATTCTTGAGTAAATATACTACAATATATGGATGACATTTGTGTCTATGTCAATCCGACACTTTTTCTTCAAAATGGATGTCTACTGAATACAGATATAAACGCTAATGATAAGATTCGGCTGTCATTATAGGTGAAGATTAAATTGTCTCCTTATCAGGCGCAGCGTATGTAAAAGTCGGTTTGGAGATTTTGTTTAGAGCAAGCTGTTGTTGCAAGTATGAATAATTGATTTCAGGTGCAGTAGAAGTCAAAGCTGACTTTCATTTCCGCATTGTAGAGACACAGCACTTTTCTGGTAACAATATTAAAGAGAAAACGTCAGTTATGTAAAGATCGTGAAAGAAAAGTGAGTCACTGAATGAACACACTTGTCAAAGTCACTGAAAGTTCTTTTTGTTTAATCTTCAAGTTATTGGGTCTTTACAATTTTCAATGAAACAAGTGTGTTGAAATCCTACCAGATCCCACGTAATAAGGTATTGCCTGCAGACCGGTGTTGAGTTCAAGGATGGTCCGACTTCTCACTACCTGTCACAGGGTGATGGGTTGTCCCATGTGTTTGCAATTGGATCGATGGGATCACAGAGACACTGATAAGTCATTCAAGAACATTAGTTAGACCTCTGTTTGTACGGGATCTTCTCCTCTCATTATTAAATATTCAGTAAGAGATATATTTACAAAATACAATATTATCTATCTTTATACTATACTTACTGGTTATTAAATCTATGGCATAGAAGTGACAGAAAAATAGTTCCTTAACTTTTTCTGTGGTCAAATGATGCGACCAAATCGAGGGCTCTACTTATACCTCATCATTCTCTCCCCACAGAGGTAACTCCGTCATGAATTCCTCTATCACCTCTGTTCTAATACGAGCTCTTCTCAAGCTTCCCAAGGTTCCCGTAGCGGCAAAACATTGCAACATAAAACTACCTTGCAACATTTCATCCAATGACAACATTACATACATGGATTGCATATATGACTTCAAATAGGTCTATGCAATGATACTGTTCCTAAGAAAGGCGAATGTGTTGTGTAATAAAGACTCCAAGTGGAATACTCGAATAAAGTTTATCTTTCCGGAAGCATAAGGAATATATCTGAGGCGTTTTGAATAATAAGTCTTGAAACGGCATCGCTGAATACGCCACTTACTTTGATTTCATCCAATAGATTTTTCTAGATTTAGAAACGATTGTACTATGACAGAGGCTGTAAAAGAATTTATGACGGAGCTATCTCTGTTGGGATAGAATTATATCTCATTGAAACTATTCATGGTTATGTGTGTGATACTTCAGATATTGTCAATATGCTATTTTCAGATAACCATAAGAGAAACGCCACTCCGGGAACAGGCAGATGATATCAAAATTGAAGTCTTTCAATAAGATATATATTCGGTAAATACGAAGATATACAGAAAACCTAAAAGTATTTGATGAATGAAATCAAGATCACAAATGAATTAAGAACTTAAGGAAAAAGTGCCAACAGAATATTTGGTCTTCTTGACAAACCACCAATGAAAATAAGGAAGATTGTAGAATGAGAGTGTTCGAAAGGGAAGTTAGATCCCGTCAAGATTGTGTGTCCGAGTACAGTTAATTAATAAGGCCATTAAAGTCTACACCTACAATGATTTACAGTACATTAAGTTTATATTACAATACTACACGCATGTAATGATAACGCAAATACTAATTAACATGCCCATGTCATACGTTTGGTCAGTTTAATTGCTGGATTTCGTTTCAAGGCTAACAGAGGAGAGTTTGGCAATTGTTAATTACACGACAGATATTCGATTTCAGTTACTGGTTATATTAAAACAAATATCATTACAGAACAGATTATGTTTGGAGGCGTTAATGTCATCTTATGAAAGCTTACATTCGGTTGGTAATTGCGTCGGTACACGAGTCGGTACACGAGTGGGTGTGACCTACATAGAGGTAGACTGTTCTGTCTTAAAGATTTTTGAAAACCCACATAGCGACTTCGATATATCATTCCAAATAGTAATCAAGCAAAAGGAGAAAGGATATGTTTTGTGTGTAACGTTTGTAGGATTAATTCATAAAGTATGTGTTTGTTCATCTTCATTAAATATTATAAAAGATATTCAATTAACCTCAGTCACCTGAGACGCTAATCTAATCCTATGACAAACAAATCAGTGGAGCAGATCTACCCAAAATTTACAACATAAATTACTATGATTTGAAGTCATTTTCATTTAATCTTATAATGATATATTTATGTGGAACTTTTCATATTTGGCTCTACACTTCAAGATAGCTTCCAACAAAACATTTGGTTTTAGTCGTGCAAGCCAACAAGGAGTCAAACTACTGGCAGTCGTAAAACCTGCATTTACTTCAGCAAAAATTAAACTGACGTCCAAAAGACACTTTACACATTTTAAACTGAAACACCTAGAATTATATAACACGGATGTTGCCAGTAAAGTTCGAACAAAATAGCTAAACGTTTTTGTTTATTTGTAATAGATTTATTTTGGTGAAAATTGCAAAAAGGTCAAAAAAACCTTACCTTACTGTTGGTAGTCACATGACACAGAGTTTTTTTAAACCGCCCAGAACCAATGTTTGTCAGCCTCTCGGTGACAAAAGACATATCAACCACAAAAAGTTGTATTTGAATATTGTGAATAACCCATGGAAATTTACATCAATACAAAACGGCAACCCATATTAGAAGAATCGCCATTTTATCTGCAACTTGATTGTTCACTTGTGCAAAGCCATGATTTAACTTTACTATGGTAGCCCAGGCTATCATGTTCAATTACATATATATGATTATATAATCAGTTTCTCTAAGTGTATAAACAGCTAAAAATATCATTGCATTAAGAATTTAGATACAAATTTAAGATCGCAAACTTCACAACATTTTTTTACCACTTTCATTTAATATTCCAAGCTGTAGCATTGACATTTTTGGAGGCAATGGAAAAATAATTTATTGTAATCACTTTTCTCGAGAGGTAATCAATAGACACGCGATTGATTCAAAGGAGTGAAAACTAATGCCAGGATAAACGTTTTGAAAGATTCTTTTCTTCACAGTTTCTCATATAAATATTAATTTATGCCAAATATATATCTTAGAGGGTCAAAACATCTCATTATTCAACCCAATCATTAGGAAATAGTCAAGTATCAAGCAAACTCCACTGGCGGCCATTACTTTGTGAACACATTTTAATCATTTTAGGTAGGGAAATAGAATTTCGTAGCTTAACATATCACAGTAGCTCGTTTTGAAACAGCTTCTTTTGATGATTAAACTCTGTTTTGCAATTCGTAACATTTATTTTTTATTTTAGAAACGACTTTGTTATTCAAATTATAACGGGGCTAATTTACTTACATCAGTATGAAGTTAATTCATGATAAATTCGTAATGAATATCTGAATTTGTCAATGCCAATTTTTAACGTATCTAGTTCAGTATTGGAGCTGTCGGCGGACAAGTTTCAATATCATTAACAGACAAAAATTAATGCTTTATTTAATGACTTACGTGTGAAAAAATGTAGCGGTAAAATCAACCTTTTTGATAAAGTCATTTACTCTTTATAAGAGATATAATCCACCGTAAAAAGCAGGTCTTTTAAAGTAAATTATGTAATAAAAGCAAGATGCATAGACTGCCAACTTATTAAAGGTCAACATTGCAATTGCTCAATGAAAATATCACTAGTTCATGACTTTATGACTGCTAATGAAGACCAATAATTAGATCCTTCCTGAAAATATCTCATTCTGCAGACACGACACGTCCTTTAACAATAAAATTCGACAGGAAGACATTTCATTACATATTGTATACCTTCTTGATAACATGCACATATTATAATATTATGTCACATTATTGATATAAATTACATATCTAAAATTTTGATGCTGTTGTGTGTTCGAGTAATTGTAAGATGTAAATATCGACTAACGCACGATGCAACACAGATTATTTTTTATTTACGTTTGAAAATATGTATAAACATGTGTGAAGAATACATATAGTCATTCAGCAATGTCTGAATCAGCCATGCATTGAAAGTTAAAAGACACAGCAAAGTGTTTAAAATCCTGCCACCACAAAGGCAGACAGACAGATTCCATATCACAAGTCTCTCCTCATTACAGTATCAGTTCATGTACAATGTAAATAATAATAAAAACCGTAACGAGCCACTCAATAGAGAGTTATGGGAGACTAAAAATACGTGACTAAAACGGTAAGACATTTGGTGCATAAATTATTACATGCATTATATATAGTTATACAATAAAACGTTAACATATATAAATAAAGATAAGAATAGTAGATTTTAGTAAATATAAAATATATAAAATTATAAAACGGTATAAAGGAAAGATTTTCTACGCTTTAAAATCTCATGGCAGGTTTTGGCAACCGGGGCACATATCATAGGGTTTGCTAAAATAAAAGTGATGACGTCAATATCCTGGCGTTCTGGCGAATGTTCCATCATTGTATCACACATTTCTAGTAGCTCTCTTCGTATATCATCATAGAGTGGACAGTGTAACAAAACGTGACATTCATCTTCCACATCGTTCGGGCATACAAAACAGATTTCCATTGTGTTACAAAGTCTTGCAAGAGATTTTCTTTAACATTTTTGATAACAAAAAAACATCGAACATCATGAAATAATAACAGATATTAGTGATTCGTTAACACTCTCTGACAAGGATTTGTTGCCGCTCAAGATAGATTTTAATGTTATATCGTTTTTAAAAAAATTAGATTTGATCGGAATCTACCATGTAGTGGGCCTTTTTAAAAAGTAATGAAAAGGATCCTCCCGAATGTTTCCACGAAAACAGACGCGATTTATTGATAACCCTCTATCAAACGTATGTGAATTGAGATTTCTGCAATTAGGCGCATGCGGCAGAGAAGAATTTTACTTCGCCCTGGACCATAAGATGTATAATATTTAAATGTAAGAGATAAAGTCCTGTCACATGACATCAGAGTTTTAAATTGTGTCAGTGAGGCTGCATTTCTAATGGTTGTATTCAGCAAGTTCCAAGCATTAACAGTTGATGGAAGAATAGAGTTATTAAAATGAGAAACGCCCAGAAGTGCCTCGTAGATTTTCGGAATTTCGTAAATTATAACTGCTTACATCAGAAACATTTGGTGGAACCCATATCTACAGATATTATGGAGTTAATCCATACACAATTTTATAGAACATACATTATTAGTGAAAGTGGCGCCTTTCCATAACGAAGACAAACCTGTTTCAACATTGAATATCTTAACTGATTTGTGTTGCAACTGTACATCATAACGTTGTGTTGTATCTTTGTTGGTTTCAAAATATAATTTGTATATAAGCTTCCAGCTTGTTTGCCAATCCATTTTCATTGAAATGAATAAAATAAGTTTAAACAAAACTTGTTTCAGTATATAGTTTTTGGTTCTGGTTTTAAAACTGGAGACTCGACAGTTTATCAATTAACGGAACTTTACCATGTGATATCAAAAGCCATGGAGGATGGTAAAGTAGTCAGATATGATATTAGTAAAGCTTTCGATCATGTTTGACATGTAGGCTTATTAGTAAAACTTGAATCCATTGGAATCACCAAAAGTCTATTACAGTGGTTTAAGAATTATCTTAGCGACAGAAAACAATCGGTTGTGATAAATGGTCATAAATCAAATACAAAATCAATATTTGCTGGTGTTCCCCATGGCTCTGTATTGAGGCCACTACTATTTCTTGTTTATATAAATTATTTAACAGACGGTTTGATAAGTAATGTAAAACTCTTTGCAGATGACACTTCTCTATACCTTGTTATAGATGATCCTTTCCAGACTCAGAACCTGCTAAACAGTGATTTAAAACAAATTTCAGACTGGGCTAACAAGTGGCAGGTTAAATTCAGTCCTGAAAAGACTGAAGCGATGTTATTTTCAAAAAAGGGTAGTGCAAGTCCAAAACTTCAATTAATACTAAACAATACTTAATTCATGAAGTAAGTGAACATAAACATGTCGGTCTAACTCTACAAGAAGATGGAAAATGGCAACATCATATTGAAAATATACTGCGCAAAGCATGTCCACTTATGAATTGTCTGAGAAGTTTGAAATATAGGCTAAATCGATTATGTATAGATAATTCATTTTGCCCATCTTCGACTATTGGGATACCATCTGGGACAATTGCACTAAAGAGAAAGCTAATATGTAAGTAAAATTACATTAAGACTTTCTGAGGACCATCTCAGGTGCAGTTAAGGGTACAACGGTCATTGTATATACAACAATACAATGTATTACATGTATAAGCAATGATGTCTTGAAATTTCAGACATTATAATTTTAATATTCATATTCGCGAATTGAATTGGATTGGACGGAAACTGATGCAGGAGAATATCTCCAGTCCTGGTGTAGGAACAATTAGCAACAAATCAGATTGGTGGCATGTCTCTTATGCACCGATATAGTGGGCAGAGTGCTCCATTATTGCATGCGTATATTTATAGTAGGTTAGGCGGCCATGTTCTGTATATTTTGTCATCAACCTACTGCATGCGCAGTATAGATAAACTCGCTTATCCCCAAAAGTGCATTTTTACGCCAGGCGCATCGCGCAGGCAAAACTGTACGCACTTTGA
The DNA here is from genome assembly GCA_921293015.1 of Phorcus lineatus. Lineage (NCBI taxonomy): Eukaryota > Metazoa > Mollusca > Gastropoda > Trochida > Trochidae > Phorcus > Phorcus lineatus. Next base: position 66,935,421 of record OV121082.1, on the reverse strand, counting down.
ACATTAATATATTTTTAATCAAATGTCCTTTCGAAAACTTATTTGCTGTTTTTTTATTTGAATGTATTGTATGTATGAATATACTTATAAACATTTAAAACAAAGCGGGATTTCAAGTTGTAGAACTCGTTCTTATCGTTGTGCACGTCGAGAGTATGCTGCTGAAGACGGATATCTCTAATCTCTGTCAAGACTTTACTGATAGACAGGCGAGAAATAGGGGACAGGGGCAACGTTAATGGCATGTTATTGGCTGAATAATAGTCCTTTGATATTTTCAACTGAATTCACATTTTTATTCCTCGGTGCTTTGTTTATGTTTCTCTGAGTAGTGTTATCCATGCAAATGACTCCTGGTAAAAAATCAACATGATCTCTACATTCTGAACATATAATGATATATTATATATATCATATGGTATTGTTTAAATGATACATTCCATGTAACTTGACAATAGTTGAACTGTATACATAATCTTTTTATGTACAGGATAAGCTGTTACTTTTCACGGGAAGGTTTCATTATCGTTAATACAGTGAAAGCCTGCAAACAACTGTACTCTTTACACAGTATTCACATTTTGTCATAAAATGAATTATATTAATTTGAATGCATTTAATTCTAAAACTAAGTTCATTCATAGAATTTCCTTGACACCCCCCCCCCCCCCCCAAATCAAATTGAAATCCAGTCTACTGAGTCCAATAACGAACAATCTATTCATCCTACCTAAAATAAATTAATTTAATGCTAAATTTAATTGTTTTTGTTAACAGTGAGGAAGCGGCGGTGATTGTTTTCACGTAATCAACATGCATGGCTAACTATCATGTTGCTTCGATCACATGACATTCAATCAATCGTCACACCACAAAAACGTGAGTAACCTCTAGAATTAAGACAAACCTGCCCATGGATGGCAGCCATGAAAGAATCTCCATAGTTCCTAAATTTAAATTGTCATCATGTTTTCACATTGAAGATTGGATGAGGGGATACCCAAACGAAAAAAAAATATTAAAAAAATTGCTCGATGGACATGTACTGACCACTAAACGTTAACTACTGACTATTGATGTTAGGCAGGAAAAACTTGCAGAGTTTAAATTTTACATTTTATAAAGCTTTATTGCTGATTGACCAGCTATTATTCACTCAGAAACAAATTAGGGAATCAAACCACTTTATGAACAAACGTCGATGGAGGTTGAAAATTGAAAAAGTCATATGATGACGATATGAAACGCGTCTAACATTCTAATGTTGTATATATTCGGTTTTTAAAAAAAATGACAAAATAAAAGATTTTTGAGTGAAGACCAAATCAAAGCCTGAAAAATATTGTTTGACCCCTGATGGCTTGCGAAAAACTGATAATTGCAATGTAAATTCTGCAATTGATGAGTGTGTAAGAGTTATTTACCTTATCTCAAACTTCTAACGGTTTTCATTTCATTAGAGTCATTACATTTTACGATAGCTTTCTTTTGCTGATAACTTTGTACCCTTTTTCCAACTGTTTATTGATGCCCCAAAATGAACATAAATAACAGCCAAATAATCTCATTTGTTTTATTTACATGTACAATAAAAATTATATAAGAAAGATGATACTTATTTCATTGAACATTTTAATTTGTTTTTGCTGCATGTTGAGCTTGTCTTCTGCCTGCGAAATGCTTTTGACAGTGGAAATTGGAAACCATAAGATTTGCGTAAATTACCAGGGACTGTACATTTTCAAAATATAGAAGTTACGATGTATATGCTATTTCATTGATAGTAGTATGATATATCAATGGTATATATAAAGGAACAATTCTTCTTGAGATGATCAGTGAATACATAACGTAAAGTGTTGTGTCTTTAAGGTCATACATGTTTCACATTAAAAGATACTGACTTTTTAAAAGGTCGGAACCTCAATATAAAATTCAACACGTAATACTTTGTTTACAGGTTTTGACTTTTGTCAAATGACTTATGAGGGATGATGCAAAAGTTAATTGGAAATAGGATGATGCTACCGATTCATGGCAGATCCTTGGTATTCGTTAATTCAATTTAGAAAGATTACCCAACCTTCTCAATGTTCTGAGAGGATAAGAAAGCACAAAAAGAACAGATTAGATTTCGCACTGATGTCACTCATTAGCCATGGAAAAGAATAAAACGAACAAAATAACATAAGACAAGGGCGTCTTTAAAAAGAAGCTTTTTAAAAACTATTTATTTAGAGATGATGTATGTTAAGAGTTACGCTATCCTATAACCGGACATTCGATCCATTGATATACATGTAAATTTAATTTGAATGGAATGTTTGTGAACACTGACAAACTAGATTGGACATAGAGAGGAAACGGCCGCAGATAATCATTAAACACTCATGGGAAAAAATATTATGAAAGCAAAATATTAAAGCAATTGGCTCTGTAGGTCATCAGGCTTATAATATTTCATATTGAATAAAATATACATCCAAAAGGATTTTCGTTTGCTAAGGAGACTTGTACACAAAATAGCAGCTTCCTTTAAATTTAGATTCTAAATCGATCCCTAAAGTTTAAAAGGATGTGCCCCCTGTGGCATATGCACTTTTTCAGTCAAGAGGAGAAATTGAAAGTAACTGTATAGGGCGTGACAGACTCACAAACACTACATTTTATTCCTTTTCCTACATTTAATTCCTATTGTCCTAGTTTTCAGTGATTTCTTGATGAATCAAGAGTTACAAGAAAGTTTGATGAATTCTGTTAATTCACGATGTTTTCATCAAGATCCATATATCATTCTTAGAATATTGATCAAAACCCGTTTTTCAATCGTACCCGGTATACGAACTTAAAGATTGATGTAGCGGTCTGTTTGTATAAAAGAAACATCAATATCATGTTTAGTTATATATTCACTATTCCATATAAAAGGTATGTTTCATTAAGCTATTTACTTCACATTATATCTCCTCTCAACACACACTCGATATATTCCGTTAAAATCCCATTTCCAACATCAAGTGATTTCATATGTACTGACACTGTTTTTCTGCTTCACGACAACACCCAGTTCAGCCAGTGCAGATTTCTTTAGCATCTGAGTTTTAGCGAAGTATGAGACAAGAGACATTTCGTGTCACATCTTTAACATAAGTAAGAGTTAAGTCTTCTTTATATTGACGTCTCAGGGCGCATTTCTAAATCTTGTTCTCTGCATACAAACCATGCTATAGACGTCAACCATATGGCCCAGTAATCGATTTGAACAAGGTACGGATCTTATGCTATCATATGATATAAAATAAAACAACCCCCCCCCCCCCCCAGCTTCTTGGTTGATTGGTGTTTAACTACTAGCAACTTTAACTAGAAATTCGAAGGTTAACCAGCCATTTTTCTATGACATTCTATATATACACACCAAAAGGATTAAGAAAAGGGAAAAAACATATCTTCAGCGACGCTCTTAACTGACAAAATTAAGACTAACATTCAGATTGGTTAGTAGTAATTTTAAAAGCCGTTTTCATATGATTAAAACCAATATTATAGTCAGGTTATGAAACTTATGATGAATGAAAATCTGTGATATGACATTTAAATATACATAAATAAACTTTCCGAATATCCTTTTAGAAAATAATCTTCATCGAACACAGTAAAAAATGGGTTAAACTTGGAATCATTAGGAATCCAGGTAGGTGGATTGTGAATACCTGGCTGCATGGATGGCTGCGTGGAGAGGGGATGTGTGAATCAGATGAGTTCGCACCAAGCACACAGTAGGAAGGAGGTAACGTGGATTTTGTATAATCTATATATTACAGGTTTGTCTTCGTGTGTCAGTTGCTTCCATGAGTTTCCTTTGGCGACAGTTTTTGTTATTATTTGTTATTTATTATTTCATAAGACTTACTTTGTTGCGTTATGCAGAATAATTGATGCTGACGTTTTTGTTCTGTCCGTATGCTCTGATAAGGCTTATTTGAGCTTTTATACGTGTGTTGATGGGTTGATCAATGTACTATTCTCCAAAATAACATTGAATTCTTGCATTGAAAGCTTTAATCTTACATTGATATCGACTTATGTGTGTAATGCTAAGATGCCTAGTGTTTAGATGAATAAAAATGTACTTTATCAGACAGTTTAGGTTGGGTTCATGATATATCAACTGAACTGACGTTATCCTAGCATCCCTGGGTTCTAACTATAACACTTAAGGCTAAACAATATTATATCACAAAACAAGTTTGAGCAGAGCCAACTTAAGTTGATTGACAAGTTCAAAAATTATTACAAATAAAGAAAACCCAATATATTATGCGGCCTAGTGTGATTTCCGATGGTCTATTTTTGGATGCACCGTCAACAATATCTTGTATCTTGTAAAACATACCCGTCGTACTCTTGGTTATGATAAAGGGATGTTCTATATTTTCACTCTCAATTGTATCAGGACAGACATCAATGACACTTGTGTGTATCTATCGTCTATCACCTTCGAAAAAGAATCAGTTTTCTGTTTCTGATTTTCACAAGGAACTTGGAGCAACATTTTCGTCTTCATAAAAAAAATCAAGAAGACTATTCGTTGGAGATTTTAACATTCAGTTCAACAATGGTGACAAAGCTGATGTGAAGAAGTTTATATCTCTGCTACATCTCAACACCCTGAAGCAACATGTGACTACATCTACTCACAAATCTGGCAACATACTGGATTGGGTTGTATCTCCTGAAGACAGTGATGTTGTCCAAAATGCGACCGTGCATGACTGTCAGATGTAAGATCACTTCTTGGTTAATGTACAGCTAAAACTCTCAAAACCAGAGAACGCTCGTAAAAAAATAACCTGTCGGAACTATAAGAAAAGTAATATGGATATGTTCAAGGCAGATCTGGCAAACTCACGCCTGGTGTGTGAACCCCCGGATGACGTACATGCTCTAGCACATCTCTACCAGGACACACTTAAAGCAGTGTTACTCAAACATGCTCATGCTGTCTCAAAGATTGTTGTTGTGCGCTCAAACTCACCCTGGTATGATGATGAAGTCCACCTGGCAAAGATTCAAAAATGAAAATCTGAGAGACTCTGGCGTAATACACGCCTTGAAGTTCATCGTCAGATATATTGCCAAGCAAGAAACCGCATGATCAAAGTCATCGCCAAGGCTAAAAAGAACTACTGTTTATTAACTATCGAGGAAAGCAGGAATAATCCCAGAAAGATGTACAAATTCATGAATAAGCTCCTTGGGAAGAAGAATGACACTGTCCTTCCTTCGACGCAACCTCTTGAGGAACTTCCTGATGCCTTCAACAATTTCTTTGTGTCGAAGATTAAAGAAATTCATTCCTCCTTGAAATGTGATGTGTTTCAGTCTGAAACCACTCCACGACTGAATGTATTTTCTGGCTTGCCGCTTAATGAATTTAAACCTTTTTCAGAACAGGATATATTAAACATCATTCGTGAATCAAAGCCAACAACATGTCTGTTGGACCCGATTCCTGCAACATTGTTAAAGGAATGCATTTATGTGATACTCCCAGTGATCACCAAACTTGTGAATATCAGTCTGTCAAGAGGGGTCTTCCCTGATTCTTTCAAACATGCAGTTGTTGTCCCTCTGTAAAAGAAAGATAATCTTGATCCTAACATTCTTTAAAATTATAGACCTGTCTAAAACATCACGTTCATATCCAAACTCCTGGAGAGAGCTGTTAACATTCGATTCCAAGACCATTTCACTGAATTTGCACTTTTTTGATAAATTCCAGTCAGTGTATAGATCCAACCACAGTACCGAGTCAGCTCTGCTCAAAGTCTTCAATGACCTGCTCACATATGTTGACGATGGAAAACTAGCAACGTTCATCTTGCTCGACATGTCATCAGCCTTTGATACAATTGACCATCAACTCCTCCTTGACAGACTCAATTTACGATTTGGAATTCAAGGCGTGGCCTTAACATGGATAAAATCTTACCTTCAGGGAAGAAGTCAGGCTGTTCGTCTTGAAAACAAACACTCACGAAGCTCGCTGGGCCACTGTCGTGTACCCCAGGGATCAGTTCTTGGACCGCTTCTTTTCATTAAGAGCCTAAGAGTAATTGAGGGGACCGGATGACGGGGTCTCTAAAACAACTGTAAAATGTAACCTTGTCCTTCAAAAAAGCCCAAATGGAATTTTTCTTATAGCTGAGATAATTTTCTATACAATGATATATAACATGAAACCTTTTGAGTATGGTTGCAGACCGATTTATCACCTTGAAAACGTCTAATTTTCAAGTTTGGTTGCAGTCCCCTATAGGCAACTGCAACCAAATTCTTGAAACCATCAAAATACACGTTTTCATAGAACAGAAGAGTCTTGACTAAACATAATTTGGATGCAGAGAGAAACTAAACGATGATATCGCAAATGTTCGAACTTTACCTGGCTGTTTATTTACATTACAATGAAACATCGGCAACTTGCTCTAAGCTACCAATCCGGTTTTCGATTATGTCCTGTCCGCTTCGCTGTCGTTTCTGACAAAGTGCATGGAAAATTTCTACTAACCTTGTTAAATCTAACATTCTCTATAGTTTATCATGTCTTGGCAAGTATTTATGACATTCCTTGACCAAATTATCCCTTTGTTTTTACATTACATTAGATTACCGAGTCCGGTTTTCGATTATGTCGTGTCCCGCTTCGCTGTCGTTTCTGACAAAGTGGATGGAAAATTTCTACTAACCTTGTTAAATCTAACAATCTCTATAGTTTATCATGTCTTGGCAAGTATTTATGACATTCCTTGACCAAATTTTCCCTTTGTTTTTACAACGTGGCCCCGAGACGAATTCGAATTGTTGTCAAATCTCAACACTATTCTCATTGGCTGTAACAGATGCCTCTGATAGCAAAAAAAATTTTGATAGAAAATATACATTATCAAGTAAGTTTAATGACTAGTTTCTATCTAAAAACTGATCAAAATCAATCATGTATAAATAAAAACGAACGTCAAAATTTTATTGAAAATGTTTGATACTGAATTAGCCAATTGAAACACGTGTTACTTAGCGCATGGTATTACGTCACACGTTGTGTCAGAGGGAACATGTCAAACTGAAACTGTTGATTTGGTCGTTTTCTCGTCAATTCAGGTAAATTTGAAGTCTCCTGATACCAAATTGATCTGATAACCTTTTCAAAAAATAATTTTATTACCTGCAACCAAATATTTATTAGCCAAGACATGAAAAATGATGGAATATTTGACAACAAAATAATTTGGTTGCAGTTGCCTATAAGGGACTGCAACCAAACTCGAAAATTACTCGATTTCATGATGATTTTTCACTTTGCGACCAAATTCCAGGATTCCTAATAATACAGTATGTTACATTAAATTATTTCAGCTTTCAGAATATCTTCATCTGAACTATTTTCAAGGACTGGCTAGCATTTTATAGACGTTTTAGTTACTCCGTCATTCGGACCCCTCAATTACTCTTAGGCCGCTTACACAACTGAAATGGGAGAAGTGATGAATAAACATAATTTTCTCCAACATTCATTTGCGGATAACTGCTTAACGGTTCATATACTAAAGACTTTGAGGCTAATCTTCATCGTATTACAAATTGCACGAAAAATGTCAAGTCTTGGATGACTGACAACCTGCTTAAATTGAATGATGACAAGACCGAAGTGTTGGTTGTTGGTTCCAGATATCTCCAGAAACAGATAAGCTTCACCATAATCACGATAGCAGATTCTGAGATACAACCAGTTCACTGTGTTAGAGACCTGTGGGTAATGCTTGATACTCAACTAGCCATGGATTCCCAAGTCTGCAGGGTTTGCTTTTTCCATTTAAGAGCCATTGGCAAAATACGTCATCTCATTGACCGTGACGCCGCACATCGTCTTGTTCAAGGATTGTCATCTCTAGACTTGATTTCTGCAATAGCCTCCTTTTTGGTATTTCACAGCAGCTACTCTCAAAATTGCAGTATGTACAAAATACAGCCACTAGAATCATCACCAGAACTCCCAACACTGTCCCATTACACCCGTCATGAAAGATCTACATTGGCTTCCTGTCAAAGCACGAATCGAATTCAAACTGATGTGTTTTGTTTACAGAAGTCTTCATGATGCAAGCCCTCAATATTTAAGTGAATTGCTTTACATCCCAGAAAGACAACTGCGCTCCCAAAGTCAAAATCTGCTTTCTGTGCCTCGCTACAAACTTGAAACTTTTGGAAAGAAATCATTTGCTTGTTCTGCCCCTCTTCTATGGACTTCTCTCCCACCGGCCATAAAATCAGCAACTGACTTTACCTCTTTCAAACGCTTGTTGAAAACACACCTGTTTGCTGCACATTGCAACTAGCTATACTTTTCCCCTTTAGTTGTGTTAGCGCCTTGAGCATGTGCCTTGTACATGGAAAAGGCGCCATACAAATGCACATTTATTATTATTATTATTATTATTATTATTATTAAAGAGACTGACGTTTTTGTCCTTGATAATTGAATCGCCACAGATGGAAGACAAACTGTATATATAAGTTGCTAAGATTTCTCTTGTGAATGAGCGTGCAATTACACTTACCCACACCAGGAACATTTCCAGATCATGATTGATATATGTTTCATAACTGGTGACAAAAATTGCATAAATATGCTAATAAGGTATTGAAATGCAAAAAAATTCACACAAACACATATCCTCCATAGAGACAATAACTACAGTTCCTGCGATAAAAATAGAAGGGAGATAAAAATAGAGAAAGGAAAATAATTACGAGGCAGGAACAGTGTATGTTGTTCATTTATAATGATTAACAATATATTGAATTAAATGCACGTCTATTGGGATCAAAGATCATTGTGGTCATATCTATTTCTCTTATCAACACTTCCCCACTTTAAGCATTTCAGTTGTCTCAAGTTCATATAACACATTCATAGTTCTTTTTAGTGTTAAATTTCTCTAATTCTTATTGATTGCCACAGCTGCATTGAATTCATGCTACATAACAATAATGTGCGCTGACGTTAAATGATGGAAATGTAATTGATGAAGAAAGGGGGAATAATTAGTTACATTTGAAAGTTGTTTAATGATGGACTATATTCGTAAGTATATTCTATATCAGTTGATTATGTGAGGGATGATGCTGTAATGAACACGCGTGAGCGTGATAACAACCCATTATTTCTCAATAATTTCAATATCAAAAGTAATTTGAGAGACATGAAAGGATTGATAGAGATTTTATTTGATTTAAAGATATCTTATTAAATTAAGAAACGCATTTGACACAAGCTTCATTAAGCCCCTTCTCCCAGATGATTCAGCTGAACAGAAAGGTTTGACAAGCAGTACAGAATCCTCAGAAAGTCACAACTGAACTAGCGTAGAGAGCCTGTACCATCATAACCAGTGATTAAAACACCAAACAGTAGTGGTGTGAATGTGGTGGCGAAGTGATGACAAGCATTTGTCCATGGCATTGTTGAAACAGATTTTATTAATGTCATTTGGAAAGAAAACAAAATCTCAGGCATGCGATAAAACAGACATGTGCATGACAGAATTGGCCCCATCATTATTCTCTGTTCTAACTTTGTGATATATATTTATGTGAGTTAGTGACTTTGGATTTAACGTGTTCTCAGCAATATTTGAGTTATTAAACACATGAATGTACAACGACTCTAATTTGGCATGGCTTCTTGCATTTCTATACCTGTCCAGTTTGGTTGCCCTTGTGTGTAAGCTCCGGCTGGCATAACTCTTGAGGGGAGGTAATTCTGGATTTAAAGCCATTTTCAAGAGTATTTCACTCAATGCTGATAGTATTATTGAAGGATTAAAGGTTGCAACACTGTAGTGGATATGCACTGTGAGTATTTGCTTGAACCAGCGAACCATGGGTGGTACTGCGTTTAAATTCAGTGTAGCATTGCACCGCGTGTACAGCAGTTTTCTATAGCAGTTGCTGAGGCGCTGGCGGGATTTGAACCACATATCTCCTGATCCGAAGAGCGCGCTAACCACTGTGCTATCCGCCCCTAAAGATAGACATCATTAGAACGTATCATATATATAGGAACCCCTATCATTTTCATTGACCACAGTGAAGTCGTCACGAAAAGGAGGTTTATATATAAGAGATGAACTGATTACAAATGAACCTTATCACTAACATGTATACTAAACTAAACATGAGGCATTTACAATAGTCTCCGTTTAGACGAGACTTTGCCCATTAGAAAAAATGGATACCATGAAGATGCCACTGTCTATTATCAATCATCTTAGTTATAAAAGATTCTCTGCAGACTGATTAGGTTTGGTCATGAGACATGGGCCACTCTGTATGCTCAGATATGGGACAATTAGTTATCTGTACCACATGGAATCAATTCAGATTGCTAACATTTGTCCGTCGATACATTATGATCACTAAGGCAGTCTAAGTTCAAGAGGTTTAATCTCAGAGTCGAGCGTCTGTTAACCGTTAGGGTTGATGAAATTGAAATCAATCATGAAAGCAATCTCAAAACTAGCGTCGTTTCATTGGCAAGTCACGTTCAACTATCAAATTCAAGAAATCGCTATGTCAAATATTGATAATTATCATCTGGGCTGATAAATCGTTCTTTGTTTTGTGGATGTAGGTCTTGAAAAGTTGTACGATAACCACATGCTATGAAATAACTCCTTTGAATTTATTGGTCCATGTTAGATTGAATATAATAAGAGGGATCTAAAATACAAGTTTGCAATTACAAAATTCTTCAGACGTGCCCTTTAAGTATATGTATACATTTGATGAACACAATAACATCACACGTGATTCAATCAGTCCTAGGTTGATAACTAAGTAGAGGACGATGACCAAATGAAAAATTATATAATATTATGATTTTTATATAGTTTATTTAACAACACATTTATCATTTAACAACCTCGTGTGTACTCTTCTTCACACAACAGGAAAACGTGTTAGTATTGGTTTCTAGAAAATATCTTGATAAAAAAGATCTCACATTAGCTGGATAACCGCTAAGATTAGACATACTAGGTTGCTCAGTATCGTGTAGCATTAGACACACTCTCTTGAGTACACGTTTCTGTCAACTTTCCTTAACGTCTCATAAAGCTTTGTTGATTATAACTTAATGGTTATCTCAAATGACATCTAAAGACATTCATTGTAAGCAGCCTCTTATTGTCCGTTCGCATGCACTAATGTTTATGGTGAGCATACATACTCGCGTGCTATATAGGCGCAATTACTTAACTAATAAACCTCTGCTTACATTTCTAAGAAAGTGTGTATTTTGCCTATATAAGGGAACTAAATGATAATTTTCTTTAAATAAATATTGTAGTCAGGGGAACATAATGAGGTCAAAGGGCGCTAAATCTTGAGAACCCACAGCCCTGTGTAGCACTGACTGCATCCTACAGAATAGCATGGTCTTGACGCAGCCACACAACTTTGCGCGGTTTACCCCTTCGTTCATCTTCGCTCTTCTATGGCAAATGCTTCAGTATTAATATATACAAATGTGTGATGAATCCTTTTCAAATCTTTTTTCATTATTACAATACATATGTGAGTCACAGAAAACGGATATCATGTCATTATCTCTGGACGAACGTGTTTCGTATTTTTAACGGAAGATGTAACGTTTTTCAGCTGCATGCTTTTGCTTTTTGCCAATGTGCGTTTTTTTCACCAATTAAAGTGCTTTGAAGAGAGTTGCTTTTACTCGTTATTATTTATAATCATAAGAGTTTCTAATTCATGACAGTTTTTCATCATATTTACTTGGAAAGTGTCCTGACACATAACAAATAAATTAATAAAAACAACGTATTCCTCTACACAAACAATTTTAGCAGAACGATGGTTGAAAAAGGAAAACACCAAACATTAACAAAAATGTATTACACTAAGTTCCGAAGTTAAGTAGCTATCCAAATAACGCATTTCACCTTGAAAGTGTTGTATTAATTTCCAAAATGACAATCATATAACTGAAACAAGCAGTAACTTCATTGTCTTGTTGATGCAATTGCAGTTAGTTCATCGCAAGTGATACACAAAACTATTCAGTTCAGGCAGAACATTTGTATTTGTTTAAGATGTCTTAAGCGTCCTTTTTATAGCCATTGCTTCCTTGACAATGATGCCTTTCTGATATTCATTGATCGTCTTTTCTTGGATAAGCTCACAAATTTACCAATTGAATGATTCATTCTTGCTTTTAAAAGTCTATTAAGAAAGAATAAAGAAGTAATGCTAAATATATTAAATTCACACACGGATGTCAACCACTCTTACACATCTTACACTTTTTTTATTACAACAATCGGAAGAGGACATTTCGGAATGATATTTATTTTGAATACAGTTATTGTCTTTATTTTCTTCATTTTATGAAAGATCATTCTAAAAAAAACAGGTCCTAGCAAAAAGAAATACTCGAATTTATACGTGTTGATCCATATTAAACGAAGCTTAATGCTGCAAGTATAAATGACATGCCACGGAAGCTAATAAATAACTGCACAAACAAATGGCTTCAGCAAATTATTCATCATATAATGCATCAAAATTAAGTATAAGAAATGACAAACGGATTTTGTGCAACTGTTTCGTGAAGTTCATGATCAAGCAGTGCAAAATAACTTAATTACATCGCTGGTTGAAATCTACCGAAATATATAGGCCTAGCTATTTCAATGAAGGAAATGAGTTATATTTTACTCACGGGAACAGAAGGCAGATTGAGTCACATGTTCAAAGACCTCATATTTAGCTTCGATGTATCATACATGTTTTCATCATTTATTGGGTTTCGGAAATAGTAGAGTAAGTATTAGTTAATGTATCCGTAACGCTGCGTTTACACAAGCTGTCATTTGCATTTGGAAAAGGGAAGGAACTCTCGTTGTAAGTGAGATACGCTCGCCGCCTGGGTACGTGAGAATGCAAAGGCGAAAGCTTTCGGGTTCAAATCTGCTCGTACTATCGAAACGCAAATTTATTTACGTTTACATACGTTTATTTAGAAACAAATTCTAAGACCAACTGGAACATTTAGATCATGCCAACACAACAGCTTTGTTGCCTCAAAGGCAAAGAATGGAGGATTAATTTAATGTCAGTTTACCGTGGATATCATTACGCTGTTCATTTGCATATATCAATGCGCACATTTGAAGACAACTTTTAAAGCTTAATGACGGCTGACCTTTTTTGGCAAAATGAATGCAGAATGACATTGTATGATAAAGAGGTTATCATTCTCGTATGTTTTGGGATGGTAAATATCCTGCATTAGGAATAAACACTATGTATTTAGCTCGCCAAGGCTAGCAAAATACAATGTTTATTCCTAATGCAGGATATTAACAATCCCAAAACAAACTCGCATGATAACCTCTATTTATCTGACTCTTACATTACCACTCAGTTTTCGTCACGACACCAGCATGTCAGATATTGAACGATTTTTAGTGACAAGCCTGGCAATGACCAATTGCAATTTATTCAACGCGTCAAAGTTCTTTCCATTATTCCTTTAAGACTCAAACAAATTTCTCTAAAGGGCAGCTTTCTAATCTTTCATTATGACTTCTTGAAAATGTAAGTTAAATCAAGCTTAAAAAGATATCGATAATGCAAGGAAGCCTTGTAACAAGAATATTCAAATCAGGCCTTGAAGCTGCTAGCTTGTGATGTAAAATGCTCCCGCAGGATAGGAATTGTTTGAAGACCTTAAGATTAGAAGAGGAGATATTAATCTTTGTAGTCAGGATGAATAACTATGACACAGTTTCGGACGTAATGTAAATCTTATTTTCTGAAAATAGCCTTTATTTCAGAAATGGACATATTATCAGACTAACGATGTAAACTAGTTATGCAAGCTCTCTTGAGTATTGTACGGATTAGTGGAAGTTTGACATTGACTTATTGAAGTTTACTGCTATCTGCTGATGGATGTTTGATAGGAATTGAGTTTTGTTTTTATAAGCTTAAAAACTGGATGATGAATGTCTAAGAGTGATCCTTTGACTTGAAAAGTGTAAACTATACAATATTGTGTCTGATTACATTTTTATACAATTATTACTATACCTGCTGACCAACACGTATCTTGTTCAAATCACCTCTCCGATTCTTGTTTCCATTAACAAATACTACATTAATCACATGTTTCAGAAATTATGTAAACATTTAAATATGAAAAATCAATTGATATTCAATATATTTTGATATGTCTTTTATAATCATAGACTTTGCAAAACTGTGCTTAAATACACAGATGAGGTAGCATGGTAGGAACATTCTAATATCACGAGTGGCGCATCTCATGTTTCAGAGCTGCAATGTGAATGCCTCACGGGTCTACGCTAGGATAGGTCAACTAGTATAAATGGGTGTTTGCAAACGGTGACTACCATTAAACGTCAATATTTTGCTAGAATTCTATTTTAAAATTCAGAATCGTTTTAAAAAAATCTTTGAATTGTGGACTCCACATAAAAAAATGTGGCTATGTTCCGATGAATTTATCAAAGTACTTGACTTTTCCTCAACAACGGAAATTAAGCACATGTCACATCAAAGAAAGTAAGTGGTTTTAGCGGTTATGAATTTTTTTTTAAATGTAGATTGAAACTTAAACAAGTAATCAACACTTTTCATGGCATCATGCTACATCAGCCTAATTGAATCCGCTGATCCAGCTCCTTCCAAATACCCCGATATCCTTTAGGCAAAAAGCCATGTATCGCCAGCTATCTAACCAGCCAATGAGACGACTCGCATCCAGCAACAGCGGCACTTCCCGGATGAAAATTCCATTTATATCAAAAGAGTATAGCCTCAAGCTACTTGGACAACGACTTTTAATTAGCTTAACAATAACAAGTGCGCACAGCCACGAACATCGAGTCGCGCAAGCCTTAAGAGGGATATGGCTCGAAAGAGATAAGGGTATATGGAAGGAGCTCGACCAGTGGATTCAATTACGCTGATGTAGCAGGATGTTTTCAGGGTTACTCCTCTTCTCCTGTTATTTTCAGATAGATAGTTGATGACAAACTGAAAAGACAGGATAAGGTCTAGATATAGTCGCATCCACTTTACTCTCCATTAAAAACAAACTAAAAAAACCTTATGATAAGCTATGATCGTACAATGTCAGTCATCGAGTAATTTTTTAAAATAGATATGAAATATGTATTATTACTCGGAAAATCCTTCGAAGATCAATACCTACTTTAAATCCTTGGATGCCTTGTGAAAAGGCTTTTTTTAATTGTAACAATGAGAAATGACATAGAAACATATTTAGTGTCAAGAATACGCATAAACCAAATTGCAAAGTCAAGGGGATATTTTAATTTCCTCTATGAATAAAGTAGAAAGGCAAAAACTTGTTTATCTAATTCATGTTAAAAAAGCACCCTGACGGATAGTTTGCTCTGTATTGTGGTACTCTGTCTCGTTCATGTAAACGTTGTGTGAATCAGAAATTGATTCAATGGTATCAAAAGAGTTCAAAGTAGGTTAGATGTTTCTGAAATTTTTTACATAATAAAAATAAAGTTATGCCTATTCATATATCAAGTTAGGAAACTTAGAAATTCTGATATTGTCACAAAGTGACTGTGGTACTCAGAGAAAACAATGAGATAATGATTTAACAGAGTTTATTACAAAACAAAAAGAAAGAGATTGCAATGACTTTACAATAAAAATGGGGACAAAGACGCGGAGTTTTGATGTGGTGCGATGGGAGCTGCAACAACCTGAAAGCAGAAAGTCAGATGATGTTTGCTAGCTGAGGTGCATTTGTGCCATGCAAACTCCAATGTACCTCGGTGAAGTTAGTTCTGCATTAGTTGGCATACAGCTGCAATACAAGATCTATATTAGTCATATATTGGACTAAGCTAACCAATGGCATTATATCCAAAAGGGACAAAAACCAAATATGAAAACACTTTACATCCCAATGATATTACACAAAAACTTTAGCCTAATTTGCCTTACTCGCAAATCAATGACTTTAAACCCAAAGTGTTAATTTACTTTAAATTCTAAATTCTCAATTATCAAATCAATCGACAATTCAAACCTTCTAATTATGATCAATCACATCAACATCAACATCAACATCAAACGATCAGTTACAAGAAGGATATAGAAAAGTTTAGCACATCTTATTCAATAAAGAATTGAGTAAACATTCATCAGTCACACAAGTGGATGTCAAGAAAGTTGAACACTTTAGATGGATAAATAATTACATCAAATTCCATCAATGAATCACATACAAATAATGCATTAAACGCACACACACAGATAACAGTTCACAAACATCACGTAATGAACGCTATATGACAAGTCCTCTGGGTGAATCCCGACGGGGTCACATACACTCATGGCAAAAATTGTTGTCACCCCCTAATATTTAATTAAATTGGAGTTTATATCACATTGTATGCATGGCAATGTTGGTTTTCCATGGAAATGTCATTACAGGCATGAAGTTACATTAACTCACACTTTACAATGAACAGTGTCAGCGGTTTCATGTAGACCACGTGCATTTCATTGAAATGATGGAAATTTGTCTCCTTAGGTTTGTCATTTCCATCGATTACTATAGACCTCTTTCATAAGATACAGCTTCACGACTATAGTTTTTGAAAAGCATAGACCATGCCTGGTCCCACTCCACCAGGAATCAGACATGAAATCATTGGCATGAGTCGTGGTGGCGCTTCGAATCGTGTCATTGCTGCAGCATGTAACGTCAGTGTTAGAACTGTTCAAAGGATTAAAAGACTGCACGCCATACAGGGAAATGTTGTTCCGAATAAGTCTTCAGGCCGTCCCAAGAAAACTACGGTTCGTCAGGATAGAATTCTTCTTCGTTTGACCCGACGTCATAGACGTCTTTCGTCTTTGACTCTTGCACAGAGATGGGGGGCTCATATTAATACGCCCATTTGCCGGAGAACTGTAGTGAACAGGTTGCTCCAGCATGGATATAAGGCAAGAAGACCTGCCATCAAACCATTCTGGACACTGGCCAACCGCAGGGCACGGCTTGCTTGGGCGCAGCAGCACCGCAGAATCCAACTTGGACATTGGCGTCACGTCATATTTACTGACGAGTCTCGTTTCCTACTGCATAAGGTGGACAGGAGAATGAGAGTGCGACGTTTACGTGGGGAAAGGCTCAATGACGACTGTCTGCAGCATCAGGTTGCCCACGGTGGCGGTTCTGTACACGTATGGGCAGGAATACACCATAACGGTAAAACGGATCTTGTCGTCCTTCAAGGAAACGTCAACCAGAGGTCGTACAGACGTCTTCTTGAAACCGTTTGCCTCCCACATGCAAGAAGAGTGTATGGCAACAACTTCCTGTTGCAGGACGATAATGCACCAGCCCATCGTGCACGTACAGTGAACGCTTTCATTCAGGCACAAGGAGTAACAAGATTGCCCTGGCCTTCAAAAAGTCCGGATATGAATCCGATAGAACATGCTTGGGATCAGCTTGACCGTGCAATTAGAAGACTGGACCCTGCTCCTGCAAATTTACAGCAATTGCGGGCTGCTCTTGTGAATGAATGGAACAATTTGGCTGTTGCAAACATCAACACACTGATAGACAGTATGCCTGCCCGAATTATCGCCCTTGAAAATTCCAGAGGCGGTGCTACCCGATATTAGGCTTGTAAATATACTCATACATGACTGCAGAATGAAATAAAACCGACAATTGAACTTGAAAATGTAATTTGTTTTATTGATACCCATCCAATTGATACTATATGGATACTGTAAATAATTGCCCTTTTTCACAGGGACCATACATATCCTAGTAGAATTTCTTAAATTGGCCAGCACAAGACCAAAATACAAGCTGGTATGTTTTACGAATGTTTTTCCCAATCACACAAATCATTCTGACAGTTATTGCATGTTTGATTATTTGTCAACACTCAGTTAAACTTGACGTAGCGTTCTCAGTCTGGGGGTGACAACCATTTTTGCCATGAGTGTATGATACGCCCGTCCCTCAGGGTATAGCCAGGCCACCATTAGGCCGTCAATATCCGGCACCAACTCGGTACAGCCATTACACACTTAACTGTGACCATCACAATGAGAGCACACCCTCTCTGACGTCACTACTGGACGATAGGCCACTCCGTATTCCTACACGGTCCTTACTGCACCCTTTGGCAGCAACTCGGATCTCAGTACTACTGGACCCGCCGGTCGTTCACGACGTCAAGGTCCCGGACACCTTTAACCTGACGTCTCTGGGATGCACTAAAACAACAACTCAGCCAAAATTACACACCAATATCACTACACCGGTTTTATAACTTTCTTTCCACAATTAAAAAAAATGATTCTAATCTAACCACTTTATATTTGACAAAACACAAAACAATACTACTCCACTATGGATCTGTCCCTAGGTTTTCCACTTGCCAGCTGTACTAATTAACAGCTCAAGATGGCTGCATGATAAACCCAACAGCTCCATCTATACAAAAATAGTCACAATACCAATCTTTGAAAAAACCCAGCAACATTCAATAAAGTCTTTTCAAATACATTCACAGTCAAACAAAACTCACCACAACATGACCCGACCACTGACTTGACGCAAGTGACGTGCACAGCCATCGCCTAGGCTTTTATGTCGCACGTGCATCGCGGGTTACACTCACCACTCGGGTGTTCACTTGCTCTGAACGATTCCGAGTTCAGCGAAAGGTGCGCAGGCACAGTGCTCGCTTGCTCCGACCACTGGGTCTCAGCCAACAGGCTCGTGACAGATATTTTCTATGAAGCTCATGCTATATTTACCTGCTTATGATTGTACTATGGGCCAGTGGTGTTTTACTGGATAGAGTATCTGTCTGTCTGTAATTTGTTTACAAAGCAAATATTTGTTGTTGAACGAAGTATAACGAGGTGAAGTTTAAAAAACAAAAAATTGTATATGACGACTTTGTGTAGTTTCTTTTTTTGAATGAATTTGTCATAATTCCCATAAACATACACTTATGTGATAGGAGAAGATACTCAAAGAATCCATAAAACTTTCAGAGCTTTCAAATTATGATACAAAAAAACTATATTTTCATTACAAGATCACAAGTAGTTATTCATCTCCCATAGCATGAAAATGAATTATGCGTATGACTGACCAGATGACGAACAAAACTTTAACGGTTTGACATGAAAGAAGTTACTGCATCAGCACCGCATGTACTGTAGAAATATAATACACAACATTTACATCAAATAGGTTTCCTAGAGATCTATAGATTGTAGAAGTCAGAAGTTCAATGACCGGATAATCAACATTATTCTTCTGTAGCATGCTATGTTTGTTCATCAGTTGAATAAGACATTTAATAATGTAATAATAATAATGTGGATATTTATATGGCGCCTTTTCCACGTCCTAAGACATGCTCAAAGCGCTACCTACATCATTACCCTGAGGGAAGTGTACTTTCAAAGCTGCTACTAAGCGCTAAGCGCAACCGTATAGGTCCGTACAACCCTATATTCAGGTACCCATTTTAGCAGCTGGGTGGACTGAGTGCAATGTGGATGAAGTGCCTTGCCCAAGGACACAACACAGTTTTGGACCCAGGTCACAAATATTTGGTGCCTCCACCGGGATTCGAACCCGAGTCGTCGGCGTGAAGGGCCAGCACACTAACCACTACACCACTTATGAAAATAGAGCCAGTGGAAATCAACACTGTGTGCCAATTAAGAAACGGAAAGTTCTATCGTAAAACCCTGCGTGATCTTTTGTTGTTGTAATATGATATGTTTATGAAGAATGTGTTGGTACGAAAAGTTTACCATGATAACCATTGTTCTTGCACTGCATCCTGAAATGAATCTTTTCTATTTTACTGTGTAAATATACAGTTTTAAAGTTGGTGATGTTTTCAAAGTTGTGTTAACCATAGACCCTTTCTGTGAGCATCATTTTTTTTGTATTTGAAACATCATCTCTAGATCTTACAAGATTAAAACTGTCTACAACTGTTTTATTCACATCCGTCAACGTTAATAACGTAACTCTGGTAACAGAAGAACTATTAGTAAAACCACTTACAATCTTGGAATGGGGAACTGTATCCCAAAAGATGATTTTTGACATGTAAATAGGTCGTTTTCAGTTTAGTAATGAAAATTTGTAGTCATTTAATAAAAATCAAACAGGAGGTCCGAGGCATCTTATCCTGTAAATTGATATTATGTCCCCTAATATGAAATAACCACATGCATGTACTCGGCACTCACAAACTTGAAAATACACATACATCTGCTTTAGTTCATGACAAAGTTCTATATGACAGTAGATGCCTATGTTTAATATAACCGATAAATTCCCAATAAATTATATTATTGGAGCATTCCACATTCTCTATTGGACCTAAAGGTAAGGTACTTAATATTGCATAAAGTAACAATTGATTAGATAGACTGAAATACTTTTCTAAAAAGGAAAACACTACGGTACGAAAGAACAAACCTTAACCTTTGTTAGAAAATATGTGAATATGCATCTCAGCTGTAAACAAATTTGTGTTTATTAATATACCTGCTGAACCAGTGACATCGTTTTGCATTACATGAGGAAGGTAAGTACCTTGGTATAACAACGTGTAATGAAGTTACAAGTTTATTTTGTATTATTTGTCCATGTATATCTTTGTTTGCTCTTGAAGCATCTTAAAATTAAACAAGTTATAAAGGTTATTCATGCTTGAAAACGGCATAAGGAGCTATACCGAAACGTCGCAAATCTGTTAATAAAGAAGTTGAATATCCATAAAATCGTGTACTTCATTACTACGACAACTTCTAGAATGCCACTCTAAGACTTCAAGTTACAAAGGCTTAGCTTATTTTTCACTCGGATTTCTAGTCAGTTATTATAAGGAGATCTTCTTCAAAGATGATATATGTTGCTTTATTGCTGTTAATCAATACTGTTAATCTCAATGATGTTATCAAGCAATACAGAATATGACTATGAAGTAGTTGTTTTCTTCTATCAAACATATCAATGTAAGCTAAAACATAAGCCAAAGGTATATTAAGTATTTATTTATCTATTCTTTGAAGACAAAATATTGACCATGACATAATAAGTCTAAAGGTACTTAATGTAGAATTGCTATTGGCTGTATCAGGCTATCCCGGTCATTTGATATACAAGGATGACTCCCGAACGTAATAGACATGAATGATGAATTCGAGGTTTTATTATTACATTACTGAACACTTTCAGCAATCATTTCTAACCAGAAGTGCCCAGACATTTTAAGATATTTAAATAGATATTTTTTGTAGATACTGATGCTTTCAATTTTCGTCTTAACTGTCATGGTTATATACAGATGGATATGAGATAGTTATATCACATTAATTTCCTTTTACATATGAACAATGTTACAAGGCACAGCAGTACATATACAAATTGTATATGTAGCTACTTGTCTTATAGATTGTTCATCGCCAACTTTTGAAAACGGAAAGACTTCCTTATTAAGAAGCACATTAAAATGAAAATCGGGAAATCTTATTTATGTAATTTCACAAAGGAACCTTATTTATTTTCGAAATTCTCCCTATGATTGAACAGGACTTAACTTTATGAATCCCTAATCCACAACAAATTGACACCAATTGGATCATAGTGTTGATAACTCACCAGGACGTTTGTTGAGCCTTGACATGTTTAGGAAACATTGTTGCCGAGACATACACTTTGGCAATAAGCTTATAAAGGACTAATGCTAATCTTCAAATAATTTTTACCTGAGAAGCTTTGACTCAAGAAGCTGAACCATTCATATTGGAAGATAAAGTCATGATTATGAGAATAATTTGTTATGCATGATATGTTTATATAGGAACACTCGAGATAACTCCCTTGCTGCTTGTGATTGTCGAGTTTTACAATAAAATATGCAGGAAGGAAAGAACATTTCCGTCATCTGTCAGTCAAAGATGATTTTCCATAAAATCTTCATATTATCAATCACATGATTATACTTTCTGTACCATATGTTTCCTAATTAGTAGTTGACTTACAGACATATGTCGTGAGATGAACTATTTTGCACCTTAGGATGCATGTTGATCATGAGCTACAAGTATTTGGTGTTAGAGTTCGTGACCTATTACGAAAGTTCCTCATTTAACAAGCTATGGAAGACTAAGAACTAAATAAATCTATAAACGATTCTCATTAAGAAAAACCAAAGAAAGGAGCCATCCACCATTTTCATCGTTCATACTTATTAATTAAAACAATTTCCAAAATTTTAAATGTTTAGCACGTTTTTGAATAAATAATTTCTAATTGCTGTCTTCGTTTGGTCACTCACTAATTAACCCCAGTGATAGGAAGTAAGAGAAGAAATAATCAAATATCAAGCATACACTACCTGCAGCCATTTTTTGTGGAAAGCTTTTATCGTTTGAGGATAGGGAATGGATTTGAATAGCTTTACCGATCATGTTAAGTTCGTTTTAAAACTGCATTTCTGTATTTCGTGCAAATGAGAACAATGTGGTTTTCGTTTTCTCGAGATCTTATTTATCTATTAAAACTTGCTACTGCGCTTTTAAAATAAATTTATCTCAATGTCCGTCGATAGTGAAAACATAAACTTTCAAATTTTGTCAACTTTTTCTTTGGGAGCATTGCCACTAGAAATCTGTAATCTTGAGTACAAACTATATTTTGTTATTTGATTTTCTGGATTTATATTTATAGATTTGCTATGGACGCCATTTCATGTGTCCTTCTCCGGGAGCAAAAGGAAAAGAAAGCCTTTGCTAAGACTGCATGGCTATTGAGAATAATGCTTTATAGATTTGTTGACACTGTGGCCCCTAAGGAAAAGCAAACGTCCAGAAAACATGAAATGCTGTGTTTGCGGCTTTTGCTAACTTTAAGATAAAGTATTTTGAAGAATATTTCTTTCTAGTATTAAAACTTTAAAGTTATAATTTTGGTTCGTGATGTTTTAAAAACCAGAGCTGACTTAATGTCTTATTAGACCTTTCACAGGGACATTTAATCTCTGTTCAGGGCGATGTTTGCAGCCCAACCATCTTATGATATGTAATTTTTTCCTTATTTTGTAAAGTACATTGACATGTCAGACTGAGCTGTGATGTTGGTCACTGTTAGCTTAAGGTTACATATAAAAGACATTGACATTAGTTGAAAAAATAACAGATCCTCTTGGCATTAGGATATATATGGCTAATCCAATAAAATATTCATACAAAAAGTACATATTAAAGTCTTCTAATGCACGTTCAATAGATAGTTATCACTCTTAAAGGTCAACAGAAGTCAATCTCAAGTTTATGTATAAAGTCCAAAGTTCACGAGTTAATGACGGTAACTTACCAACATCCCTCATTAGATCCTCTTTATCTCGTTGTGCAGACAAGCGCTGGAAGTAATGGTACACTTGTGACCATTAAGATGTTTCCCTTGTTTTCATAATAAGGTGACCCTCATTGCAAGGACGAGATTGTACATGCATTACATTTACCACTGAACCACATAAGTTTAATTATATGCATTTTGTACTGTGTTGATATCTACATCCTTCTTCATATACATTGGTATTTTGTTTGCGTTTTGACTGAGCCATTGGCTGAGCACTGACACATTATCCTGATATGATACAGACTTAATCAAGTAAACAGTATTAAGTAACTTGTGTCTACATAAAAACATGCCAGAATGATTATGTCCAATGAAAATACAGAAGTCTAGCAAGTATGTACCACTTGTAACCACTCGCATGGGTGCATTGGTTGTGATACAACGATATTTTTCATTTACCACATTAGCCTTTACAATTACTAAACGATTGATTTTCGTGTATCAAAGCCTTCCTACATGACATGTTGTCAACAATTGTAACCTCCTTATTTGAAAAGCAATTTCATAAAAGCACCATTAAAGCGAACTTTGAGAAATATTTATTCAACTATATTCTACAAAAGTTGTGTTTGACATTTTTACTTTTTTAAAAAAATATGAAGTATTTGTTCTACAAATAGTAGGTTCTAATTCAACGTCCTGTTTTACGACACTTTGAAAACCAAATTCATGATTCCTTCAAAGTCCACGTTACGTGAAGATCTGCAAAGAGAGATTTAATGCGAAGATTGCCCTTTCCTGTAACTCTAGATTATTCACATTTCTTAATTTTAATCAAAACATTTTTGCTGAGATTTCTAAAGAAAGGTACTGACAAGAATGAAATATATCATTTTATTTTCAAATGTATCCCACATGTTTCACACCCTTATCAATAATATATGTAAAGTTATATCTAAAGTAATTGTAAAATAATCACCTTCACAAGATAGTAAAAACATTCTTACATCACTATTCTACGAGCAAATTGAACTAGATATTAAATAAAAGATAAAAGGCTAAGTCTATGTTTCATATTGTACATTAAACGAACACTTTTTTAAAGATATCCTTTTAACTAAAATGCACATTTTCTGCTGATTTGTTCTCCATCTTGTCTCATATAAGCTCAACATACATAAGATGATGACCTGCTGCCGTCTTGTAGAGAGGCTGAGATCTGAATGGAGGATTTTAAGAAGTATTACAACATTGGCTTAGAGATTCCAAAGTCTGTGGCAGGCCTTTATCATAGTCATGATTTGACACATAGTTTCGTTTCAGTTTACCGCCTCAGAAATAATTCGGATATTAATTGGTAATTGGAATATGCTGCAGAGTTATAGAAGATCCCTGGTATTAAGAATAAGATATTAAAAGTTTTTGAATGATACTTTTGATCACATCGAATTTTGTTGAGTTTTGTATCAGGATTACTCTAACTCTCTAATTCCCTGCTTTGATTAGGTAACACAAAACACATCAAATTTGATTTAGACGTTCATCTACTTTCCAAAGGTTACCAATTCTTTAAATAATGGAAAAAAAGACGTTATAAGAATTTTGAACTGTTTTTTCAATCTACCTTTTGGATATAAAAAAGGTTATTTTCTTGTGATTAAATGTCTTGGATGATGATTGAGGACACTAATCAATTTCTCATTGATTAAAATTTTTAATTTTTTGTTAATGTTTTAGACAAGCAAAAGTAAGTTTTTTACCAAATCAATAACGAAAATCAATCATTTAGAGATAGGCATTCTTGTATACTGTTAATTATTCGCATTCTCAAATCAATCGTAATTGACAACAAGGAGCCGAAATATTAACAATAACAGTAACGTTTCCGAGACTTGGCTGTCATTGTAATATGATGCTTAGATTGTGCAATCATACTGTATTGTTCGGTCATAATTGTACATATAAGTGCAGTAAATGCTGGAACATATCACAGTTATTTTTCCAGGATAAGCAATTCCTTTAGCATATGAATTGTGATCTTTTATCTCTTTATTTCTTTAAAAAAAACAGTTAATTGGCCCTAGCGCCTTTTGCATAATCATTCATATTACTTGAACATTATCTCCAAACCCAATATCAAATTACTTAAATCAACGAAGCAGGAAGTTCGGGTTTCCAAATTTACATATAGTTGAAAGAAAAGTGAAATTGACGTATATATCACTCATATTGTATTGTATTATCAAAATATATGGATTGTTTCATTTATATTTAAGTAGTTCAGCTGAGGAAGAGTTACAACAAAACTTTTGGGTGGATGAACACGCAAGAATGAACAGGCAAGCGAGAGAGACACATGGAATATATGTGCCTTCGTAGGATAAGAAAGTTGCTCATCTATAATTTCTTGTACACAGAATTCAACACCCCTTCAATTGGTTTGCAATGCTTACCTTAAGTACAAGGTTGAAAACAAAGAGTATGTAGATTATGAAGTTATCATTCTCAGTAAATCATGTTACAGAAACGCACATTTGGTAAAGGTTCTCCGTATATTTTCTTTCTAATCTAAATGCCACCAGACAAACTTCCTTTCGTCAGAACATGATATCTTTTAGGGATTAAATACCTAAGTTATATAAGCATTCACGATTATTGATTTATGTTCTTCCAAAAGGAATTTTTTTTATTTCGAAGTGTTACACATGTCGACATCCGTTGCTATTAAAGTAAAAGCGTTTTAAATAGCTTGTTGCTCGTTGATCACATTTTTTCCCACAAAATAGTAAAGATGGTTGTGTAAAGCGATTTTCGCTTTAATATAATTCATAAAGAGACAGCATTGATTCTAGGAGATATTATACATGTTAGCCGTTTTGTTTCATTCTGTTAACGTGGATTCTGTAGTCATGTATTTATTAATTGTTGAATACTGTCGAAAAGTATATACCAAAATATGACAAAACATAATACATGAACATATATGCAAGTGAATTTCATATCCAAATAAAACATTTGTTGTAGTATACCCCATTGATTCCAAGCTAGAACACATCACATATTTATGGGGCGGATCCTCATTAGAGACACAATGTGTCATTTGCAACTTTATTATGTACGATGGCAATCATATTTTGGGTAATAAATTTCATACGATGCCCTAGGGCAAAATATCACTTTTTCATTTTGACGTCACGTCAAAAACAATGCTTTAACGTCACAATTTCCCTGTGATGCTGTGTTCCAAATGAGCTAATGTCTATGCTTGGATGTTGATCTTGCTTAGTTTCTTTGATTTTTCGACTTCGGTAATAAACAGATTATTATATTCGTGCCCATGACAAACGTTCGGGAAATACTATTATTAAGCACTGTCATAAACTTAGTATGTCACAGACTCTCGTATAATAACCTCTATGTATTTTTCTGAAAGTCACGCTTACATTTACTTGAAAACTTCTTCAACGATATACTGGTTCTGAATGGTCTTCAATCAGACCGCTTAAAGTTATGACGCGAGGGCAACTAATGATCTCATGTCAGTCTATAAGATACTGATTATGGTACCATTAACATCAAGTGTTTCCAAGCCATTAAGAAAGGCACGCGCATATAAAGAAAAAATATAGTTAGACAAGTAGCTTACCCATTCTTTTTTTAGGAGAACACACTCACAAAAATGTCCTGAAATCTTGCATTTCAAGTTGTTAAATAGTTTTTTCAAACTGGCATGATGGTCATATTAAAGAGGCGGGGAGAGAGTTTTAACTGAAAAACAAATATGACTTAAATGTACCATTTTGTTAAACTATGATGCTTGAATACTTTGATGTCACCCTTTTGGAAGCAATAAGTTGAATTTCGTAGACATACTTATCCGATTTAGCTGTAAGCTAGCTTTTTAAATTGAACGTGAACTTGTACCAATTTGTAAATCTATTGTACTTGAATACTTTGACGTCACAACTCACAATAACCGTAGACACACCAATCCCATCGACCTGTTAGTAAGCCTAATACTACTTTTTAAACTTGATGTAAGTCTGCACGAATCTTTGTTGGATAACACAAGTACAAAACTTATAATTCAATTGGGAAAATGTTCTTTAAAAAGCAACATGTCACATAGTAGGTTTTTGCTGTTTACTTAAACTCACAGATGAATGATTTTTTAATCTAAATTTTCATGTTCTTAAATCTGTAAAACATTGTGTTGTTAGACCAGTAAAATGTGTATGACATCAATGGATAACAAACCATTGTAAATCTAGAAATAAACGCATACACTGAAACAGACTTGAATTAAAAATCTATTAGGAAACAATTTCACAATTTTGATTTTGACAACCACTCCAAAAGTTTTCCCACTTATATCAAATAAAAGTAAAATGCATTTTTATGTTACAAGATAACAAATATTTCAGTATTCCTAACAAGTGGATGTCTTTTCAGTTACTTTTCCAAACTCAAGATTGCTTAAATTATGCATTGATCGCTTACATTTAGACAAAACCATGACAATGACATATTTCATATACTAAAATACTTCCAAGTGAAGATGAAATTAGCGTCGTTATTTACTTAACATATATTCGATACCTACGGCTATCGGCTGTCTACAAAGTATAACTATAGAAGTTAATGATGAATTCTAATGTTGTTATAGACGGATATGGCATCTGATGCTGACCACATTATATACCACCAAGCAGTGCTGGCAGAATTTGGTGTTTGTAAAAATTACTTAACTTATTCTACATATATATAAACAAACCAGATTTCAATTTGTCTCCTTAACTGTCGAATGAGAGTGATTTTACTCTTCATTTCCTCAAAATATGTGAAGTTTTTGACACAAATATCACAGTGTGCATATACAGTGAAAAGATAGAACGCTAATTGTTGAAGTAACTGGGATTGAAAGATAATCATAAGATAATACAATGCTTCCATAACTTTCATATTGACTTTTCCAAGTGATATGCAGGAGGCACCACGTCATTACATATGTCTTTTATCTATATATCATTTATCTGCCAAACTTCAACAAAAAGAGATATAGTTTTTAATGTCTATAAGTTGGTAAAAACTGAAGAACTAATTCATATGATTAGAATTTTAAAATATAGTATGACATCTTTCTCATCATCACAGAATTCAATCCTCATAAAACCCTCTGGATAAAAGATTTTGACAGCCAACATGAACATAGGATAATGTATTGTAAATTAACTTTATTGTATCATCAATGTGTTTTGTATAGATGTAAATTAGTATCGAAATTTAAGGAATATATTTTACATTTCATGCTTTGACAAGGATACGGATAACTTATACATATGTTATATATATACATATATAACCATTCTCAAAGAGCTAAGTGTAGTTACGTTTTGGTAACGACTAATAATTGCGTGTTTATTTTTTTTTTCATTTCACAGAACTTACCACGATTTTACATTGACTTCGACTCTACGTGGTGAAGAGTCGTGTAATGTTCTTAATAGTAATAAAATGTACATCGTGTGTAAACTTATCACCTAATTTAAAAAAGAAAGAAATGGGGAGACAGAGATAAAATAAAGTGGATAGAGAAAAAGCGGAAAGATAGGTACAGAATAGAAAGGATTAAGTAGAGAAGCAGCCAGTCCACTTCTTCAAAAACGTTTCATTATCTTCACCAAATATATATTTTTCAACATCATAGTGAAACTTTATAACGTTCTTTAAATGGTTAAAGTTTAATTCTTTGGTCATACCCTTACATCTGTAGATGTGCTTTATAATGATAGAAAATAGAAAGTTGACAAGAATGCTTTCGTTGGGGTCGCAGGGGAAGTAAGAAAAGATTAAAATCAATATTATGAACGATTTAGTCACAATTATTCTGTGTAGAAGTCGATATTGAAAGTTTCGGATTTTGTTGTCGATAGATGATTTTTTGATTAATCACGAAGCACTTTGACATGTGCTTTTTCGTTAATTTTGCTTTCCCACTTATGGCATAATATTTCCAATAAGACCTGATTTTGTTCACACAAGAGTTGGTATATGAATTTGCAATCTTCGGAGCGAATAAGACGTCCTAATAAGTTGCAATTTCGTACAGGAATGATCATGGGGAGAGTCTGGTGTTGATTTTTCAAAGTTGAAATATGTTCATTGGGAAGATATTTAAGCAATTTGAAATAAGACAGATATGTATTGCGTATATAGAATTCATTTTGAATTAATTTATACTCCTTGATTTCACATGTTTTTGTGAAAATTTGATTGACACGTTTTAGTCCTTTGTCGTGCCATCGGATAAAGATATTTACATCTTTGTTTGCAACAAAATTCATTGGTAACGACTAATTATTTCATCTACATCTTCTAAACGTTGACCTTTTGTAAACGACTGCCTTCATTACACATCCTTTCTCGTATTTAAAATGCTATTACCTTGGTACTGAGTCCATATTATATTGTATTACATTTGTGACCTTTTTGTATCAAATGTTCATTCTGTTTTTCTATATTAAGCAATGATATGCCGTTTCAGCATGAAACTGGATAATGCATTTCTGTTTTGATTAGCTGGTTCTTGTTTGATGGATATCAGCATATTATTCCTATAAATATGAACAGACTATTTATCACACTGTCCTTATAATACATTCGCAACATAACAATTGATGAATTTATTACACAAAGAAAAGTTAGTTTTAACAGACGTAATATACAGGAGATGTTCAGAAACTAGTATAAAAGAAACCATTTTCATAACCTAATTAAGAAAATTGGTCGGTCTATTGCCAAAATGTCGTTAGTCGCATATCCCACGAAAGGTCGACATAGTTTGAAAGAATCAGGATATTCGATTTCTCTTTTATCACACAATTTAATCATTACAGAACAGAAAATGTTGTATTTTAGGAAGCATTTACTAAATCTATGAATGCATGAACAAATATCAGACATTATTTGGTTGATTACTGAAGATATTAAAAATCTGGTAAACATAGAGATAATGTACTATATCAAGTTGACCTTTATTACATGATCCATAGAATATGTCTATTTTGGTTGAAGTACTGCCAATGGTATGTTACGGAATTGAGAGTAGTTGTACATGACCCTGTCATGTTATTGATGACACGTTTTTTTTATCAATATCATCTTTCTTCTTTAGTATCACTTAATAAGTTTGCAAAAAATAAACCTTTTCTTACCCGAGAGTTGATGTGGACAAATCCACCACAGCATGTGTTTGATCCGAGTTCACGCGGCTTTTATGAAAGAGACTCATTAACCAGATATTGAAAACTAAGTTACAGATCGAAAGAGAAATCTCATAGGATGCAGCTTATATTTCAAAGCTTATATTAACCTAATCCTTTTTCAATGAGTCTTTAATGATTAAAATTTTCCATTTGCAAATTGATAATTACTAAGCTTTTCGTTCCAATTCGTCTTTGAATTCTATGCTTACGTGATAACGAAGCAATAATTTACATTGAAACATGAGTTGCCTAGTTGTGAGTTTCGCAAATATCCGGTATATTGACAGGATTTCAGTTTTTGGTTTATCAGTTTGTTACTGTTCGCACGTGATTGTCATATTTGTAAACAGATAGATTTCCCTATAGACTTATAAAGAATAAACTCATAATACAGTATCATCCTATGCAATATATAAATCTATTATATGATGGCGTTTAATGTTTTCTGATTGACCAGGACAGATGGTCAATGATTATGACCAAATATAATGTTGACCGCAGGAAAGTTCATGTCGACATAACAATCAAATAACCCAGAATTTCTAAATTTGAAGTTTCTTCCCTTGGCAGTCATTGAAGCTTATGATGTCATTACAAAGATGTTTGGTTAAACTTGAATAAATGACATAATAAATAATTATTGACTTCAGGTAAGGGTTAAAAAACCATATCTGTTCTGAGGTCGATAAACTTCAACTGAAGTAAATCATTGTTAATTATCATTTCCATCCTTCTAAATCATGAAATAACGACAATTGTATACTCTGTAACGTCGTTTTTTCATATAATAGGAAAGGATGTATTTGTGGGTTGTATCAAGTAATTTGTAAATAAACGTTATCAAAAACAGATTTAAGAATTGGTATTGGTTTGTATTATCCTTGCTTTTATTATAACTGTAGGTAGGTATGCATATATATGATATTTAAATCTCATATGACTGCCTAATATACTTTATAGTATCTTACATTTCGAAATCGCATTGGTAAATTGCTATACATAATTTAAAAAATTCTCACTTTTTAAAAGTAGTTTTTACAAGTTATAAACTACAAATTTGATTGATACCCAAATGTAAGAAAAAAACTATGCTCAGTTCTGTTTATGTGACTTTCAAGTTTACAACATAGGCCATTACAATAGTCCCACTAATTATAAGAAGGTAGCTAAATCTGTTCACAAAAGGTTTTGGTAGATAGAAACTGATCAAAGTTGAACCAGTCGACAGAGTCTTGAAAGAAGCTGATAGATGAATCCTGCTTTTAAAAATTAGTCGGAGAATATCGGCACAGCAGATAATCGAACAAATATTTTTAACAACAGGGAAGCAGGAATTATCTAATGTATCTCAGTAAGCCCTGATATACGTAATTTTACGTTTAGATATTTCCACAAAGGGCTATAAAGCAGAAAAGGATCAGGTAATCTACAAACCAATAGAATGCTTTAGACTCAACTTGGTTTCTTAAACAAACAAACTTGTGACCTATACAGCTGCATGCCAAAAATTTGTTCACATACCTGAATGTAATTTGAGATGCCTTTGAGGTATCGTAGCGTTGCGAAAAAGAAAACGTATAATATTGAATTCTTTATACACATAAACAGATCCATTCTTCTTTAAGGCAAAGGTTTATCGTACCCCACAATTACCCGAAACAGTTTGGCAGGTCATTGAAGTGACCAGGGGTCAAATTCCGAAAACACTAATTTTTGTGTTTCTCAATAAAATCCTTTATAAGTTATCAACTTCCTTAAACATTAGTCACGTTTGTTTCTTAGCACATAGTCAATGTGATTATGTTGGTTTTAATCTCAGAGAGTCAATTTAAATTTTTTTCGAAATTTAACGAAATCGAAATTTCAAAAATGTGACCCCTTCTGTCTATATCAATATGCCGAAATTCGCATGTGTTCACGAGTGACAAGACAATGCCAATATGAGTTCAAGAATGGCTATTTCACACATGGACAGTGGGCGATCCATTGTCAGTGTTACTGAAGTTATTCTATTGACGTTGTCACGTAACCCAAATTACATGATATTTGCACTACGATTAGGTGGTAAGTGAACAAACTTTCGGTATGCAGTTGTAGAAACAACACAACAATACTAGTATATTACAACTTATAAATAGCTACATCTAATGATACCTTACTTAAGATATATACCTTCTATTATATACGACTTCTTAACGTTTTCATTCATTGATATGAACCGCTGTACACTTGCGATTCATCTCATTTTCAATCAAACAAATGTAGTATATCATTTGGGAATTGGTCATTTGGTCTTTGTGAATTTTATCAATGTTGATAACTGAGACAGTAATCTATATATCGTTAGAGAAAACTCATAATTATTGATGGAGCATATCTATCCATGTTTTACAACGTTCATGACAATGATAACGAGTCATTTGAACTTCACTACAAACTAATATTTTTCATATGGAACTTTTCATATGTAACTCTACACTTCAAGATCGCGTTTGACAGGGCATCTGTTTTTTTTGGTAGTCAAACTATTGGTATTCAAAGGATGCAAAACGTTTTATAAAAATCGGTTCTTCCTCAACATATTTTATACTTAGGCTGAAAGAATCTTTTCATATTTTAACCTGAAAAAAATAAAAACAAAAAAGTACATAACATGAATATTGTCAGTAAAGTTTGAAACACATATTTGAAACCTTAACGTTTTGGTTTGAAACTTGAAATGTACTAATTGTGGTGATAATAGCAAAAAGGTCAAAAGCCACTGACCTTGTTGGTGGTGCTCACGTGACACATGTGGCACACACTGTCCATAACAGCCCATAATTTATGTTTGCAGCCCCTCATTAATAGTGAGTCAATGAATTGGGTTTAACGTGTATTGAATACTATTTCAATTAATAAATACGTGGTTGAAAAGCATCCAAAAGAGAGAAGGAAAGTTGATACCATGAGGCAGTTATATATTGTATTTATGAATTATTTCGGTAATGCTTTTGCCCCTGATTGGTTGTTGAGTTAACTGGCTTAGAAAAACAAAGGGCTCGAGTTTCAGCTGACCACTAACACGTCACACACTGAGCGTGGCTTTTCCCCGGCTCTTTTGATGCGTATAAGTGCAACGATACGGATAAAAAAATTGCAATAATCAAAATTACGCGTTACGCCTCATCTTTGATTTAAGTTATTTTGAAGACTAAAGACTAAAATCCAACACTTTTAATTAGTACTGTGCAAAAGTAGTTAATATCTGGTTTACATGCTTAAATCTTTTACTTATATATTATCGAGTAACTACATTCATTTTGATAAAAATACAAGTTATGGCGACATCCAGGCCATATATCCATCAAACAGAGGATCTTATTCGGAATCCAAACTAAAAATGATATAAACATGTCATTTTCTTGAGTTTTTTTCACTGATTTATGGTATTATCTATACAAAAATTTCAAACTGCTGTACCAAAGGTTTCCATTAAAGTAATAGGATCACTATTGAAAGGCAACTTAATTGAACTTATTAATCTTCACGAGATCAATAAATCACCTGTCGCGTCTGCAATGTTTTTCTTTTTTATGCCTGTTTATCAGGTAAGGGTGATGCTGCTTATCGGTGTCTGCCCTTTTAGCTGGGACGACAACAAAATCAGGTACCCATCTACCAAATCTAGTAATTGCATCGATATACCCAAAATCTAGTATTTGCGTCGATATACCCGAAATCTAGTATTTGCGTCGATATACCCGAAATCTAGTATTTGCGTCGATATACCCGAAATCTAGTATTTGCGTCGATATACCCGAAATCTAGTACTTGCTTTGCTGTTACTCATGTCAGGCGCATTCTTCATTACCACATTTTAATGATCTTTCGGCATTTGGAAAAGGTTATCATTTGCTGGTAAATTTCATGTGTTCTATGTTATAGCTTTTGCGAAATGACGTGGTAAGACCTGTTGCTCGACAACTGCAGTTGGTAGGGTGATTTGAATCTTAATATTGAGGTCTAGAATGCAGGCAAAATTCTGAAATTGTTGCACGAGTCAGGTGAGTGTAGAGCTATTTTCCTGGCATGCATTAAATATTGACTTGCAAAAGTGATTCTATGAATTTCGAGCGATACCAACGTTCCCTACCTTACACATACAACTTTTGTTCGGTAGCTCAGGAAATTGAAGTATATTAGATGTTCATTCCGTAAGACAAACAAGATGCATAGAATAACAGCTTATCAAAGGTCAACAGTGGTCAATCTGAAAAACATGTACAAGTCATTAGTTCATGGCTTAATGACTGTAATAGCTTGAGGATAACAACAATAATAATTAGATCCTTCCTGAAAACATCGCATCTGCAGACTTGAGATGGTAATCTTGGAGGAAATTAGACCCTTCAAAAGTTTCCTTTTCCTCGAGGAAAAGGCTCACAAATATACTTTCGTTACGAACCTTATCGACTTCAAAGACATCATCTTTCGCCCAAACACAAGCCGCGTGTTCAGATCACATACTTTTAAGTCCTATTCATATTCCCACTAGAATACATTTGACATGTGTTTGTGAAAATTATAATTTCAAAATCGTTATTAAGACAATGTAATATTTATCACAGAGTAAATGATTATTTTGTATTTGCGGGAAATATTTCAGAAATATGAACATTGGGGTTTTTTTCATGTTTGTACATCATGTAATTTGTGGGTAGTGCCAAATTGTTTCCAGCATTTCATTTGTGAGTTTCTTGTTTGTGTATTATATCAGATTAGTCTTATCGATTCTTCAACATCTGAGATGTTGAATCACAGCCTTCTGACCTTGCGGTTGTCATCGTCACTCTAAAAACAATGAAATATAATTAGATTAAAGCAACGCATAATATATTATATTGCATTAGTATCTCCTATAAACGCTTTCCTTGGTATTCATAAGACAAGTCAGAAGTGAGCATGGCTCAGATACCCCCGCAATCTTCTATTTGCCAACTAAAGCAATAACATCTTCAGAAAAATCCATATGAGAAATATGAAATTCCTGAATGTACCAGTGTGTATAAATAATTTGTCCCCATTGGATCTTCAGACCTGTCGTGTTCACCAAGTTCGAAAAGACCCTCAAGTGACCATAACGTAACACATTAAAATAGTAGTAAAAATAGGCTTCCCTCTCAATCAAAAACATCATCAGATGTACGTGCAACCAACTTTTCATTCCTCCAGAAAAATGTCCTCATTGGAGCATAGGACCCATCATGAAATATATATGTAGTTATTATCAAAGTGAGGTTTTGTTAGTACTATCTATCAAAAAATTATTTATGACAGTATTTTAATGTCACCCTTTGTTTAAAAGGAGTTTTGGGGTGAATGATTATAATGCGTGTTTAACGTTGCTCAAGTGATTAGAAAACGATAAGTTTACTTACACAGTAACCCCATTATTTTATCATGTACACTGTTCAAAAATGAAACGCAAAAGTGATTAGATGATGTTGGACTCGGTTAAAAACAGCAAAGACTATAAAAAAAATAATATTTCTTTTCATGTCAGCTTTGTTGTGCAATTGTTAACAGCTATAGCCCCAAAAGGGACAATTTCAACTATTTCATCTGTTTTAGAAGCATTAATCGATACAAAAACGTCGATTAGAAAACATTTCAACAACTTTCAAATAAGAGTAGGCCAAAAATATTGTGCTATCTGCTACAATTGAGGGGCAAAAATGAAAACGTCGCCATAGGTCGAATTGAAACCGTCGTCATTTGACCTTTTATCAGAGCACCTCATGTTGCCCTTTTAGGTCGGTTCCTGCCGACAAATTCCGCCAAATAAGCCCAAGATAAGTGTTACGAGTAAAGACCAGAAACAGTCTATACACTGACATTATGTATTTTTCAAGACAGCACACAGTTCAGAAATGCAGATCTGTTTGACAAAAGCAGAAATTAAAAACTGTTTGTTATCACTTCTACGGTAGCAATACTAGATCGTTTTCTCTTCAAACAAACCGAGGCATAGATGTCCTCCATATGGCCCTGTAATACATTTGAACAAGCTGTGCTTCCTCTGCTATAATATGGTATAAAACATAACCATGTAACAGCTACTTGATTGATTCCTATTTAGGACGTTGCAACTAAAACAAGAACAACCACTTTTTGTGAAAAGTTAATAACGATAGTACTTATATATTGTTATTCATTTTAAAGAAAATAGTCATGCATAGTAACGTGATGCGTCCAACTGCACAACTACAACTGCATACTGTTCACTTACCACTG
Organism: Phorcus lineatus; assembly: GCA_921293015.1. Taxonomy (NCBI): domain Eukaryota; kingdom Metazoa; phylum Mollusca; class Gastropoda; order Trochida; family Trochidae; genus Phorcus; species Phorcus lineatus. The sequence goes on along the minus strand of OV121082.1, from coordinate 66,898,353 downwards.
AATCGTAGTGCAAATATCATGTAATTTGGGTCTAGTTTGGACGTCAAGAAAATACCTTCAGAAAAACTGACAAAGGATCACCCATTGTCCATGTGTGAAAAAGCTATTCTTGAAGTTACTTAGGGATCCTCTGGTCTTTGTGCAAAAATTCGAATTTTGACATATTGAAATAGAGATATTTTCGAAATTTCGATTTTGTTTAAGTTGTAATAAAATGTTATATATCGACTTTCTGAGAAGAAAATCAACACAATAACTTAGTGCAAAGAAACAAACATGACTTATTTCAAAAGCAGTTGATAACTTAACTTATAAAGGATTTTGTAGAGAAATTATTTTTTAGTGTTTTCGAAATATTGACCCCTGGTCACTTTGACGACCTGCCATTCAAACTTCTACATTTGCCTTAAGGATGTTCGCTCCTTAGTCACAGTTACAAAACTAAAATAACCTTAAAACATAATGTTCTCATATAATGAACCAAAATGAAGCGGTAATTTCTCAATTTTGATGATATCTGATTAAATATTCACCAAAATAAAGAAACGTAGTATTTTCATTTGAAATAATTCACAATTTTGCTGACTCAGCAATTTTAATTGTAACTGTTATTTGAGCAAGTTCTATTATCTGTTTTTCTTAGAAGTTACATGTTGTTGAATGAATATGATTTGTATGAATGCGTTCAGGTATATTTTAAGATAATGAGTGGGAGAAAGCATGTTTTTAGTCCAAAAATAGCTTGAATGTTGATAATTCAATTGAAATGTTTGAATACATGATGTGCCGTAGCGGCTAAAAACCCACAGTACCATACATATTTTTTACTTTTTCCTGGAAGAAGATTATGTTAACTCTAACATGTTTTCATATTAAAAAAAAAGTTGAATACAGGAACTAATTAAAATTCAAGATTTCTCAGAAAAGGTCATCATTTCCCTATAGACTCCCATGTTAAAACTCTAACTGACATATGGATCTTTCTCTTAAAATATCTCGAAAAAAAACACACTAACCCTATTTTTTGGGGTGGATATTTCAAGCAAATACACAGCCTTTGAAAAAAACAAGTTCGAAAAAAAGTTTTATACTTTAAATTTGAGGAGCGGACATCCTTAAAGAAGAATGGTTCTGCACTCTGTATTGAAAATTCAACACAATACAAACACAATCCTCCGATACCTCAAAGGCATTTTAACTGTTTTCTAGAGACATCAATAATGGTCGAAAAAATGATATGAGGAAGTTCAAATCTGCAAAAGTAAAACATTACACACACAACGTTACACCTTGAATGGTAGAGATTCGCCAACAACATTTGTCATATTTGATGTTTCAGCATGAAGCTATATATAACAACAGAGACGTTTCTATTTCATATGTTGCTACTCATTTGAAATGTGTCATGGAACATCGTGAATATGGCTTCACGATGCATTATAATGACATCCATGTCATAGAGCGTTACTAAGCTTATTAATTATAATCCTGTTGTTTCATCCTTTTGGCACATATTCAGTTAAGAGTAATCATAAGTGATTAAAAAGAATAATGATTGTTATATCACACAATGTATTTAAAGGTCAACAGGCCATTGGTCTCTATGTATTATTAACACATTAATTAGAACGGAAAATACATATCTCCAGAGACTCTCGTTGACTGATAAAAGATTGAATATGGAAAGCATTTTTTTTAAAGGCATTTTTCATGAATTAAGCCATTACCACTAATCAGTATTGTAAAAAGTTAAATAAATGGGTATCTGTGGTTGGATATTTAAACAGTCTTAATTCAGCATTTCAATAGACATATAGATATTAACTAGAGTCACAGGGTAGAGTCCTGTCTCCAGGCTCCTGGGATAAGATTGTGTGAAGCATCCTCAGCATCAACTTGAACATTATGAATGGCTGGGTTTCGGAGACGCATGAAGTTACGAAGGCACACACACGTTTCAACGATTATTTGCACAGTGTCTGGCATCTGTTGCATTGTAGGCAAAAGCACCCGCCATCTCTGGGCCATGATGCCAAATGTACTTTCGACCACACATCTACCTCTTGAGATCTTGTAATTTGCTATCATCATTTCTCTTGTAAGTTGACGGCCTGAATATGGTTTCATGAGGTAAGACCCCAGACCAAAAGCGTCAACTGCAAGCAGGAAATAGGGAAAATCTTCGACAGCATTGGGCAAGGGCAAAGATGGAGGGAATCAAATATATCCGTTTTCTAGGCATTCTTTCAATTCTGACTGATTGTAAATCTGGGCATCAGAGTGACTTCCAAAACCACCAACATCTATCAAAAAAATCTTGTAATCGGCATCTACCAGGGCAAAAAGAAAAATAGAAAATATCCTTTGTAGTTATGGTACATCGATCCAGTATTTCGTGGCTTTCTGATGGCAACGTGCTTGCAAGCATGTGGAACATTCCATCCTGTTTGAAACTCCTTGGCATTTTCTTCCCAACTATCTCTCTACTGGACATTTAATGACTTCATTCCTGAGATCAATAAGCAAAGCATTACAGACATCCTTCACCAATAAGCAGATTGTGCTTCTCGCTACCCAGAATTCATATTGCAAGGTGGCGTAGGAGTTCCCCGATGCCAGATGTCACAACGTGATGGCAAGTTTCATCCCTGGTTCCAAAGCATTTCGATAATTGGTATTTTCCGTTTTAATTAACGGAGTTATGCATTCAAGAAGTTCGTCAAACATGGGTGGAGTTATTCTTAAGAAGTTGTAGAAGGACTCCACATCATCTAGGCGCAGCTCCTCCATCAGCTGATGATAAGGTTGGGTGAGCCAGGTCCTCACCCAACATGTTCTTGTTCTTTTTCTCTGTTCTTGAGCAAACAATACTTCACATTGTCTCTCTGCTTCCATCACAAACTGTAGGGAACCCACATTTATCATGGTGAGAGCTGTAACTTAGTTCATGTTTTTTCTTATAACTTCTCTATCCCGAATGATAAAAGTATTAACACATGTGTACATACCGAACTGCAAACGTACTAAGAACGAGTAGAACGCAATGAGGACCTTATTAGAACTTTTATGACTGTGTAAGAATATAGTACAAAATAAGTCAGTTGAATGTATTATTTACTGATGCCACGCACTACTTATAGAGATGATGTTTTAGGACAATGTAGTGTTGATTTCGTAAGTATAATATATATAAGTTGTTTATATGTGGGAAGATGAACACTCTTGTGTGTGATAACAACCCACCTTTTCAAATTAATATTAACAATATTAATTTTAGAGACATCAAAGGACTGATACATATTTTATTAATTTAAAAAAACGGATAGGACGCGAATCCCGTAAATACTGTTAACCTTCTCCCAACTGATACAGCTTTTGACATGCAGGCAAGAATCCTCAGACATTCACAAACGAACTAGCGTAGAGCGCCTGTTACAATGAAAGATGGTTTCCTTCACTGTTTTTCCAAGTGCCTCCAAACACCAAACAGTAGTGGTGTCAATGTGGTGGCGAAGCTATGATCTGGAAACAGTTTACTTGGCGGTTCTGTAGTCCAAGGCTCGCAGAGTGGCGCTGTATTTGTACATGGCACTGTTTTAAGAAAAAGAATTCACGACACCGGAAAATTAAATACAAAACCTATCCCAGACATGTGCTTGACAGAATTTGCCGCAACATTCTTCGCTCTCAGACGTTGGTGACATATAGACTAAGTGATATATCATTCAACCGGGACAATAGCTGTAATACTAATTTTTAAAATAAATTAAAATGGACCATGAATGTAGATATTGTACATATAGATAACCATATATACAACTTCGCAGTGACATCATCTCGAAAAGGAGGTCATATGTATCAGATTACTTAAACATAATTAACCTTATTACTCATACAAACGTTAAAATAAACATTAGGCACTAACATAACATAACATCTGTTTCCATCAAGGGCGACGCGTTACCCATGAGTTGGTAACCATGAAGACGTCATTGTCTATTATTAAGCGTCGTAGATATATCAGATTCCTGGCAGATTGATTTGGTTTCATGTCACAGGAGACATATGTTATTCTGTGAGACCTTCGGCTTGAGGACAATTAGTAATCTGTACAACATAGAATCAATTCAGATGGCTTACATTTGTCCGTCTTAAAGATAATGAATACCTGTATGCTGTAATTTACCGTTAGACCTTTACAGCGGGTACTGAATAACACTGTATATGTTGAAATGGTTCCTATTGCAACATCGACAACGACAATCTTAAACTGTGTTGAGATTGTCCATCAGCTGTTTTTGGATGACAACATTGAATTTTAAAAAACTGTTGTAAGACCAGTGCAATCTTAAAACTAGTATATCATTTCATGAAGTCCATTTCATTGGCAAGTCACGTTCAATTGCCAGATTCAAGAATTCCCTTTACCACAATGTTGCCTAATGAATCGTCGTTGTTTCGTTTGCACGATTACTAAACGATCTGAAATAACCGCTTCGAATTCTATAAAATATATGTTTCAACTTAGATTGAAAATAATCTGAAGGATCATATTATCAATTTTTCAATGAAAATTGTTTTTAAACGAGCCCTCAAGCCCTTTTAACTGTTAGTTTAATGCATTTCTGATGAACACAATAACATCAAACCGAATATAAATCCAACCTGTGTTTGCAGTATAAGGAGGAAGAAGATCAACAACATTTAAAAAATTAATAATATACACATTTATAATATACTTATCTTTTATATAGTCTTCTTCACACAACATATATGCTAGAAAAAAACTTGAAGAAAATGTCTTGATAAAAAAAATTCTCACATGAACAAAATCTGATCAGACATACTAGGTTGCTCAGTATGATGTAGCATTAGACACACTCTCTTGAGTACACGTTTCTGTCACACTGTTGGTACTGATACTGGGTTGATAATTAGTGACAAGCCTTGAAATGACCAATTGAATCAACAATCCATTGTTTCCTGTAAGACTCAAAACAATATTTCCCTGGAGGGTAACATCATGATTTCTTAGAAATATGCTAAAATAGGCTTACAGAGATAGTGATAATGTTATGTAGAGACTTTGAGAATAAGTTAGAATAGGCGTTTATTGGGACACATTCAGTATACCGTATTTAAAATCCCAAGGAGATACTGTCTTGTACAGGGAGATTGATATGACATTGACATAACACTGCGAAACTGTAATAGCTAAGGCTTACTAGCACAGAGGACACCACATCAGTAAAGGCATGAAATGAATATGTTTAACAAAAATGATACAAGTGTCACATAAAAAGCCCATCCAGCTGTTTTCATCCCAAATACAAGGATAGAGAGTTTTCAATATGTTTTAGCACTTTTCACATGAAATCAAGCAGCATTTCCACCAATTCCGCATGTCGGTGTCAGCATACCAACTTGAAAACTTTGAGATGAAAATAAGAAAACATATACAGCATCGGTGTCAAACCAAGACATAGCCTTATCAAGAAGTAGCTAAGTAGCATTTTCTAAATAAAAAGGATCAATGCTTTATTGAGGATAAACACATATACTATAGGAAGTATTTTTTGGAATGTCTTTGTTGTTTTGATGCTTGTAAGCAGTGAGGTACAATAAGTACCCGAAAGATGCTATTATAATTGGTTTCTGAATGACCAAAGCATTAGGTTCTTAAAATGTCATAAAGTAACTTTTACTGATAACTATTTGAAATCCTTTTTTGAATGAAAATATCCTCATCCGAAAAAAGGAACCCTCATCCCTGATGGGAAATATGCGGGTATTCTAGCGGATTTTCTAGCTGTCAGAAAATGTGTTTTTCTTAACTTTCTTGCTGAAAGTGGTGCCAATGTTATGAATTACATTTTTTGGTAAAACAACATGTCATGAAGTTACAACTGTTTTTTGTTTGTTATATTACATATTATATTATCATATGTTATATACACACAGACAGACACACACACATATATAGTATATATGTACAGTGTTTATCTTATTTTGTTTTCCATACAGCTTTACATAAAACATGTTATAAACGGTTACCTTATTTGTCAGTCCTATCGCTCGGATTTCTAGTCATTTACGAAGACAAAAGTCCCCTTCTTTATTGCATTATAACCAACGTTTTGTTGCTCTCAAAACTTACACGGTTACCAAGAAATAGATAACCTGACTATGGCGTACTTGTTTATTGTCATAACATCAGCTTTAATCGACGCAAACTAAGGTAATACATTTACAAATTTAACAATTGAGTATTAATTGTTTTTTTTGGATAAAATATTGACCATTACAAATAATTCTAAAGGTACTGAATGTAAAGTTGCCGTAGACTGTATCAGGCCTGTCAAACCGGGATGTCTCAAGAGCATTAATATAGACTTGACTGATTTTAGCTGTCATTATAGTATGGAAGTGACATTACTGACTATTTCACCAATCATTTCTCACCAGAGGTGCCCAGATAGTTTACTGTAAAAAAATACATTATGTAGATATTATCAATATTGATGTTTTAAATTTTCGTCTAACTTGACAAGGATATTCTACTGAATAAACCTGGACGTTTTTTTATCCTTTACATGCTTTAGTAGAAGCAATTCGAGAATAATAAAACCCTTGGTGTCTGTGAATGTGGAGTGTTACAGAGACAACTGTGTTACAGAGACAACTGCAGACGATGTGAGGGTTCCAAGGAAAGAAAAATGCCGTCAACGAGGGATTTAGCTCGACAGAGATCAGGGTTTAGGAAGGAGCGAGAGCGGATTTATATACTCTGATGTAGTAGGATGATACCAACTTAATCGATAGAATGATTAAGAAAATTCTATTGTCATAACATATGCTTGATGAGTATAATGACGGGATGTTGTGAGTCAAACATCACAAGAAAGGCCGAAGCTGATAGATTAGATAGCACATATTGGATTTCAGCAACTGGTTATATAACATAATCTAATTATTTCAAAACAGAACATTTTGAATGTTAGGAAACATTAACATTAAACAACGAAAATACACATTGACTATGTTCAGACATCCTTTGAGTCGGTGAACGAATTTTCCGGTGTGTGTCCTACGGAAAAGTAATGAAATCTGTCAGCTGAATCGTAAAAAGTGATCCAGGTCTGTAAATTACTCCCTTTGTTTGTAACCAAACTAAAAGGGAACATCCATGAAACTGTCACCCTATCGATCACATGTACGTTCTGTACAGAATGTGTTTCCCCTTTAACAGTTGACTTACATAGATATGTCGTGAGATGAACTATTCTGCACCTGGTGTCTGTATCAAATGTGGCATCCAGCCGTTATGAGCTGTATGTATTTGGTGTCAGTGTTCATAAACTATTTACAAAAATTTATCAATATATTGAAGACAAAGAGATAAACAAATCCATAGAGAATTCTTATCAAGTATACCGTGGAAAAGATCCACCATTTTCATCGTTGTCAACTCAAACAATTCTAAACTTTTTTAAAAAAGGATACAAGGGGCTAAAGCCCGTTTTCTGGAAAAAAAAAATTCTTTAAATGTTCCCCAATAAACATTTGTTACTGCTCAATGTATTATCTTCATTTCGTCAAAGTTTCATTTCTCAAACCTTATCATCTGTATTCTGATAGAAATAATCAAGTATCAAGCAAACACCAAAGGCAGCCAATTTTTATGTGAACACCTTTCAATCATTTGAGGTTAGAAAATGGATTTGCATATTGTATTATAATTTTATATTATTACGATTTAAAATTGTGTTTTCGTTTTTAAGAAAACGTTCTACAACTCCTTTAATCTTTAATCTTAATTTCATCTCAATGTCCGTTTATCGGTAAAACCATAACCTTTCGATGGACGTTCCAATGTTGTCAACATCTAATCTGGAGGCATTGACACTAGAAATCTTAAATCTTATTTTGGGGATTTTGGATATGTATTTCTATTACAAAGGTGTTTAATTTATAATTTTAATTCTTGTCGCTTATACCGAAGCTGAGTTAATATCTAAAAGACCTTTTACAGGGACGATTAATCTCTGTTCCCTAGGATGTTTCCAGGCCAATCATAATTTCGCTGATGTCAAAAAGCAATAATATCTGTGTGACGAGACTTGTCGTAAATAAATGTGTCCTATTTCATCAGCACATGCCGAGGAATGTTTTTTTAAATAAAATATGTTGAATAAGTAATTGTGCTATCAACAAATTGACTGACTACACCAGTATGTTCTAAGGTAATTGAGAATTCGATATGATTGGTCATATTTGTTCATTGTGTTTCAATTAAAGAGATATTGCAGTGTCAGACTGACTTGTGATGTGGGTCGATCAATGAGCTAAAGTTAACATACAAAAGACATTTAGATCAGTTGAAAAAAATAATCGATCCTTTTGACGTTATATATATATTTGGCCAAACCAATAAAATATTCATGCAAAGGTATATATTAGTGTGTTCTAATATAAGTTCAATGATTATCATCAGCTCTTAAAGGTCAAAAGGAGTCAATCTAAATTTCGTATATAATGTCAAAAGTTCATGTGTTACTGATGGTAACTTATCGACGCTATCAACCTGTCTACATTATATCCCCTCTGCAACTATCTCATTGTGCAGACAGATTGTGTAGATTTGATCAGATGTTTTCCTTGTTTTCCAAATTGTGTGACTCTCATGACAAGTAAGTTGAGTATGTACAAACATTATATTTCTAAGTGAACCACATCATTTGAATGGCAGGAACATATGTGGGTATTGTGTACCTTGTTAATACCTGTATCCGTCTTCCATATAAACTGGAATCTTTTTTTTGAATTTTGTGCTTTTGGCTGAGCTATTGACTCAGCACTGACATGCTGTTTGAATATTACTTTTTCACTTATACAATATCCACGTTCTCCTGAAATAACACTTCCTACTGACTTATGATACAAAGAAAACAGTTATTAGTTGCTTATGTCTACATAGCAAAACATGCGAGAATACGCATGTCAAATTGTATCACTTACTATCACTTATATAGCTGCATTGCTGCACAGACTAAGATAGTGTTCATTAATTACTACCACACAAGCCTCTACAATTACTAAATGTTTGATGTTTGTGTATCAGAGCCTTGTATTACATGTTGTCATCCATTATAAAACCCCTTATTTGAAAAGCAATTTCATAAAAGCACCACTTAAAACTTATTACAAGACAAATTTATTCGACTACATTCTTCATAAAATATGTATAACGTTTATACATTGTTGGAAAAATATAATGATTTTGTTCTAAACATGGAACGGTGCTTGAACTAATTCAATTATTACTTCCTGTTTTACATAAGTAAGATCTCACTTAATGAACAGATTAATGTATTAAAACCTTTTTGTCATTTTTGTATTTATGTGCAGTTCCAAAATGCTGCCTTCAAAGTTTGATGTCCACGTTATGTAAAGATCTGCATATAGAGATGTAATGTGAATATTGTCCTCTCCACTACTTCTAGGGTATCCTCATTACTTTATTTATAATCAGAAAAGTTTTGTTGAACTTTCTACTTTTAAAATGTATTGACAAGCATTGAATATATCATTATTGTTAATACATTAAACCTTACTGTTTCACAGCCTTATCTATATGATCAGTTACATAAAAAGTAACTGATCAATTAACCTGCGCAAGATATATATATATATATATATATATATATATCACATACATTCTTACATCACTATGTCTACATGGTAATTTCAATTAGATAAAAATCGGTCAGGCATATGTTTGATCTTATATATTAATTAAACATTGTCTAAACACAAAGTAATATATTTTTCCCACTATTACTGCTGATTTGAGACTCAATCGTGTCTCGTATTACCCCATATACATGAGATGTACTGCTGCCGCCTCGAAGAGCGGCCGATACCAGAATGAAGGATTTCAGAAGTATTATAACATTGGCCCAGAGATTCCAAAGTCTGTGGCAATCATGCTGATGATTTGACACATGCCTTCGTCTCAGGTTACCGCCTCAGAATTCATACAAATATTAATTGGTAATTGGAACATGTTTCAGACTGAAAGAAGATCCTAGGTATTAGTGAACAAACGTTTTTGAATGATACTTTTGTTAAGTTTTGTATCAGGATTACTCTAACTTTCCAATTCCCTGCTGGGATTAGGTAACACAAAACACATCAGATTTGATTTAGACTTTCATCTGCTTTCCATAATGTAACCAATCATTTACATAATAGAAAAGAAGACATTAAGAGAATTCAAAACTGATTTTTAAATCTACGTTTTGGTTATAAGAAAGGTTATTTTCTTGTGATAATTGAATTTGATGAAGATAAAGATTACTAATCAATCTTCCATTAAATACAATTTTATGAACAAATATTTTACATTTAGAAAAGTTTCATATCATATCATTCACGAAAAATAGTATAAATGGTAGATAGTTTAGTGTTTAGATTAGTTAATCTTCTGCTTTCTCGAATCGGGCGTTATTGCCTACAGTGTGATGACAGTAACATTTCCGCGACTTGGTTGCCAATGTAACAGTGATGCTAACATTGTGACATCATCACTACACACTTTTATGAGGTCATACATTTAGCGGTATTGAACTAGTTAGATATTGTCGCAGTATCGTGCAGTAGCTAGTATTAAAAACGGTTTATGTGAACATTTCTATGATCCAGTTCATTTCCTGCTATATCAAGAAAACACTGTTGTCATAAATGGATATAAGACACGCAACTGTAAAACATACATACATATATATATATATATATATATATATATATATATATATATATATATATATATATATATATATATTATGTGTGTGTATATATATACACATGGAAGCGTACAACCTAAGCAGATTTATAATGGCAAGGTAATGCAGTTCGATTATTATTCTAATCGTGTTGATACCTTGTGGGACATACTTGCAGTTTATTCAAAGGCCATGCTACCAGTGAATTCAGTATGCCTCCCACACGCTGTTCACGTCGATCGAGCGCCTTACTCGTAATGCGAAAAGTAGAATAACAACAATGGCACTGATGTCGACAGTACACCTTATTCTCAATTACCTAGGAATTAGTCTATTCCGAGGATATCCTGGTACATTCACACCTGTTTTGGAGTACGCATTTTACGGCAATAACCAGACAACAGTTCAGATCTCTATCTCTTGTTTTATTTTATCCATAACAACTTCAGCCTGGGTACGGAAGTAACGACACCTTACAGTAACAGCGAAGACTCTGCGATGTTCCCTCAAACTCCCAATGTCATCAATTGGTCAGTCAGCATTGAACAACTCCGTCAAATCAGTGTTGCCAACGGATCTATCAACTGGAAATACCAATACACTGATAATAGCGCAGCCAGCCAGTACACATCATGTACCTTCGATTCTGGAATCGACATCAAACCATATTGCAACAAGTCCTCAAGCCATAAAAACTGTTTGGGAAGCTAAGACATTAATTTAGCTTTATTCTATGCCTTGATAGGTGCCTACGAGATCTTCTGACAATATGGAACTCTTTCTAAAATCTAGTTTTGATCGCCGCTTGCAGCAGCCTCTCATGATCACCATTGACATGTACATGTATATATTGGCATTGACAAGATTCAAGGACATTCTGCACTTAAAGGAATAGAAGAATCAGTAGATAAACCGCAAATGCACTCAAGTATCACAGTAGCACATGTATCAAGATCAAAGCTTATACCACTATCAAAAACGTTCTCAAAATGTTATTAATTAAAGTCAACTTTGCACAATTTGACCAACAACTTTACCAGGCCATTTTCACCAGTAGACTGGTTAATGTTTGCCAGCTCCGCCAGGATATTGGCCAGACCAGTCAATTTTGCTCCCTAGTTTCAGACATATCCTCGCTAAACCAAGCATCCGCCCAAACAACAGAGCAGACGCAAGTTGGACGTCTCGTGACAGACAGACATTGGAGACCAATTTCACTAAGGAGTTCCTTTTTGTAACAACTTCAAATCAGGCAATTGCAATTTCGAGCATGTATATAGTGTTCGACGGAAACCCCACATGTACAAAATTGCTGCCAGCGATGATAACACTCAACGGAAGAAAACCATCCATTCAAAAATTTGACTCGGGTGTTCCGCGCAATGGTCTATTCTTCATCCGGATGATACGTGAGACTCTATCAGCCATTGGCGCGGACCCTAAAAACTACAATCCACATTCGTTTCAGATTGGTGCAGCTACAATCTTATCAATACTATAGGCAGTCGGATTGTTACGTACGTTATATACATCTAAATGCAGCACCATTTGCCCATGCTCAACGTACATTGGCATGTATCTCGTTTCAAATGTAATCGATTGGTTTTGGGGTATTCTCATGATATTCATGCAAGATAATTTATCCCATCGACGCACCTTTTGTGAGGTTTAGAATTCATACTAGTTGTGTTCCCAATGCTTTGGCATAGTCAATGCTTGGCTACTACCGCTCATTACCACAAATTTAACATCCATATCAATTTCTGTACCAAATAGGACACATACTTGTGCTTGATCGATGTTCGGTCAAGGGTATTCAAGCGTCAATGAGAATTCCCCCATGTCGCCAAACTTTTAGTCCTTAATAATTTGAAATGTTATTGTTGCGTTGGTTTTCGTTGTATGTGAATATGAAAGTATCCTGACAGAGAGATTTGTTTCCGGATTTTGAAAAAAACTTACATTGCATGCTTTAGTAATTATTGCATAAAGGTTGGTCTATTTCATATTTATTTCAATATCATATCATTTAACAGTTATCATATTTGTTATTGATAAGCCCCTGATGTAGCTAATACATGGCTCATTCCAAGTCTCGGTCTCCAAGTCTGATTACGATGTAGACTTGAAATATGAGTTAAAGAATTAGATGAATCATAATAAGTTTTGTAATATGAAATTGGATAGTTATTATATGATTATATGATTATATATATATATATATATATATATATATATATATATATATATATATATATATATATATATATATATATAACCCGCTTCCAAAAATGATAATGGTGAGTGGTAGATGGCACTTAAACAGGAGTAGTCATGCGCAGTAAATAGCATTAACACTTTGGTGATGAAAACATGTCCAAAAGCTGGAACATTTTACAGTATTTTTGTCAGGATAAGCACTTCTTCGAGTATTTGGAATATGATCTTTTATCTTACCACTGAACACTAATCTCATTATTCAGCCCAAGGGACTTTTACGTTACCATTCATATGTATTGGAGAGTTACATGAACATTATCTACAAACCCAATATTAAATAACATGTACATTACTCAACGTTACAGGAAAGTTTTGATTTAAAAAGTGGCCATCCGGTTCTAAGATTGACCTATTTGAATAAAAAGAGCCATTGATGATACTGTACTAATAGTACCAGTGTATTGATAAAAGTCATATGCGACAGCATTGATTCTAGGAGATGTCTTTTGTATTCATAAATGCAGATGAGTGTACCCCATTGATCTCAAGCTGGGACAGGTGGCATCTGTTTTAACTGTAAACAAATATTACTCCCAAAAATGCATGGTGCTTGAATACTTAGACGTCACAACTATGGAAGAAATACATTGAATATTCGTTGACAAAATAATCCGATTGAGCTATAAAATGGAGCTGTTGAAGACTAATAACACTTTTTAAATTGGATATATGTCTGCATTAGTCTGTGTTAGATAACAAAACTTACAAAACTTATAATTCAATTTTGAAAATGTCATTTTAAACACTATAGTATGTTTTTTTGCTCTTTACTCTCATTTACAGATGGATTTTATTTTGTTAATCTACCATTTTCACATTCTCTTATCAGTAAACGAAGTTTAACATTGTGTTGTTAGACCAGAAAAATATGACGCATTCAAATGATTAGAATACCATTGAAAATCTAGAAATCAACGCCAACATTAAAATAGATCTAGACTTGAACAAACACTCTGTTAGAAAACCACTTCACAATCTTGATGTTGACACCCATTTAAAAAAAGTTGAACACCCATGAAAATTTCTTACCCTTTATACCGATATGAGATGAAGATAAAAAAAAAGTTAATATGCGGCCACAACCTATTAATTCTCGGGAGGTATTTTAGAAATGAGCACAAACAATACATTTACCAAAATAAAAACATGACACACACATAGTTTGACACACAGAGTCGTCCAAATGTATATAGGAAAAGGTAAAATTAACAATAAAATTAAAGTATCAAGTTAACTAATATTACTGTTTTGCTAGCAAGTGGATGCCTTTTAGTTACATTTCCAAAGTAAAGGAGGATCGCGTAAAATAAGCATTTATCGCTTCTTTTTTAAACAAAATAATGACAATGACAAACTTCACATGACTGAAATACTGCAGTGTAAATATGCAATTACCGTTCATATTAAGCTAACACGTGTACATATTCGATATACAAGGCGGTCTAGAAATTATAACTTTAGAAGTAAATGACAAGTTTCAGCTGTCATTATGGAAGGATGTGACATCGCGACCACCTTATACATCTCTCAAGCAGTGGTGCCATTATTTGCTGTACATAAAGGTTACTGATTGTTTCAATTTACTCCTAAACTGTCGAATAAGATTTATATGTCATATTGATTTCCTCCAAGTATGCGATGTTTGTTACAGTAATATAAAAATTTGCATATTAAGTGTATTGATAGACCGCTAATTGTTGAAATAACTGAAAGATTATCATAAAATAAGACGTTGTTTTCAAAACCTTCATATATAATTTTTCCAAATGATATACAGGAGCCACAGAGCAAAGACATAAACATTGTTCTATATCTCCGTTATTTTCCCCAAATGTAGCAAAAATATTTTTTTATTTGGATGTTTATATGTTGATGAAAACGGAAGTATTTAAAACGATAAGCATTTTTTAAAATATGACATAATAAATAATAAATTTCTATGCCTCAAAAAACCCTCTGGAATCAATATTTTGACAGCCAACATGAATAGCAGAAAATATTTTATAATTTATCTTTACTGTATCATACTTTTCAATCAAAAACGCATTAAAATGGAGATTGCATTTTCATTGTTATGTAAATATTGCCAAAGAGGTAAGTGTAGTTACCTTTGGTTAATTTAGTGTTTAATTTGAATCACTTCATTGTTTAGTCAATGTATGAGATTTCTGTTTTTATAAAATTCGGTGCTGACAATTTCAGGGATCATTCAGGAAAAGTGTACAAGCTGGGTGACATTATGTCATCGACTTCTTGAAAACTGGAACTAAACCTACCCATGCAATTGCTTCCAGGTTTAAACTTATTTAATTCGAACACTGGATGACAGAAAATGCTCTAAAATTGAATAAATCCTTTATGGAATTCATGACCATCAGCTCTGCTCTCCTTTAACGACATATATAGGCTGAAAAAATAACAGGTGAGAATAGCCATGATTATCAATTCAAGCCGCCAACCATACGACGGTTTGGACTTGAGAGATGTCCGGGTATTAGGAAGGAGCGAGAGCGGATTCATATACGCTGATTTAGCAGGATGACATGATCGCATTTGTGGGAGACCGGTTGGTAGTGAAGTGATATGCAAAGATTCATCTTCAGTTTTCTTTATTTCTAAGAGTATTTATATATATTTGTAAATACAAAACTTCAGACGACACTTGTCGACAAACGTTATTTACAAATCATAATGCGATGCATCGAGTCATCATTAAAGTTACATTTACAACACCTCGGAAGTATTCTATTTCAAATATACATTTACTGCACGTGCGACCTTTTTACATATATATATCCCAACCAGAAAGGGGCCTTTATAATGACTCAAATCTTAATCCCTCATATATTGTGCACTGTGCGCTACTCAACTAACCACTTGTCACTTGCTAATTAATCAAAGTCTATTGTACATTGCTACATTGTTAAGCATGTGTATCTGTATATTTGCCATGTTGAAACAACTCCACACTGTTGAAAAGATTTTTTAAAAAGTCGAAATGCGACGCATCCAGTCATCATTAAAATGATACATCCATCAAGTTTTATTTTATTTTCAAAAGATAATAAAGATAATAAAACGTTGGTGAACGTAGAGTTGATGTACGTTATCAAGTTGACCTCTAATGCAAGCCCCAGGTGCTGCTAAAGTCACCAGAGTATATCTATTTTGGACAAATAACTCCCCGTGGTAGGTAATTAAACCAAAGTAATTGTACGTGACCTTGGCAGGTTATTGATCACACGTTTGCTAACAATATCATGTTTCTTCTTTAGTATCACTTGTAAGTCTGAAAAGAATAGGTTTCATGAGATGAACTAACTCAGATCTGGGAGATGTAGTACATATGACATGAACCAATCTGTCAAGTCATGAGTTTAATCTTAGTTCATTTGAACTTTTGAAGCGTCGCTCATTAACCTGATTAGGAACACTAAGTTACAAGTCAGATCGAAGAGAAATCTCATAGGACTAAGCCTACATTTAAAAAGTTTATTCCTACAAACCCAAACAGTTTCCTTTGCATCAAGAATGATTTTAGTTTTTTTTATTTCGAAATTAATAATTATACCCATCTGTTCGTTTCAATACATCATTGATATCAAATCTAGCTTGATAGCGAGGCAGTAATCAACATTGAAACATGGGCTGACTTATCGTGGGGTTTGCAAATATCGTGTAAGTTGATAGGATTTCACTTGTTGGTTGTTCGGTTTGTTACTACCTCTATTTCTTCTGCCTAATTATGGAAATCGCAGGTGTATTGTGACGTCATGTATGCCAGGAGACAACATTCCCTTTATATATATACTTAAGAAGCATAACAAACTTAATACAGTATCACCCTTTGCTAAGCAATATATCAATTCATTATATGATGGAGGAGGTTTGTGTTTTCTGATTGAACGGGACAGACACTCAATGACAATGACAAAACATAATGTTGACCGCGGGGATGGACATAACGATCCATGAGCTAGAGGTAAAATAAGGTCACACTTTGCGAGGAGCGCTATTCAGAGTTGCCTCCCCTGCAGATCACCAAAGAGAGGAGCGATGTATGGCAGTCATGGTAGTGTTTGTTGTCATTAATTCAAAGATTACAAGGATGATCGGTATGCATATATCATATCATAAAACAGTTAATAATTTCAGTAATGAGTGAATGAAACATACCTGTTCTGAGGTCGATAAACCACGTGTGTCACTTCAACTGAGGTCATTCATTATTGTATAATATAATTTTTTATCCGATTTATTGATGAAATATTGACAGTTTCACACCCTGTAACGTCGTGTTAAAAAGAAAGGATGTATTTGTGGGCTACATAATATGATTTGTAAATAAACGTCACATCCAAAACAGATTACAACATTGGGTCGCTATTATATTTGCTTGCATTGTAACTGTTGATAGTATGATATATATATATACGACATTTCGAAATTCCATTTGCATATTTTTAAATGTAATATCGGATATTTAGAATTATCATACAATGGATAGTGTTCTCGGCATGATAAAGTCAACGGATATTTTCGATATCCGTTGGGGTCATATGAGGATACCGATGCAAATTACAGAGGTCAAGTGCCGGAACTTTTTCTGAAAATTACTATGACGTCACACGCTTTATCATTTGGAATGCCTGCACAAAATTAACGGATGGCTTCAGCAAATTATTCGACATCTAATGCATCAAAATTCATGATCAAGCAGTGCACAATAACTTGAAATCAACCGAAATATATAGGCCTAGCTATTTCAGTGCATGAACTGAGTTATCTTTTACTCACGGGAACCCAAGGCAGATTGAATCACATGTTCAATCACCTCATATTTAGCTTCGATGTATCATACACGTTTTCATCATTTATTGGGTGTTGGAAATTAAGTAGAGTAAGTATTAGTTAATCTATTCGTAACGCTGCGTTTACACAAGCTGCCATTGCATTTGGAAAAGGGAAGGAACTCTCGTTCTAAGTTAGATACGCTCGCCGCCTGAGTACGTGTGAATGCAAAGGCGAAAGCTTTCGGGTTCAAATCTACACGTACTTTCGAAACGGTAATTTATTTTCAATTACACCTTTTTTTATTTAGAAACAAATTCTAAGACCAACTGGAACAGCTCTGTTGCCTCAAAGGCAAAGAATGGAGGATTAATTTAATGTCAATTTACCGTGGATATCATTACGCTGTTCATTTGCATATATTAATGCGCACCTTTGAAGATCACTTGTACAGCTCCAGTAATGACGGCAGACCTTTTTTGGCAAAATGAATGCAGAATGACATTGTATGATTAAGAGATTATTATTCTCGTATGTTTTGGGATGGTAAATATCCTGCATTAGGAATAAATACTATGTATTTAGCTCGCCTAGGCTCGCAAAATACAATGTCTATTCCTGTTTATTCCTCGCATGATAACCTCTATTTAACTTAACATGTTTTATTGTATAAGCTATAAACTATATTGATTTATATCCAAATACAAGAAAAAACCCTAAGAGCCATCTACGCTCAGTTCTGATTATGTATACATGTAGCTTTTAAGTTTACAACATTAAAATATTATATAATGTAATATCAAGTCACACTAAATGCTAATAAGGTAGCTATATTTATTCACAAACGTTCTTGAAAAATATATAAGTTTATTACGGTTGAATTAGCTACAGTCGACGGAGTCTTGAAAGTAGCTGACCGATGAATCTGGCTTCTAAAACATATCAAAGAGGTGGCACAGTACAATGGCAGCGCAGATGATAAAAAAAAATTCAACAACAAGCAGGAATAATCTAAATCATCTCAATCACTCCCAGTATACTTTAATTTAGTTCTAGAAGTTTTCACAAAGGCCTCAAAGCCTTAAACCCTCAGGTAATCAAGAAACAAATAGAATGTTGTGGACTCAACTTGGCTACGTAATCAAAAAAAACGTGTGATTCATATAAACATCACAAAAATATACTGCAACTTATCAATACTTACATACTAATTACAGTAAATAAATACAAATTGACAAAACAATGTTGACACTAAATGGAATTAACTATGGGTATAAATAGAGGGTAAGGGCTAATTAGATAGACAGTTCTTAGATTGACATGTCCATTGAGTGTTTTGGCTGCAACTCATGGCTATGCATGATATGACAAATCTAAACCAATGACCATGGCACTTCATCTATAAATCAAACAAAGGACATTACATAAAAACATGTAAAATAAGAATATTTTAAATAACCTTGGTTTTGATTATCAATATATGGTTATTTAAAGCAAATTTCGAATATAGAAAAGAAGGAAAAAAAGTTGATTGTATTATAAACATGACATAAAAAAAACTAACCTCGTCCATAACAATAAACAATAATCCTTTTTGGGAAGTGGGTATTAGGCTGTCATTAACTTTGTTTTTTTGTTAATTTAAAGGCTGAAAACTATGGAGATCTTTTATTTTCAATTAGCTGCGAAAGTTTTCCTGGCATAACTTCAAGTTGAGAAATAACATTGTAATTGAAAATAAAGACCATTACAATTAATCATGTTAAAATATATTTACAATACTATATGTGTAAAAAAGTCAGTATTAATGAATAAACTTACACTGTGATTTATGTTTTCGCAATAGAAACATTGGAGGCCACTACTGGACAATATATTTCATTTATATCTCCACTACATGGTCTAGTCAATTAATATTTCGGAGGAAACAGTCATAGAACTTAATTAAGCAGTTAATCTTTCAGTGAATACAAAATCCTGACAATGACATATCATTCATGTGTAAATAAACTACATCGTATTGTTGAAATTTGTGTCTATGTCAGCCAAACACATTTTTATCCGAAACTGCTGTCTACGAGTATTTATATAGACGCTAATGATAAGATTCAGCTGCCATTATTGATGGAGGTTACGATGACACCTTAACATATAAAGCGTATGTCAGATTGAAGATTTGATTTAGAATGTCTAAGGGACGTTAAAAATCAAGTCTTACTTTTTATTCATTAATGCATTGCATAGAGAATGCAAGTTCATGATTACAATATTAAAGAGGAAAGTCTAGATATCTTAGGTATTTATTGAACACACTTAGCAAAGACTCCAAAAGCCATCTTATAACATGCCCCAGTTATCTAAAGATATATTTATGTGCTTAAAATTTGGTCACAGACACTGAGAAGTAATTAGTGTTAGGGTCTTTTGACAGGGTACCTTACAACCACGACTTCTTCACGTTAGACATCACTCAGATGAACGCTGGCCTTATCAAATAAACAAAGAGGAATATTTATTACACACAAAAGATTAAATATCATAGGCATAAACGTACTATATTATGAAACCACTTTTTCTTGATAAGATGTTCTACATCCGAACGTAAACAGAAAACCGCACAAATGGATAACGAAAGGAATAACAAATGAAAGAATAGCCATGATAATAACTGTCAAGAAAGCCTTTGATTGGGTATTCTTTATGTTCAGCAAAAATGCGAGGATTGCAGATAAAGGGAGTTTCAAAAGAAGAATTAAATCTCGTCAACTTCCGATCCCACAAAATTTTGTATTATTCTCATTCTCTTGATATGAATTTTACACCTCAAATTGTTAATAGTGCATGAACAGATATACTTTGAATTACAACACTACATACATGTCATAATAGTGTAGAGACTAATGTACATTCTCATTACATACGTTTGGTCTGTATAATGTGAGGATGTAGTGACTGGATTATGATCACTGGATGCGTCGCATTTCGACTTGTTTACAAGTCTTTTCAACGTTAAAAAGACTTGTAAACAAGTCGAAATGCGACGCATCCATCGTCAACATTGAAAAGACTTGTAAACAAGTCGAAATGCGACGCATCCAGTCATCCGTCTGAAGTAATTCATTTTTTCAAATATACATTTACTTCACGTGCGACCTTTCACCTTTTTACTTATAAATAAATATATATATAAACAGTTCATGCAGTTCCACCTCTGAAGTCTTATATACACAAATTTTGTTTATATACATATATATCATCATTTAGGAATTGGTCATTTAGTCTATTTGATTTTATCAAAAGTTTTCTAATGAATATATTGATCTACAATAAGTGGTGACAATTACAAAATGTTCAAAAAAGATGATTTTACAATGGATAGCTCGAACAATGTAACAAACGTTTGTTTAGCAGGTGTACATTGTGCCATTGGACGTACATATTGTACATTCAGCATAAGAATAGTCCTGTGAACGTTTTCTTTAGTACCTATACAATTCTATATTTGATATAGTCGGATGTTCGGATGGTTATTTAAAAGATTCAATGAATGTTAAATGGTTTGTCTTGAAGGTCTTTCACGTATTAGATACACAAATGGTTTCTTTAGAAAGGCTCCAAATTTGATTAACAAATTTCAACATACACTGACTTATGCTACCATTTCGCTGGAGATCACTATTTAATTTCTTATCAATCAAACCTGACAAGAACTACAAGACTTAGGTAACAGTCAGATGGATACAAGACACATCGATATCATTATTTTCAGGTATTTGTTTTCTTATCGATATAAAAGGTAGTTTGAGGTAATAATTTTGATATAGTTCTTTACATACTCGAAAATCCGTTTTCCAGCATCAAAAGGATATCATATGAACTGACATTATTTATTCTGCTTTACGACAATACCCAGTTTAACCAATGCCGATTCTTTTAGCATAAGAGGCTTAGCGAAATCTGACACAACTTTTTTACTCTTGCCGATGTTGTTTACCTAATCCAGTCAATCAGCCTAACCCTCGAGAGACAGTTCGTATTATATCTTTGAAATAAGTAAGAATTAAATCCTGTTTTATAACTTCTTAGGGCGCATTTCTAGATCTTGTTCACTGCATACAAACCATGCTATAGGCGTCCACCTTATGGCCCTGTAATACAATTGGACAAGCTGTGCTTCCTTTGCTGTAATATGGTACAAATTATTACGATGTAACGGCTCTTTCATTGATTGGTATTTCAGCAGTTGCAACTTGATCTAGAACAATCACTTATTGTGACATTTTCACATAATTTTGACAGTTTATAATGATAAAATGTTATTGCTTTAAGATGAGAGATGTGATGTGTCGAACTTCACAACCATGGACTGTTTCCTGGAGACCTTAATTACGGTAGAACATTTCTGACAAATAACATTAGGGGGTTCAAATCGTCAAAAGTATGACATGACAGATGCAGCGTTACACCTTGAATGGTAGAGATTCGCCATCAACATTTGTCATATTTGATGTTTCAGCATGAAGCTATATATAACAACAGATACAGTTATATACAAAATGTTTATACATATTTGAAATGTATGGCTTCACAATGCATCAATAGAGTGACTGTCATGGCATAGAGTGTCACTTTGCCTATTAAATAATAGTCCTGTTTTGACGTCATCCGTTTCGACACGATGCATCAATGAAATGACTCTCATTTCATTGAGTTTCACTTTGCTATTAAAACCTTAGTCCTGTTATAACGCCACCGTTTGAACACATCTTTTGTAACGAGTACTTAAATAAGTGAACAATGACATCCTTTACATGTCATAATATCACACAATCTATTCAAAGATAAACAAGGGGAGGGATTGCGCAAGGGTTAACTCGTTCAGCTTAGGGTCATGAGGTCCGTCGTTCGAATCCGTCCAAGGGCTCGTCAATGTTGTCTGCAGTACAGAACTGTTCTTAACGCAATAAGGTTTGTGTGCAATGCTACACTGAAAATCAGCGCAGTGTCTTTATTTATTTCTCACGACGTTTCTGAGCTACTTGTTGTTCCTTCATCAGGTGGAAGGAGCTAGAAGTAGCCAAGAAACGTCGTTTATTTCTTTTTTGACTTTATTTCCTTCCACCTGATGAAGGAGCAAGAAGTAGCCCAGAGACGTCGTGAGAAACAAATAAAGAAGTTGTCATCCATAACATTGTCTTGTATCACTACACCAACAATAATGTACATCGAACAAATCAAAATAATTGGTTAAACTTGACATGCAAGATTCAGGAATGAGTGAAAGTAGGTGGACAGATTGATGGGTGGACAGACTCCCAAAATGTTCCACCGGTAGAAAAGAGTTTGGATAAGGGGATGAATATGTGGATGGCTATGAAATTGGCTTGAGACTTCTAGGATTAACCACCCACGGGAATGAGTTTTGATCGAGATTGTATGTGTGTATCAAATGAGTTAGCACAAAGCACATGATAGGAAAATATTTCGATTGCGATTAATTCCGAGTTTGTCCCCAACGAATGTCAGTTTCATCTTTGAGTTTCCTTTGCCGCCAATTGTTGTTGCACAACAATAAAGGTTTGTAATCTACCCCTGTTACCCTGATGCACTTTTCAGAATGATATAATAGATACAAAATGGTCTCATCTGTTTTCTCCTGAAATTTATGACAGCCATCACCTCAGAAGACATATTTTGTGTTGATAAGAGGCTTCGGAGAGTTCCCATGTTACATGTTGTCTTACTCCTTCATAGTGACACTGCATCATTCAGGCTACGAATGATTAATGACGAAAAAGGCAGTTTGTTAAGAAAAGGGTATATTAAGTTTGCTTTGATAGTTGTGTTAGATTTCCTTATTATATTTCATATCAGTTGTTTATGTGTTGAATAATGCAGTAACAAACAAGCGTTTATGTATTAAGAAACTGAATTTTTCACAATATTTAAATTTCAATCTGAAGTTTAGAAGCATCAAAGGATTGACACAGCTTTTATTTGATTTAAGCAGACAACTGCTGAACAAAGGTTTGTTACACTGTGTAATAAATAAAGTAATTTTTGGATTAGTCATCATATCTTAATAGAATACTTTTTTAGTCTTAAACATTAGGAACAATTTGAGAATTGTTTATTTTTACACATCGTATACAAGGGACAGACACGTGGTAAGTGGGCAACAACTTAAAATTGCTTCCTCCTAAAGGGGCATGGGGTAAAATGAGAAAATTGATAATTTCTTAATTCCGCAATAAAATATCATTTGAAAACATAGTAAGCATATATTTGGTCAAAATAAACATATTTGGTTTACGTAATGATTTTTTGAATTTATTACGAAATCTTATTTTTGTTTTTATTTGTAACCAAGTGTTGCCTAAACGCCTGCCAAAAGTGTTCATCGTTTGATATGTGATATGGATATGTTATTCTTTATCATGTTAGGATTCTTAGAGTTAAATAAACACAAAAATTACAGGATGTCTTTTTTAACTTCGAAAGTTATGAACAAACTTTGTTTTAAGCAGCTGTATTTGATTACTTCAAGAAAGGGATGGCAAACAAACTACCTGAACATTGGTTTCCTTCTCCTAAATAATGTACAACGAATAAGGCTCCCATCTTAACGAAAGTAACGTACCTTTAACAGTAGACACAGTTTTTGTTCATTGTTTTCCCTGTGTTTCAAGATAATTTTGTTTTCAATTTGGTGAGTCATGGCTTTGTGAACAGACAATCAGATTTATGAAAAAAGAGGATGACTCAACTGATATATTCTATATAAGAAAGGAAACGCAAAGGAGATTTTGAGAATTGTGGAAACTTATAAAAAGCAATACAGCAATTAAATATTTCCTTCCGAAATGTCTTTGTTGTATGATTGTGACCGTTTTCTTTCATTGATAAGCATTTGAAGACGTTTTCGAAAAAACGTGATATAGAAAACATGAAAAGTAAAATTCAGGGGAGAGTAAGCGTAAAAGCATGAGGTAAAATGATAACCAATGAAAGGTTGTATATTGTGTAAATATATGGTATATCGTTTGGTTAAGTAATGAAACACAATTTCGTCTGCTTTTTTAAATAACGTGTCTTTGTGCTGTTTACAACAATTTCAATCGAAAGATATACAGATTCGGATAAAACAGTGTGAAGTTGCGAAGTACGTGGTCCAATATGTTGCCCATTGATTCCTAAAAACTTGCAATGACATTCGAAAAAACCTTTGAACTATATCCCAGATCTTAGTCCTTTGTCAAATAAGAGTGCTCATAAGAGCTCGAGTAATTAAAAAATGGCGCTCACACATCTAGGTACAATTATTACGGATACATTTAGAACGTACAGATTCTCATTCAATCCACAATCATGCAAAACAGGTGATTGAGAACAATGTTTATAAGTTTAGTGTAACCCTATTCACTTAGTAACTCATTGATTCAACTATAACAAGATGGCGACTTGATCGACAAATCATCAAATATGAAATAATGCGGAAAATCATATATATAAATTAGACATTAGCCAATAAGATCAAAGGGACTGGGTTAGAAGACCCGATACCTTTAGAGTAACAAAGAACTTACCCAACACTTCCTTGTTAAATATAAATCCGCAATATACTTATTGTTTATTAAATCAATAGCGCAAAACTAAAATCAATTTAATTAAAACAGACATTATCTGAAAACAAGGTTCATTAACAATTAAAAAGTATGTACAAATCAAACTGCCTGTCACACTGACAACAGTTAACACATCACGAAAAGGAGGTATATGTGTCTCAGATAACTTGGTACAAAGTTAATCTTATGACTCACACATACATTAACCTAAACATGCGGGATTCCATAACAACGGTCTGTCAGTTTCCGTCGAGGCGTCGCCTTGCCTATGAAACAAAAGTTTAGTCATTATAACTACGAAAAGTCAAAATTTATATTATTTTTAGTCGTAGATGTAGTTATGCTCGACTCGCTGCAGATTGATTTAGTTTGGTAATATAAGCCAGTCTGTTAGACCATGGGCTTGAGAACAATTAATTATCTGTACAGCACAGAATAAGTTCAGATTGCTTACATTTATGCGTCTTTAATTCCCCATCCAACCTTTAGAGCGTATATTGAATAACATTGGGTTTAGATCTGGTTCCTATTTTAACACCGAATTAAAGTTAAACCATCAAGGCAGATTAAGAGAATATATATCATACATTTTAACCTAACCTAAAATTTTCTCATTCCGTGTGAAGACTCAAACTTCCTGTGTGAAGACTTGAAGACTGAAACCTCACATATTACTGATTCAAGTTAAAAAATTCTTTTAGAAGACTCTACAGCAAAATTTTATTTGTCTAAGTGTTGCCGACAAGCAACAAACTGCCTCGTAACACTACGTTATACCATGGAAATCAGGACCTAGAGTTTTAAACTTCTCACACAGTGGTAAGATAGTCGTACGCTAGTGTTAAAGTTTTGTACCTACACCCATGGGCCCTGGACCTTAATTACGACCCTGACGTTTCTGTTTTTGTTATCAGATCAGCA
Organism: Phorcus lineatus; assembly: GCA_921293015.1. Taxonomy (NCBI): domain Eukaryota; kingdom Metazoa; phylum Mollusca; class Gastropoda; order Trochida; family Trochidae; genus Phorcus; species Phorcus lineatus. Next base: position 66,871,952 of record OV121082.1, on the reverse strand, counting down.
TTTCACAATGTTAATGATAATGTTGGGTTGATTTTTGAGAAAGGCGTCGCAACGGAAATTTAATTTGAACACATCAAAGTGCCTTCCACTACTTGCTTTAAGACACAAAACGATATTTCCCTTAGTGGAAAACTTTCTTAGTATTTTTATGTCATCTTAAAATTTACGTTCAATAAAGGTAGAGATAATCATAAGAAACCTCCCAACAGAAATATTCCAAATACGGCCTTGAAGCTGTTCCTTATGATATGAAGAGTCGCATGTTGCCGCAGGGGTACCAAGGTTTGTTTGAAGACATTAAGAGATTTGAAGAACGGGCACAAATCTGTGTAATCAGGATGAATAACTATAACGATGTGAACGAAGTGTAATCTTAAAGTGAACTCCCAATACAGCTTTAATCAAACATGGACGTGTATTGAATTACCAGTGGGAATCAGTTTCACTTGTCGTTTTGAACTTGAAAAGGTATATGGAAGATTGACCTTTGAAAGAGTTAAATCAGTTCTTTTAATGAGCTGAATTATGCTTTGACTAGAAAATGACTTGGATCTAGAAAATAATATACACTAAACGCCAAAAGAAACGTTACCCCTCTTTCTTTATTCAATTATGCATTAAATATTAAAGTTACGATAGAACTTTTTGCTGCATTGTGTAGCCAAACATTGGCGGATCATATTGCAACAAAAATATCGACTGATATTTCGGCTTAAACAACTAAGCATAAGGCTGACAACATTGTACAGTTTTTGATCATCACTCAAAAACAACAAAAATAGTTTCCAATTCATGATTTCATTGTTTTTTAATCTATTTGATAACTAGTATGGCCGCCATTCGTATCCAAACATGCCAGAACACGTCTCCTCACAGAATGGGTCAATCGTCTGACGAAGGCAGCTGGAATTAAACGCCATTGTTCTCTCAAAGCGTTAATTAGTTGCTGACGATTTCGCTGCTGTTGCTGTCGTAAGAAAACTCTGCGATAGAGATAGTCCCACTAAGCTAATGTCTGGGGATTTGGAAGGCCATGTCAATATTGCGACATGAAATGATGCATTTGTCCTGTTGGTAAAGTGTGTTTTGGTGACGCTGTAAGAATGGAATAACCACAGGACGGACAACCTGGTCAATGTACACGTCATATTGCCCTCAATGATGACAAGGTCAGTTCGAACGTCGTCCTTTATTCCGACCCACACCATTACACTGCCTCCTCTGAATGTTATAACGTCTTAAACACAGCATGGAGCCTCTCTTTCACCTTGACGACGGTACAATCTCCTTCTCCTATCGGTATGGTGGATCGTAAAACGACTCTCATCCGCCAGTTCCGGTTCTGCCACCGTCTGACTGTACGTCCCCACGCTACCCTGTTTAGCCGGTGCTGCCGCGTCAACTGCACACCTCGCATTGGTCTGTTTGGCTGTAAACATTGAAGACGAAGCCTTTTTCTCACTGTAGCAGCACCTGGCTGACCACGTCGCCGGCAAAAAAATCGGTTCCTCAGATGTAGCTGACGTAGATAGCGAATTTCATATGGGGTTGTGACGCGGGGACGTCCACTTCTTGTTCTATCAGCAGTGACCCCGGTCTAAATATAGCGTTGGCTAATGGTAATACGGTGACATATGAAGGCATTGGCCACATCGTTGTTGGTCGATCCCATCTGCAACACCCCCAGAGCTCTTTCTCGTTCTTCAGCTGTCAATCGCGGCATGATTTCGTACATGTGTGCCATATCATTCAAAGTAGGCACCTTTTATACTCTGTAAAAGCATTGAGTTCGTGCAAATGCTGCTTAAATTTTGCTACGTTTGAGCGATAATGCGTTTGGGTGATAAACAAAACCAAAAAAACTTAAATGATGACAGAAATAATCGTTTGTGTTCCTGAAGTCATGTTACAACACAGTAAACTCGTTTTACTAAGTTAAATTACGAGAAAAGATATTTCATGACTATAAAAAATTGTTTTCTAATTTTCACACTTAAATTTACTCAACAAAATCATTTTTCATCGTTTACGGATTTTGATGCCCAGCATAGAACCTTTTTGTCTAATCACAAAATTAACAGTTTACTTACAACTTCTTCTGGACATCTAAATCACATTTGTTGATTACTACCAGCCTGTTCGAAAACCAGACAATTTGGATCTTCATAAGAAAGATGCATTTCGCCACAATCTGAATCAATCAGGAATTTGAAATGTGTTATCAGCATAAAGCTACGTTATTCAGCTTTCTTTTGAACCATTAATTTGTTACATATCTTTAATACTTCAAAAGTTATTTAAATAGAAGAGGGGTAACGTTTCTTTTTGGCGTTGAGTGTATAAAGTAAACTTGCATTTAAAATAAAAAAAGTTAAATTTACCATTTTCTTCTGTAAATGAGATAAATTTGTATGAAAAGATAATGCTTTTACCATACTTGCGGAAAATTACATAAAAGTCAACAGAGGGGTTCATAGTGCAATTAAATGGTAATGATTCATTTCACAAAACTGTTCACTATATCCTACCTAAAATACTCGTTTTTAAAGAAAGGGATATTCCAAATCTGATACCTGTTTTATGTGTTCTACGGATGTCAGACTAAGTTCAGCTATTATTTTAATGTGACCCAGTGCGACCACTGTTGTTTAAAGTATGACGTTGGTTAAGACTAAAAGTACAATTAGAATACATCTTGATAAACAACGTATACTAATAAACGATAATAAAATAACATGAAATTATCTTCAAAATGGAAACATGAAGTGACCATAAACATGAACGTCTTCTATCCTGCCAAACATTTGCTGAATTGTATTGTGTTTGATACTGTTTTTGTCATTTTAACGAAATATTTGAGTAAATAAAATATCCGCTACAATTATACCGAAGTCGAAGTGTTGACATTCATGACTTTAAAGATCATGGAGAATTATGATAAAGAGCTAATGTCAAGATTTATAGAGCAAGAATGACACAAAGTAGTAATCCACATTTATACTGATGGAGTTTCTGATGCTAGTGGACATATATTTTATAATATAACGCAGATGGCTATTGCTATATTAAAATAAAACGGAGGTGATTGACGCATATGTCGTCGTTGGAGTGACTTTACTGAACGCGCTCTGTGTTATTCCATATTTTACAAATAACTGTAGTCCCTTGTAATCTAGCTTAACATTCCAGCACAAATTGCATATATAACTCTTCTTTTAAAGGGATTGCCCTGATTCATACTATTAGATATAGGCGTTTTAATAGAGGTAAATACCTTCAAGAGCCATGGTAATATGTATAAAGCTATCAAATAGCAAAGCCCATGCCAAATGCATAACGTTATCGTAGTCATGTATCCATCATCCAATTTCGTCAATGACGGAGTTTTGGAATGGAATGAGATAGCGTTTTTGTTCTAGGTGTAACTTAAGGAGTTGTATTTGATTTGTCAATGATATAAAATGTTATTTCATATATACGACTGTGTGACATTACTACACATTTAAAGTTTCTTTGAAATGAAAACATGTGAACAAAAAGCAACTGTTATGTAACCTTTCAAGACTTACCGTCTTTATAACAATGTTTATCGTACGATTAGAGCGTAATTGGCGTGACAAATCAAGTATTTGATATGTATCTGGGATGTCTTCAATCATTGATCATAACCCATCAGGTGCTGTATGGAAATATTGCAAGCCACTTTCCTTTATTCTTGCATCCTTTTTAAGCAAGCAAATGTATTTGAGCAACTGAATAAGCTATTCTATTGCAATGTTGGGAAATTTTGTTATCCCCTCGCACCAAACCCTTTTTCATGTTGTTCTTGAAATCGGTTTCGAATTGTTGCGAGAATGGAATGGAATTAATGACAACTTTTCGCTAAGTTTTTAATTGACTAGGACGTACACAAAGCGGAAGAATGTTCCAGAACGTTGAACTTACCATATCTTCTCCCCGTTCCGTATTCACAGAGAGTAGCAATGATGTTAAAACGGAAATGTCGTCGTTCGAAAGTACTGAAACACTGTGAATTCAATCAGGGCATCAATTGCAATGCTTTGAGGCACAGTTTCCACTATTGATGTTGAGTGAATCAAGTCGATCTTACTCGATTGAAATACGGCTTAGTCTTTTATCATTTCGTGCTCATATCATCAAAACTAATTGAGTTGTTTTGAATGAGTTGATAGTATGTTTCTATACAGCTCTTAAAATTCGCAATATGTAATCGTTACATTCGAATCACTGATTGAACGTTTATGAAATACACAGTTCTACTCCATAACTTCATCAGACAGTTTGACAAATTCAACATGAGTAATTTTACAGCTGTCAACAATCTCAATGCTAGTCTCCTTCAGTTATTTTATAGTAGCGGAGCCATTGGGTTTTACAGGAAACAATGATAAAATTAGAAGTGCCTTGTTGAATAAGGAGCTGAATTTCCTATGACCCAACGGGTACTCTTCGTTGTAGCCACGATGTCGATGTTTCACTTGAAATTAAAAACAGTGATAAGTACTTGCAAGTACTTTTAATACATTTGACCTCAGGTTGTGGACAGATTAGCTCGGAGTAAGAACGTTATGATAATTTAGTTAAAACTGCTAGAAGAATTTATAAGAGACTGGACTTGTATAAAACTTTCTGCAACGTGATGGTGCGTAAGAATTAGATTTCCATTTCCATTATTAACAGTTTATGAACACGAGATGCTAAACAACGTGGTCCCAACTGCCTTAGGTCCAAACCGACATACTAAAACTGTATATAAACGAACTGGCATTGTGGCAACTAAACTTCAACAGTTTTACGTTTTGTCACGCTTGAAACTGGTTAACGATTGTTTTTCAAAGGTATTGGATGCAGTAAGAACTACCTTAGTAATCTACAAAGGGAAGAAGTTGTTTGTTGTAAATTGTAATGGCTGTCCCTGCTTATACTTCCTGCACCAGACTGTAATAAGAAGAGCTCAACGGAATGTATATATGATTCAAATACAATTGAAATCTGTTTTTATGTTCAATTACAAAGTGAACGGGACTACTACGGAAATCGTTCTTACATATATGCTACGTCACATGACACAGAAGTGTCCTGACTACCTATTATCAATGCTGGTGATCCCCTATAATATTATGACCTCTGACAATTTGAAAAGTACAAACACGTTTTTGGATAGCCGGAAGGATGGGCAGATTATTGTTGATGTTACTATAGACATTACTACATCGTTATCTATATCTACGTCTTCAGGAGAGGATAACTGTAGTTTTACATCACCAGTTTCATTTATTTCTACATTAACATATATATGTGTGTTCATCTATCTCCACTCCTTCAGGTACATCATTATCTTCATCTACAACGTCAGTCATCGTCTCATCAATGTCTACTAGACTTGCATGAACGTTTGTGTCTCCCTTTACGTTAACATTCAGTTTTTAGCATTTAATTTGCATTTAGGTGTATACCCTTTTCATATCTTTATTTACGAATAGATCCTGTTCTTCATCTTAATTTTTAACCTACGTTTACCCTAACCTTTACCTTTACATCTACATAAACATTTACATCTACGTTAACGTATACAGCAGTAGCTACCATGTAACAACATCAACAATTCTACCATCATCATCATAAACACAAACACAACTATCAACACTGTAGTCAATATTTTTAGACGTATTCACATATATGCTGTTAACCTGTTAAAAAATCCCTCTCTTTGGAAATAAATATGCTTTAAATTAGGAGCCATGATTGAATTTTATGCAAAAGTTTTACGCAATGCATTGGCAACGGCAAATCATATCAAAGATATGCTGGTAACGTCATGTGAGGCAAATGGGGCCATGTCTAAAGAACTGGAGAGTGTATGAGGCCAGATTCATTCAACTCGAGAGTCGTTCGAGACCGTTACACCAGCACGACCACAATAACAATGACTGTAAATGTTTCTCATGTATAAATGAACAGTCACCTGATTTAGTACGCTTGCAAATTCATTTAGTAAGCCTAATTATCTTTTTCAAAAAACGTACTTAGCATCTTCCTAAATTAATAAGCTTTTTAAATGCCGATTAAATTCCCTTTGAAGACCAACTTAAATCAGCAAATTAGCCTGTTGTTTGAAATTTATAAATAGTAAATGCTGACATTATAATGCTCAGCTGATGTTTTTCCCGTTTGGTATTGTAAACTGATGTTTGGAAACTATTTGGATAACTTTCTGCAACCTTCTGCTTTAACATGAATGTTGAGCTCTAACCTTTTAGGATGAGTAGTCGAGAGGAGGAAAGCTGTTACAACAGTTAGGGACGCAAATAAGGCAAAAGACATTCATCGATATGGAAGACAATACCTCATTAAAACTTCGAGTGTCAACTGCTTTCTTTGTGTCTTTACGTTTTCTTTGAACATTGTGAATTATAGAAAACTGTAGTGAAACTTTAGATTACATTTCCCTAAAATTACCTGTAGTAATACTGACAAAGACATATGATTTTCTCAATGTGACTGATCTAACGTCAACAGAACGCGTCTTATTTGGTGTTTTTACTCTGAACAAACCTTTATATAAGTGACACATGTCAGGAATTATGCAAACAGTAAACATTAACTAAACACTTTATAGTGAATCATACTTTGAAGTGTGAGTGTTTCAATTCATAAACCTTGCAAAATCATGATTTGAGGTATATTTATAAATGATATTTTATTAGTAAACCGAATCTCAGTTACAATCCATTTGAACAGTGTTGCTAAGATATTAGCGTTAATAGTATTACCAATCAACGAGTCATTTATTTTGTTGACAAAACTTTGAAAAAAATCAATTATCAGATTACAATTGAGACAACTTTAAAATTGACACATGTCACCCCATGCTGCAAGCCAATTTATTACAGTAATAGGCCGATGTTTTGTTTCATCATTGAGGCAACGTCATTCACAGTCATACTCTGCTCAAGCTTCAGTGATGAAATGTAACGTAAGCTTTTCAAATAATTCCATGTTAAATAATTTAGCATTTTTCTCAACTCTTCGACATATTGAAGTGAACATGTGCGGAAGAGTTAAATAAAGTTAATGACGATTTCCTATGACACATGTACACAAGGTACCCTGCGGATAATTTGCTCCAAGTATATGTGTAAATGTGTAGTTTCGCAATCAGTTATCACATATATTACAGAGAGGTTGGTTGGCAATAATGAGAATTGTTGATCTTCCAAGCATAAAATATATATAAATAAATATTATTATATGTTCTTATTTGTTTACCTATGATAGTTGATTTAATTATTTCTACTTTACAATTATAAGGAAAAATGGGTCTGATGAATTTAAAGTTGTTCACAAAGTAACCATCAGTATTCATTTGAATAATGTTGATTTGAGTTTTTGAAAATGGGATCATAGCGTTTTAAAAACTATTTTTCCTTTTTGATTTCTTTGTTATTGAATAAATGATTTGAAGGCATGATTCCTATAATATACCTTTGTGAATAGAACTTAACCAAAGGTCCCTTTCATCGTTCAGTCCTTTTAATTAAAACTATAAAAGATAATCCAATACAAGACAATGGGGTTTATTCATCTATTGTATCATCAAAGAAGTATGCATATTGACGACCAACTGAAAGGATAAAACTTGACGTTTTTATATGGAAGATGTTACTGCAGTATTGTATCATTCATATCAGGAATATAATACTCAACATTTGCATCGAAGAGGTCTCGTGGAGATCTATATGAAATGGAAATCTTTAAAGAGAAGATAAAGACCATTATTCTAGTGGCGCATTGAATGCAGTTTTTAGTTTATAGTATATCAAATGAACAAGCTATACATAAAATAGAATTCTTCCAGACAAAACCAGTAGAAAATCAATTTATGCAAATTGTCCATATTATGAGACGGGGAATATCTGCAATGGTCATACCCTGTGTGATCTTTTGATCTTGCCATTGTGTGACACGTCTCTGGACATCTGTTTGAAGCCGACGGATAGAAATTAGTTTTACACTTATGGAAAGAATATGTGCAAAAGAATAACAAGTTGTTTAAATCCTTTCCAAGATCAGAGACTAATTTATAACTGCTATTGATACCTAAATAAATAAGTTTTTAAAATAATTTATAACTAATTTATTTAGAGACTCATTTGATTTTGTATTGCCTAAATGCATTAACCTTTTTTGTTACCATACACTATGTTTTATCATTAACTACATTGTTTTATTCATCTAGATGCAATTTGTCAATAGTTCAGTTGTTGTAAAAGGGTTAATTGTCGCATAAAGAGTCAAGAAATGTGAGCATCACACAAGTGAAAGAACAAGATTGTTTTCTGTTCTTCTGTTAGAAGCTTTGCTTTGTTGAACGTACTAAGCGTAAAAAGGATTTACTCGGTTTTGGTGATTGGTCATATGCTAATATGTTAGAATCATACTCGCTCCGACACGAAGGGACAAATTCATATACCAATCAATCGATTCATTACATATAGATTTAGTTTTCTTCTTATTTTGCTTTGTTCATGTACCATAAGACAAAATTCAACATAATTCACCTTAAATTCAGAGGTTTGACAATCATTTTTAGCCTAATTGACAGACTTAGTATTCAATTTTGAAAATGCAATTTTATTAATCCATTGTTGTCATTCATTCTGTCGACGAAGTTCCTCCGAACACATATTAAACAATCATGATCCCGAAACAAAAACAAAAGCCAATTTAGTTATTGTTTTCATCAAACTAATCTCAACATACATGTTTAGATCTTTGTTGACTAAACGACTCATAAAATACATGCAGAACCATAAACCTTTTCTATTATATTAATCTATTTTTCTATAAAATATTTGTTTAAATGAATTAACATTTTCCAATGTGGAATACACATGAGCTGCTTCCAAAGAAACGTAAGATGGTACTTTGTGTAAGGAGGAGTGGAGAAGAAGTGGGCATGCGCAGTAAATATATATGTGTGTATCCATGATGAGAGGCGTTAACGTTGGCTGAAACGCACGGCATGTGAATTTGATCTTTGAATGACAATTGTCCAGGAAAATTATCAAGAAATGATCTTGTAACTGCTATTTCACTGTAATAAAACCATTAGCCCTCTAGGCTTGAAATACAAAAACGTTGTTGAATACTTCTATTATTTTGGATTACTATTATTATTTTTTCAAATATTTTAATTTACACAGAAAGGAAGCAAGGATTGAATTACATATAGCGTCGTATATTTGGCTTTTCTTATTGCAAATCAATGTTTCTTTTATTGACATTCGATGAAGAATAATGACACATTCTATAAAGAAGAATGAACAGGAAAGTGAGATATGCAAATATCCATCCAGAAAAGTAGTCCCTATTCGTCTGCCGAGCATTGCACCATTCTTTCGTTTAGTGGTTTGTACCTTTTACTGAATGGCAGAGGTTAAGATAAACTTCTCTTATATTGTATGCAAGATAACCACATTTAGTACAGCTGGTCTATTTGAACTTATCTAATATAATTTGCAACAGACAAATTTCACTCTGTCCAAATGAAGGACTTGATGAATCAGTCAGGATTACTTTCGTTTGTAGATAGATAAGTTAATTACATTGTCGTGGAGACTGAATATTTGAAGAAGACAAAATATTATTGCTGGTTTCTTAATATGAAATAAGGGTAATTTTAACGACATATATTCTGATCGTAGTTTAATCGTTTTGAAATAGCCATTTACTTAGAAATGAAATCAATTAGTTTATCATCGTCAAGGTAGCAACGATAATTGTGGAGAAAATTGCAGATCTTTGGTTAATGAACACCGAAGATAATATATAAATACACACTTTTTTCTAAATTGGGCACATTTATATAGTGGAGAATTGTAAGGATTAAAACCTACATTATAAGCACCACATTTCAGCAACCATCAATTTGATACTCTTCATATTTTGAAAAAAAATCATTTAATGAAGGGGAGCAGGCCCCTTATGATTTGGTTGACCCCGACAAATTATTCAATATCACAGCATAACGTTTAAATCGTCACTGTGAAAACTTGCAAGGCAATTTGTAAGCGCTTCTTTTATATCCCTAAGTCTTTTCAACCTATTCGCATAAGCTTTTATTTGGAAGGTCAAAGCTCCAGTTTATTGTGTTTCCCTTCGAACTATTTAAAGCTGTTTTGAGGCTTAGATATATTAAATATTAGAACATGCATATGAATCTTGTCAATGGAATATCTCGAGAAATATGTGCTGTAAAATTTCCTCGAAACTTCTGGAAAAGACACGTGGCGATCTTGACATTTTAAAATTTTAAGCATGAGAATATTAATGAGTAACTTTATTTGACGTAGTTTTCAAGTTCACACCCAATTTGGAGAATATTTTTAGCTTCAAAGCAAAGGCACACATCACGATAATGAGTCGTTGACAGTAAAGTTTCTGTTATGAATTGTTTTCTACATCCTTTTCATTATTCAAATGATAATTTGCTGCTGGGAATTGTGCCACGTTAGAAACACATGTTACTTGATATCATCATAACAATTAATCATTACAAAACAGTAGTATTGAATTTGAGGAACCAACGCATATGTAACCTGTCAAAAAAGGTCGGACATCATTTGAGCTAGTAAACGAGATCTGTCTAGTGTATGCCCTACCGAGAGGAATTCAATGCCAGACTGATTCCTAATAAGTGATCCAAGTAATTTAGTATCCCTATTTAGAAAAATTACGCCCGTTGATACAACACTAGATGTGCACTGTTACAGGTTTGACTTACACACATAAATGTCTTGACATACCTGGGAAATGTATCACATACAGAAATGACCTGTTTGGAACACGATTTTGTTTTATAGGGTTTCTGACCTTTACCAAAAGTTGTTAATTATACAAGAAACTGACTTAAGACACAATCTGGATCTCCTGAATAATTGTCATTAGGCATACGATAGAAAGGATCAGTTCCACATTTACAACGTTCGTTCCCATCAACATGTTTTAAAAAAATAGTGAGTATATAAAAAATGTATCCTTCTTTCGTTACCTTATGTTCCGAGATATTTGTCTTTGATTTTTATGTTGGTCTTTTAACGAGCTTATTTTCACAAAAGATATTTAGATCAGTTGATGGAATAATGGATGAGTTCGACATAAAGCTATAATTACATAGCTCAATTTGCCCATTCCAAATCACTGTTTATACTAAAAGGGTATTATTAAATGCGAGCTTTTTAGATATTTATTACCCATCCTTAAAGGTCAACAAAAGGTAATCAAATTTCCATGTACAATGAATATCGTTATTCAAAGTTACAAATGATTAAGTACAGTTTCAAGACGTCAATGCAAAATTTCGACTTAAAGTCGCAATAAACGTCTTATGACGTACGGCAACTACGAAGTAAAAACTGCCTGCTTCAGTTCAATTCTTACGAAAATCTGCTTCTATGAAAAAAATGTTTATACGGAGATAACTCTTCATTGGAAAAACATTTCGTTTCTATCTAAGGTCATAGACATTATATTCACTGTGACATAGAACTGTCGATGTAAATTTATTGAGATTGTACTATTTCCTATATATGACAAAGTGAGGTTTTCCTGACATGACCTACTCAATGTCGAAATGATTCATATAAAACTATACTGATGTTGTCTAATTGCAAACAGCTAGAGAATAATAGTGTCCAATCAATATTCTGATATGAATTCAGTACCTACGTCTCCTCCTATGCTGTACAGACAGATGCCACTAATACGCCTCTTTACTGTGGTCCATTATTTGTGATACAGACTCGCACATTGTTCATTGATTGGTACCGTAATAACTCCCACCGTTCCGAAAAGTTTGATTTCTGTCAACCAGACTCCTCTTACATGTTATCGTCAATCATAACACTTTTACCTGATAAGAAATTCTTAAAATCATGATTTAGAGTGTACCTAATTAATAAACGTATTAAATATAACATGTTTCTAGTATGTTCTACATATAACACGTGCATGCATCTTTGTGTGTTTAGGAAACTATGACGGAGCTCTTGAATCCTGTCATGGTTCCAGAGACGTCTTCAGCATCCAGACTCCTGTTTTACTCCCTGGTGGTCAGTATTATTTGTTGCAGTCCATACATTTGAGTAGCACTTGAACTTATGAACAGTACTGACTTGAGCTTCACGATATGTTCATATCTGAGTATAGAGGTTTGATTTGAAAATGGTTTTTTACATGGCTTTTAGGATTTCTTCATTGGTCATACTTTAATCACAAAAGGTTTATTGAGTTTATACTAAACGATATTGACTGCCGAAAACGCGATATCTCATTAATGTCAAATTATATGCGGATTTTCATTTGGATTTGTTTCACGTAACATCAACACACGTAAGATTTGCCGCTGACTTCTTGTAGAGCGGTAAAACCTGAAAGGAGGATTTTAAAAGAATTACAAGATTGGCCTGGAGAAAAGCGGTGGCAAACACAAGTCCAACCTTTTATCATAGTCATGATTTCAAACAAAGTTTCGTATCAGCTTACCAGCTCAGAATTGATGCAGATATTAATTGGTAATAGGAATATGCTGCACAGTCATAGAAGATCCCTGGTATTAGAAAATGTGATTTTATAAGAGTTTGAATGATACTTTTGATCACATCGTATTTCATCGTGTTTTGTATTAGGATTACTCAACCGTTCCAAATCCCTGCTAGGATGAGGCTTACACAAAACACATCAGATTTGATTTAGACATTCATCGTCCTTCGATAATGTAATCAGTCATTTAAATGATGAAAGTAAGACATTCTTGGAATTCGAAGCTTAAAACTGTTTCTTTTTCTTTTCTTAGTTTTGGAAATATTTTTTTTTGTGATAATGGAAATTTGTAAGTTAGCGGATGCTACACAACGTTCTATCTAATACAATTTTATCACAAGAGTTAACGATTTAGTATCACACGAGCTAAAGCGAGTCATAAAGGATTTTATTAAAACTAATTATCAAAGGTGTGACATGTTAAATCAAGCAGTGAGATTTTGAAATTAAAATTAGTTACAATCAGTCAAAAAGTACATTTTCTTACGATGGATTGAAGCCGTACCAATACAATTCTAATAAGTAAAAACAGACAAAATTGCTAACTTATATTCATTCGTTTATGATAGGAAGTGTTTTGATATTAAAGCATTAAAGTCATTATGATGTTGATATTACATATTAGCTGAGGTTAAATGTGCCTTGTCAAAGCAGTCACAATAGCACATAGTAAATGTAGTAGTAAACTACTGTATAAACATCAAAATGACAAAATAAAGAGATGAATTTGATATTGATAAAGTTTATGTATTAACGTTTGTTCGCTCACGACGAATATTCAGTGCTTGGGTAAAAAATGTGTATACTTCCGTGCCATTTCGTACGTTGTGAAGCACTTTGCATCTTTATCTGCTATACAATTTGTTGTCCGAATTTAGATAAGAACTAGGAGATATAACTGATGTTGTTATATACAAATATTTTGACTGTCATATATAAAATGCTTGCAATCGCTTGTCAGGGAAGATTAGATACGGAACAGTAACAGAACGTAGACGAACTGATATTACAACAGAGTTTAGCATAGGAAGTTACTACGAAGCTACCTCTGTTGTCAGAGAATGGAAGAATTGAACAACGCCTTACCAAGGCATCGGTAGCTGCGCAAATAACTTTGATTGCATTTGATCATGGATTTTCTTTCCTAGCCCTGGAAGAGCTCGTATTAGTACAGAGAGCATGACATATCTGATAAGATTATGGTTATTTCATTCAAGGACGTTACGTTTTAGAGTTTTAGATACATGACTATGTGTTTACAAGGATAATTAATGATGATTAGTGTTGTTCTCTCATGGAGTTATAGGGACACTTCAAGGCTTCCATAAGCGGTTCCTCTGTTCTTTGATGTGTTCGCATTCAACATGTAAGAAACTTTTTTGCAGTCATAGCACTCCCAGTTTCTGACTCACCAGATGATACCGAAATTGTATCAATAGGAGGCATTCCATAAGAAATAATGTCACTTGTATGCTTGACGGAGAGAATAACTAGGTACATTACCGAAGTCGAGGACGTCTTTCAACAATGTGTCTTTAAAAAATAAGTAATGTTAAGCCATTGTCGTAAAGATGGTTTCAAGGTCTTCTTATAGTGTTAATTCCCATTGGAATGCAATGACTGTTTACCATATATCTAAGGCATTCGCAAGCTAGATTGCAGTAGCCAATAAATGGCCTCAGTAGAACAGTCAAATGTCACGGAAAGGCGTTTCATACTTTATATATTGTTACTGGATGAGAATATTTAAGAGAAACCGATAAAAATTCAAAAGCATTTAAAAAACTGGTGAACATCAATTCAAGGATTCAATTATTATTATATAACCTACTTTAACCCTTTCACTCCTAATAAACAGTAATAATTCATACAGGGCTTTTTTTGTAAATCTGTAGGCGTGGAAGGGTTAAAAAAAAGGCATGAAAACATAAACAATAAAAAAGTCATGTGAAATCGCTCTCAAGTGAATTATTTTGCATTCATACAAATGTCGACACTTCCTTCTGAATATCAATATGTCTTAATCTTACTTTTAATTAGCGTATGGTGTTATTGAACAGCTTCTCGTATATATGAGATTGATAATTCTAAGTTATCAGAAAAAAACCCTTCCTAGTGCGTTATTAAATACATTATAGTTTAATGAATTGCAGAATGTTTTTGTTTGGTAGCTTTCCTGACCAATATATTACCTTAACTAGGGTCAAAGCTTAACGGAAATATTAATCAGTAGCGATACAAGGAAAATAACATTAACAATAATGAATTAACAGATATGTAAGTAGTCTTTCCTTCAATTCTATGACATTACGAAGAAAATAATAATGTTAACATTTTTAAAAGCAGCAACCCACTAATATAAGAGAGGTATATACATGTAGTTATTCAAACATACGATTCCCCCTTGACATTCAGAAATTTGCCACAATTAGATTAGGTGGACGAACATACCAAAGGACACTTAAACAAGTTCTTATCAAATCTACATAAGGTAATTTTAAATTTATATCGTACAGTTTTTACAAATGAAAAATGTTTAGATTGTGTATAAAATGCACAAGATCAGATATAGAGGTTTATCTAAAAATCGTTTTGATGAGAATTACCATGAGATAACCATCCGTCTAAGTGATAGAACTGCAATCTATGGCATAGGAGGATGTGTCATTTGCTGGATTACCATGGAAATAGCTAATTTCATCTTTGTATCTAATTGCATCTGGTACATGTATTCTTTTCTCTTTACTCTGCTCTTAAGACACGTAAATGTTTTTTTATTTTAGTTGTTTAGACCATAACGTTATTGGGAGATGATGAAATCATTATGAGTGTTTGTGTGATACATGTAAGAAAATCGCGATAAGCCTGTTTCACAATAATGTATTTATCTAATTCTAAAAGATCATTGAAAGAAGCTCTTCAAAATTATAGGCACGACGCAAATACAATACTTTGATCAATCTTAGGACTCACAAAGTTTACTTATTTCGGATCCTTATGATTGTTTCTCTATATTATAATTTTAGGCTTTACATTCAGGATAATTATCATAATACAATTATCATTTAAGTAATTTTTTATTTCATATTTGTTTCTTCACGACAAGAAGTAAATATGAATTACATGTTATTTACATATAGTGACCTTTCAATTAGTGTCGAGGAGTCGCCATGATAAATTATTGTTATACTCTGAGATGTATTACAGGTATTCACAGTAGGATTGGCAGTTGATTGATTTCAGGTCCCTCTACGAGATATCGATTTGGATGTCAGACTATTAGCTGGAGGACAAATAATTGTCTGCAAACCACATGATTAGATAAGCTTTCTCACATTCGTGCGTCACATGGAAACATAAATAACTGCATATTATAATCAACAATCAGATTTTTAAACATAATTTAAACAAGATCACTATTATTAACCCGCTTCTCACAACGGTTACATAAACTTCTGAAAAAGATATAGCATTTTTAATTTCAAATCCTACGGCTATTTCATTAATTGGAATGACGGTTTGGCGATAATGACAGTACTCAAATTCTCACAAACATTTTGGATTTTCTATATTATGCACTCATACGAGCGGAGGTGTAAACTATTACAAGAATGAAAGTAATCTTAAGAGTCACGATATATTTTAATTTACAAACATCCTGCTAAATCAGCGTATATGATTCCGCTCTCTTTCTAATACCCTGATCTCCTTCAAGCTAAAACCCTCGTACCCCTAGCTATCTAAACAGCCAATGAGACGACTCGCATTCAGCAATAGCGGTACAACCCGGATGGAAAATCCGTTGAGCTCAAGCTTATAGCTTCAAGCTCCTTAATTGACGATATTTCATTGGCTAAAAAAACAACAACAGGTAAGCATAGCCACGAATATCAAGCCGCCAGTCATACGATGGTTTTGCCTTGAAAGAGATCAGGGTATAAGGAAGGAGCCAAAGCGAATTCATATACGCTGATATAGCAGGATGATTTACAAATAACATAGATTTTTTTCTTTTTTAGTTATCAATGCATATCAATTTTCTATTTATATGGAAATATGTAAATAAATTTATCCAGATTGGCGTGTTAATAGTTATGTTAAATTACTGAATGTGTGAACATACGTATATGAAATGAATAAATGTGATAGACCTTTCATAGAGAAAACAATGCAATTACATTTGACTCTTACAGGATTTTTTTCCATTTTTGATCCAAATTATTCGATATTTGAATGTATAACACAAAATGTGTTTATGAATTGCGCAATCACATAGGTCGTCCATAACACAATCAACAAATATGTATTAAAGGAAATAACTGAAATTAGTTTGCTTATAATGGAAAACATCATGCAATAAGTTGTTTTGACATTGTTTTGTTACTCACAAATCAAGAGCAGATAATCCAGAGGATTCTAGAGGGGAATAAAAAATTCGGATTTACTTCGCTGTTCATAACTTCACCTAGCTTTTAAATTCGCAAAAAAGCACTACTTTCTAGTGAGAAGACTTTCCAAGACGCGCGCTGTCACAGAAGAAAATGGCTACAGTATAGTCTGATTTGTATTTTTTAAAAATTATTCGTACAAAGTGATGGGGATTGTTGTCAGTCCGTAAACTTTCGATGTTTTACTTTCTCTCTAGAACCAATACATGTAGCTCTAACAATCTGATTGACAAATGAGGGTCGTAATCTTATAGATTTAGTGAAGCTCTTGTTCCTAATAGAGGCTAAAGGGGCAATGTCTTCTTTTCCATGAGCAATATAAAGCCTAGAAATCATTAAAAAAATTACATACATACACACATATGAAGATTTGCATAGTGCCGGTATGCAGCTACGCTGTTCAAAGACACATTGTTTTTTCTCGGTCATTGGCTGTCACGCTTTAATACATACTTTTTCCAACATCAGCTCCTTTCCGAGTTTGCAACTTTTGCAACACATAATCAAAGTATTTCCTGCACTTTGCCGCAAAGCGGGAGATATAATGTTTGACAGCTTACGTACGACATGAATTAACTTTAAAACCATGGACTGCTTTTTTCTTATTTGCAATTAGTTTATTGCAATGAAGATAGGGCACCTTCAGAAATTTGCGACCTTGACCTTCATTTCAGGTTCACAAATTTGAAATGTTTACCTTTGTCGGCGCGATATCTCAAGAACTCAGAACTCGCAGAATTCTCTTCAAAACTAATTAGCTTTTTATCGTGGAGACGCCGGGCCCAGTCGATTTTGGTGACTTCTACATTATTTGCAAGGTGATAGCGAGGCTTTGAAATTCTCAGCATTGGAACTTGCATGTTTGAATTGTCAACATGATATCTCAAGAACATGTTTCTACATTGTCGACTTATAATGCACAAGTGTCTTATCGGAAGAGGGAGACCCAGTTGATTCAGGTCATTTTGAAATGTTTTGGCGGTATGCATGATAAGAGAAATTGTTCCGGTTCACACGACCTAATTCGATTAGAAAATAAAGTATAAACGATTATCCGAGGGTTCGTGCGTAATTTAAAAAAGGATCACACAACCGTGCTCTCAACCAATCACAGTTCAGTAAGATGTGTACACTTCAAATAATTACATTATTGTTGAATGAACGGTGCAAAGCCGACCAATCACAAGCTACTTTTGTTTACAAAGAAGCAAATGTCACCCTCAATGTCACAAGCGTGACAGAGATTAACCGAAATTTACAAGCCACACATGCAGGTTTCCAAAGTGAAGAACTCAATGCTGCCCTGCAACCTCAAGGTCACCATAATCAACTGGGACCTATTTCCAATAAGAGGCTTTGTAAAAAAAAGCTAAAGAGAATCTTGAGAACAGTTTTTGACATAAAGAAGTGACGAACTTATCATGCATACCGCCAAAAACTGTTCTCAAGACAAAGCCTCTTATTGGAAATAGGTCCCAGTTGATTATGGTGACCTTGAGGTTGCAGGGCAGCATTGAGTTCACAAATTTGGCAGCATCAATTCTGTGCAGATAGTGTTGGCGGAATATTTGTGTAATGTATACAAGCACTCATTTGTGCAAAAGTAATTAAACAAATTAGGTCAGACAATCAAGAGAAAAAGTAAAATATATACGAATATATATATATGCTGACTTCCCACCCTCATCTTATTGGTCGGTTCAAAGTTCGTCAAAGGACCTCAATCAGTAATGTGACGGATCATTACAGCTAGTTTTAACTAGATTGATACTAGAGCGAGCCCTAATGACTTGCTAAGATAGGCCTTGCAGCATTTTCCAAACTTCTCTGTGTTTGTCATCCAGGCTGCTACGGTCCATAAAGAATTGTAAGTTTTGGGCGAAAACACGAATTACATTGGGTAGTGATAAAGACTGGCGCAGTTTAAAGCTATGCGGATGAAGATGTCTTTGCTCATGTAGTTTGCTGTTGAGCTGAAGTGAACAACACGAGATGCATTTACAGTTATATCATAAACTTTCTAACACAATCATTATAGATTATCATGACGTAAGTATAACACCGGGGTGTATTAATTCAAGTGTATGATTTGACGATTAAAAAATAATTGTAATCAAAACTATACGTTAACTTGTATTGTTTGAATATATTGATAAAAACGCGAACATTTGGAGGCCGCAATGACATCAGCCTTAAGGAAGAAAATTCCGATATCCTGTCCTTGCGAGGTGGGATTTAATATTTATTTACGATTCATTCAGCATGTCGAGTACAAATCATAAAACAGCGCATTCGTCATCTTGAAAATGGTTGAATCCTTAAATGTCAATAGCTTTCGTTTAGAGCTTAAGACAGAATTTGAATTTCTAGTAGGATGTGAATATGAAATGAACTAATTTTAGAGCTTATTTTGTTTTGATTGCAGTTGTCTCTTTTTAAACCTGCGACATGTACGATCCACCAATGGTTGCACTGCAATACCGTCAGCAATATTTTCGGTTTTGTTATATCTTAGTTTAGTCTTATATAAATTACCATGGTATAAAGTCAGAAAGCCTTGTCTTCGTTTGTTTAGTAAAGACATAGTACCAATGCAGTTAATTCAAACATCGAAAGGCCAGTATTAGATTCATTCAGTTGATATGTTAATCCTCTCCTTTAAATTTAAGAGGTTTGAAGTTTTCTCAATGAGTACAGACAACAAAGAAAAGGGTCACTCAGTGAGAATAAGTCCCCGGGCTTATGATTTACATCAAAGTAAGCAGAGACAAGCTTAGCTAGTATGCTGCTGCCAATGAAAGGCCATCGCTGAACACTCATTCTCAGCAAAAGGGCAAATTTCCAAATGTAATTGTCAAAAAATAAAGTTTGCAGATATGTCAGGATCTGTTAGATTTTAAAAACTACATCATCTGTAGTTACCAAATCTATCCTTGGGGGACCCAAATCGTACTTGATAATTGATCACTTGTGTCATCAATACAAAGGGTATAAATCAACCAAGTCAGATACGTTACGTGCCACGGACCTGTTTCATTGCAAAATAAACATATATTTTTAGTTACTATTAATTTTGAATTGGTCTTTTGTCAGAAGAACAGTTTGATCTATGGATAGGATGTAAATTTTGTACGAAAATATCTTATCATTGAGACCTGTGCGCCATTACAAAGCTATATTTCAAAACACATTTGTAAAACGTTTTTAAACAATAACTACAAAAACCATATTATTGCTGCAAATCCTTTTATTGAAAAACCAACAATGTTATCTTAATGCCAAAGGCATTATCTATGAACACTCATAATATTTCTGGGTTTATAAGAAACACAAACCTAAAACAATGAAACTCTTTACTGGTCAAAACGTAACGTAAATGATGTGAACTATTGATAACCAAAGTTGTTAGTTGGTTAGTCTCCTATGTCAACCTCAGGAACTCTTCCAACATGCAATGTTCCATCATACATGGAAGTCAGATAACTTCAACAACTGGTATGCATGGCACAGGAAATGGCAAAAGAGCAGGTCCAGGAGCTTGTCCAGCATCAGCTTCAGGAGCTTGTCCGACGGCAGGTTCAGGAACTTGTCCAAGGGCAGGTTCAGGAGCTTGTCCATTTTCTGGAAGAAAGTCAGGCAAATGCCTTAATTTCAGCTGAAAGTACTTGTAGTTCAAGTTAAAGAATTCGAAGAAGAAACTAAAACAATTAAATAAGCCACACAAAAGTTTCATCAATTACGTGACGTATTCATCAATTACGTGACGTATTCATCAAATACGTGACGTAATCATCAAATACGTTATGTGATCATTCAAGTTTAACAATGTTTCTGTCAAAATAATTTACGTCTTACCATGTAATCTGAAGCAAATCAACATAAAATAAATATTTGAAAATAGGATAACTGCTTCAGAATTCTTTTCAGCTAACTTTATAGCTTTCTCAATTACGTTACGCATTCATCAAATACGTTATGCTTATAAATCGTCTAGTGTGGTCAAAATTGGTGATCAAATATACTCCATTTTGTCATTTAGAAATCAATGTATATCATACATATAATTTGACATAATACAGATAGAAATTAAGATGAGAAAGAATCTGTCAGATGACACTTCCTACTTACCAATTTTGAGTGTTTTTTTCCGAACATCAAAGTCAGTGCAATGGTCCCCTTGGATGAATTTCGGAAGTAGATGATCAAATTGATAGGTAGAGTCTAATTTCTAACCCGCCGCAATCGGACTATGCAAGATGTTGTTAATCGCCAATGCATTACTGAATGTTATTAAAATAGTGTAACGTATTTGACGATAACGTAACTGACAATGATTTCACAATTTTCAATCTGATGTCAAGCATTATTCATTTTTAAGTTTAAGATTGGTCTTCCTAGATGAGTAACATGTTTTTCTATGCTAGAAAAGGCCAGAATGGAATGAACTTTGCACTACCTGTGTTCCTAAACCATTAATGTGCGTAACGTATCTGACGAAAATCAGCGTGCCCACTGGCATTTCTGTTGGAACTTATCGTATCACATTTTTTCTGGTCTCCAGTTAACAATGTTTGGACAAGTTATTGATTCCTCATATCTAACACAATTGTTAAGGTTATTTTCTTTGCACCATTGGTTTGATTCTGTAGATTCTTAAGTATAAGAAAATCCATAACGTATCTGATGTGAAATTTCGGGACAAGTGAACTTTGAATGTCAAATATTTTTTACTGGGCTATTGTCTTACGAACTGCCGAATTTTATTACACATGGTTGTTATGTACCATAAAACACTGAAATATTTCGACTATCATTCCAAATTAGAGTACCATCCTTGTATCAAACAACACACCATGCAGAGGGACATGTCTTTTCGTGATTTTTCGTGACTCATTAATCGTTTTTTAGTGAAACAAACTATATTAACTTGCCTATAAGTGATATTTATTTCCTTTATCCCATCAAGGGGCATAAGATAAGCAAGGATTAACATATCAAAATAGAATATTAACGATGTGATAGTAATGGGACAGTGATTCAGGTGGATTTGCCTTTTATCTGAGAATGAGTGCGCTGAAAGCATTCATAGGAAATGAAAGTTGCAATTGCCTAATAGGGATTCAAGTTATGAGAGCATTTTTCTTCCCGCACGACGACTCGCATTTCCTGTGTGATATTTTCTGCCTGTATAGTTTTATTTGATGGCATGAACTGTCTCCTCATTTGTAAGCAAAGAATACCTGTCAGGTCTGAACGTTTTTAAAGTAGAATATTTAGATCTTTGGAGAGATTAAAGGCAGTAGCGCAAAACAAATATGATGCACAAAAAATGAATATCACTCGATAATATTAATGACCCGCAACTCGGTCATCTACCTTGTAATTTATTTGGCGAATTGGACACGTGTTCAGACTACAAAGTTAGTTTAAGAGATAGAAATTATTTGATGAAACGTTGTATTAAATACGCATGACCTTCGATATAAACAAGGGTATTATTTTGGATACAGCCTGAAAAGCCAAAAGAGCAGCCGTTATGAAAAATGCAACAACGATGCTTCTTTACTTCGAAAAGGATGAATTGGCCGATGTATCTTAATAATGAATAATAACTTCAATACTTTGTCAAAACCTGAACATATATCTTTAATCGTTTTCAACATTGAGTGTTACCGATTTGTGCGCAACCGACATCCCCAGGTGAATTCGTCCGCCTCTATATTTAGGAATTGGTTTACCGCTTTATTCTAAGGATTAAAAGGTAGTGTATCACATCAGTTGAAAGCGAATGAAGTGATGGGAAGAGAGAACATATCTAATAATGTGTCCCAACATAGCCAAGTAGTAACACTAGTGCCGTTTACGTAAAGTTTAAATAATACGACTTAATCATTAATCTATCGACAGATCTTACATTATCATTAATTCAGGATAACAACAGTCACGCGTTAAGATTTTTCTAAAGTATGTTGAAGTAATGGTTGGATATCACTTCATGTTATTTGAACTTATCAATCACTTCTCTTATAAATGGACATTTTGTTGTCGTCAAACAATATGGCACTAGTTTTATCACTCGGTTGGTATTGAGTTACTACTAGTAATTTGACCACAGAAATAGTAAATATTTCAAGTTAAAAGCTCTGTCCGAAAATAAAAAAACAACAAAACAAAATACAAGTGACATCAAATCATACTGACCAACAAAAACGTAACTCGGATAGAGGCCGACAAATTAAACAAATGTGACATTTAAAGAAAAATGAAATTCCGAAACCACTTATAAAAGGGATGTTACATAAGATAAAGTAGAGCTTTAAGCTTTTGTATACCTGGCTTGAAATGAAATGAATATCAACACCTCCTGTGTGGTTAAAAGTACTGTTCATAATCGAAGTTGGTCATTACCTTGATAAAAGCTTCCAAGAGTGTTGTGAGAGCACAAGTCTAAAGAAGCAGTTCAAATGAATTCATGGTGTAGGCAAATTAAGATGACTAGACATTATGTTAAATATTGTATATGTATTTTTTTGGGTATTTATTGTATATTAATTTCAATTAAAATCACTGTGACATTGCTGTTCCAAGCTGATTCGAAAAAGCATTGTACATAATTTTGAAGGCAAAAAATTAATAAATCCTTGTCCCTGTCGTACAATTAGTTAATAGAAGTCATGACGTTGTATATGACTTTGGCCTATACCGGTAACCTTGAAGGAGAAGGGTACTTTCATTCAGTAATTGACATGTCGACCGGCCTGTAAAGGGCCATTCGTCGTGAGATATGTGCATCAGTAGTATATGCTCAATGCATAAGCTATTTCAGAAAGATTTATACAAAATGTGGTGGAAGTGTGTTTCGAAAGACAGATCCAGCTTTTAGGAACGTATGGACGGTGCATTTACATATTTTGGCTTGCTCTATAGCCATCTATAGGCTTATCTAATCTTTTTACATTTCGCCAGTTATATATGATGATGACAATGTCGAGGTTTACTTACATTTTAAAGCTTCATATTGATTGCTTTTAGCTCAGTGTTTTACCAATTAAACAATATAACAAACATGTAAACGTGTAAGAGTCAAACTTTACCTTTCAGTAACATGCCCAAGCGTTGATGTGGGTACAGTGAGATTGAAACAGCCGCCGGGTGGCACCGCCCGTATCGCTTTTTACCCTCCCTCAGACAGTGTTTTAAGATATACTGAAGATAGGTGTACATTCTTAAGCTCTCAAGGCACTCATTTATAAAGTTGAAAAAGACTTTAGTGGCTTAGATATATGCATTTGAAATACACCCTGAACTCTCAGTAATCAAACCATGTTGATCATGTTTGTAAATTATCGAAGTTTTGTGCCTTAGTGTTTGAAGGAATGGTGTAGTTTATTTTATCTCAAGTTTCTATTTTTTAGGTCTCATTTCAATCATTATTAAATGTGACAACTGTTCTTTGTTTTGAAAAAAAGGTGTATATCTAAAACAACAACAACTGTTTTTCTGAATTGAAGAATCAAATCAAAAGAAGTAAGGACATAAAGTATCGAATAAGCCTTTATATCCCCAAAAAAATAGCATTGACATGTCCCATAAACAAGTAAAAAATAGAAAAATACATTGAAGAAACTGAAATCTCATTATCGGACTCCAGCATCTCAGTTTAAGTAATCAGACCGGTATTCTTCACTACTTATGCATTTACTCGATCACGGGAGTCACATTCATCAAATCATCCCAGTTCTATCTAATACTCGCTTCAAGACCCAAAGCAAAGTCCCCTTAAGGAATTTGAAACGTTTCTTAGCATTTATTTGGACTTCTTGAAAACTTAAGTTAAATCAAGCTTACTCAGATAAAGATAATTAAACATACCTACAGGAATATTTCAACAAAAGTCCTACAGCCATGTGCTGATGATATAAAGAATACGATAGTCCTACAGGAACTCTAAAGAAGACATATCAATGTTTCAAGTTAGGACGCTTAACTGTGGATTTAGTATAAAACTTCTTTATTGAAGTCTTAATTTTTTTTAGAACGAGGCATGTGCCATCATATAATTATTCGCATTTTCAAGCAATATCACGGAGTTCATATTCGCTAGAGGCCAAATTGCAAAATGAAATTGACGCACTAGTTAAATTTATGCTCGAAACAGATTTGTATTCTGAAAATACAGATACAAAAAATGTTATCGTATTCTCCATACATCAACTTTATCATAACAAAAACTATCATACCCTTGTGTAAGCTTCAAACACTTCAACGTTTCGCTTCAAGTTTTAACAACCTCGCCAGTTTAGAAAACAAGCACATATCCGCTTCAGACAAGATTGCTTAATCTCATCATGTATCCATGAACTTATATATATATATATATATTTAAAAAAAAGGAGAATAGGTTTCTCACGTGAAGGAAAGTTATATATAAGAAAGAGTAAACATCGGATGGTTCTGACTTTATCAATCTTCTTTAATACTATACCATGAATTCATTTCGACCAGTGTATCGGTCTTTTCAAGTATTTAGAAATCATATCATTTCTAGACTACCTCGACGTTAATGTGTGCTGTTCAATGCAAGATTCCATTTGCAATCGAGTATAAGGGTAACATTTCTGTTAGAAAGTAAATAAGTAAATAATATGGAGGATTAGTTTTGTGTCAAGTCACTGTCATGACATCGTTCGTTTGCTTATATCAATAGAACACAACTTCAACTATCAAAATAGTATTTTGAGATGTATTGTATGATGCTGTATGGTTTGTATATTCTGCATCAGAAATAAATACTATGTATTTAGCTAAATAAAAGGCTCGCTAAACACAATTGTCATTCCTAATGCAGGATGTCTACCGTACCAAACACCTGTTATAGAAAACATGAGTACGTATGCTACACAAACGTTAGCCCCACACCACTGCGATATCACTCATTAATATTTCTGGTTGGGAACTTGATAAAAGATAATTTGAAGACTAACACGGATACTCATAGCTTATAGGAGAGTTTAAGCATTCCCTTAAACTAAGAATAAGAATAAAAGAAATGTATTTACATTAAAAGGGGAGGGTCACTGTTTCTGAAGATAATCAGGCACTTTATTATAGATTTATAACAACAAACAATACACTAATTTTCTGGACGCAGTTATCAGTGGTTTAAGAAATAATAAGTTCATTAGCCTCATTGTTGGTCATACAGTTGGTATTCAGATAGAACCTCTGTTCTGCTCCTGATCTTAATCTGGGAAACAAAAATTGCTGCTTAGGGCTTGGTTACTGGAGACCTTATTATGGGTTAACAAGGCCACCCTACCAGTGAGGTTAATAGCAATCCATTTCGGGGTTGTGACACTTATGGATTACAAGATAAGCATTTGATATGGAGTCTTTGCCTTCTATGGTCTCTGCTCTGGAGAAAGAGAAATAAAATAAGATTTGTATTGTATGGCCTCAATTGGGGAAACCGAGTCACCAAACCAATTGCAAATCTTTAATCAACTATATACCTTATGGCTAAGGCACCTGAATTTGAGTCCTCCAGAACCAACTGACCTCGACTATAAGTCGAAAATGTGAAAGGTGAAGGGACTGACTAATCAATAGGCTTGGTGCAGGATACTTGAAGAATGCTGCAAGTTACCTATAACCCAACCCAATGTGTGCATGGCAGGCATAAGCTATCGAGTAATATGATTGGCCCAAAAATTAAAATATATGATTCCAGAGTTAATTCGCAATAAATTCTTAAAACACGGTTGGTCATTCTTTCTGTCAGTATTTCTCTGAATTTAAGTCTAATGTTAAGGCATCCTTTTTACATCTCAAGCCAAATTCTGGTTGCTGTTGTCGCAATCACCGTCGCAATAACCGTCACCGTCACCAGATGCTAAATGTTGAGACACATTACCCGTCAATTAACATGTATATATTAGTCCAAGCTGACTTGTTTCTTCTTGGGAAATCGATCTCAAGTTATAAGCCCTTAAGTAATGATTTGGGCAAAATAAACAATGAAAAGATATATCATTATATGTTGTACTACGTGTTTGAATATCGAGATAAGTCTGTCGACTTATTAGCTTGTGCTCGGGGACTGAAATACGAATATGTAAAGGCTAACCCCCGTGATTCCCTTATACACCAGGAGAAAGAGGTGGGATTGAAAGCGAAACTATATAAGGAAAGGTTAAATAATGCTCTAAGTTATATTTTGAGAGACTCGCAAGACCAACGGACATATCATTCTGAAGGACATATACAATCTGAGTTAGGGTTTTTCTATGAAAAGTCCCGAGGAACGAAAAAAAATGGAACATGAAGCTCTTGATGATCGAACATGCTGTAATGATTGTACAACTAATCGTATAAGGGTTGTAGTTCTCGTTAATGTAGTTAATTTTGCCTATAACATTTTCATAGCATCTGCAGTCTCGTCGACTGACTGCTTTAACAGATTTGATCCGGTGAAACCCTCTGCAAGAGATTCTATATTATGAAATCAAATAAGTCTGTTGTGATGTCCGATTGGTTTAATTTCATTTGTCCTTTTCTATCAACATATCAAATCGGTACCACTTGTTATTTGATATTGATACATTAAGCAATAATATACTCGAGTATCAATTTAAGAAGATATATCAGTTGTCTGTTTATCCAAAGTATAAATGTTTTTGGCAATAAGTAACCAGTTGGTCCTTATTTATCACAACCATCGACAATCGTAATTGTCTTGTTTTCTAAATGCTTAGATAAATCATGTCACTCACATTGTACGTGGGAACCGCGTTTCATATCCTTCAGGCAATTAACAATTTGTGCCTGTTTAAGTGCTCCCTATGGAATATTTTACTGCCGGACCATTTGAACCCATTTTGTATCAGGCTGAAATCTGAAATTGTAAATTTAAACTAAATTCATACGGCACGAATAATCAATCACTACTTCCGAAATTGACTTATTTTTCTCATGATCAAATACGCTTCTTGTCTAGTCCAATCTGGTCTCGCGTGGTCCTGTCTAATACCAGCTTTTAGCGAGTCAGATCTGTCTCCGAATTCTCTTTGATATTTATGAGTCGATATCCATGTTATAAAATGTATAACGATCACTAGAAGCATTGCTCACAACTGTTTGTGGAAATGTTGATGTTTGGTGATGCTATATGTTACATAACTAGTGCAAATAACAAAAGCTTATCTACCACGTTCGCAATCTTGGTTTTTGTCAAGGCGAAATGGGCGAGTTGGTTAGCTACTTTACCTGTCTGGCGGTGTTGCCTGACCCTGAGGCTTTGGGTCTGAATCCTACAAGGCACACGACCCGAAAAATATAAGAACTTGTACTATTGAAGATTTTAATGCATTGTTAATAGTGTTTCAAAGAAAATGATACGTTGTCTCCATAGTCAGATTTAGAAATATGTTTGAATTCAAATGCCAAGTGGGAGATATAAAGAATTTCATCCAAGTGTCCTCTGAAATCAAATAAGAAATATCCAAGGCTCGCCGATTTCGATTACCGTTTACAAAGTTATTCCTTAGTAATAAGCAAAACAATGCACGTATCTAAAACACAGTGAGAGATTATAGCATTGTGACGTCATCTGCACTCTTACAGTATCATAATATCATCAACTTTGTGACGTCACGGTGTTTAAGCTCTCTGCTATGAGCCTTTTGATCAATTAATTAGTGACGTAATTGCATAATGTAAATGCATAAAATCTGCCCCCCCCCCCCCCCACCTTTTGATGCTTAAGAGTCTCTTAAAACTGTTTTTGAAGTTATTTTTTCATGTGCTACTTTTGATCTTGTTGAACGATTTACAGCGTAGCCTTTGTTTGCTGAGATATCAACATTTTAATTTCCTGAGATTCTGAAGGCTTTGGCCTTTGTGATACAGCAAGTGAAACCTGTTCGATGCAATATTCGAAGACGATGAAAATTGCCTGATATTTCACGGAGTACACTCAATATAATTGACAACTGATAAAACACAAAGGTATTCACTGAGTTCAGGATTTATGTAAGAAGTTATAGAAACGGAATAACAGTCATTAAAACAACAAAACGGAAATAGTAGGCTATGGTATAACCAATACCCTATTTTAAAGGTTAAAGACAACTTAATTAGTTCGAGATTCGAATCTAAAAATTGACCAACTTCGTGAAAAGTAAACTCTTATTATTGTCGTTGCCACGTAGTCTTAGTGTAACTCTTTATATGTCACATCTACTTTACTTTACAATAGATTAAACGGCAACATAAACTCTTCACAAAAAGAACTTAACATTCATGCGAAATTGATTTTTTCGAAACGGGTCAATTTTTTTCATGATACATAACTGTAATTTAAAGAAAGGCTTGTTCAAAAGTGTAAATTTACCAAAAACAATGGCCCAAAAAGTTTACGTTGTGTTCAGGGACGAAAACGAGCGATTCGTCCAAATGCATTTTCTGTGCACCCGTGCATTTCAAGATCATGTTATTCTGAATAAAATTTACTGAACAGAGATCTTCAAACAGCGTTTTAGTTTTCATTTCAATGTTTAACTTGCGTCTGTGGTCTTTATATTAAACTTTGAAAGTCAGTGTCAAGTTTCTTTTTTTGAAGAGTTTATCTTATGTTGTATGAGATAAAATGAAGTGTTTGCAAGCTACATTTTAGTCGAAAGGACCTGAAAACCGCCTTCAACATCAAATCCCACATGTAGTAATGCTATTTAATAAGAACTTGTTTAAGTGTCCTTTGGTATGTTCGTCCACGTAATCTTATTGTGGCAAATTTCTGAATGTCAAGGTGGAATCGTATGTTTAAATAACTACATGTATATACCTCTCTTATATTAGTGGGTTGATGCTTTTAAAAATGTTAACATTATTATTTTCTTCGCAATGTCATAGAATTGAAGGGAAGACTAGTTACAGATCGGTTAATTCATTATTGTTAATGTTATTTTTCCTTTTTTCTTTTTTTGAAGAGTTTATTTCAAAATCAAGTTTCATGATAACTCGCATTATTTTGTTATCAGAGATTTAGAATTCAACGATTATGACAATATACTTGACATAATAGACAACAATAACTTGAAGGCAGTTTAACTTTGTTTGCTTTTTAGAGAAATATGCACATGTTTTATCCAAGCAAGTGATCAATCACGAATATCATATCCTTATGTGAGATATCGGTTAGAAATACAGGACTAAACCAATAGTATAAAATGTGTGTTACTTCTACAACGAATAATAAGCTTATTGATTCTTCCCTGTTGACATTACAGTTTATCTCTTAAAGAACCCTTAATAAGATATTCAGTAGTATAGTCGGCTATTTCGTTCTTACAATTACAATATACGTCATAGAATCACAAGAAGTTCAAATCAATATACTTTTTAGTACATTGTTTTCCCGTATAAAGATGCCACAATAGGAATCCTTATGAGTCCAAGTGTTTCTCGATCAAACATTCGCTCTGAACATATCATATTACAACCATTCTTGAGTTGTAAAGTCAAGTACTTTGGCTTCTTCGTGATCTGTGATCTTTCAACTGTCGGTAATATATATGAGATAATCTGTCATTAATTAATTATGTAATCACTCTTGTATTGGTATCGTCAGTACCATTGCCAGTTCACGATTAGTCATTTACATGTAAGCTAATGTTCTTATGTAATACATAAATGCCTGCTTTCTTCCTCTTACTTTGTCTTTACATCTCTTTTATTCCTGATCTATTGTCACGGTGTAACGAAATCTAAACTCAGACGAGAGCCGTTTATCCGACAGAAAGATAAAACAATATAATAATCAAGCCAATAAAAGTAAGAGAGAAGCAATGAGTGTATAAAGTGATTCATTTGCAGTCTAGACAAGACGATAACTGGGTACGACAACTTGCTACCCGTAGACAACTCAACAGGAGTTAATAGCTAATTAGAGAAGTCAACTACCCGTGAATAAACAAATAGACAAGCATAGACTAGGCAATCACTGTAGCATAATACTCAGACTTTCAAACAACAGGATAAGCTAATGACCGTCCTAATGAGACAACATTAATCAGAACAAATCAACACTGGCGTGAAATATCAGGGAATTAACGGGTCACGGATGGAACTAAATAGGGATGAATGAACAAAAAGCACACAGTACTTCTACTACAGATAATCTTTAATCAGTACTTGAATGAATAAATAAATAAATAAATAAGGCTACTAGATAGGTATAGTAGAACTTATAAAAATATTGTGAGGGAAGGTAAGGTTAAAGCTGTAAGTCTTTAAAGGAAGTGAACACATACTCCAAAAAGGTACAGAGAAATAAAGGAATATTAACTTCGCCTATCCAACTTCAAAAGTCCAAGAGTTCTGTCCATCGAACTTCGTCACACTATGCACACATGACTTTCACCCATGTGCTGAATAACTGAAAACCCCATTCACTATCTTAACATGAAATAAATCTAAATGGTTAAAACTAATATTGACAGAGTCATTGAGCAACCATTACGAAGAAACATCAGAAATCTTCGTTAGTAAATATAACAATCACTTTAAATATACGATAATGAATATGTTTTGAAACTGTTTGATTAGCTTTCATCTGAAAGAATCCCTCAAATTCTTATCCGTAGTGAATTTGATCATATTATTTGTCATCGTTTTATACCTGTACCTTTTTCAGTTCAAAGTAATCGTGCTTCATTTTGAATGGGAAAAAGTATGTAGTACTTTTAGTTTTGGGCGATGTTTAAAACGTCATTTTATATATTATAAATTAATATTTAATCTATATTGAATGACCTTTCAGAAAATGATAAGAATTTATTTATTAGCAATTGAAAGTTCTACCCACTGTTAATCAATGAACGTTGCTTTCCTACTAAACTATAAAACTCAAATCAAAGAAACAATTAAAATATTCTTTAAAGCATGGGCGGTTTACTTGCCGTCGGCTCTATTACCGCATCTTATATACACCTTATCAAATATGCATCGTATGAAAAATATGAACCCCGATATGACTGCCCTTGTACTTAAAAGGTACCATAATGTAGTCTATTTTACGGTTGGTGTATTCATGATAAGCATAAAAT
Source organism: Phorcus lineatus (assembly GCA_921293015.1). NCBI lineage: Eukaryota > Metazoa > Mollusca > Gastropoda > Trochida > Trochidae > Phorcus > Phorcus lineatus. Next base: position 66,839,776 of record OV121082.1, on the reverse strand, counting down.
CAGCAATTATTTTATGGTAATTTAAGAAAGTGTTTATCTCTAATTAATTGCATCACTAATTTCATATTCTCGAGGTGTTGTAAATGAGCGCCATCTTCTTCATTATCAGAATTGCACAAGTCAATTTGTCTGAAAAATAACTTGTAAGATAATTAATCGGAATGCCATATAATAATACGTGGAACACAGATTTAATTCACTTTCATCTGTTAGGACACCAGTTTCATACAGATTCAATCAAACTGTCTGCCGAATCAGCCGGAACGAATCATCAATATAAATCCTGTCCATATGGTGCCTGTATCAAGTTTAAGGAACTTTAGGATAAGTGCCTGATTGTAGAGGAATCCGGAAGATACCAGATACACGTCCAGTGTCTTATTGGATAAAGATTAATGAACACTTTATCTGGTTCCTGTAGATCTAAAAGGGACCCTGAAAGAGTAAGAAATTTTCTTTCCTAATGAACAAAAACTCTAAAAGCCTGAGTATTGTGTAAAGACTCCTAACCTTATGTTCTCTTGTGTCTGGAATGTGCTTATTTTGTGACACAAACGATTTGTTTACCTATCGACTTGTTGGTGCAACATGAATGAATATATATTTTGGAATCAAACTGTCAGATCTCAGATTTACTCGCTGATTTTTCACTATTGAGCGTTCTCTAATTATCAAACGTTTTTTTGTATTAAGTTTTGTTTCAAATGTGAGATCGTTGCAAAATGAGATCCTGTAATATAAAACAGTGTTGATTGTAATGAAAATACACTGCCAGCTATAATTCTCAATTTAGCCTTAACTTAACTTTGATGCAAGTTGCATCATTTCTGAGGTAATGAAATACTGGAAAAAAAGATAAAAGAAGAAAAAACGACTCAAAGCATTAATAACAAATGAAAATTGATGTCTAATCACAAAGTTTATTTTAATCAGTGTGAAAGCCACATCTATTGGCTAATGATAAAACATAGTATCGAAATATTTCCAGATTTCCTTCTCTAGTTTGAGGAAACCAAAAAATAATGCACAAGTGTCTACGACACTTCCTTCCAGACATCCTCTATTTTTGTATCTAGCGATATATAAATAAAATGGTAATATCACAATGACACCTACCAATGGTTATCTATGTGTCTAGTACCATGTGTTCAATGTTTTTGAAATTTGAAATCGAACGAGAACTAGCCAATTTAATGAATGTTCACCATGACCATAGAGTGATATATTTGATAAATAATTGATAATAAATAATGTTTTTCATATCTTAATTGCCATTTCAGGTCCTCGGGTTGACCCTCCTCTAAGGGTTTTCAATCCTTAGTAGTCGTGGTTTCTGCTATTCTATAGGGAGAGATATAACCAAATGTCGTTATCAAACGCGTTATTTTAGCACTAGTGTTTAAATACTATGACAAAGAGACACCAGCAAATGGCGTCGTCATAAGAATACGTTTTTTAATAAGGTAGATAAATCTTAATAGAGATATTTTATTTTTTATACACTGATGGGTCATCAAGAATAAACCTACAATTTGCAGTTTTCCTTAAGAGGTTAACACAGTATTCGTATTACTCCGCTGTTCCATTCCTTATTTAGTGCAATATTATAAGAATAGAATGTCAGTCTCATTTTGTGCAATGAAATAAGAAAGATGTCAAAGCTGAACATGAAAATGTGAATGAAAAAAACATGGAGCATATTTTTTCATCTGCATCCGTTAAATACCACATTCAAGGCAGTAAATGTTACAAAATGATATTTTCTGGTGTTATTGATATGACTGTTAAACTTAATCATGTCGCCTGTAACAACATTTACCAAACTTTCTGACTATTTGAAAACATATAATCTTTGTTTTGCTAGACATTGCTTAAACGCGCTATTTTTATTATTTGATAATCGTTATTCACTTTGTGCTAAAACAAATATCTGAATTTCTTTTTTCTATTCCTACAAAAAAGAGTATATGCTTCTGTTTTCAATAATGTTCAGTTTAGAGAAAACCTATACATTTGATCAAGATTGACACATTCATATCATAATCTCTCCCCTCAAATAACAAAAATCAATACTTATCAATTATGTTTGAATTTAAATGGAAGTCTTTATAAATAGCAACATGATAATATTCGAAAATTAAATAAAACATAAGATAATCATCACCTTTAATTTGTATTTTTCATGACAATTGTAATTTTATTCGGTGTGACACAGCCAAACACATTGACACGTTGTAAAACATTTACCAACACGATAGTAAAATCTTTGGTCTTGATCTGGGTAACATGCGCCGAGGACGTGATGACAAACACACTTGCATGACATTTTTTTTATTTCAGGAAAAAAGATAACTTTCGGTCACTCGCAGATACTGTCTGTATGCATGAATGCAGGTGGCAGAACACGTATGATAAGGTAACTATAATGCCTGGTACATGTATCCTAAATTGAAAGTTACAGATAGACATGTTTCTCGATTTCAGATTTTCACAAAACTTTCTGCGAAAATGTTCTCCAGATATAAATCCTAGAGAACACTTATGGGACTACCTTTATCGACTAATCTGAAGTCCACAACTGCCACCTGTAACCACCCAAAAAACGGACAAACGCTACAAAGACGGCAACAGACGCAAAACGTTCAGTGTCGCCTTACGTTGTCAATGTATCACCGTATTATTGCGTGCACAGACGACTTTGGTTGTCACACTCACTAAGAATTCAATATTTTGCAAGAAATAAAAACATATGGGTTTAGGTAAACTACTAATTATGATAGCGCGTGTCTTTAGTTTCAGTTAAACGTTACTATTGATTTGTTAGAGAGTTGAACTGAATGCATTTGCTGTTGAATTGAATAGTCCATTGATATCAAACAAAAGTTCTTCCCCCTCCAGTGCCTGAAGTTTTTAATTGTAATGTAAAGCATGACATTGGAATTTCTCCTCAATAACCGGATGTCTTCAAATTTTTCATTTAAAATAATATTAAAATACTAACTTTTCCTTTATAATTTGACAAGATCAGATATTTTACAAATAATGCGGATGTTTTGACCAAGAAGAAAACAATGTAGTAACAAACGAGTACCCTATGTTCGTGGGCTTTATTATTATATATAAAGTAAATAAAGGAGCAGAAGTAAATTTATTTGGACAATATATTTCTACAAATGATCTCAAAACATATATATGTTTATGCCAAATGCTGGATACTCAGACGGTTAAACACCTTATGATTCCACCGAATTATCCGTAGTCGTATAAGAAAGTATAAAAAATCAAGCCAAAACTACTGGCAGCCAATTAAGTGTGAATTTTTTTTAATGTTTTAAGTTTGGCAAATGTAGTAGCTCAACCGAACATGTAAACGTTCTTTTAGAACTGCGTCTTTTGATTTATAAGGATTGCCTTTCAATTTATAACATTTACTTGCGATCTAATGAGATCACTTTGTTGACGTGACAAAAGTGCTGCTCCCCCTTTTAATGAATTCACATAAATTTCGTACAGAATTTAAGGCATATTTTTGGCAAATAAATATTATTTTGTATTCAGGAGATAAAAAAATCTCTCTCAATTTCATTTTCTGCAAAAATGGTTAACAAAAGGCATAAAATTACTTTTAAACTTATTTCCTTCAGAAGTTGCTTTAATCATTTCTTGACTTGTGTTAGCAATAAAAATTTTCTAAAACAAGACTTATGTTTTATTTTACTTACTTATTTTCTTTGAAACATCATTTTGGAAGTCTTTGAAAATAATGAAATCCATCTGACTACTTCTGAGGCGTATATTGTACTTTGATTAATTTGTACAATTTATATCTCTTTTTGTTACATTAGCAGACGACCTCGATAGCCAAGCAGACGATAGAGAGTTATTTTGAAACAGAAATCGGACACTGCTTTTTTTTAGGTATTCTTTCTGCGATTTTATTTTGGTGCAAAAATGTGTTAGTATCATAATGTCATTTCAAATATAAATTAAGAATCTACATTTTCTCGCAAGATGAAAATAAAAAAGCATGTTTTAATGAAGGCGGAATATGTAGTTCAAGATCTTTTGACATGTTCACACGCCAATGACACTTGACCCTTTGACAATCATACGATTAACAAAATTTTTGAAGTTCGTAAAACTTGGAAAAGTAAAATCAATCGGATCAAAAATCGTTCACAAAATGTAAATATTATCGTTCTCGTACTTTCAAATGGGATAAATCTTGAACGTATATTCAATCACAAAAGTAAGCGCAGTTGTGTGTTAAAGCAGTTGTGTGTTAAAGCAGTTGTGTGTTAAAGCAGTTGTGTGTTTATCCGCCTAAAAGCCATTTTACTGAATCAGTTTAAAGTAATAAAGAGCAAATGAGTGACAAATACATACCTTAAATATCATAATGCTCACGATATCCGTACCGAGCTATTAGTTATATCTTTGTTAGGAGACTATGATGAAAATATGACTTTGTCGGCACATGAAGATAGCAAGGGATCGGCAGAAGGCAATACATTTCCATAGTTGATGTTCTTCAGTAAGCGTGCTCTCTCGAAGAAGGATGCCTAGCCCATAGATCCTTCTGAGTAAGTTTTAGGGTTCAATACATTTTTAAATACATTACAACTACATGACATTTACAACAAAGTTGTCAATAAATGAATATATAATTGAGTTTCAGCCCCAGTTCACAAATAAGTGCGACGAAAAAAAACCCTCCAGATTCCTTTCTAAAATCTTCATACAAAATTATTGTTTGATTCTTCGGATACTTACAAATTTATGAACAAAACGTGGACCACGTGATCGGTATACAAACCACGTAAATTTGGTGACACCTGACGAGGCGTTCCGAAGCTAAACGTTATACAAACAGTTGTCTAGAATGTATTTACGCAAAACCTCCCTTAAAAGCAAACTGCAAAATGGTTTGTTTTGAAATCGAATAATTACAAGGAAAAAATATTTAATAAAATCTCGATTTCAACAACTTTGTCACCCACAAATCAAATGCACATAACGGCGAAGTGGTGGAGTGTCTGGCAAGACCCTTTCTTCAAATTTAAATGAATGACGTTGAAATAGATTGAAACAGCGATGGAATGAAGAACATGGAACTATTTTATTGTACGTTGTTACGTTTTTGTAATGGTTTATAAATCTTATTCTAAAAATATCATCATGAACACATTACAAGCTTTCACAAGAAAGAAATCCGATTCCTATACTTCAATCTTTTGTGGTACCGAATTTAATTCTGAACAAAAGTATTTACACGCTTTTAAATTTTAAACATTTCGTACAAAATGCAAAATAATATACTTTTCAAAGTTGCGTATCGCCAAGTGGAAACAAGTGAAGTATAAAAATAACAAAGATACAAAATATAAAAGTGATAATCCGAATAATAAATTTTACAGAAAAATATTGATCATTTATTTTCAATACATATTTTCATTTCTCAAGGAGAGAAAAACTACAAAGAAGTAAAGCACTCATGTGACGGATTGATTCAACTTGATGATTTAAATGTTATAAGCAAACAGTAAGGATAACAGTAGATTCCAATTGTTTATCTTGTCAGTCAGCCTCTTTGGTTGGATTTAAAAGCATTGCAAGAGCCAATTTTCTGTAAAATACTTTGCAATATAATAAATCAGATTGTCATATTGTAATTAGAGACTACAGATCAAATCTACCTGACCACTTTGGCCATCAATTTCGCACGTCTTCAGTCAACAGCTAACGGATCATCCAGACAGAATAATCAATACAACTCGCGTCCATCTGGTGCTTGTATCAAGTCTGGGAGAACTCAGGATGATTATTGGTGCCTGATTGAAGATGTTCCATGAGATAGAGACATTGGACGGCCTTGCTTTTTCCTTCTTAAAAACAGATCAATGAACACTTCGTCTAATTTCTGTTTCCATAAATCTAAAGATATGACCCTTGGGTCAACTGATAACAACATCACAAGTATGAGCATTTACAAACAAGATTCTACTAAGGGTAAACCACAAATAGTACTACCATGCTTTTTAAACAAGCAATGCAGTTATCCTTGGAGCAGAGAAATACAACACATTTCCTAACATGATATAAAATGGGTCATTTGATTCTTTCTACATATCGTCTAAGGTTTCAACTCCCATCCAGTAGTTTTAAATTGTTACATGCTGGTTTCTGTGAATAAAAACATTCAAGTAACACAGTATTCATTGATTTGTTTTTGTTTCCTTATAAAAAGATATGACTGAAATACAGTTTGATTAAGAAAACGATTTGGTGCGTTTGATTGTGATTATAATTTTCTTCTTTATTCTCTTATTTAAAATTTTTTTTTATTTCATTACTCAGATGATCAACTGCCTATCGCTCTGCTTGAAATTAGCCAGATTAGGTGATCAAATGAAGGGGCTTGTTTTCTTTGTGTGAATAATTTAGTTATGTGTAATCATTGAGAAATTTGTTAATTGAATAGAATTGAATAGTAACTTGTTACAATCCATAAATAGAGTTTGCAAGATAACAATTTCTGTTAATGTTTTAATTTCCAAAAAGTACAATTGAATGGTTATGTAATCCTTTTATCCCTTTACCTGTTTCTATTTCTTGCTATGCTGGGATGTTTGACACACACTAAGCAAACTTATTATGGATCACTTGATTTGAAACAGGTGTTTTCTACCAATATGTTCTTTGAACATTTCGTTACGATTTGAAACATCAGACAAAGATAATCTGATATGAGCATTATTCGGCATCATATCCTATAATTTAGAATTACGTGAAAGTGTTTCGATGTTCTGACTGTTACGTCAGTCCATGATGATGGAATCATTGTTCACCCAAGTTGTAGGCGCAGAGCACTATAGAAAATCTTTCGACTTTAAGTTCACATGAAGACGAATGTAAAGCGGAACCATTAAAGAACTGGTCTAAATTATCGGAAAGTGGCAATAGTTTTCAATTTGGAATTCAAAGTAGACTTGTAAAACATGATGATGTATTTGCTACACATTTTCCAAAAAAACGTTTTTTGCAGAACACTAAATTCATAATAATATATCAATAACGCTTCGTTGAGTGTGCCTGTAGCCCCGCGATTAATTTTATAACGTCTAATGTTGATAGACACCATTATGTTGTAATGAATTTGTACGTTTATGGCGACCTTAACCTTCTGGTTCTATGGGAGTTCTGATTCAAAATAAAAACAGAAATTTCGTCAATGGGCGGGGTTTATTTTACCTGGAGCGATGTGCAATAGCTGAATGTAACCTTCAGATCATTACATAATTATTGGCAATATGTTCGTATTTTGAACACGATAATAATTGTTTCTGTTCACTTGTAAAATACAATGTGAATACACGACGACACGCCGCCATTGCTCTAATTATATTGAACGTTAACTCCAACGATTTACTAAACTCAATGGTTTTATTCTACTTTTTATTCTATGAGATGTTTTATGAGATATTGGCTGTTCAAGGGTTAATAGACGCAATATGGGTTGTTATAGTAATTCGATGTCATCATACCAACTATTCATCACCATTAGAACACAATAACATAATATTAGTTGATTGCATTCAAAACACGCATTTCAAAACTGTCTTGTATCTTTGTAGGCTTTGTGAGGTGGATGTAAACAGAGACGTCTACATCGAGTTGTGTAGGCTTTGTGAGGTGGGTGTAAACAGAGACGTCTACATCGAGTTGTGTAGGCTTTGTGAGGTGGGTGTAAACAGAGACTTCTACATCGAGTTGTGTAGGCTTTGTGAGGTGGGTGTAAACAGAGACGTCTACATCGAGTTGTGTAGGCTTTGTGAGGTGGGTGTAAACAGAGACTTCTACATCGAGTTGTGTAGGCTTTGTGAGGTGGGTGTAAACAGAGACTTCTACATCGAGTTGTGTAGGCTTTGTGAGGTGGGTGTAAACAGAGACTTTTACATCGAGTTGTGTATATGCAGAAACAAAATAAAAGACCATTAACCTCAAGGAATGTTTATGAACTACTCTTGTTAGCCTCTGAATTTTATAGGGATGAATGAATATGTAAGCGAAATCAGTCAAGCGTACGGTTTTCTAGACTACAAGTTGTGACTACAAACAATCAAAGTGAGGTAGCTTTATGGCTATGTTAAAGGATGGTACTAAGGTAAATCTTAGCGTTAAGTTTTGTTATACAACGGTCCCCTGGACATGGAATCCTAAATGTGAGCATATGTTGTTATGTTTATCATGTTGAATTTACATCACAGATTACTGTTGAATGCTAATTTGTAGCGATTGCCAAAGCGTGAAAATACAAATTACAGTTTGTGACGTTTACCAGATTTCAATACCTTGTTGAACTAGCTCTGTCCCCCAAAGCTGACGTTTGTTAACACTAGAAGGTCACCACCAACACACTGCTTTATCCGTTTCCTGCTAGGTGAAGAGTTGAACATTTAAACTATACCAAGTACACACTAAAAGTTTCTCACCTCGTCTTCAGTGTGGGGCAGGGACTCACCCCGATAACGATACAATGAAATATCAAACATTTGTTCTGAGATATCCCATAATTGAGCGGTTTTAAATGGAAAAATGCATCACTCTACTCGATGTCCATATGATTGATAAATGAAAGGGTTGTAATAAACAGATCAAACTCATTTATCCTGTACAGAAACTGCATTAGGTTTTAAAGTTTGTATGTGGTATAGTCATTCACAAGCGACATTCCTTCACAGCCACTGTGAATCGCAAAGTCACTTCACGTCGATGAACTTGGTACTTAAATACCTACTAAGGAAACCGTAGTCTCGTTAGTGCTGCGGAAATAAGCAAATTGAAAAGTGGATGAGATTTCATATTGCAAATTTGCTTTTTAATCGATGGTTTCGTGTTTGACAACAAATGATGCTCATTGACATATAGATACCACAGTGCTGGTCCTTTATCGATTAGAGTCTTTAACTTTCTGTACAGATTGGCTGGTATATTTCGTACATCAGTTGGCAAGTAAATTCAGTGAAATCAGCATCATGTCTCAAAAGCCATAAGAATCGTCTTTGAAGCGATGTTTTAAGTGGCATCATAGAAGCAAGATCTTCCTCTTTTTGTAAACATACACGAGACATCGTAGTATAAGTTTACTCACTCTGTATGCTTGCTGTTTATTGTCGTGCATTTCGTTAAGACGTTGTTATTACGAAATATTGCTTTACGTATCTTAAAGCAAAATGGAAATGATTACCATCTGAATTAGTACCGCAGATTTGTCACATTGGTTTCAGAAATAATGATCATATTCTCGGGGGACTCAATCTCAACAGCTAACAAAATCACTCATACAATTAGGTAAGAGTATGAGGTAGAACTGATTTCGGAATATCTAATTGCAAGTGCCACTAGACGCTTCGTTAAATGGGAATTTTGTTGTCCTTGCCATTTCCTGTTTAGGAGAGGTTGGTGATGGTATTACATTGTCTGCTTCCTGTTCACAGAAAGAGTGACGCATCCTCTCTTTGACTTAGATTGTTAGAATCACTTATAATATACCTCAATTTAATCAACTTTTGCCCTCTTTTTTGGTCACTTACCATGATTCATTGACTTTGCTTTTCCTATGTAAATCATGAACATATGCTGAACAAGTAGAAATATCTTTATGCTCGAACATGATTCTTCTGAACTGTTTTTACTGAGAGTTAACGTTAAACCCCAACTCACTCACTTTACTGAGAGTTTAAATTTTCCTCCGTTGGTCGTATAGAATGCGGTACATGGAGTATGTCCCAAGAATCCATATGTATTCTTTGAATTGAAGGAAAAGATTAGGTTATGTGCTATCTTGATATCAGTATAGGGCCTCTTGAGCAAAGAAATACCATTATCACTGGCTTTTGAACTGAACGACGTGTTGACTCTTCAATAAAATGACCAAAAGGAATTGAATTGAATCGCATTATGTTCAAACTCCCTAGAGGGCTAAGCCAAAAAATCCATATATGTTCTTTGAATTGAAGGTTGATGTGATATTAAGTATTTCATCGTGAAATTATTTAGGCTTTCAGACATACATTCATATTTTTCGTATTCAAAACACCTCACCTCAAGTTTCATATTCATTCCTAAATGCAAAATACGAAAACCAAACAGCGGCTTTAAACATTTACTAGAGCTGAAACCACCACTAAAATGTATATGCAAACCGGTGATAACCTATTAGGGCACTACCAACTATGTAAATGTCGGTCTCTCACTATTTGTGTATGGAGAATTTTCTAAAAATTATCAGAGATTAATTTAATTGACACTCGCCAGCCGATCATTGATTATTCAAAAGTAATTAGAAAATGGTTATTGAATGAATGACGTTTTCGTTTCAAAGTAAACAAGCCGCATTTCCCCGCTCAAAAAATGTTTTGTAATTGTTTCATTTAATGGCGCCATGGGACGAAGTGTGCCATGGTCTTAAAATCTTCAAAAGGAATTTTATTGTTGAAATAGAGTCGATGTATGCCTACTCCTGCTTTCAAAGCCAAGCGAAAGAAACACGTAAACAATAGTGAGGAAACCTCATTGCAGAAGTTAATTTAATGAGAAGTTATACAATGTGAGTGGTAAAATCAGTAAAAGGCCTCTTGACTTTACTGAAGTTGTTGGCACATTGTGGAGGTTGATGAAAACTATACAAGTATACGAGTGATTGAAGGATAGATGTTCAATAAGAATTACATATTTGTAAATTATGAAGGCGGCATAATTGAGAAAGTTTATAGAAATAGGGTTTGTTTGGTTGAGTTAATATGATAATAAAAGGCCCATCAAAGACGATATTGTTGTTATATTTGCCTTACATCTGAAATTTATTATCGACGATTCAATTCTTATATTCTATAACGATGTCCAGTTTTGAGAAAGAAACTCTAATGTGTAAATCAAAGAAAAACCTTTTCAGGAGCGTTTTTATGCAAAGTATCAATAAACTGTGATGTGTGCATATTATTTAAAGGCCGACATTTTATCGTGACGGATCTACTTTGAAAAGCGTTTTACTGAAAATGTTTCATAAAATCAATATTTGTTGGCTAATCTGTTTCTTTTATGTCCTTAGACATAAAAGGTAGTATGACTGCAAAAGTTTACAACATCAATTGTACAAAAACGATTATTAAACCACTTTTGAAAATTAAAATTTTATGCCTTGTCGTAATGATTTCATCAATATTCCGAAAAACATGCTAGGATAGATTTCATGACTCAGTGTGGGCAAGGAGTTAACCCTTAAAACTCATCATATCATCTTGGCATCATCTGACTAGCCAACTCTTAACTACGACACAGTATCAAATAGGTTAAAAGGCCTTGTTATACATGTAGGTCTGTACGCGTGAAAGCGATAAATAGAGAAAGTCGATAATAATACATCCTCTGCTATACCAAAATACTTTAGAACTGACAAAAGCCATTTAAAAATATTTGCTAGACAGAAGTGAGTCTGATTGGCCAAATTGTAATAAGGCAGTCCAAAATCTTTCAGTACATAAGCATACTTTATACTGATTATAGCAGAAAAACACGACTCAAGTTATCAGTGGCTATCCGATACTTATTTCTTCAATGTTTATTTCGACCTACATGAATACAATCACTCCTGATTTAAAATTTCAACTCCGGTTGACGTCACGTGTATCGTTGAGCTTTTTAGCAAATGTGAGTATATCAACAGGAACAATTACAGATTTACCTTAAGTCGAATCGGCGATAAGTTATTGGAGATGTATCTTGTGAAGGTTTAGATATATAACACGAGAATGAGAGAGGTCGCGAGTTCCCTGATTCCTGTAGACAGGCCCCTACTCAGCGACGACTCTTGATACAAGGGCTTACTGAGGAAAATAAGATATGTTTTTACATTTAACTTGTGATAATTTTGCTTTGTCGTTGTTTTGCAGTTCATCTAACAGCTATAAGACAAAAATAGATAAAGCTGACCAATGACTTTGGTGAGTATATTCAGCTAACTTATTGTGACTCGTTTGGTATTTTAATTGTACCAGCTTCATATTGTGATCTTTTATTTGTTTATAATTGTTTATCATTATTTTAAAATTCAAAATTCACATATAACATTTGGTATATCAGAAGGGGTATAAACACCACATTTTATTTATTTTTAAATATTGGTTAAAAATAATATCCTCTGGTTCGAAGGCATGTTGCGCACGGGTGTGGGACGAAGCACTTTGAACACTAATATTGTTTAAAGGGACGTCGAAAACGCGATGAGATTTTAGGTAGTTTAAGGTCACATGTTTAAAATTTTGTATATTATTTAATCCCAAATTCGATTACTTTCTTTCTTTTCTGTCAGAGAAGACAATAGCTTTTATGTTTACTGAAATTAGCAACAGCAAATAAAACCTTTTGTGACATAGTACAGAGGGGTTAATTAAATGCAAAGAATTATCAGAGTCAAATTATAAAAAAGAAAGATTGCAATCATACTTCTTATTGCAGAATAATCCCATTTCCAACTTCCTGTACAGGACAGGGTAATTAAACTTATAACAACTTCAGCAACCTCAATTACATCTAAATTAAGGAAAATTAGGTTTGAATTATGAAAAGGGGGAAGGATAATGAGTTTATTTGAATTCAAACCCATCAAAAAAGGACACATCCTTGGTTACCCGGGGCTGCATATTCCCATACTATACAATGTATCACCCTTAATCGTAAGGGAAATCTGTACTGAAATTATCTGCCCTTGTTTGTGAGTCAGCCACTGAAATTGCTATGTCAAACAGACTTCTAAAATCGAGCAACAACATGCTTTAATGTTGCGTTAAGGACGCTGGATTGCAAAAAATTGACCACATCTGTCCTGAAACCGCACTTTGTATTCTCTAGAATTTCAAACCTTCAAACTCTAAAGCCTTAGTCGATGCATACGTTTTGCAGAATCCAGAAACAACATTCGCAGGGTGAGTGAAATAAGTTAACACAACGTTTTTTCTTTTCTTTCTGTTCCGCTCAACTCAAATTATTTTTTTTATTCTATGATTTTATTCCGATTCAACGGATACAATAATACATAAAAATGCAGTTGCTACCCTGTTAATACAACTGTATAAAGTAGAATAATATGGCTTTTAACAGGAGTTGTAAAGAGTTTAGCTGAATAGGCAATGACATATAAACTCAAAGATTTGATTTATATACGCTACTTAGGCAGATGAACAATTTTATTAATCAGACTCATACCAAAACTAAGCTGTCTTTTCTGATTATCAACTTTGTGACTATCCCGTTGTTTAAAGATATTATATTTTGCTACCTGAAAGATTATAAATTCAGAAAAAAAATCTTAAACTTAAGAAAGTAAAAGTGATTTCCTCTCCGTTGATTACAAACGTGCATCTTCCCGGTGTTACACTTAAAAATCTCCGTGTTGATAAAGTATGAACGAACATCAATTAGTCTGAATAAAGGAGGAATGGTTTTATCCATGTTTATACCGCGGTCATAGATACATGTATATGATAATTAAACTTAATAATGTGACATCTTCAGATTTAACAAATCATATCATAAGCTTGCTTTCACACATAGGTAGACCCTTCATCAAACACATTGTATCACCTCGCAAGGCATTTGAATTAAAAGAAACCTGTGTCAGTCCGTCGTCAAGGAACTTGAACCTGGAACCCCATGTAACGAACTCGCGAGAAAGTAAAGTTGTCTCCCTTTATACATTAGATGTTCGACATGGCGGACTCATCTTAGAAGAGAGGTCAACACCATCATGATTGACTATCAATCTATTTGATTACAAAGAGACAATGATAAATGATGAAGTTATATATTCTTTCAGTGAAACGAGTTTGAAAAGCCTTCCTACGTTTTTTTCTTCCTTGTTCTATCATACTTATTTTTAATCTTTATAAAGGTGCTAAATTATAAAATATGAAGGGTACATTACATTATGCAAAACGAAAAAAATGGCGGGCCAGAAACCGGTAGTAAACTCTCACTCAAATCAACAGAGAGAGTAATGAAAAGTCATGGTTATACTTTGAGAAGACGCATTTAATTGCAAGGTTTATTTCTCCGTATTCACAGAAAAGAAGTGTTCAGTTTACTGAAAACCATTCTCAAGGCACTGTTATCCAAACTCTTAGATCTCATCTCTTTGAATAAGAGTTTTCTATGAGGAAGATTTGTTTTTCTAAGTATGTTAGAATCATTAACTGGATTAGACACGCAGTAGTAAATCTAACCGTCTTTCGTCATCTGCTATGATAAACTCAATCTCATGAAAATAAAATCTAATATTGCTGCACTACGTTACGCAGATTATAGATCTCACTAGGCTCCTTTAATGAAGCCGTCAGGTTAACCTTTGCCTCAATTTGACCTCTATTTCTAATTGGCTTGCCGCAGATTCCTTCACGCAATCACAATGCGCGTAACTTCATGGCTTTTAAAGAGGTTGCAAGAAATTGAAACTCTTTTAAATATTAGAATTAACAGAGGACAAGTTGTAGTATTTTGCATATGTCCTTAAATTGCACGCCATCCCGGCAGAGTTAGTAATAATATGTCATTCTTTAATGAAACAAGGGTCAATCTCATTAGCATATGTACGTCGCATATGACTAATAAATAATTATCAAGAAACCTCTTATTGGTATTTGTACATGTTTTGGCTGCTTTCGTTTCTCAACATGTTTATCGTTAATTTGTTTCACGAAATTAAAAATTATTCAACGATTATTACAAACTAAAAGACGAAACGTTTTTTCAACGTATCTATTTTCAGAAAAGGCATTTTGGATTTGTCCCGTCTGCTATGCATTACGTTGAGGAATGAGTTTGTTTTGTGAAAGATATCACCACGGTGTTCAATTTGACTTTTCGTCCAACAAACCGAGCTAGGGTAAATTGAAAGTATATAAAATACATTTATTCGGATATTTAGGCAGTTCGGCATTCGGAAAACAATCGGAAATGTTCCATTTTCGAGTGCTGAAAAGCGTACAAGCAATTACAAGAATTAGTCTGCACCATAGGATACGGGCGAACTCCCTAGTTGGCTGGTTTGAATTATGTCAGAGTCGAGGCAAATCTGACAGCTCGCGTAACGGAGTCTGGTGATATCTACACGCATAATGTAGGGAGCAATTAGATTTCATTTTAATGAGATTGTGATAAACTGCACGTACCATTACCAGTAATTGTTGCGAACAACATGATTTCAAAATCAAAATTTCAATTTCTAACTTTGATAATGTCCACGTTCAATAATTCAACGCTTAATCCTTTCATGTCCATTCCAATTCCATGCATGTACATCAAAGTTCAAATTTCAAATAAATTTTCAATTTTTCCCCAATTTTTTTTCCAGATTTATTCAGAAATCTTCAAGAAATTCCAATACAAAATCCAAGCAAATCCATTCTAACAACCAAGCAAATCCATTCCAACATCCAAGCAAATCCATTTGACAAATAGGTCAAGACTTCAAAACCAAATTCAAAATTACAACTTATAATATTAATAATCATCTAATCAACTTGCAAATTCTTAGTTCCATTTCAACTAGTACTAATATGCCTAGAAAATTTAATATGTAGGCCTAAATCAATAATTTTGACAAACTCGCTACAAAATTTACAAAAATAAGTAATAGTTCTAGTTCTACACGAAGTTACCCTAACCGACATGAAAAACAAATAGAAGCTACTTTTACAAATTTAACAACATGAAATGTGATGAATTAAAATAATTATGCTTACCCCTACTTTAGACATTTCCTTGCACACAGCAAACACATGGCCTCAAAAGACAGTTACTTCCCTTTGCAGAATTATTTAAAATGGCAAGGGCACTTATGCGAAATAGTATTTTTTACCGTAACAGTAACAATTCAGTTGGAAGATTAAAATTAAAATAAAGATTTATGTGTTACTTCTACTGGATACACCATACTTAAAATGCGTTAAAATAAATTTCAAGATGATATCCCTTCAAACACATTTGCCTGCTCTCGAGGGTCGGTCTAGGCAGACGGATGTAATTAATTGAATTTTTTTGTTTTTACTTTTCGAACTATCTCCACAGAGTTAACCCCCAAGGAAGGGTTTCGACCTAATTTTGTTTGCCCCTGAATCTTGTGGAGGTAGATAAATAAGCTAAAGCAATCAATCGAACTTCCTCCCCTTTCAGGATGTGACCGTAATCGATGAAAGTTAATCAAAAGGCACATCTCGCAGTTTCATCAATGACAGGTCTATCTAATTCCAGCAGCAAGATGCCCTAATTGTATTTCATAAACCGTGGTCATATTATTCCTTAGTAAAATTAGGATGTTAAACTTAGTGAATATGTTTAATATCCTATCAGATGTGTTTTTAATTGCACGTATCTATCCACCATCAATACCAAAAGTTAAACATATAATATAATGTATACAAAGGCACATGTGATGCATTTGAGTGAGAGGTTATTAAAAGTTGAATAACATTATCCTTATATATTGTATTTGGTATGGTTACTTAACAAAACTAATTAAATTGTTTAAGGCATTTCCCGGTAGATGATAAATTCCGCAATTGGTTTGAGACCTTTACACAAACTAGCAAACGTAAAGACGTCTTATATTTTCAAAATATAGAACATCTCAACCTGAATATTGTTGTGTATGTCTCCTATATCTGCGTTTCAAAAACGTTTTCATTAACTGTCCATATTCGTCTAAAAGTTTCATTAACATGTTTTCAAAAGGATTGATTGTCGTTTACAAAGCAATCAAAATCGTTTTATATTGTTAATACTGTGATTGAACACTAGAAGGATAATGGTTTCTGCATTGTCAGAAGGGTGACGTGATTCTCCGCAGCATATTATCTTTTTATTATTGAAGAGAAAGTAGAAAATGTACAGAAACCGAAACATCAATGAGCAAGACAAAGTATCTTGAAATGTTATCATGCTGAAAACTTAATATGCAGGTTTCAATGATGAAAACGTCAAAGCCATGCTGTTATGATGTATATAATGTAAATGTCACCATAATGTCACCATAATCGTCTTCCCAATAAGAATCCTACAAATGATTCTTAAGATTCTGCGCTGACAAGCTTAATATGCAGGTTTCAATGCTGAAAATTTCAAAACCTCGCTGTGACCTTGAGGATATTGTGAAGATCACCATAATCGACTGGGTCCGAACTTCATACAATAAAAAGCTATTTGTAAGTTATAAATGGAATCCTGCGAATGGTTCTTGAGATATCGTGTTGGTAAGGGCAAAATGTCACTCGTAGTGACTTTGAAATGAAGAACAAGGTCACCAACTTCTAATGGTACCTTTTTAGTCTTGCGATTTACCAACATGCAAAATGTAAAAAAAAATCATGTACACGGCTTTCAAGTTATACAATTTCCCCCAGAATTTTCAAAATCGGGGTATAATTACCTGCATGCCTAAAGAAAACGGGATAGACAGTTTCTAAAGGTTAGAAACGAATCGATAATAGCAAATCGTTTGCTACATGTTATTAGTTTTACAGTTTCATTGGGAAAATACAAGAATATTTTATGATATTATAAATGTTTGTGAAGTACATAATACACAGGAGTTCTTATCATTATAGACTTTGGAAAACGTTTGACACTCTAATGTGGAATTACGAAAATAGAACACTAGAAACATTTAAATTCGGACTTACTCTTAGACGCTAGATTAGTTTCTTTCAACATAATAGCATGAGTGTTTCAAATAATTTTGAATTTGAAAAATACTGTATACAAGACGGCCATATATCCGCCGATGTATTTATTGTTTGTATAGAATAATTATCCATATTAATAAAGAATAAAAATCATATGAAAATTAAATAATCGACGTTCATGGTGTTGAATATTTAACTATCCAGTATGCTGATGACGCTAAATCACTTAAGAAGGATCACAAGAGGGCTTTTCTGAAGTTTTGCTATTAAATCCGGCTCAAAGTTTAATTTCGATAAGACCAAGGTTATTTGGATATGTTCAAAAAACAATTTAAATGACAATTGTATCCTCACTTGCCTCTATAGTGTTCGACAGAATGAATCCATACCCATATAAATAGAATCATGAAAAATAGGAAATATATAATAATAATATTTTCTAACTTTCTATAATAATCTGTAATCGTTTGAGATAAAAAATAGTTTTTAATAAAGAAATCTCCAAATTCATGATATTGAATATTTTAAACATATCTTAAATGGTCTCGATTTGGAATAAGATGTATCCGCGATCTAATGACCTACTCTTGATAATTAAAATAATTTGGTGTCTTAGCAGTTGACTTTGAATTTAATGACAATTCAATTATTTCAAAATGTTAAGCTATTTACCCAATTCATGGATTATCCTTACAACAGGCACCGTGGTGAACAAAACAAATCACCCTATCAATTCCAAGATTCCTAGGGACATAATTTCTATATAAATGTTTTCATATTGATGATGGTATTTGTTTACCTCAAGATCTTACTGGGAAATAGTATTCAAATTTGGATGCACAAATGTAAGACAACTACCTTTCCAAATGTTCTGAGACAATAAGGAATTGTGTGACAGATGGTAAAAAAGAAAAAGTCCAATTTAAATTCATCCATCACATCATACCTACGAGATCATTTCTTTTGATTCCCCGAAGGTTACCTCTGTGTATTTAATCAATCTGAAATTAAACATTTGAACATTTATTTTTAGTAGAAAAGGTCAAACTCTGATAAACGAAGTCATGACATTTAGCTAGTATGAAGTAGAAGTAGAAAATTGGAACTTAATATAATAATGTCCTTCTCTAGCATGCAAAATAACCTTTGCAAAATAACAAAATGCTATATAAAAACTGCCAATAAAGCAACACCTCCACCACATGCAAAGTTATTATCCAAATAAAATTATCACAGATTATCACAATATTGTTAAATTAATTTATATAGACAATAGTAATTTTAACAATAAATGGGCCCCAATGAATTGTAGAGCTATTCAAACCAAATTATGTTTGTTACTATTAACGTATTCCTTCGATGCTTCAATTTCATCTTATCCCTCTTTTTATTTCTGCTTCCTTTCTTCTCTCCATCAAGTTGTGCTTCTGTACTGATTTCTGTTTTGAAAATGAAACCGATAAAAAAACAACCACTACTTAAAAAACTGGTTTCACTTTAAAATTAATTCACATCCTGCGACATCAGCGTATATGAATCCGCTCTTGCTCCTTCCTAATACCCTGTTCGTTAAGACAGCACTCACTCATTTATTTGGAGTGCGACCTGTGTTAACATCAAGATCAGTGGTATTTGGAACTCCGTGGCAATATCTTTATTATAGGCCATATCAGAAAAGTTCAGCTAGTGGTATCCTGACGGTTTTAAAAAGAATGAATGATTATATCATTTCATATGTGCTGAGAAAATGACATTTCTTTCCCCTGAATAACAGTCAGTTGAAATCAATTTTTTCCCTCCTTTTTTTGATCACTTTTTATAAAGTATCCCCAATTAGTTTGTAAGACGTTTTTACATTCTTATATGACCTTGGGTTTCCTTGGGTTATCTGTAATTGCCTGACAAAGACGAGTGTGTACTATTGCACTTAGTGTGACCCTCAGTACAACCGTGTTAAACGTTGTTACTAGTATTCAATAGGTTAATTATTATCATTATCAACAGCTTTTCCACTCATTGTCAAAAACAAAGGTTCATTGTAAGGTTTTCATCAGAAAAATCGCATCTTCTCCTATGTTGTCCCATAACCTCTGGGGGATGTTATTATAGCTTTCAACCTGATCTTCCACCTGTTCGCAGATGATACCCAGCTCTATCTCTCCTTCAGACCCCGTGATGGATCCTCTGTCCTGAACACCTTCACAGCACTTGAGAGATGTATTGACGCCATCCAGTCTTGGATGAGTGAGCATTATCTGAAGCTGAATGGAGATAAAACAGAGCTTCTTGTTATCACACCCAGTCACATATCGAGATCACTTTCACTTCCCAACTTTCACATCGATGGTCATGTTATTGTTCCAAGCAGCCAAGTCAGAAACCTCGGAGTGTTGTTTGATACAACATTATCATACGAGTCCCACATCAAGGCAGTCTGCAGAAAATCATACTTTCACATACGGAATATCAGCATGATCAGGAAATACATCACTGAAGAAGTAGCAATGACATTAATCCATCCATATGTGTTATCGCGCATGGACTACTGTAATGGTCTTCTTTATGGTCTACCATCCCACTTCATCAAGTCCCTGCAGAGAGTCCAGAACTGTGCCGCTCGCTTAGTGTCTGGAACCAAGCGACATGACCACATATCACCTGTACTGCAGAAATTACATTGGCTTCCCATTAAATATCGAATACAGTTCGAACTCTTGCTCCTTGTTTTTAAATGTCTAAATGAACAAGCTCCTGAATATCTACTCTCATTCAGATCTACAATGTATGACCCCGCACGATGCCTTAGATCTTCCGACAGTAATCTCCTTAAAGTACCATCATCCAGAACTAAAAAATTTGGTGATCGCGCAATTCAAGTCGCCGGCCCTTCTCTATGGAATCACCTTTCTCAAAACCTTAGAGACATAGATGAACTTCCGAAATTTAAATCCGGACTTAAAACACACTATTTCAACATTGCATTTGATTGACTACCTGACTCTCTCATGTGTTCATTACAGCGCTTCGGGGCAGTTTTATGGTTTTAGCGCTATATAAGTAGTTTTATGTATGTATGTATTTCAAGCAACAATAACAACAGCGATAACACCAATAATACTTTAGTGAAATTCAACTTAAAGAGAAATGGTTTGTCCACTGTGTAAATAGACCTCTAAATAGTCGAATTGAAGTACGTGTGACAAGTCTATCAATGATTTACAAAACAGAAGACAGTTTTTATCAGGATAAAATGCATCAGGGATCTCACCCTTTGTGTCTCCTATTAAATGACATGATTAAACAGCCATCGCCAAAAGCACACACTCGGTCCGGTGGCGTCGTTAGTTAATGCGGCATTGGTCTTTTAGGGTGACAATATGGACTCAAAGCGTCTGGATCTTAGAAATGTTGAAAAGTTCAGTAAATTATTTGCTTTGATGTATTTCTAAATATGAGTCTAATGATGGGGAAATGTGCATGCGAAGGAGAGTCAGTTGAAGTCAATAAAATGCTGGATTGTTTCAATGTGAAATAATTTGATATACTGCCTGATCGGTTTCAAAATCCACATACCACAATTTTGTGATCGCCTTTTTACTAATAACTTGTTTTTGATGTGACTTACCAATTATGATCAAACCTTATCTTTATTTATGACGTACGTTAAATGATGGTATGATTTGTCTGACCCTGAATTTTGACCACGCAGAACATTTATATCTAATGAACATTCGATTTCTCAAATCATGAAGGAGGTAGTAACATGAGGATGGATAAGGTTCTGAAATTTTAAGTGACATATTTGAGGAAACAGAGTGTGGGGCTGTGCACATTTTAAATGACATATTTGAGGATTCAGAGTGTGGGGCTGTGCACATTTTAAGCGACATATTTGAGGAATCAGAGTGTGGGGCTATGCACATTTTAAGTGACATATTTGAGGATTCAGAGTGTGGGGCTGTGCACATTTTAAGTGACATATTTGAGGAATCAGAGTGTGGGGCTGTGTACATTTTAAGTGACATATTTGAGGATTCAGAGTGTGGGGCTGTGCACATTTTAAGTGATATATTTGAGGATTCAGAGTATGGGGCTGTGCACATTTTAAATGAATGAATCTTCGAACAATTTGCTAATCGTACTACTTTTTGGTTCTTGAACAGTGATACAATCCAGATATGGGCATCTCATTTGAACTCTGATATTCAAACTACGAATAGTGCTTTATTCATAGTGTCCAAATGCTTAATTGTCATACTGCGAATGGAAATACATTTATGGACGAAGTCCGGATAATGGCCAGGTTACTGTCAAAATATCAATTCAATTAAAAAATGCCTTGAACAAAATCGACCATCGAACTGCTTGAATTATCAAATGCACTCGTCATTGAATGGAACAATGTCCGTTGCCTATGTCAACACACTCATTGAGAGTAGGGAGAGGCTAATTGCTGCCCTTGAAAACGGTAGAGGGAGGTGCACCCGCTATTAACTGTTCAATATGAGTATGTTAACTTGTCGTTTATGCAAACTTTCTTATAAGAAATTGTCACATTTAGGTAATACATGATTCATTCATATGTAATATATCTATAATTCAAGATTAGGTAAACTGACATACTCCTCTGATAGAATAAAACATATTTCGTTGTTGTTGGTTTTCATTTTAAGAAATCTTTCAGTCTTAAAATTCACCAGCAAATAGTGGGCGAAAAAATATATTTCACTTTCCAAATTATTGTTTGTGTGACAATTGTTATTAGCAATAGTATACCATGATCTGCTGAATGCAATGTAATTGGCTTTTCAGATACCTCTTCAAGTGTTTATATACCAAACTTTTATATTCAGTGAAAACTTAAAACGTGTCAAAGGTTAAAGAAATTAGTGTCTTTTCGGATCAAAAGTGAAATATAAATCTCAAATGAGTAAATCTTGAAAATGCTGATATTTTAATAACTAATAAAACCAGACAAACTTTGGTTCATTAAACTTGAATTCAAAATATGTCTTTCTTTTCAGGTCTAAAACCTTAAAAGGACCTGTTTCTACAACATTAATTGAGTTTTACATAAAAGGTTTCAAAATCCATCAAAGCATATTCAATCGCTCACATCGTATCAACGTCATCTACAATCAGAAAATATTGTATCAAAATCTGCCTCTAACCGCTTATGGCAAGTGTATTACGAAGACCTCTTAAAGACATCTTTGAAAGTAATAAAAGTTCATATTTATAACGTTCTAATGTTGGGTGATTCCCTTCGATTAGTAACTCGCTGGGGAGTATATAATATTAGCTTATTACTGGGCTTAGTTAACATTAACAAAGGTTTGACTTTTAAAGCAGGTAAACCAAGTGTACTGCTGAATGTACAGAGGAAATTGTCGATTAAAGACAGTTGACTTTTTTTAAATATGGGACTAGAAATGCCCCTTCAAAACCAAATGTAGTCATGTGCGGGTTTCCAATCAATCAGGAAGCGTACATACATAGCTTGCCAAAATGAAATAACGAAAACTAGTGGGGGTTTTTATCCCACCGGTGTGTATTACTGTCGCCTTGTCCGTCTGTAATCTTTTACTTTCCAGAGCAGAACTCCGAACCGTTCATCAGATCTTATTAAAGCTTTGAATTAGTATGACCCACCTCGTGAGTGGTGCGTTTTGATATTTTCTAAATTCGGAAACTTTTATTCGTATTTCGCTTTTATTGAAACGATTTGAATTACTTTTATACAGGGATATGCTCAATTCAAGAGAAGAGATACCTTTCTGAAAAAGTGCATTCAAATCTCACCTACTGTTCAGGTTGTGCCTTTTGATATTTTAAGATATTATTTATATTTCTGTTTCCATGGAAACGGGTATAATTTGGATTTTGTACATGGATAGGTTCATTTCTGGAAAATAACTAAAACACAGCTTATCACATCTTTCATTAAAGTTGGGACCGGATATCTAATCTTCTGATGACTCTTGTCTGTGATTGACATACGAACAGTCTCACTGAGTGCTATTTTGAGAAACGAGGCAATGTTCTAAGATCCATTCACTACATCAATAGAAATGAAAAGAGGAAACATGGAAAATAAATACTTAACCTCGCTTGTTGATGCAGTATTTACAAGAAACAAATGACCTAATGGTAGTTTTTCTAAGAAATAGATTCCACGAAATTTAATGACACATTTAATTTCATATTCGATTACACTCAAAGTTTGATATACGTTTTAAAATGTGTTATCTTATAACTATTTCAGTTCACACATGTACAAAACATACCTATTCAAAAGGCTTCTTTTCCCTTTCAACAACGTAACGTTTTATATTTCCCAGGGCAGACAGGTTTTTTTTCATTATGTCAATTGTGTGTATATCCAAAACCGAGACAACAGTTGTGGTTATAGTTTTAGTACACTTAGATATAACTGAACTAAAAACGCTCAGGACATAATATAGTACAGAAAGGTTAAGGTGCTGTTCAAATGAACTCGAGTGTAAATAAAAAGAAGAAAGGTTAAAAAGCCTTCTTGTCATTTCAGTATAATTACATTTCAAGCTTCTTGCGAAGCGCAGGTCGAGTGAAGAAATGAAACCCGCTACGAGTCTAATGACATGTAAAATACAGTTACATTTCTACTGTGAAACAGAATCGCGCTTTTGTGATGTTTTATGATTTTAAGCTTTCTAAATTTTTATTTAATCTCTTCACATTACTGTCTGTCGCGAATAATTTTGTGCAAGCAAATAAATACCGACGACAATCACTTCGAAAAGTGAAATTTAGAGGTACCTTAAATTAAATACTAGGATTGGTTAGTCATTTCTAACCGACGACCCCATGTCGTATTTCCTTCATGATCAGTCATTGACGAAAACATTTTAAGAATTCACAGGCCTAGGAAAATTTACATTATTAGTTTAACTTTCTCATAATCATTTTATTAGTGCTTAACTGCGGTTCAAATTAATAGAGGTGTATTCGTATTTATCTAAAAATATTAATTAAAATAATTATGGAAATACTTTGATTAAAACATTTTTTTCTAAAAATATTTTAATCGTGTTTATGCCTGAATACTTTCTAAGTTGATGACACTTTTGAATTAATATTGTTTTTTTGTAACCATAAATCACAAAGTCTGCAAGTAAATATTGAGGTTGCCTCTTAAATCAATATATAGTGATACTCGTTTTTAATTGATGAGATTAAACTTGGCTTTAAAACGAAAGCCTGTAGTAAAGCCTGTGGACAGATAAAGCAGTTATGTTTATATGCCCGTTCTGCATGTATAGAGAAGGAGTTGTTAGACCTTACAGCTCCATATATTAGTAGTTATTTTCAGGGAGTTTATGTATACAAAAACAGATTCATATATTTTAATTGTAATTTTTTTAACAAGTTCAACAACCATAGCGATTCCAATACTTTATCTTGCATTTGAATATAACGTTTTCAAAGTACCAAGAAGTAATATCACATTGTTATGCTATACCTGATTGCAGCTTTCTGGAAAATTGTTATACATGAATCACACGTGATATTACAGACGTATAGTCACAATATATCCTTTAATAGTGATTTAATTCCAGCAATAAATTATAACTAACAGGATACAATAATAATTAAATTAATGAATGGCATCAATACTGATTTCCTTGCAAGTAATTTACAATTCAAACTACCTCCTAAATTGTTCAGCAACGATGTATAGATATATATTTCTAAGAATAGAGCCATGACATGTCAGTATCAAGTTCTCTTAAATTTAACTCATTTATCAAATTTGATTACTTCCTGAGAATTGCACATCAATCCATAATGCATCTTTACGGAGGCGCCTGGTAAAACTACGTGGTAAAATCCTCGTTGTCAGTGTGAATTATTATGGTTATCATAACAGTTTTGATACTTTTTGCTCCTGTAAATCGCAGATGGAAAATTAATGCCATGTCATGCTTTTTCTGTGCATAATTTATGGAGATCGAATTTCACCACCAACATGTGTGAGTGAATCAGTGAATTTGTATTTAAAGCGTTTTACGTGGTACAAGTCGTTAATAGTCGTAAAAAATTATCTACTTGTTTTTTATGGAAAAGAATGATTTATTCGATTTTCTTGGAGAAGAAGTTTTAGGTAATAACGTGTTAAACTTAATAAATAATCTTGTCATTGGCGCAGACATATTCTTTATATACCACGCATTAGACACTTCAGCTGTTAGCCTTGTGCCCTTTTATGGACTGAGCTGAACTGAAGTTGTAAATAATCCTTCTGTTCTTTTCTAAAATGTCTTACTGTTGCGTTAAAGTAACACAAAAAAATCGATCATAAGTATGAACTACGTAGAAATCCAGTTGTCACATACAAGTCGTTTTAGCACAATTGTTTGCTGGATTACAATCACTTCAAATTGAAAAAGACACTTTTCAGACAGAAATTGTAAACTTGTTATCAGATTGTTGTTAAACTAAGAGTTATCTGTGGATACGAATTGCAAATAACACGTGTTAACAAATTTTATATATTAACTTGGTTCTTGTAATCAAAAGCACATTTAATATTGCGATACCATTCACCAAACCATATTTTACCAAACATGATAAGAAGCTAGCTAGATATCGAACTTTCAGCCCTCTTTTCGAACCTTACTTAAACCAAATTGATCTCAAATCTATGACCAATTCAAGAATCTTAACGTTCAATCTATCTATCAAATCCTTCTCTTTTTTATAGGAAACACCATAAAATTGACCGATTTTGATTTGCTTTTTCAGGCAGTTTATATGACGTTAACAGCTAATTTTTGTTTGGAAGTCACGATTTCCGTTTTAAATGACACGTAGTACGTGACAACATTGATTATCAAGTTCCATGTTAAGGTTACCGTGATTTTGAAACCAATATACCAATCTATTGTAAAAGCTGTTATAAAGTAAAACGTAGGTAGAGCGATATTTTCGTCTTTTCACAACTAGATAATCTTAAATCACTTCTTGTTTGCTTGACAAGTTGTTATGTTCTGGTCTGAAAATCGGGCGCTTCACGAAGTCTTTTCTTTAAACTTCAAAATAGTTTTTACATAGTATAAACCAAGTGAGTTCCTTTGTCAAAAAACATCATATATTTATATATTTAAACCGTTCGGCTTGATAAATATCGATAGCTTTCTGCCATTTGTATTTATTTGCAAGGTGGAGCTGCTTGTCTGCTTTGACGCACCTACTTATAGTTACGTAGGCTCATTATTCAAAGACATTGAATCAACTTGATCTCATATCCATAAATAACTGTATATTGCTAGTGCTTTGAAGTTAATTGATTTTGAAATAAATGTTCGATATTAATTAAGTTAATATGACATTTCTGATAACATATTAATGGCGTGTCTGGCCTTATCGAACTAACTCGCACAACAATCCCCTTTAATCATGCCACTGGCCCATGTTCGAATCCTGGTGGAGGCAGCAGACATTAGTGTATCCCTGGGATACGGGGCTTTACAGAGTTACAGTTGTTTTGGTTATCCTTTCAGCTCTTTGTATTTATATTATCCAGATGAAGACGGTATATCATTAATGTTAGATAGTGACATAGATAAAAGATTGTGTACAGAATTCACAACCATTACCAAAATGGATCTTTCCATTAAAATCGGGAAGACTCTCATGAGTTTAGCGGAATCTCCTGCCTCGACAGTGAACTCTAACTGTCACGAAAGGAAGTGAGTGTACAAAGAGACTCTTTGCAAAAACGTTTCACATATTCACTACTCTGACCACCAAGGACAATGCAATGCAAAAGTCACTAGCGTAAATCAAGGAGAAAATCGGCCTACTGAGCGGGGAAATAGCGGATAGAGCGTTATCGACTGTGGGCAGGTATCAGCAGCAGTAGAAGACAGACAAGCGGCAGGCACACGCCTCTCTTCCTCCAGTCGCCTTCTCTCCCTTTGAGAGGCATTACATCGCTCATGGGCTCATCATCTCCCCAGCTTTCCAAAGTTTTATCAAAGGATACAATTAGATTATGAACGATACGGAAAATCAAGACCAGTTTGCATGGCGGTTTTCGGATTATATGGAAACAGTTTTAATCATCATGTACTCAGTTATAACCGTTACAGCTATTGGAGGGAATGGGATAGTTTGTTACTTGGTGTTTGCCTACAAACGGATGCAGACCGTTCCTAACTACTTCATCGTAAACCTTGCTATCAGCGATCTATTGCTTGCCGTTTTCTGCATACCGTTCACTGCAGCTGTTAACTTGAAAAACTACTGGCCTTTCCCTGACGCCATGTGCCCTGTCGTGCAATATATCCAAGTTATGCTCGTTGTGTTAAGTTCATATACTCTCGTCGCCATGAGCATGGATCGATACATTGTGATAGTCCATCCATTCCTTAAACGCATTACTCCGCGAAAAACAATATTTGTGATATCTGCCATATGGACAGTGTCTCTCGCCATACCCATGCCTATCTTTCTCAAGTCCAAAGTAATCTACTTCTCCAACACCAGTGGCCAATGCCTTGAGGTTTGGGAGGACAATTCCAAAAAGTATTCATACAGTGTTGCATTAATGATACTACAATATTTCGGTCCACTCGTGATATTAATGTTTTCCTACACAAAAATCGGATACAATATTTGGGTTAAAAACTTTAAAAGTGACGCCGGAAATAACCGACGTTTACAACTTGCAACAGCTAAGAAGAAGGTAAGCACTACTGATTACAATTACATTCCATACAAGATTAATGTACCGTCTTATGGTCTTAATCCATCTTGCTGTTTAATGTTGTTTTGGTAGTATATTTAATCAAGACATTCAACAATTTCGATTTGGCAAAAGTAGTTTTGTTTAAGTGAAGTGTAAAATGTAAATGTGAACATTTACATTTCTCTTCACATTTACATGCAACACCATGAAGCCATTTCCCAATCGTCGCGTCGTTAAAGCAAGGAACTTGAGTATTATATGTCAATTGATCTGTAAGTAGCCAATGTTTTCGTAACTAGCCAATCGCACCTAGATTATCCGTTGATTATCATGACCAACTTTTGTGACAAGGTTTTAGTTTAGCAAATAAGACTTAATTTATATTTACTTAGCAAAGTAAACGCTGGCATTCGCTGAAATCTGCTTTGACGTTCATTTTACGACATTTGCCGCATGTAGTTATCGTCGCTAATAACAGCAGTAAAATGTTAATTGTCAGCCAATAACATCCATATCGTAAATGGGTTTGGGAAGTTAAACTGTCATGTGTCATCAACTGACAGTTGTTCTTCAAATCTTTATCCTTGGTTTATTCAACAAATGCTCACTCAATGTTTGACACTAATTGATCAAAACTGCAATGACGTCAAATGTTTTAGTTTAATCAATGTGTGAGGCATAAAGGTACAGAGTAGATTTTGTTTATGTGAAACTTATGGGTACGATGTAGATATTGCTTGTGTGAGGCCTATAGCTACAAAGTAGATATTGCTTGTGTGAGGCCTATATCTACACTGTAGATAGTGCTTGTGTGAGGCCTATATCTACACTATAGATATATCGCTTGTGTGAGGCCTAACGCTACAGTGTAGATATTGCTTGTGTGAGGCCTAAAGCTACAAAGTAGATATTGCTTGTGTGAGGCCTATATCTACACTGTAGATAGTTCTTGTGTGAGGCCTATATCTACACTATATATATATCGCTTGTGTGAGGCCTATAGGTACAGTGTAGATATTGCTTGTGTGAGGCCTATATCTACAAAGTAGATATTGCTTTGTGAGGCCTATATATACACTGTAGATAGTGTTTGTGTGAGGCCTATATCTACACTATAGATATATCGCTTGTGTGAGGCCTAACGCTACAGTGTAGATATTTCTTGTGTGAGGCCTATATCTACAAAGTAGATATTGCTTTGTGAGGCCTATATATACACTGTAGATAGTGTTTGTGTGAGGCCTATATCTACACTATAGATATATCGCTTGTGTGAGGCCTAACGCTACAGTGTAGATATTTCTTGTGTGAGGCCTATAGCTACAAAGTAGATATTGCTTGTGTGAAGCCTATATCTACACTGTAGATAGTGCTTGTGTGACCTTTAGGTACAGTGTAGATGTTGCTTGTGTGAGGCCCAAAGGTACACTTTAGATATCACTTGTGCAATAAGGTTTGATAGGCAATACCACACTGCATTTCAGCTCAGTACCACCCTTGGTTCGCTTATTACAACCAATCCTCGCAGGTTTCAAAGCAATGCAAAGCCAAATTGGCGTCGCGGGCTTTCTCCCGCAAAACTACTAGCAGCCGTGGTATAACTATCTTACTTTCGTCTATTCAGCTTGGGCTTTTATTTTAATAAGTAGCTAAAGCTGCAAGCTCCATTTACTTCCATAGTTTAACATTTAACATTTAGTATAAAACCTTTGTAATTAATCATTTTTGGGAGAATTCGTTTCGGACCTTACATTACCCTTTGGGTTACTGAATTTGGATATTTGTGTGATTATTTCTGACATTATATTTATTTGTGCTAACTTCAAGGAACTATGTGTCTGGGAACAATAAGGTACAATGTCTGATCTTGCTTGGTAATTGTTACTGTCAAACTGCCATATTATAAAAAAATTTTCTTGTATTAAACCTGGTATTACTTACTGCTGGTCTTTTCTTTGTTAATGAGCTGGTTTAATTCTACCACCTTAATCCACTCGTAACAGTATAGGGTTGGGCAGTCATAAAGCCCAAAAGGCCTAAACGATAAGCATAAGTCACTCATTTGCGATCATCCGAGTTTGACAAAAAACATGTAAACCCTATATAAAGATGTATGAATATATTTTTTCAAAATAACATATTTCACATTATAAAAAGGTAAATATTAAATATAAACATTTTCTAAACGCAGAGTGCACGTGTACCATGTTCAATGTAAACATTCAGCTACGCAACACACCTTCCGAATGAGCTAAAAAAAAAAACCCAGAAACATCTAAGGTGACAGTATAACGGGAAATGAAGATCAGACACAGAAATCTTATTCTATTTCGTCCGCTCATAATCTTGTGGAAGGCCAAGTTATTTCTCTAGCTTATTGAGCCTAAAGGTAATAGAGTTTTTCGGGGGGCGCTGCCATGTAGAAAGATATGTTGAGCGTAAAGTGGAAGAAGATGACTTTGTGAGGTTATTTCCTCGCTACAATGATTTGTGGTGAGATTTAGCACATTTAGTTGGCTACCGCTTGGTCCCATCGGATATGCATTTGTCAGATGTATTTTCTCATTCATTCCTTATCTTATCCGGCTGTCTTAAAGGAAACATCTTTTATAAATGCAATCTTAGTGTAGATAAAGTGGCGATGCTTAAAAAAAATTAAGTGTTTTTTTCACATACAAAAGTACAGAAGTATGGTATTAGTCACGGTCAAATTAGCAGTCTTAAATCGTTTAATTTATTTGAGAAAAAACTAATTAAGTGGTCTTATATTGGATGATGAGTTTTAAATACTTAATAAGTTTTTTTTTAAAATTCTGCTTTGTTAACCCTAATGAGTAACTGAATGAAATTTCAGCAAAAATGGCTCAATAAAACGACAAATAGGCATCTTTCCATTTTCTGGAATATTCAACATCTTTTATTCGGTCCTTGCATTTTAGGATAAAATGCATATACTGTCCAAAGATTTTCTCTGAGCATTAACTTATTAGAATATAAAAGTTTAAATAACTAATTAACTTCATAATGAATCCCTTATTCGGAACGTAATAATTGTTTTTAAAGGTTTTTCTTTAAAAAACTAACAATACGCTCTGACAGCATTAAATGCAAATTTTCATAGTAAATATAAATATGCACCAACCGAATTTAACTTGCTCCTTCGGAAAACATAATGGAATAAATGAAATATTCGCTCTGGCTAAAGAATAACTACAAAAAGACAGGTAGGCAGAGTGCATACTATTCTATGAGTAGAGTTTTCAAAACGAAACATGACATTTTGAAATATCAATCATTCGGTATTGTTTTATTATTGTTTTACCTCTGACACTTTATTTCAAAATAATTGGTAGAAGAAGGGTGACGCTGTATAATTCTAGCAAATGATGTTTCAAAAAGCTCAGCAAATGTTTTAAACTTATTTCAGCGAGTATTTCGTTAAAATATTATTTTCAAATGCTTCTATTTTCCCTTTTTTCGCAGTGAACATGCACTGGTAGGCGGACACTGGTGCTATTCAATCATCCATCATCATAACCATCATCATTAACACATATATCCATGCTAACGTATTCGTAACGCATTTAGAACCCTTATAAATGGATCACATGCAAATAGCATTCTTAGGAATGTGTCTGACATAATCAAAGGCATATGCATCAGGATGATTAGCTGGAAGAGTTATTGTACAGTTGATTCCAAAATTCGTCGTGTAGGAAAGGTTTCCTGACGTCATTTAGTCAAATTATGTTGACCTCAACGAGGACATATGTCACTCATTTGCAGAATGTTATAATCCAATATTTCCAACACGCACTCTATTTCATAAATTATCTTGAGGGTAACAAGCTTGCTATGTACATTAATGCCTGGACAATCTGGATTCAACTCTCACTATCTGGTCGCAGATCCACTAATGGGCTTATGTGGCGATAAATGTTATGATTAAACACGTCACCTAAATCTTCAACCAAGGTGCTTCTGTAAAGTCTCATTTCCCTGATAACTAACCAAAGGTATCAGAAACACATCTCTGTACTATTTATATTAATATAGTCTCCAAGATTCCATTGTTCTAAACGAATTCGAAATGTCATTATTCGTCCATCACATTTCGTAGATATATATTTTTCGCATCATGTAGGTGGCTATTTATTTCATCCTTAAAATATTCTGAAATATCACTGTATGATATTTTCTGATTTTTTGGTACTCATTTTATTACTAACTGACAGGTATCAACATTTTAGCCAAACCTCTGTCTGCTTTGTCTTGACGTCACCTCATTTAGCCTACATCGATGTCTCTTAATCGGAATATTGATAGGACTGCAAATATTTCATCTTTGATTGGCAGTGTAGTAGTTGGAGTGATGAATGAACACCATGTTATTGGATATACAACATTTTTACAACAATATTACAATCGAAACGTCGATGATCGAAACGTCGCCTTTTCAAGATCTGAAACGCATTTGCAAATGCAAATGTATTTGCTTATGCCTTTCTTTTCATCATTGTAACAGCGCCTGTCTACTAATGTGAATGTTAACGTATTGGGCACTAGATTGAATTGCAGGTTAAGAAGAAAGACCATACGTTGACCAAACAGTTTGTCTTGTGGCGCCCAACCCTACTTTGTTAAGCGTTTTGTGATTGTATATAACTATAAATCTGTGTAAAACATATTTTATTGTTTGCAAAATGATTGACTTTTGCCATGAAAACCTAAATTATGGTTTAGCGTACTCATGTGTTCATATGCAACAACTCTGAAATCACTGTAAAAATAATCTCGTCATACCAATAAGTATCCTATTTTATTACTCCCCCGTTGAAGATATTTCCGTTTAATAAATCTACAATAGTATTACATATTGTGTCATAACATCGCGTACTGACATCACATCACATGACGTCACAATCTTTATGTCTGACGTCACAATTTTAGCGGCGCGGCAGCAGCGGTAATCTAGGCGATTTTCATTTTTTTTATATACAATTCTCTGAGTAGGAAAAAATACCAATTTTTATTGTATGGTATCGGTATCTAACTCGCTTTCGCCAAACCATCCACTCGTTTCATAATTTCGTTATTTTAAACAGGACATCATTTAGTATTCCCTATGTTATGTACAGAGTTTCTTATGGATAGCAATATTTTCTGGATAACAACTTCTTTATTAGGAAATCACGCCGTTACGGATGGGTTGATCCCACCTAATAAAAGAGTAAAAATTCACCCCAGAACGTCGCGATTCAAACACTAAAGAAGTTCTCCTAAAAGAAAATATTTCTGTTCATGTTTGCCACTTTGATATACCCTTCAAAAACTTGGTTATTCCTATCTAGGTAATCGTATTGTAGTCTTGTTTTGAATTAAAGTGACCCGTAACAAAGTGCGAGTAGTATTCCAGTGTGAAATGCTGTTATCACGTAAATAGCGTAAAGCCAACATGTTACGCGAGTGGCGCAAGGCCCATGGGTCCCTTTACGCTATGTTGATAGCCAGGTCAATGACCATTTATTTCTAGCTACTGGCTTTATGTACTTTATAAGACATTGGGAACATGGGGACTGTTGACACTTTCAATTGTGCATAACAGTTGAAGATCCGTATAGTTGACACACAGGTTAACGTAATAACATAAACTGATTTCCTTACTTATCTTACAAAACTAGATGTCATTAATGATTGTCCCCTCCCTCTGGGAATCACTAATTAGCATCATAGCACCCGATAGCTCGAGGGATTTTTGTCTACAGACAAATTACGGAAGTATCTATCGGATTCTCGTGACCATAAAAATATAATCAATTTGGTATTGAATGCTCAAAAGTTTCAATGTATAAGAATTTTTATACAATGGCTTACACAATGATTAACTTCATACATGTGACTTTAAATCTTTTGTCACTTTGAATAATTCAAATCACCAAGTTTTCCTAGCGAAATTATTAAAATAGTTACTGATGAGAAATCATGCGACAAAATTCCGAACATAATCATCTCTTTATTACTAAGTTATTTCAGGTTAGCCTCCTATTCGTCTCTCTCTGGTGACGTCACATTCTGTTTATGACGTGCACGAGATGAAACAACTGTCAATAGGCAAACATAATAATCCAATTATAAAAAAACACACCTCTTATGCTAAAGCACATAGGTAACATAAAGTTTTTCAAAAGATTATGGTTAAAGTAGTATTTCCAACATACCTTCTCATAAAAACGACATCGGTGTAAAACTAATGTTCATGTTGTTTGATCCATACGATATACTAGCTAATGGGTCTCCTTATTTTGGTAGATGGCACAATGCACTACGTGAAATCATCGTTTATCCTTGATTATAAGACACGTTCAGTTTGCAAAATTACCAGTTAATGCGGCACAGCGTCAAGGTGCCCTGGGGAAGGCGGTGTCAGCAGTCGAGACGCTTGACGTCGCTAATGAACTGAAATTCTCTTCGACTGCTTATATCCATTTGCTAATTAAGGAAATCTTCTCCTTTAATGAATGGTAAAGTTTCGAACAAGTCTTTAATTTCATATAATATCTTTCAAGGTTCCACTGACTTTTTTAATGAATGGGTATGCCTAATACTAATCACAAATTAAAAATATAATTTCTCCCGTGTCTTAAAACACAAGTCCACCCCAGGTCACATGCTTTTTATTTAGATGGTTTTGAAGTAAAAATTACGACCCATTCTAAACAAATTAACTACCTTTACTTACTACAGTTTTAGGAGGCCTTTTAAACCAAGCAGAATGTGCAAAAGACATATGCTCTTCAATATTGATTGTACTAGTGGTGTTGGTTTTACAAAGGTCGATTCGAGACAATGGTAGGAGTGGATGAGTTAAAGAATGTCTCCTCTGTTGTGCAGTTTGCAACGACCTGAGAGTGTTCATGTAAATTTCCGCTTGTGTTTCATTTTAAAGACTGGTCAGGTCTCCCATTCTCTCATGTTGATGGCAACAGCTTGCTCATCAACATGAGACAGCATCTTTTTATGAAGCTGCAGAAAGCTGATATACAAAAGCAAATAACTGGCTTCCAAGCAAGAATAGAATTCAAAGTTCTGAGTCTAACCTTCAACTGCTCCCATCACACTGCCCAAGAGTACTTACAAGAAATTCTCCAGAAGCATAAGCCAAGCCGAAAACTAAGATCCCACTTTTACTGACTATTCCAAACATCAATCTCAGATCTTTCGGACAGCGGTCCTCCTCTTTGGAATTGTCTCCCGTTTGAAATCAAGAACTCTCCTTCTTTAACTGTTTTCAAGTCAAAACTCAAGATTTACCTCTTTTCCAAATACTTATTCTAGGAACTGTAAATTCGCTTTGAACAACTAAATCATGGACAAATGCGCTCTATAAATACACTTATTATTATAATTAAGGAAATCATGACGATAAAAAAGTGCTTTTTTTGGGGGGAAGTCTTCCGGCATTAAGAAATTCTAATACGTCAGAAAGTAAGAACGTTAGTGTCTAATTATATGAACAGCTTAATTTGCTTCTTTTTACAATTTATATCCTTCCTGTTGGAGACATAATTCGAAACCACTTTCTAGACTTCCATTTGTATGCAGATGACACTCAACTGTATATCAGCTTCAAATCTGCAGATCTCTCTGGTAACATATCAAAATTGGAAAAATGCATTCACGAAATCAGAGTGTGGATGATATCAAACTTTCTCATGTTAAATGAAGAAAAAACAGAATTTCTTCTCATTGGATCTAAGCACCAGCTTAAAAAGCTAGAGTCTTCCCCTTTGTGTCTTCACATTGGGGATGCCGAAGTTTGGCCCACTCACAACGCGCGGAAGCTGGGAATCATGCTTGATTCCACCATGTCCATGGAAGCCCACATTGTGTCTGTCAGCAAAGCTTGCTATTACAGCATTTACAACATCAGCAGAGTACGCCACTATCTTGACATTCAAACCTGCAAGACGCTGATGCACTGTTTAGTAACTTCTAAACTTGACTATTGCAACTCACTGTACGCTAACATGTCTTCAACATCCATCCAAAAACTGCAAAAAATTCAGAACTCTGCTGCCCGTTGTGTCTCTCGTTCTTCCCGCTATGAACACATCTCCCCTGTGCTTCGATCACTCCACTGGCTTCCAATATCTGCAAGAATTACTTTCAAACTCCTCGTTCTAACTTATGACTGTCTCTACAATGATGACTTCCCATCCTATCTCAAAGAACTCATCTCTCCATACACACCTCAGCGAAGCCTCAGATCCTCCAGTAACTCCCTCTTAACTCAACCCAAATCACTTAATCGACTTTTCGAACGTGCCTTCTCTTTTGTCAGCCCACAATTGTGGAATTCACTTCCTCAAAACCTTAGAAATACAACTACTAAAGATACATTTAAATCACAGCTTAAGACCCACCTGTTTTTATCTGTGTACATGTAGATACCTATGTATATATTTCCAGTTACCACTGTATTAGCGCCACTGAGCATCTTGAGGTGGATATTAGGCGCTTTACAAATGCATTATTATTATTATTACTCAATTATTTACAGGAGTAACTAATTAACTATATATTTTATTTTTGACATTGATGTAGAAAGGGTTATAATCTTCGTCCATTTTGAAGAATTAAAACGATATAGTAGTATCTACTGTCTGTTTGATATACCTGAAGCTGGCAATGTGTTTTGTCAAATCTGTTTTCCAACTATGTGATTAACAAGTTATCGTATACTCTGACAGTGTTAAGATGACCAGCAGGTACCACAGCCACAATGTGTTAGAAACCGTCACGGCAATAGACTTCGTGTGAATCATAACGATGCTGACAGTAACGATCACATCCACTGCAGCTCATCAGTGTTATCATATTTATGTTGTTGCATATGGAAGTGGACATATTCATATCATTACATATGCAAAATATGGCAATGGACATGCTAATAGATGTTTATTTCATTGGATTGAGATTGGTCCCATGTTATTCACTGTGTAATTGTTCATAATATGAACTAGATTTAAATTGTCCCTATTGTGATTCATAAAAGAACATATACATACAACAATGATGTACATGTACATCGTTATATTTGGCTTATCTCACCACATGACATTTACCGTTGACGTTTAGCAAATGAACTTCCTCACAAACAAGCGTTTACCCTACAGAGCTCATTTGTAATCCAAAGTCATTACGCATGATGTTAAATCAAATGGATGGGAGACGTAAAGAAGATGTTAATGGGGAGACTATGTATATGAAAATACGTCTGCAGGGAACTTTTTTAGATATAGTTACAGAAGTGGTATTTTCTCCAGTGTGTTTTTGTCGCACAATTATTCATCGACCACGTCGAATAGAAGAAGGTCGTCTCCGAGGAATGCATTTGCTAGTGGAATTTGTGCATATGGAAGTGTCGGATATCTATAAATCGAAGTCACTGATTGATCGCCAGTCACTCTGATAGTCCAAAGTTCGATGGTGACTCCCAGGAAGTTCTCTCCTGAATATGGTTTTAAATGTGTCTGCTACAATTAATTACTTATTTTTAATTGACAGGCAAGTATCCTCTTAGGATCTTCATCTGTTTACATATTCTTTGTATAAATGCAAATATTTATCTCCGCTGGTCACATGTGCCTTATCTTTAGAACACAATAGTCTGTGTTAAGAGAGTCACTGTATAGATACATGATATATTAACAATATTCTAAACGCTTTTACATCTAATCTTAATATAATAATAATAATAATAATAACAGAATAAACACAATGATGTATGGCATTAGAGAAAAGGACGAAGTATTGAATTCAGTCATTTTTCATTGAACACTACAACAAGTGATAACATGGAATAACACAAAATGTTATGATGATTTTTATTACAAACAAAATCTCACCCTCTGGTCTTCGGATTTAAAATCTTTAAAAGATTGGTAATATAAGTAAAAACATTCCTCAATGATTCAGCAGTTTGGTGTCATCCAACAAGAAATGGTTTCGCCCGAACTAGTTTAGTTAATTCACGAACGTTAATGAAGTTAAACTAATTCTCTTCGAATTGAAATTCATCGACCAAGGTCACTGCCAGTGAAGTCAGAACAATGTTGTTGTTATTTTTGTTGTTTGCGCCGCTGACCATTTTGTGTAGTTATTTTTAAGTTCTTTATTGCGGTTTAAAGTATTGACGGCGTCTTCGATCTGTGAGGAACAATATGCTAGAAATCACGATACTTTGTGACACGGTTTTGACATTTACAAACTTCGATCAATACACACAAACTTAATGGAATTTTCTTCATTTTATCTCTTCACATCTTTTTTAAAATCTGCCCCAGTTTCATTTTCTAACTTGAGTTGCCTATTTGCATGCTTTTGACCCCATTTTACATCGTAATGAGATTGCCACTGGAAGAGTAAAAGACTGTTCCCAACAGTTGCCACAATCAATGTAATGTACCGTACAATGGGTCTTTATTAGTAAAGAATCGATGCGACCTTCCACGTTGGCTTAACCACATTCTGTCCATAACAATAACATGGTTTTACCTGGACAGGATATTCTGACAATGGCAGAACGGGCATGATATTGATTGAACCAAACTTTTAGCATATGTGGGGGTCAGGGGATGTGGGGTCGGGGGGTGTGGGGATGTGGGGTTGGGGTGTGGGGGTTTGGGGAAGTGGGGTTGGGGGGGGGGGGGGGGCAGGGGAGGGGGGGGGGGTTTAAGCTGTCTTCTGTTTATATTCTTTAAAGGCACTCAAATGAATTCAATCTTTTCTCGGCATTCACTTTAATAAAACAAGTATTTGACTAGCACAACTTTATGGAGGTATGTACGATGCCTCTTCCGTCGGTTTATAGTCACTGGACAATACTCAGCATTTTGATTCAAACGTTTTACTGAACCATCTGAGATGCCAGTATTTGATGTCAATTAATATTCTTACAGTTTATAGGCAACATTAACTTCATACTACCTCTATTTAGTGTCAATACACGTGTCTTGGTATTGTAAAACATGACTTGATTTTAAAACTTTTTTCGACATCAGATTTGTCGTGAATTCATTGAGTTAAGGGCGTATGTGCTGATCTCAAGCCAGGTAGGAAAGTGACTATATCATGAATATCCCTGTAAAGCTAAACATGCTATTCATCTGTCGCACTAAGTGAGTTACTTGAACATGGGCCTTTGACTATTGTTACTAAACAAGGCAGACGAATTCAATTATATAGATATTCCAAGATAAGAATAAGCTGGTAGTTCACGTACTCTATTTATACTGATGATGCACAATTTGAAAAATGGTCAGGAAGTTTTAAAATATTTGAATAACTATTTTTGTTACAATATATTTTTACATAATGTATTTTATAGTGACCTGTGTTGTTAAGCTCTTGTTAATTAAATGCGTGTAGCCCTTACGCTCACGCGTAAATAGCAGTTTATTTTGTAAAAGAATGTAATTTTCATTTCGTTTCAGATGATCAAAATGATGATTACAGTGGTCGTATTCTACGCCTTATGTTGGCTCCCAACACACGTGATTACCATCCTGGGGGACCACGACTACTTGATATACGACCACCCATATACACCCATAATCTGGCTGCTGTGCCAATGGCTCGGGCTCAGTAACAGTTGCTATAACCCCGTCATCTACATCTGGATGAGTCCCAAATTCAGAAACGGACTCCTGATGGCATTTAACAGATGTTCACGTCGACGGCCATCTTCGAGTGAATCAGATGAATTCATTGTGAGGAAGGAGCGGAAGTTGAAGGCGAAAGAGCCTGAAGCAGACAGTATGTGTTACCTAATGGACATCCACGCTCATCGGAAACAGCACGACACCAGGATGGGCAACAGAAATGGGATACCAGTTCAGATGTTTGTTGGTCGAGATTGTGTTCGTGTAAATAACATGAATGCCAGTATTCACAGTGACACATGATGCCTGTTTGTCAATACTTGTTCGGCTTATCATTCATTCTCATTGTGCTTCATTAAAAGGTTTCAACAACGACTACAGTTCTGTCCTCCTCAGTGTAATTGTGAAAAAAGAAGACACTGTAAGAACTGCGGAGTAAAAACGAATTAATTTTTGTAGGGTTA
Source organism: Phorcus lineatus (assembly GCA_921293015.1). Classification (NCBI taxonomy): domain Eukaryota; kingdom Metazoa; phylum Mollusca; class Gastropoda; order Trochida; family Trochidae; genus Phorcus; species Phorcus lineatus. Next base: position 66,799,182 of record OV121082.1, on the reverse strand, counting down.
CGGTGTTAGTCTTAAACTTCAAGGACATTCGAACCATTACCGTTTCACATGATAACTCTAAAGCAACCGAGCAACCCATGAATCTAAGATGTGAATACATGTACAATTATGTTGCTCCGGGTTTTTTTTTTTAAAAACCGCGTTAAAATAAAGATTTATTTGCTTAAAGAATTTGGAAGGCGCCAATGTTAATCAGTGCAACGGTACGATAATCAATATTGTTGTTTAATAATTTTATGTTCTGATAGATCAACCGTTTAGTATCCTGACCTTAGTATCCTGACCTTAGTATCCTGACTTAACAAGACAATAACATTACCAAGTTGTTGAATTATTATAGTAAACTAGCATATGGTAGGAAGGAGAAGAAGAAAATCGTAGATCGTAGTCATTGGTAAAACGTATTGTAAACATTAAGAATAAATTGTCTCTATATCAATTAAGACTTATGTAACACCAAGAAAGTAAACTTAATATCATTTCATAAATAAACCATGCATGTGCGTGGTTTAAATGGAGATATAAAAAAACTTCAACTTTATTGAAAAACTTAACGTAATTTTATGTGAGACCACTTCCTTTTTTTTTACATTGAAACACTCATGCTCGGTAACCCAGGGCTTAATGTTACAATAGTCTTCACATTGAATATCGGAAGATAAAGCCCTGCGAGACCGGGAATGCGAAACGCTATGATGCCAGTTAATATCGCTGTATTCTTTGTTATTTTGAATCAGTACTTTTATTGTTATTTACAACTATGTCGACAATATCTGAAACCTATCATGTAATGCTATGTTTTTTTCAACCGAAAAGGTGTCCATATCATCATGATCAATTAACTTAATAGAAATGGAAACATTTATTGGGACTGCCTTTTTGAATTCCAGGATTTTTTTCAGGTAACAAATTGATATTTAGTACTATCATGTACGATAAAAACTTTTGTAAGCAATTCAGAACCAAAATAATAAACGGACTACTGGTTGAATTTGCAGTCAAGAAGATTGTAAATTGAGGTCTGACATTTTAAACATGTATTTTTAGGCGGCCCTGTCAGCAATGAAAAATGTCGGAAACAAAACTATATTATTTAAGACTGGCAAAAGGAGCGCGAGAAATGCGCCTGTCATCATGTGACCATAGAGAAATCGATCAATCCATAATTTGGAAGTCTATTCAGTTGATGGTATAGTTTCATGGAATGAAACATTTTATACCATTAGCCAGGTCATACACATTAGGTTTTACTTTCAATTCGTATCAATTTCTTGCCAATGATAGTTTCATTAAACAGAACAGAATAGAACATTGACTTTATTTAGACTTCAACTAATTGGCCCCTCGTCTGAAAATGTACAATAGTAGTGACGTAACCTTCATAATCAACTTACATCCATTCTTGTGCTTCATTTCATCATGTTTAATAAAAGGTAATGCAGTTTAAAAGCAGTTTATTATTTGCCAGAATACTAGAAATATTGAAATTATTTACTTGTTCCCCATCTTCAAATGTCACTATCAATATCTAAGTCAAGAATCAAATCTTCACTTCCCAGCTTCATGTTGGCACAGCCGACCTTGTGCTCTTCTATAATTAACCTCTCTCAAACATAATGACCCTTGATGAGTTGATTCCCTTGGCTCCATTGTCGAGTTAGTGTCCTCAATCTAGTTTAAATTTAGATTTTTATCTAACTTTAAGTTGTAAACAAAAAAATAATTCAAAACCCCAATTTTTTACCGTAACCCCAATTAAGGATTTATACATACACTCAGGCGCATTTCCGTAGCGTGATACCTTATAATATTTAACTAAAGTAAATATTTACAAAAGTTCATTCAAGTTGTGGTTTTATGACATTCAAGTACCTGTAGGAGTGTATAAAAACTAGGATTTTGCCAATAAAAGGTAGCAATGTAAACTTTGCTATGCTCGTAAAGGAATAACTGACGGTTATTTGATACATCCTGTTGCCCTTTCTGTAGAAAGTTATCGATCAATTGTTGCTTGGTGGCGGATACAAACGTAATATGGTTAACAAAAATGGAATATTTCCACAATTAGTCAAAATCATGAATATGTTTGTATATCTTTATCTTATATTCTTAACGTCGTTTTCCCAGGACATCTTCTTCAAATGTTGTGTTACTAAAATATTGTACATTGTCTGCAATATGCATATGCTATTTTATAATAGTTTAAACCAGTATTTGATCATAGGAACGCATCTGTAAATGTTCAGCCGATAACGGCCTAGTTCTCTCTATACGCATACAGACCTTGTCTACTGATTTACTTGAAGTATCGTATCATTTTGCAAAATTCCAAATGTATTTCACATCTGAAATAATTTTCATTGTGGATATTACAAAATCATAAAACAAATCACACTAATCATGCTAAAAGAACCATTATGCTTAAACACGTTTCGAAGATACTTAAAGTTGTCTAATTCTTTACGTTCATGGTTTCCTATGTCCAAATTTCATTGTCCTTGAGTTTTCAACCATTCAGGAAGACAAGAACCGTTGTCTTGTTGACAAAAAACAACTTAACTGTAAGGTTAACCTTAGTGCCATCCTTTAACATTGCACTTAGGCTACATTAATGACTCAAGGTTACCTTAGTGTTTTGTGCAACGAGACCCTGCTGTTCATTGTCTACATTTTCTTGTACAGCAAGTCTTCTGTGACTAGTATGGGCGACCTAGCCTCACCCTGTTTGATGACTTAGTAATTCGTTAAAGTGCCGTACCGCTTACCCGGATTTTATGTTAAATCTGTCGGTCAGTTTGTTTATGAACATGATATAAATCTAACGAATTGAAAGTGTAAACTATTTTGAACTAACAAAATGAAATATCCACCATCTATTACTGTTTAAACTGAAAGGATCAACATTGTAAAGAATGTTTGTAAAATTGACCACGCACACACTGAACATACTGTAATACTGATTTCGCTTTGTCCACGCATTTCGAAATTTTTCTCATACCTATGTAAATCCGATCGATAAAGAATTCTATAACTGTAGATATAATACGTCCCGGGGATAACAGGTGCAGTATGTTTAGTTATCTCCAAAGGATGTGCTACTTTACTGAAAGCTGACAACAGCTAAAAGTTTCTTTACAAAGATAACATGTACATTAATAATATCATTTGAAAGGTAGTGCAGATATGCGTTTCTAACGTTCTGTAGCAAAGATAAAAGAGCACTTTAAAGTATCTACACGTATTTGGATGAAATCCATACATAAACTTAACATGAAGTTTAAATCATTATATATCTAGATGTTTGGTATGGTGCAGCTGATACCGCCAACAATAAAATCATGAAGTGAAATCAAAGTAATCCGAGTGTTTGCCTTCGATGAACATGATTTGATATAAGGAAATGAAACATGTCATAAAGTCACTACCATGGTAATTAAAACAGGGGAATCTTCAAAACTTATTGTCCCATGGATATTGTGAATAGATATATTGATCAATAAATTTGCATTTTTGAGTGAGTGAGTGAGTGAGTGAGTTGAGGTTAAACGCCGCTTTGTGTGATATAGACAGCAGGTTTAAGAGCGGTTAAACATTTGTTCTGGTCTGGTTATCTACCACGAGCCTAAAGCCTTCGGTTGGCATATCTCTCAGCGTCTAGGAGGCGAGTTGGTGTTTAACGTCGCTTTCAAGATTATTTCACTAACATCGGGGTTGCTAGTATTATTGCAAGGAGAAAGCCCGCAACACCATTGTGGCTATGCATTGCGGTGAAACCAGCAAGCATCGGCTGGAACTAGCGAACCATGGGTGGTACTGCGCTGAAACTCAGTGTAGCATTGCACCCAAACTGACTGCGTGTAGAACAGTTCTCTACAGCAGACAAAGTTGCCGAGCCCCTGGCGGGATTCGAACCACGAACCTCTTGATCCGAAACCGAACGCGCTAACCACTGCGCTATCCCGCCCCCTTGCATGTTTGAACATGTCGCCGTCACAGCGTCAACATTGCAAGAGCACAGAAGAGGTAGATCCATCGTTTTTAAAAGTATGAGTTGAAGCTACAATCTATTGAATTATTTTTGTAATGATCCAATGAGCTGCCTGCACATGATTCAAAAAATAATTGAGCACATTGTATCATATCCGGAAAAAAAGTGGGAAAAATCAAACCATATTTCGCGGTGACAATTATTCTTTAAGATATAAATACTTCAATATTAAATCTGTACAGGTCGATGATATGAGTATTTTTAGTGCAAGAGTTTTTTTTTCTGATAACCCTATTCTTAGATAAGGATAGACATGCTTGTTTTTCGAAAAGAAAAGGATAATGTCGTATAATGAACAGTGGGGGAAAAAGGGTTTTTGATCCAAATTATGTCGTAAAACACGACAGATTGTCAGAGAGTGAGTTCAGTAATCAAATAAAACGGACTTTTTTATGAAATGCACAGGTGCACAAGTGTTTCAACATCATAGGGGTGCACAAATGTCAGTATCGGGTATGGCCAGCATTGGCATTGATTATTGCTTGGCACCGACGACCCATGGATGCAATCAAGTTGTCAATCACAGCCTGTAGAATGTTCTGCCATTCGTGCTGAAGTGCTGCAAGAAGTCCTGGAAGTGTTTGGGGTGGTGGATTCCCACTGCGCACGCGTCGATCCAGTTCGTCCCAGAGATGCTCAATTGGTGACAAATCTGGTGACCTGGCTGGCCATGGCAATGTCTGGACATTGTTACGCTGTAAAAAGTATTGACAAATAAGTGCAACATGTGGTCGTTGACGTGAGGAATGACGTAACGCTGTAGGATCAAGTCCCTATACCGTACTCCTGTGAGGTTACCCACAACCTGCACAAGGGGTGTCCTAATACCGTGACGAATCCCGGCCCACACCATGACACTCCCACCTCCAAATGGGACAACCTTCTGAACACAGATGGCAGCATAACGTTCTCCACGACGTCAGTACACAAGTGCTCGTCCATCACTTCTTCGAAGCAGAAAATGGGACTCATCAGTGAAGAGAACGGTTCTCCACCTTGCACGTGCCCATCACATCCTCTGTTGACACCACTGGAGACGTTCCACCAGATGACGTTGCGTTAAAACGGGACGTCGAACCGGTCGTCGTGGAAAAAGTCCAGCTTCTCTCAGCCTATTGCGTACCGTTTGGTCGGAAATTCGACGCAGGCCTGATATCTGCGTTGTTGTTGACATTGCTTTCCTGGTGCGTTCCCGAAGGTGAAGCAGTCGGATGTACCGATCTTTGGCCCGAGTAGTCACCCTTGGTCTGCCTGACCTTGGCCTATCATCAACGCTGTTCGGGTGTTGAAACGGGTCCACAATGAAGAGATGGTCTGTCTGGACACGCCAAAGTGTGTTACAGCATCTCGCTGCGTCGCTCCTGCTTGCAGTCAGCCATTAGCGTTGTTGCGTTGCGCTCAGTTTAGTCTTGGCATTCTTCAGGTCGCTGTACCGATGTTGTGTAGTCTGAATGAACAGCGGCTGACATGGCTTTTTATACCCCTAAAGCAGACGTGTCTTCATGTAAACCTTCATGATCCCATGCAACACGTGCTTTGGCAGAAAATGCGTTTGGACGAATCGCTCGTTTTCGTCCCTGAACACAACGTAAACTTTTTGGGCCATTGTTTTTGGTAAATTTACACTTTTGAGCAAGCCTTTCTTTAACTTACAGGTATGTATCATGAAAAAATTGACCCGTTTCGAAAAAATCAATTTCGCATGAATGTCAAGTTTCTTTTTCGAAGAGTTTATAAAGAATTAACTACCTATCATTAATCAATCACAAGCTTTGACACAATTTCAGAAAGAGTGCCATAAAATAAGGTAAATGTAAAAAAGCAGTGTCTTAATAACAACATAACAGGTTATCATCTGAGAGACACCTAGTGTCGATGACTGACCAATCAAATTTAGGGGCCAAAGTTAAAGGTATAGAACCTTTCAAAGCCAGTGACCAATGGTTGCACACATAACGTAGCCTACTTGTGGTCAAATTCAGAAATTGTCATCCGATGGCTGTAACTATCCACATATTGATGGATTCAACTGATGTTTTGGGATGGTTCATTTGTTCACAGTTTCCCTATCGTACATTAGATATATAACCATACATGTTCTTTCGTGTATAAAACATCTATTCTCTTTTAAACTGATTCGTAAAAAAGAGTCAGCTTTCTGACCACAGCTAGATGCATGTTAAAAAGTTAAGACAATCAAATATTGAGTTAATGATATGGTTTCGCCTAAACTTACCGAAAGTTCATTTTATAACATTGATTATAAATTTAGTCTCTTAAATGGTGACATTTGCAAGAGTCCTTTCATTCTCTAAGAAAACGTGCCACACTGCACATGCATTGTGGCACCAGGACTGCACGAGTGATGATGTTACTGTCAGTAACATTAGGATATGCCGTATCTAAAAGGTGCTCTTTTAGATGGAGAAAGTTTCACGTTTACAATTTACATGTACATGTCACTCTCAAGTTGTGAAGATTCAGTAGTGATCCGTCACTGTCGGCAACTTCCTTAAGTAATTGATCACCTAACATCTCTAGAATATCACTGATAGTTACAATTACATAATGTTGTTACATTATTTTTAAGGACACTTATTAAAAAGGTGACACTGATTTCAAGTGGAATGACACTTGTATTTTGTAACTCATATACAAGTTATGGTAATTAAAAGAAGTGCCATCATATGTTTCACAACCCTTACTTGGAATGAAATTATTTTAAACTGTGTCATTCAACCTAACACCACACATTGGTCATTCTACATCAAGTCCTAAGTTCATAAAAGATATGATTGCCGTATATCATATATGTCGTGAACAATAAATTACTACAAGGTAGAACATGTACATAACAACTGAACAAGTTATGACGTTATCGTATGTTTTAAGACTCTAACCTTACATATGAACAATTACTATTACTTTCATTATTTCACAATTACGATATACTAATTGTTAATTTCGTTAATTTCAACTTATACCAATGTCATTTACCATGAACGATATTTGAGAAGTGATGACACCAAAATATGTTATTCCACTTTACATCGATGTGTTCGGTTTCAAAGGGTTACTATTCGGTTTAAAATTATGACTCCATGGTATGACATTCTCTCTTAAAATGTGATATTTGAAATGATTTGAATAATCAGTATTTCTTTCTGCAATTTGTGGGGCTCAATATGACCTTATAAAATAGGTACAAGGAATAGAAATTTGTGACCTGTGATTCGCCCTCGCATGTCGAATTGCATGAGACCCGTCAAAATAAACGATTTGAACAGTGTTTTAAGGGTGTATCTTGACCGACGGAAATTCAGACTTCGTAGGCAATTTATCATTGGATTAGCTTTCTAAACAATGTCTTCAATATTCCACGCGCAAGTTTTTCTGTAGCCTTATGCCAAGATGTTTATGGCTTTAGCCTTATGTTATTGCGATTTGGTTATTTGGTTCACAATCTAAGTGATTGCGTGATGCTATTTACAAATGTATACCAGTAAATGAACGATATTTGAAACAGGGATTGAAAATTCAAGGAGATTACATTGACAGTTTTAAGATTGAGAGACTGTTAAGAGATTTACTTTTCTCAGGTGACCTCGCAATGTTCAAAGCCTCATCAAACATCATGATTCGTCATCACGCCCACACACGCAGACGGGCAGCTTTGATATATCATTGGAGTCATCGAAATGGGTAAGAATGTTTGACGCATATAAAATGAAGCTGACATGAAACTGAATTACATCAAAAAATGAAATGATTCGCCAAAATCTTGTTTATTTCAAATATTAAAACAGAAAATGCCGATTCTATAAAGAAATTCCAAGTTGAAGAAGATAATGTAGAATGACAATCACGTTAACGGAACCCCATGAGTTCGAACAAACATAAAATGCGAGAAAGGGCTCAATGTACACGTTTTAAAATTCTGAAATATTAGGAGACAGTAAGACGTTTAGTTGCCTCGCAGCGACCTTGAAAATGTAGTAAAGGTCACCCCTAGTTGTCTGGTTTCTGAGCACTCCTCCATTTACTTATGAACTCAATTGGAAGACTCAATTCTTCCAACGTTAAGTCCAAACAGTCCGCGTTATCTCCCACGGTAGGATAATGCCATCAGGCTAGTACCTTTAACATATCACTAGCCCTCAACGAATACAGGTGCTATGCTTTTCTCTTTGCAGAGGTATTCAGTCTTTGTAATGTCTATAAAAGTTACTAATATTTTAATATTCAAGAAACGATTACAAAGCTGTCTGTTTGGAACAAAGTAATTTGCTAACAAGATAATGAGAGTAGAAAAGAGGTCATGTGCAGTTTTTTGGTCTTAACTGACAATTAATGTCAGGCCGTTTTCCAGTATCTGTTCCTTAAATGTTAAATACTGAAAAAACATGAAGTTGTTTGTTACTGAATAACATTGATGTAGCTCAAAGAATACTATAGAGGTGTAACCATTCACCTGAATAAATACTTTTACGGCCTCTTCAAACTAGAGTACCCTGTGAGGTAACGTGATGCTGTCAAAACCTCGTCACAGAAAGCTGAAACGCGGCTTTCTTAGAGTTACATGTGAAAAAAAATATGTAAATACCGATATGCTATAGAATCAAGTAGTTGTGATTTTGTGTTACCATCTTGGTATTGTTTGTTTTCACATTCACGCTAGAATCCGATAGTCTACAGAGTCAGGCACTGTCTATATAGTGCGTGAAAGTTAGTTTTCGGTGTGGTAAAATATTCTCCATTATATGAATATAGAGATTTTAGAAAATATCAATTTCAAATATTTCAGACACTTATATCTAAAAGCTCTACCAAGTTACAATTTTAAAGAAAAGTGTTCCTGCAGAACCTCAAGTAGTGCTTATATAGACATTTTAATGATCCCTGGGGGATTAAACCAATCCTGGAAACGTACACACAAATAAGTGGCATCAAGTAGTTATAAACCCGCAGGAATGTTACAGGTTTTAGGTGATATAACGCATATCAGCGTCAAGACAATCTTCAATTTCAAAGGGGGGCACAGGCCAATTAACTCGCATTTGGCGATAAGGGCATCACTCGGGTGCTAGTCACATAATCGAAAGGGGTGGTACTAACTACAGGCAGTTCGCTGGAATGACAAAAGTACTGAATGTACAGATATTGATAGATACATTAAACATGAACATAAGATCGTTTATTTAGGAGCTAACATAACGCCGCTAATGGCTGAAATATTGCCCAAGCGGCGTTAAACAATAACTCACTCACTCAAACTGAGGTCCATCAGTCAAAATTCGTGAATATAGCCCTCTTCAGCAGAAAGTTGCAATTCTCTTGGCGACAAGCACTTAAAAGTACGAGAAATGCGGCAAGTCCTATTTTAGCAAATCATTAGGGTTGGCCTTAGAATAAGCCATGGTTGGGAAGATGACATAGGCCCTGCTTTATTTCTGCAATCAAATGTCTGTGGTGATCAGCAGTTCCCGGCAGTCATCAGGAACCGAAGTCTTCAGAATGGGGTCGTCTCACGACCTCGACAATTCAAATTTCAAAAGTCTCACTAAGTTGAACCGCGGTAAAAACATCCCTCCACCAGTCAGAGTTGATAGAACTCAGGAGAGAAAAGACCGAGACATCGTTGCTGCAATGCCCACTTACGATTCTACACGTGCAATATTCTACAGAGAAAGAAGCAAGACATTGACATTTGACAGTACGTCACCAGTGGATTGAGGGTTCACACCACATCGCCCAGTGGAACCACTTCGACAACAAACAAAAACAGTTTGCATGGACGTCTTAGAAGACTGATTTCGAACTTCGACGAATTCCTGAAGACCGAACAGGCAGCAACAGAAATAAAGATACTGCAGTACACTGACGGGGGAAAGAAGCCATCAAAGAGGCGAAAGTATGTTCACATCAACACGACGATCCATGACCTGAGAGCCCAGGTGACCATTGGAGAGTCAACCCTAATGGAACAAGTTCATGAAGTTTCCAACTTGCTGGGCTGTTGAATACCCGATATTATGTCTGATATGTGTAAATAAATTCGACATGGAATATTGACTTACTGACATGTATATTAATCCGGGTCGATCCTTGCTTATCCAATTAGAGCTAATAATTCGCCCCATTCATGGTAATAAGCACTTTTCCCCAAAACTCTTACGAAGACAAGAAAATTCGTCAGTTGTTTGCTTATTTTGACAAATTGTCGGCTTCATGAGCCTATACCTTCTGAATGCCCACCGTACCAGCCGAGAAACCCCGAGCTACCCCGACCACGGTTCCCGGGCCAACCCGAAGACTGCCGATTGCCGGCTGGATGCAGTGAGTCTGTGTCAACTAGTTGTAACTAACTACAGGACGTCTTTTCTCTTCGCTTGCAAACTTGCATACTCGCCGATTCACTATCTGCTCTAAGTAGAATTGTTTATAGCTGCTAACAAATGCGAGTGTAACTGCTTCATGTTGTAAATTTCTTGGAGGTTCACAACAGTGGCGCTGTGAAAAATTTTTTGAGCTAGAAATTATGCCATTCATCACTTTCAAAGTTACAAGGGGCTGCCGACAGGGTGACCCAATATCGCCATATATATTTATCATATGTGCAGAGATATTAGCAATTATGATTAGAAATAACGAAAATATACATGGTATTCAAATGGGAAATATTCTAACTCTTCTATTACAATTCGCTGATGATACCACACTTACTTTAGATGGATCAGAAAAAAGCCTCTACGCAACAATGAATACTTTAAGCTTTTTCGCAAGATTTTCAGGTTTAAAAATCAATGCTGACAAGACCAAATTGATTTGGATTGGGTAAAAAAAGCGAACAAGATATAAGATTTGTAAAGAATGGAATTTAGACTGGTCTCAAACCCAATTTAAGCTATTGGGTATAGAGTTTGACGTTGAGTTAGAAAATATGATAAAAATAAATTATTTAGGTAAATTTGATAGTATTGAAAAAGAAATGGCAATGTGGTCTAAGAGAATTTTAACCCCTTTCGGAAGAAATGTTGTACTAAAATCTCTACTGTTGCCAAAATTAAATCACTTATTTAGTAGTGTCCCAAGCCCACCCAGGACAGTTATAGATAATCTTCAGAAGAAGTGTTACCAATTCATTTGGAAAGGTAAACCTGATAAAGTTAAAAGAGATGTTATGTCACTACCACCAGAACTAGGGGGAATTAGTGTCCCTGACTTGCATATAGTTATTGCATCACAAAAATTGAGTTGGGTGAAGAGACTGATATTTGATAATGCAATTTGGACAAGATTAGTTCAGGAATATATTATAGACATAGATATGCTTCTTTTAGCTGACTCTAAATATATTACACAACAAATTGTTCCAAATGTTCATAACAAATTCTGGAAAGAGGTTCTTTCCTTATGGTCACTATATCTGAATAGTTGTGATATTGACTCCAGAAGTAATGAAGAAATAATGACCAAATCTATTTGGTACAATAATAACATTAGGATTGGTAATGACACTATTTATATCCAGCAATGGCATAAAAAGGGAATTACTTTTATTGCAGATATGATAGATGGAGATGGTAAATTCTATGAATATGAAAATTTTGTTGAAAAATACGATCTCAAAACAGATTCCTTGACGTATATGGGTGTAAAGAAATCAATATCCTCCTTTTTACAAAACAGGAGAGTAGGTACCTACTGCATTTATAGACCTTTCCGACCATATAATATATCAACAATTAAAAAGCAACAAGGTTGTTCAACATTCTACAAGACTTTATTGAACCCAAAATTTACAAAATTGAAAACATATCAGAAATGGGAAGATCATTTCGACAAACAATTCAATGAAACTGAATGGAAAAATATCAACCAAATGGCAAAAAGATGTACACAAAGTAGTGAATTAAGATGGTTTCAGTTCAAAATTATACATAAAATATTAAGTACAAATAAAATACTGTATAAGATAGGATATGTAGATTCAGCAGTTTGTTCGCCATGTAATGAATTTGAGGAAACTATTGCACATGTACTATTTACCTGTCAGTATGCAGAAGCAATATGGAGACAATTATCAGAATGGATTTCAGACTATGTAGAGGGAAGTATTGCTCTCAGTGAAGAAAATATTCTATTTGGATTTAAAGGAAAAAACAATAATCCCTTAAATGCAATTCTTCTTATTACAAAAGCAATGTTATATAAATGTAATACTAGACAAATGAAACCAAATTTCAAAAATTTGAAACAAGAAATATTAAAATATCATCAAGTAACAAAATCAATTGCTTTTTCAAATTGCAACCCTACAAGATTTTATGCATTCTGGTCTTCGCTCCATTTGCTTTTTAGAAATTCATGATGCTGTGTACTGTATTGTTATGTTTGTTAGACATATGAAAATACACAATGAAAGATGTGTCCATGTAACGCATATTTTAATGTCTATGAGTGTATATGGAAATGCACTGTAAAAAAATGGAAATAAAAAAAAAAAAAAAAAAAATCTCTTGTGTTCACCTGTGTAGTTGATCTTTAATGTTCCCTTCACGTTTATAATTAATTGTGTCTGGCACATTTTCTGTGCATTGACTAATTGTGTATGTTTTATGTTTTCATTGCCTCGCGTGTTGGGCGTCTCGTGCACGAGCGTCAGACGTGCAACAGGTCGCCATTTTAAAGAATCAACATTGACGAATACACGTGACTTTCTAATTTGAATTTTTGGTGATTTCATCTTGGATATTGACAGTGACAATATTATCAATACATTTCCATTCATCATATTTGTGAGTTCTAGTTGGACGCTTGGCGGAAGTGTGCATTGCGCATTGGCATTGCACATTAAGTTGTTGACATCAGGATTGCTTAAAAACTCCCCCCCCCCGTTTTATTATCCGGTATGTACACTCACTTCACGCCATCATTGAGGCTATGCTTGATTGGTAACTCGGCGAACTATCCGGAGTACGCCGCCGGAAATGACGAAAGCGGCGAGTCACTTTATTGGCAACCGGCGTAGGCCGGAGGCGCACGCCTGATCCGCCGGTTTTAAATGACAGGCGAACCCGGCGTATAATCGCGGTCAAAGATTTTCGTTGCGAGTATTCCACAACTATTTTATAGTCATTATTATTTTTAAAATAACAACTCCAAATGATTTAATTGACAATATGTATATTTATTAAAAACCACTGTCCACTCTCTTTTGGATGCTTGTCATCAACGTGTTTAATAACTGAAATATTGTTCAAAGCACGTTAAACCCAAGCTCACTCACTCACTCCTGTGTTTACCACCACTGGACTCAATACCTTAAAGATCCATTTTCAACTTTGCATTCGTAATAACTCCGTTTTCATATATCGCACATCCGACTATACAGTTCTGTAGAAAAATCTTTCAACAATTTTTTGAGACCATATAAAGAATTTATAATCAACGAGAAAGTATTTAATTTTAATTTCAAAGTATACCACCCTCCAAAACTTGCCGTAGCCATAAACGAACCCACAATCCGTGACGTCACAGTTTAATGTGTAGGATTTACCATACTTCCTGTTTATGGCGATCTCATTGTTATGGCTTCCGATCACGATGATGGATATTTATTTATTATTTATTCGAGCAGATAAACGTATATTCTATCGAACTAAATGCTGTTCCAATACATGAAAACGTTTCCTTACCTCCAAACTTTCTAAGAGTTTTCGACTCGGTCTCCGCGAACGTCTTCATTCGGTCATCTTTGTTTACATCCTCTGTTTACGTCCCACAATCCTTTGCGCGATCTTGCAAATAATACGCCCCTTCTATTTATAGTACCAAGTCGATTCGGGAATGCCCTTTCGTTTAATTGTAATTATTTTTATGAATTTTAGTCCGATTGTCGTTTTGTTTGAATTAAACGTTTTCTAATTTTGCAATGAAAACGTTAAAATTACTTAGAAAATTATGCAAAGATGAAAATGGATCTTTAACGTGGTGTGGTGGTTTGCGTGCTTTAGAGACCCCAAGAGCTATGCCAGCTGGAGCTTTCATTCTCCTGGTAGGGACACCCAAGCTGGACACGTCGACGGTTAGAAGCCAGACTAAATTTGAGTTTAAATTTCTCAAACCTGTTGTCTATCTCTCACTATGCCTTTCTTTCCGTCTTTTCCTTCAACCTTTTGACCCCTTTCTCCCTTGTCTGTCCACTCTCTTTTGGATGCTTGTTATCTACGTGTTAAATAACTGAAATATTGTTGAAAACGTTAAACTCCAACTCGCTCACCCACTCACTCCTGTTTTTACGCCAACATACTTGATTCAACTCGAGGCTGTTACTGACCCGGCGGTTCCAGGACCCGGCTATACGCCGCTTAAACAAATCAAGCATAGCCTAAGTCTTCAGACGCAAGTTTGGAAGACCCTTTGTTATCGTCCTGCTCATTTGAACAAATTTTGTGTCAGCCGCATCAAACTTGCAGGGACGATAGCCTCTGGGCTGAAATTGATACAGATGCAAGCAAAATCCAACTTTCATTTTCCCTTTCAGCTAAAAAGCCCCTTTAAATTTCGCAACTTTCGAAATACCCTTTGAGACTTGCAACTCGCTTTGAAAGATGCGCATTGACACTGAGAAAAAAAAGTATATCATGACGAATTTGTAGGTCACGTGCTTCATACGCCATCTGTCTTTTTGTGCATTCATTTTAGCATTGTCGACCCCATCGCCTTCGAAAATCTTCTTTTGTGCAATCAGTATGCCTTAATGCCTAGAACATCATATAGTGGTAGTGAGATGTACATTTTGGTTGTATCGGAACATTGACAATTCTCATGAACGCAATGTGCTTCGCAGATAGACGCCAAAACGCACGCTGCTTGGTGGAAGCACTAATCTGCCATCTTTGATTGTATTGTCATTCTTCGCCTAGTCTTTACATTCTGTTGAGACAGGATGTCTTTACGGTTCTTTAGAAGCTACTCTTGAATTAGAGGCTTAGTGCCAATTGTTAGAATAGATATTGTTATACATGGTCATTAGTGAATTAGACAAGAATGTTGGTGAATTCGAAAGAATATTAGTGAATTAGATAAGAACAATGAACAGTAAGTTAAACCCACCTTTGTATAGAGTATTGTTAATAAAACTGTAATATAAAATATAGTCGCAAGCGACGACAATGCCAGGATTCAGCAAAATATAAGCACCCGTGGCTCTTGGGGGCAAACTAAGTGCTTTTCCAAGTTAAGATAGCGTTTTGAAGACATTTTTAGTACACTGCAGTTGATTTAGCCGTATTCTGAAGCAAAGTGACGTTTTGTATACGTTTTCAGTACGTAGAGAGACATATGAGCGGAAGTGAGGTTTACTCGATGTACACGGCCTGCTGCCAGTTGAGGCAAGAAAGCAACAACATCAAAATGTGAGGGGTATCTGGAGGGGAGGCAGTATATGTTTGAAAGTTGAAAAAGGGCTAGTGTTTTCCTTTGGCGTGATCAAGTGGTTTGCCGACACTGGAATATAGTTCCCGAATGCCGGTACATAGGTTGAAGATCTTTATATATATAAATAATCAAGACTATGTCAGTCAGTCAGCTCAGATCAGTCAGGCAGGCTTTTTTGCTTGCCTCTCTGCCTGTCTGATCGGATTTTGACGGCTCTTGACGCACTTGCGTGCATTTGGTCATCTCGCGCACGCTGTCCATACGTCCAGTCGTACGGACTTCTGCTGCATAAAGCCATTTCGGCCTTCTCTAGACTGTAAATTACGTGATAATTCATAAGACATCGAAGAGTATTTCTTCAAACTTTTGCCCCATGTCGCATGTCTTGACAGGAAGGGTGTTTTCCTTCAACTTTTCAAATGAACCCTTGCTAACGCATTTAGAGAATCTTGATACAAGAGCAATGTAGAGTATTTCTGTCAACTTTTGCCCTTTCACACACGCAAGAGCGCATGTACCTGCATTTGGACATGTCACACGTCTTGACCGTTCTTCAATATTGATGTTTTCCTTCAACTGTTTGCAATTTAACCCTTGCTAACGCACTTAATTGACATATAGTATGATGCAAACTTTGACTCTCTCTTGTGAACTGAAATGACTGTTCGCGATCGATGTTATGCTTGATTCTTAAAGACCTTGTTCACGTCTAACTCTCATGCAAAATTCATGAAGTTCGACGGGTAGGTTTTTGAGTTATCTGCCCTTGAATATGCTAAAACGAGCAAAGTCGCCCGAATTTGAAGGCTTGCTGAGGAATAAATATTTGACTTTCATCAAAATCTGAATCACCCTGAAATTCCCAATGTCTCAGCTACATTCTTGGAGATTTTCAGCTCTTAGACGCAAGTATCTTCAGAGGTGATACATTTCAAAGATGCATGGGGTCCGGAAATTTCAAAAAGTCAAAAAAAGCAATATGGCGGCGAAAGTATTCATGCTACGAATTTGCCATGATTTACTTTTTTGCTTGAAATGTTATTGCGCATCGTTTAAAAAAAGTTTCAAGTCTCTAAGTGCATTTTGAAAAATTTTCCAATGTTAATTTTGAAAAGTTTGAGTGGTACTGAGCCTTTAATGCAATGTCCGAATTGGCTGAAAAGCTTCGTGTCGCGAGGTCTTTGTAAGGGCTATAAGATTGTAAAGTTTGGTTGTAATAGAGTTGCTAGTTTTGGCTGAATTTTGTACACAAGAATCGTGGAATAATAATAATAATAATAATAATAATAATAAAAAACACGCCAATAACAATAAGGATTCAGCATTTCTGCTGAATCCTTAATTAGACGCCTTTGTTATTCCTACCGAACATATAGTACCAATGATGTGATAATCTGCTTGATGTTGCATCATGTTTATTAGCTCAAGGTCAACTCCTCGGCCGCGCTTCGGCTGCAGAGTTGGTTCAGCCCAGCAATGGCCCTGCCCCCGGAGTGATTCGTCTTTAAACATTTGAATGGGCCTCGGCACCAGTCCTCATACGTAAGCGTGACGGTGTGAGGTACTGTATAGATTTTCGCAAAACTAACTCAAAATGTGTTAAAGACAAGTTTCCCCTCCCACTGATAGACGACTGTGCGAACAACCTAGCTTCAAATCGGTGGTTTTTGAAACTCGATGCCAACTCCGCCTACTGGCAGTTGAAAATAAAGCCTGAAGCAGTGTTAGCGTGGACGCTTAAACCTGCGTTTTTCACGCATTATAATCATTCAAACACATACACTATATTGTAAATGCATGCGTATTTGCACGGACATGTAAATAAACACACAAGTATTTAATTTTCAATAATGTTCCAAAAAACGTTCTAAACTGATTGTCTGATTACGATGTTTCGACAAAATTAAATCGAAAACTTGAAATCCCATCGCTAAAATAGAATGTAGGCAGATGGCGCTTTAAATTGCGTCAATGTAACTGGAGCTTTGATTGGATAACACAAATTTTAAATGTCGTCTGTTTTAGCAGTTGGAATGCATCGTGACGATGACACACTCATTAATTGTATACAGATTCATCATAAGTTGTCATAACAGACTAAACAGTTGAGTTTGTTAGGGTTTGTGTCGCCTAATAATAGTTATAGCGACACTTACGCACACTCCAGTGCAGACACCCTTGCAGTAAAAAAAACTCGCAAATCATTTGACTGTCATTATTTAGGCAAATTGGAGAGCGAGTTTCTATGGCCTAGACAAAAGAGGTGACACAGTACGTAATTGGTTACTATATCGATGGAATTCCCCGGAAATCGTTCGTTTCATCCAATCAGAGCGATGTTTACAAGTGATTATTATTAAGTCTCATGCTGTATAATATTAAGGAGTTCGGAAAGGCAGGTAGTTACTTAAACAGGCATGTGGCTGCATGTGTTTTATGCTGAACTGAACCGTATATGGTAGGTTAAACTTTGATTTCTAAATTTGATGACAGTTTAGTAGCTTCACTAGTAATTATTTTATTGAAATAAAAACGAGAAATATTTGAATTGAAAATTTATTATTTGATTTTTGCATGCTCTGTACAAAAACCTACTGCAAGCACTGCTGAAGATTGTAAAAAGACTGCTGAAGATTGCAAAAAGGCTGCATTCGTCACAAAGTATGGTCTATTCGAACACGTCAGAATGGCGTTCTGATAATGCAATGCTCCAGCTACATATGCCAGAATTATGTCTTTGATTCTTGCAGGATTAAACTGGGACATCGTTTTAGCCTTCCTGGATGATACAATTGTGAACGGAGTGAGCGTGGAACAACAGTTCAACAATCTATATGGGTTGAAACTAAAACAAAAGAAGTATGAAATGTTCCAGCAAGAATAGTTGGACAAGGTAAACTTAAAGTGAATCCAGGCAGTTAACTGCTGAACAAGACTGGCCCCGTCCACGTACCACAAAGGAGGTGAATGTTTCCTACGTTTTGCCAATTTCCACTGGGCCTTTATCAACGGATATGCCCAAATCGCCATCCCCGCTTTATGTAATATAACTGGTAAGAAGCCTTTCCTTTGGACAGACGCTCAAGAACAGAGCTTTTTAAGTCAAAAAGAAAAGCTGTAGACCACGCCCACTCTCACTCTACCCATCATGAGTGATCCCTTTAACAGATGCCTCCAACCATGCAATCGGGGCAGACCTAATTCAAGTTCAAGAAGGAAATGAAAGGGCAATAAGTTATGGAGGTTTCTCCCTCCTCCAAGAACAAAGACGCTCGTCAAAGATCCCTGCCACCTGTCAGCCGGGTGGTGGTGACCTTGCCCGCCAGGGAACCACTGGCGCATTAACCATCCCGTCTGTTTACGGAACAGCGCGAAGAGGAACACCATGGACGGAGGTCAGCCTAATCTCCTACCCATCAACGAAACCGATGATCTAATTGTGCCCCGTCCCACCATGACCTGTCGGTGCAACAGGGTGAAGCGGAACGCCATGGACGGAGGTCAGCCAGATCGCCTAGCTGTCGACAAAACCGACGATCCGATCATGCCCCATGGATCCCAAAGACCCCAACGCCAACAGGAAAAATCACTATCACGACTCCCCTCATGCCATCAAGGACGGTCTAGGTCTCCTCTGAGACCCCTAGAGGATCAGATATTCTTAAAAGCACCCCCTCAGGTCACATTTTCCGGTGATGGGATGCACCAAGTGGACCAAGAATTTGAGGGACCACACCTTCACAATGGGCACCTCCCCAGATACATTCAAGACAGCTACAATCAAACCACCGGCGTTGACCAAGACACCTATAATCAAGTGACCCTAGATCTGGGCCAACTGTCAAAATGGACATTAAACTGTGAAATGCCAGTCACCGCCCAGGGACATATGAAGGCCTTGTGTGTGAAGGAGGATTGTAGGATTTCACCCTAAACCAATCAATTACCCAGCCTGTCTCCGTCACCTCGTCAACTTAATGACTCCGAAACAGCAGGATGTGTTCAAGACCCAACCTGCCACTAGCCAGAGCCCACACCCATGCAAGTTACTAACGAACCGGAAGAGGCCATACCCCTGGCATTCGACAACCATTTCCACCTGGACAGGACATTGGCCGCGTTGAAATGGTCAGGAGTACCATCCTCCGATTACATAATGGAGAATGGTCCTCAACCCGCCACCACTCTGTCATAGTCACTGGAGCGGTAGAAGTCTACTGCTATCCCGCAACCCACCCACCTGGAGCCAGACCCGAAGATGGAATTGTCATGGCGATAGGGATTCACCCGAAAAAGGCTGTTCAGCCACCAACACCCACTTCCTCCGGATAAATGGTCTCTGGAGAGAACCAAGAATTGTTGTTGGTGATATTGGCCTGGCCGGTCCAATCCACCACTCTGTGCCAAATCCAGGACCAGGAATTACACCAGATGGCGCGCCACATCCCACCGAAGTAGTCAGTGCTGATCATGTCTGCGGAACCAGAGAGAGCCCATATGCTGCAGAGGAACATAACCACTACCAACACATTATTGCTTAACAGGGATGGAGTCCCCCATTAAGGAATGGATAGCAACATTCCCGAACAGCCACTTCGAGATTGCGGGCCCGCTTCGCACAGTTCAATGCAGCTCACGACCAAGCTCTTCAGGCTATTCTATCAGCCAGGCTGCTCCTGGAAACCGACTCCCCCTAAATGCCGCCCTTGGAGCACAGAATCAACTCGCCCACACTCATCTATTCTATGGCCAACCGCGTCAGACTTTTTTGACGCAAGAAAATGCTAAAAGGCTCTACCTACTATAAGCATCTGGAGGTGAATGGGGCAAAGCCGTGTTCCGTTCCAGGTCTATTGTCCTGCCTGATACGCAGACAAAACCAAAAAGATGATCTTTCACTGATAATCTATTATCTTTGACAATCTGGGTGCGATGTTCCACTGAATTTCAGTGCTGAACCACTCATGGATCGCTAGTTCATACGCAGGTTTCACTGCAATGCATAGCTACATTGGTGTTTTTGGCTAGTTTTATTCCTGCCATGATACTCGTGAAAGAGGTTGTTGAGGACTTTCTCCCAATGTTATTTTGGTTTTGTTTATTTTTAAAAATTTTAATTGAATCAAAAGCATTATTCCAATTAGTATATTTGCAATAGCCAGCCAGGTCACCAGATTTGTCACCAATTGAGCACCTCTGGGACGAACTGGATCGACACGTGCGCAGTAGGAATCCACCACCCCAAACAGTCCTGGGACTTCTTGCAGCACTTCAGCACGAATGGCAGAATATTCAAAAGGCTGTGATTGACAACTTGATTGCATCCACGGGTGGTCGGTGCCAAGCAATAATCAATGCCAATGGTGGCCATACCCGACACTGACATTTGTGCACCGCTGTGATGTTGAAACACAGCATTTCAAGATCATGCTTATTCTGAATAAAATTTACTGAACAGAGATCTTCAAACAGCGTTTTAGTTTTCATTTCAATGTTTAACTTCCATCTGTGGTCTTAATATTGAAGACCTCGAAATAGGTCAGGGTATAAGGAAGGAGCTGAGCGGATTCATATACGATGATAATGAGGATGTCCATTCGATTCTTTGTTCCAATGCCTTAACAGACCCGTTAAAAACGACTAGCCATGAGGTCATTGAAACGAGTGAACGTTTATAATACTTGAACCGAAAGAGTGCAGCATATGTAATTAAATTGACAGTACCATTTACATGAATTAATGAACTTTTTGTCGAATGTGAGCGAAACAAGTGATATAAAATATTAGAGTGAGTGAGATGTGGTTTAACGTGTTTTCATAATTATTTCATTTCTTAAACACGTTGATAATAAACATGCTAAAGAGAGTGGACAGATAAGGGGAAAGACAAAAAGATAGGCATAGTGAAGGATAGAAAGCAGATTAAAGAACGATTTTAATTTGGTCTGGCTTCTACCAGTCGACCTGGCCAGCTCGGGTGCCCCTACCAGAAGCTTAACAGCTCCTGCTGAAAAAAAGATCTCAGCTTATTGATGCACGCAAACCACCACACTGATGAGGAGGTGGAATTAGATTATATGAATGGACATGTGTGACGAACACAAACTGTCATTCAGTGGTTTCTGAATCAGCCATGCACACCATCTAAAGCAAGGGAACCGTGATATTTCACTTAAGGGTTCTCATTGCTTACTGTATGTTACAGAGTTTCGCTATAATTGTCCTTAAAAGTTTCCAAAACACCTGAAATTTTAATTAGCCGAGATCGCGTGTGAACGACAAATTTTTAGAAAGAGTGAAATATTGCCAAGAAGGGAGACACAACGTGAAGATGGTGACAAACATTTACGGCTCTTGGAACCGTTCCAAACTGATGGCACTATTGTCGGAGGTCAGCGTTTCCACAACTGTTCCTAGACGACTGCATGAAAATGCTTCAAATGCAAGAGTTTGTATCCTCATGACTATTAGAAACTTAAAACACGTTCCATGATTGGTGTTCGTAACAGGGATTTGAATCATTGCTCAAACTTAATGGAACAGTACCTTTAGATTGAAACAACTGAGTGGAGTCGCTAGCTCGTTCGCCATCCCGCTAAATCAGCGTCCTGTTCTGATTTCTCTGTTTCATGTTGATTTATTTCCAATGTTTTCTGACTTTTAAATAGCATCTTCCCATGTATTTCTTTCTTTTCACCTTTTTGTTTCTTCTTTTCATTAGACTTCTTCTTCTTCATTCCAACATTTGTTACTTTCTTTTGCCTTTTGATTTTGTTTTCCTGACTTGTCTATCTACAGAACTGTCACTGCTATCACTGTTCTCTTCTGGCTTTCTCTTGGGTGGAACATATTTATTATCAAGGTCAGAAAATGGGTCTAGAACATGAGGGAAGGACAGAGAGAGTACTAGATTGATTATATTACAATGTATTGCCAAATAATCCATAGATTCTGCTCTCTCCTCGTGATTTCAACTCTTTCCACCTGTAATTATCGGCCTAGTTTTATTATCTTGAAACTTGATATCAAAGATACATGTACCTATACATGCATATTTAAATATAAAATATATTTTTTAAAAACTTTAGCATTATGTAACTAGGTTACTGAAGGTGATATGCTATTTGCAAGTGTGTCAAGCTTTGTGACGAGTAAGATGTAGAATCCATTGAATTTGCCAGTATTGTTAATCCTGTTCAATATAAGTACTGTTTCTAATCTATACTCAATTTGTCCACTCCTTCGGAATCCAAACGGATATTCCCTGTCCATCAAAAACAAAAAATCTAGATAAACATTTATTATTATAAATTGTATGAATTAATTTAAAATCCATAAACGTGTTATAAATATTAAGCTTATGATCTTTCCGAAATAATATTACCTTAAACCCTACCAAATCACCGTATTTGTTTACTGATTTTGTTCATGTACAATTTAACTGTATAATGTAGCCTAAAGTGCAAGTTAAACATGATTATTGTATTGGGGTTTACATGATAAAATACGTGTCAGATGCTGTTCAAAACATACTTGTATTTACGCACAATTTATGGTATGAGAAGTGACAGTACACTGTCAATGTATAACATTGTTTAAGCTCTGTTGCAACTAGAGTACACTTACTGTACATGATACATCCAATCATCTGTCGAGTAATCTGGATTTAAACATCAAACTGTCAAAGTTATGTACTTACAGCTGGTTAATTCAACCAGAGAGTGAAACAAGATAAATTTGTGTTAAGGATTTGTTCAACTTCTTCCAACTACCATCTGTATTACAACCCTTGTCAAAGCAATCTCTTGCCTCGTCTTGGTCACCTCATGTTGAACTATTATTACATGTGATTATTACGAAAAAATCTTGCATACAAAATTCAGGCAAAACAGCTGATTCAATTCAACCAAACTTTCAATCGATAGACCTACCTATGACCTCCATATTCTAAGCATTTGGGCCCAGTTGACCAAGGCATTTAAGGCAGAGAACGACTTTAATTTATTTAACATGGCATTTTATTTTCTATATGCACTTTGAAGGATGAGATATGATTTATAAGCTGCGCAATAAAAAAAAAACAAGCAAAATGGTTAATCACCTTTAACTCGTAGAAGAAAACGTAGCTTGGTAAGAAAAATACATTTTGTCAGTGAAATAATCGTAAGATATAATAGAACCATAAACGGGTTAAACGCAAAAGATTCCAAATGAATTCGAAATTCATATGATAGCCTTTTTGTCAAATATATTAATGAATGTTGAAAAAATGGACAACATTTCGGCAACCAATTAATCCCTTTTGTTGTAGAAGAAATGTTTTTGATATCAGAAAAATAAAGTTATGTAAATTTCAGTACCATTACAACCTAAGTCGTAAATGCTTCACAATGTCAACATGAATGTTCTTTCTTTGACAAAAACAATCACAAAATCTGTATCATGAGTTATAAATTCAGTCAAATCATCGTAGCATTCCCAGAGCATCACATTAATGTTTAGATAACATTGGGAGCTTAATATGTTTTGTATACGTATACTAGTGCTAAATCATTTTGTTGCACTAGTATTAAAAGGATCTCATTGTTTTTATTTAAAACCTGTTGATTCAGATACGACCATTTCCTACACACGACATTACCTTTTCGGTGATAGTGCAGGTTATGTTTCAAGAGTAAATAGTTTCTTTACACATACCACTACGAATAATACTTTATTATTAATTGATATCGTGCTCCATCAGTTTATCTCGTTCAGGCAATATTGTTTACCAGTAAGTGAAACGACTCGCCTCCAGCAATAGCGGCACAACCCTGATTAAATATACGTTGAATGCTAAATAATAGCTTCAGGCTCATTACAAAACTACATTTTATTGGAACAATTATTGATTTACTACCGTTGAAAACTTACCGTTCAGATATGAATCACATTGAACATACTTGCGACCATATCGACAGTGCCATTCGGCGTATGGAAAATCCATCAACTTCCCTCGTCTTTGCATGATAAGTATACATATATGATAATAGTTTTTTTTTTTTTTTTTTTTATTTCGCTGTTTTTGGTACAAAGTCAACATACAGAGATTAATCAAATTGTTGAAACATGGAATTATAATACTAATCTTCCAAGTATACAGTAATAATCATAGCGTCAGCGTTGTAGATAAAGCGTCGACATCAACTAAACAACATATGACAAGAAGACCAAAATGTGGCAAAAGGTGTTACACTACAAGTTATCTTTGAATTGTATTTATCTAAGGTGTATGCAGATTCAATGTCATGTTTAATGTGTGCCATGTTTGGGTGTCTGTTTGCTAGTCTTGATTTAAAAATGTTGTACTTTGTGATAATGATGATACGATTGACTACGTCATTTCTTCTCTCTCGGTATCCAAATAGTATCTTCGATTTATCGAAGTGAAGAAGGGTGCCAGTTTTAAGTTGAATCCATCTAATAACATTGTTCCAAATTTCTTTGATTATATTGCACTAAAAACATGTGCATTATAGTTTCCACTTCGTTTTTACAAAAAGTACAGACATGTAAATTTCAGTACCATTACAACCTAAGTCGTAAATGCTTCACAATGTCAACATGAATGTTCTTTCTTTGACAAAAACAATCACAAAATCTGTATCATGAGTTATAAATTCAGTCAAATCATCGTAGCATTCCCAGAGCATCACATTAATGTTTAGATAACATTGGGAGCTTAATATGTTTTGTATACGTATACTAGTGCTAAATCATTTTGTTGCACTAGTATTAAAAGGATCTCATTGTTTTTATTTAAAACCTGTTGATTCAGATACGACCATTTCCTACACACGACATTACCTTTTCGGTGATAGTGCAGGTTATGTTTCAAGAGTAAATAGTTTCTTTACACATACCACTACGAATAATACTTTATTATTAATTGATATCGTGCTCCATCAGTTTATCTCGTTCAGGCAATATTGTTTACCAGTAAGTGAAACGACTCGCCTCCAGCAATAGCGGCACAACCCTGATTAAATATACGTTGAATGCTAAATAATAGCTTCAGGCTCATTACAAAACTACATTTTATTGGAACAATTATTGATTTACTACCGTTGAAAACTTACCGTTCAGATATGAATCACATTGAACATACTTGCGACCATATCGACAGTGCCATTCGGCGTATGGAAAATCCATCAACTTCCCTCGTCTTTGCATGATAAGTATACATATATGATAATAGTTTTGATCGTTGAAAACGTCCTTGATTGCGCTACGCTTTTTTAACTGTTCATCATGAATATTTGACTCTGACGCCCATGATCGTATGCAAGCATATCATCATGCACTTTTTCTAAAAAAGTTCACTCATGTGTGGGGGCGGGATAGCGCAGTGGTTAGCGCGTTCGGCTTCGGATCAGGAGGTCCGTGGTTCAAATCCCGCCAGGGGCTCGGCAACTTTGTCTGCAGTAGAGAACTGTTCTACACGCAGTCAGGTTTGGGTGCAATGCTACACTGAAATTCGGCGCAGTACCACCCATGGTTCGCTAGTTCCAGCCGATGCTCGCAGGTTTCACCGCAATGCATAGCCACTATAGTGTTGCGGCCTTTCTCCCTGCAATAATACTAGCAGCCGCGATATAAGTGAAATAATCTTGAAAGCGGCGTTAAACCCCAACTCACCTCACCTCACTCATGTGTAAAATGGCTAAATTTGAAGTATAAGTGAACCTTTTCGCCAAAATCTGGAAAAATGAAGATGGTTTAACACCCTAATTGATATGTACACCTTTCCATTCGATTGTTCTCTATTTTGAGCATCTTTCGGTTCAAAATTCATTACTTCAACAGTTGGTCAATTTATTGAAGGGAGTGGCAGCCATAATTAACAATAGTGTACCTCATATAACAATGTGAGTGAGTAATGGCGTTTAAAGTGTGTTCAACAATATATTCAAGTCATTCAACAGCTATGTCTGCAGTAGAGAATTGTTCAACAGGCAGTAATTATAAGTTTTGAGTGCAATGCCGCACTGAAATTCAGCGCAGTTACACCCATTGTTGCTAGTTACAGACGATGCTCGCAGATTTCACCGCAATGCATTAGTCACTATGGTGTTGCTGGCTTTCTCTCTGCAACCATACTAGCAGCTGTGATATGAGTGAACTACTCTTGGAGGCGGCGATAAAGCCAACCTCACCTCACCTAATTTAACAACTGTTCAGTAACTGCGCTTTACATATTGTTCATTCCTTGATAACTATTTGCTCCTTTTTACAACTTATTTTATGTATTAACATGAAATCACAAACATCTGATAATCGTGTAACCGACCAAGCACTATTAACCTTTAAAACGTATTAGAACATATCAAATGCCCCTTCACATCTGATACTGGCTATTTATGTTTATTTGGCACGGATGAAGTAGTATATATTTGATCTTTATTTTACGACAGATATGTAATAAGGCTTATCAGTACATCTAATGTTTGGAGAAAGGTTTATGCATTCTGCATGTTACCTTTGAGTTATGTGACATGATAAAGAAATAATTAATTATCATCCATATCCAGTAAAAACAAATGCCATTGCCATGACAATATTTCGCGGTATTTGTCATTGTTGAAGAAAAGATTTACTTGAACTAAGTGCTTAATGCTACGTTAAAGTCCCACATAAAAGCAGAGATGTGAGTCGAAACCTTACTTTGATACCAAACTCATATGCTTGGGAGATAAATATCCTGAAATGCATGAATTTTCAGATGCTCTCTTTGCTCTGTGAGTCTCACCTCCTCATGTTGCCTTAGAAAGAAGATAGGTATTGAGAGTATTTGTTTCCCATACATGTTGTACACTAAAAATTCATCCATTAGTTTATGCATCAAACTATCAAATCAAATTGTCTTTTACCTCTTATTGGATATCCATTATATAACGCCAAGGTTATGCCACTAACCAAGGAGATCGTCTGTCATTTTCCCTCTTTCCTGGCCAATGCTTCTGCAACAGCCTGTGAACAAAATTCTGGTTCATCTGCCTGAAGATAGTTCTTAAGTGAGTCGGTCAGTGTGAGGAACAGAGTGCAGATAAGTCCTCCATCAGTCTCCAAATTCGGGTGAAAATCTCTTTAATGTCATCCACTAGGTATGGTCTACCCTCATCGAATTCAACATTATGCTTCCCTTAGCTACAATTGCCTTAACTGGAAATAGATCATCAAATTCAGCCCTTGCAGATAACCAAATGGTACTGCTCCGCTTCAACTGGCCAGTCTTTTTTTTTATCACATCATCAACACTCATCTTCAGGATGAACACGTGGGGATCGACATGAAGTCTAATGTGTCCTCATCGTGAACAAGCCATACACTAATTAAAGTGGCAACAACTGGTGATGGTGTGTATGCTGATGCGATGACATCTTTTAGGGCGGGAATTGTTTGTATAGACTGTCGGTGGAGGGCTTTGGTGGGAAAAGCTTGTCCACATCTTCATGGGTGTGTCCCACCATCCAAAACGAAACTCATCTAAAACGTTTAACAAGGATATATTTGGTTATATTTTCAATCATTTGCAGCCAACACCAATATTAGTCCATGGCTATGAATGAGCTTTATACTAAAACTGTCAATGCATTCATATTTTCTTCTTTTCATTATTTGACTGACATTGTCTCCTTTAAAAAATATTTTTTCAAAACAACCAAACTACAGCAAATTGATGACACGGAAACTACTATGATTTTTATTTGTCACGCGAAGACTACCTGCATTACGTAATTGTACAAAGCAGGTTTTGACGTAGTCATGAAAGGAACATAAAAGGATGGTGGATAAGGTGTAAGATTCAATTTAACTGCTTATTGGAAATTGTAAAGTAACGAAAGTAAAGACATTGACACTCCGTTTGTTTGAAAGTGGTGGTGTGACGATAGAAACGTTTCACAATACAATACGTATCTCATTATATGTTGCGATACGATTCGGTACCATACGTCGTGATACACTGTTTAAGGGATTTGTTTATGTAGGGAAGATTTAACATTTGACAAGCACCTTTAATTTAAGGAAACTAAACAAATCATTAAACATTACATATTACTTTACAGAGGTATATTTAGATATGTACATGTACATCGTCAGATTTAGTATCCTGATTCTGGATAAAATGATACATCGGCACAGCTCTTTTTGAAGGACTTTCTCTCGATCTCAGTAGAAACATGTATAAACAATCAAAATGCTTACCTGATTGAATATCTTCAACATGAACGGCCAGGAAAATTTAAAGTGTCTGGTTCTTGCTGTCCTTCCTCGAGTTGTCACACAGAAGATAAACTCTCTCTGGCAGATGTCAGTCATATTTCTGAAAAGCAAAATATAAAAGTAGAAACAAACGAGATCTACTAACAAGATATATCATACACATGTCCTCGGATAATGTCAACAGAATAAACTTATGTCCTTCCTTACACCTTGAAAAGATTTACAGAAGAGAGTATAAACAAATAACCATTAAAGCGTTCCTATTCTAAACGCTTGTGCAACTTGTCCTGTAACTAAAGTTTTACAGTTTTTTACTGAAGCTTTAATATCTGGAACTCTTTTTCAACCAAAATTTAGTTAAAACTAGATGCAATGATCCGAATTACTAGAGAATTACTGATTGAGGTCATGTTCAGCTGACCTTTGACGAATGTTGAACCGGCCAATGAAATGAGGACAGGAAATCAGCTATCAACCAATAAAGAGTGTCATTTGCATATTGGTTAAAGTTTACATAACCACAAACATACATCATTATTTTCTTTGGAATATAATGAATGTCTGATTACAAAACTGTATAGTGCGTCAAAGGTCGCTCCTCAAATATATTCAGTTAGGGTAATGAAAGCCGTTTTAATGCCACTTTTGATGGGCCGCATAGACCTATCTGGCCACAAACCAGTGACGTCATAAACAGAATCATTGCCTCGTGATCTATAGATCTATTGTAACAATATCACAGAAGAAAAAAACAATTAACGATTTTCAGAGAATGTTTTCCACTCAGTTATTTTGTTGAAAAATCTTTAAACGAAAATCATCAGTGATAAAGTCGAGGTTAGCGGTTGTTTAATGTCACATACTGACGTTTACTCTAAGTTTTTTTACATTTAAAAAACTTACTTTGTTATCATTTGACTTAATTTGTTGAGTTACATTTGCACAAATGAACACGTAAACAACACACATATTCCGTCAGCAATATCTGTACAGAATTGATGCTGGCATCATATTTTGTAACAACACACACATATTCCGTCAGCAATATCTGTACAGAATTGATGCTGGCATCATATTTTGTAACACAATTCACTGCAAATACATCAGTAACATTCGGATTTTGTAATCGGGGTGCTCCAGAATTGGCGGTCCTGAGCTAGCTCTCTTTTGATTGGCTGATGTTTGCGCCTGCGCGACACGGAATAGGTTATAATTCTCTAGATGTTTTAACTAGATTGGTACAAACAGGCAATACACCTCGGGTAACACGTGCACACCAAAGTCCTGATTTGACCCTTACCCCTTCATTCACTGTATTGATCATAATCAAAAATATAGATGCTTATAAAAGACATGTTAAAAACACAATCACAAAAACTTTTAGAATACATATAACCTTTGCAACTATTGACAGGACATCCAGCAGTACAATGCATGCTATGTTCGAATACCCACTCCCGGTGCATTTCAATATGTAGACATGAGATTCAATGTGGCCATGATCTAGAGCACCTGGAATTTGGTGTTTGATTGTTTCAAACCACCCATCTAAATCAGCGTACATGAATCCGCTCTGTTCCTTCCCTAAACCCTGATCTCCTTCAAGCCAAAAGCCTCGGGAACAGTACAGACATGACACAACACCGTGTAATGCGAGGTCGTGTTTTTGATATATTTCCTGTGCGTCATACTATCGTATTTTCCGAGTCACCTAAATGTTGTGTTCGAATGAGGATTACACTATTTTTTCATTTTGTGCATTTAAGTTTGCGCATTTCATGTTCAAAACACTCCCTCATGAATAACTGAACGTCATTTAAGGCTCAAAATCAAGTTCAAACTACCATCGTTTCAAACACGTACCAGCGTTACTGATACGTTCCACCACTAGACTCTTAGTGTGCTTCCTAGACGCTGTCCCGCCAGGGGCTCGACAACTTTGTCTGCAGTAGAAAACTGTTCTACACGCAGTCAGGTTTGGGTGCAATGCTACACTAAATATCAGCGCAGTACCACACATTGTTCGCTAGTTCCAGCCGATGCTCGCAGGTTTCACCGCAATGCATAGCCACAATGGTGTTGCGGGCTTTCTCCATGCAATAATACTAGCAGCCGCGATATAAGTAAATAATCTTGAAAGCGACGTTAAACACCAACTCACCTCCTAGACGCTGAGAGATATGCCAACCGAAGGCTTTACGCTCGTGGTAGATAAAGACCAGAATAAATGTTTAACCGCTCTTAAACCTGCTGTCTTTTTCACACTTTGCCTTTCATTACCTCTCTTCACCCCAATCTTTCGATACCTGGTCTGTCCACTCTCTTTAATTTCGGTTTAATTTCTTCAAGTTGTCTTTGAACGATTGAATGAACGTCAAACCCCTACTCACTCATTCACTCACTGCCAAGTTCCTTTCCTTGAGTAACACTGCTATCATCATTGTGAGGCAGGAAATACCCCTTCATAACCTAAGAGCAATTAGTCAAGACGATATGAAGCTGAACTTCACTGATACCCATCATCGTAACACGGTACAGGTGCACCACATGCAGTGACTTTCATTAATATGCACTAAACCCTTTAAGCGTTTCGTCGTATTACTATCTGTCTCCGCCATGTGGCAAGTGGTGCAGAGCTCATCTACTGTAAATAATTCATGTCTGGGAGCAATACAAGCAACACGTTGCTGTATTTCAGCCATGAAGAAAAGATTAAGATAGATTATCAGTTGTAGGCCATTGCCCTCATGGATGTACAGGAAGTGAGGGTGTCTTGAAACAATTAAAGCCAGTTTCTCAACGGTTTAATGAAAGAAGTTCTGATGCTTTAAATAACTGAGAGAAATAGTTTCGAAAAAGAAATGGCGCGCACGATTGGAGTAGCAATAGGGAAAAATATATTTCAATAAAGCTTGAATAATTCGATGCAATTTATGTCTTAAAATGTCACTTTGGTTTAAAGTTTAATCATTTTTAGGTAATGGTTGTTGGTTTGATTTATGAAATCTTAAAGCTGAAAGTTCCTAATTAGTGGTTTCTAATGTTGAATGGAAATCGGTTGTATGAGTTTGACGCTGTTAAAGGAGTATAACTATTTATAGTTGTTAGGATATACATCTTAAATACAGCTCGCGTTATTAGAGCGACTGGCTTTGATTTTGTCAAGGCAACATTCTGTTTTTAAGCATGTTTCTAAATATGAAGATAGACTTTTGGGCAACCCATTGATATGTCTCTCGTAAAACTCTGGTTCCTAATCAGGGACATCGACTGCAGTTGATTACATTTCTAAACGCAGTAAGGTTTGGGTGCAATGCTACACTGAATTTTAGTGGAGTACCATCCATGGTTCGCTGGTTACAGCCGAAGCTCGCAGGTTTCATTATAATGCATCGCCACCATGGTGTTGTGGGCTTTCTCCCTGCAATAATACTAGCAGCCATGATATAAGTGAAATACTCTTGAAAGAGGCGTTTAACATCAAAACAACTCACCTATTTACATTAAGATGAATGGAACTGTTTTCTTTTAGGATGAATTGAAGTGTCCTGAAAATAACACAACGTCAGCCATAATCCGAAAATCGCGACTGGTAAAGAGTACTAAAGACCCTGCAAACACCGTACATGTGCTTGCATAGAGAGCTACATGCATTTGCGAATTGATTTACCTATTCAAATCATACCTCTGATCCGACATTGTGCGAAGACCAACTTCATTGTCACTTTATTAACAACGTGAATAACGGATACAGGAATGAATAAGGAAAAAACAATATATTCAATAATTGTTCAATAACCGATACTAACTTTCAGCTTTCTTTGAAGAACCTTTAAAAAAATATACCCCAAACCGCAGTAATGTGTAACACATATCCTTTTTTATCAAATCGGCATACATTTATTATCTTATTGAGAACGGTTGTTTGTTCTTGTAGCATGGATCATTTAAATTTGCATATTATTATTTTCAACATAAATTTCGATACAAATGATGAAAAAGTCGCCAATCAGTGATCTTAACTATCGAAGTTTTGCGTGAAAATGTAAATGGTAAATATGATTTAAAAATATCGTCCTGTCAAATGTATAAAGACATTTGGAGAGTAGGTATCTGTCACGCTAGGGCAAGGTCACCTCTGAGGAAGTTGAATCATCTGTTTCGGTTAAAATACACTGTAGAATGTCTCCACTGCAATAGGAAGATGCGTGCTATTATGTAATTAGGTTGCACATCTTTTTCTTGCATTATTTCAGGGGAAAAGGAAGTAAATCTTTGGCACCTGTTTGACTCAACTTCTTAAACACATTTAATGTTTTCGATGGAGTAAGTCAGGTATATTATAATAAAATATTGTTTTAGTTTAGACACAGATATAACTTTTACCACTATTTACAGTCATGTGCCAATATCTGTAATTACAGTTAATACTGTTATATTTTGATCTTAGGATATCTGCACAATTTCTCACACGAGTATGTCCCTCCTGTTGACGTGGAATCAAGTTTGATATAAATAGCATTAATTTCATTATAATTTGACCATTACTGAAACACGTGTCATGTCATTTATTTATAATAACATTGTAGTAAGAGGTCAGTCTGATTAAAATCAACCGTGTCCCGAGGAATAATTTTTTTTAAATATTGACTCGAGCGGGATACGAACGGTGGGCTGTCCTCTCCACAACCATCTGAATGCAACCTCCTTGCTGGCACGTTCTGAGACAATCTCAACTAGCCAATCACAATGACTGCGGCAAAAGCTTTCGGTATCAGTATCTATGGGCAAGTAAATCCCGTTTATCATTCATTAACCTTGATAGTCGCTTTCATTTTTTTAAACGCAATGATGTTATGTCAGCTAATGACAAGGTTTTGTCTGCGCTAAACTGGTGTAAGAACCTGCGAGCTTGGAGGGTGCTTTCAGACCGTTGTGAAGAGGAGAGCCCCTGATGGAGTATGTTCGAATCCCGTTCGAGTCATTATTTAAAAACTTTTATTCCTCGGAGTACGGTCGATTTTAATCAGACTGGGTATGAGGTTATGAAAAACCTTATGTCATTAAGCTATCGGCGTAAATAATACCATATAATAATTTTAAACATTGCGGTTCAGTCTGTAAGATAGCTTTATAAAACAGTGACAACTATATTAAATTATTTTTATTAGCTCCCCATGGTTACAGAGTGAATATACATTGTATATACATCATATGAGACTCGGATCAATATACAGAATTCGGAGTGTTTTCGTACAAAATGGGTGAAAATTAGTTGTTGAATATTGGGATGAGTGGCTGTCATTTATTATGAAAATTGTCAATTTCAATATTTCTTTTTGAAATAAATCTTTCTACCATGAAAATCTCTTTTAATTGTTTTTTGTAATAAGTGAATTTGGGAATTAAAGTTTTAATATTGCATAAATGGATAAAAAAATTTGGCAGAGATAAGGATTTGTTTCAGTAACACATTTTTGTGGAATGTGACAAACCAAATCAAGTATTTTGAAAAAGTTATTTTTTGCGTAAAATAGTGATTAATTCAAAGTTCAAGTTCATTCTAGAAATTCATGGTTTCACAACAATCCCAATAAACATGACATATGCTCTCAGAAACATCCTTGCAAAAGCTACATAAATTATTGTCAATGATGTTCATTTTCAACAGTTCTTTTTTTGTAGATATAACTCTTTGCAAAAATTTGTACTGGAAGTCTACAAGTTTAACATCTTTTATACCATATCTGTAAAAGTTGAAAGTGTTGTGGCAGTCAAATTACAGTCATCAAACACTAGTTCCCTTTCATTATAAATCTGAAGTTTATCCTGTTTCGATTAAAGCTTGTAATAAAACAATCTTGAGCCTGTAGCAGGTTTCAACATATGTTTTTGATAAACACTGAAGTATAAATTAATTAAATTGATATTTCTTGTCTGTTTAATAGTCTCTTTCCACTTACCAGGCAAAATGTGAAGAAGATAGTTAAAATCAAGTATTGTCCCTCTTATTTTTATTTTGTCTTTATCTCATCAAAAAGCATAAATCCATGTTCATCACATGAGTCTTTAATGGTCAGAATACCCTTATTAGCCCAGTATTTAATAATATGGTTGGGGTTCTTAAAATATTGGTTAAGCCATAATGGTTCGCTGAGAATGTGATCAGTGCTGTCCTTTTTAATATTTAACTTTCTACAAAAAAAATTCCAAGCTTCGAAAACATCTGTCCAAAAAGGGTTTTTAATATTAAATAATTTGTTTATAATTGCTCCGTAATTAGTTCTGTGAATAGTAAGATCAACATCATTATTGAAAAGGATTGCCACTCCCCTTTCGTTTGATTTGAAGGCTGTGATAATAGATTGTACTCCCCATTCATTTCTCATAGTGTTAACATCCTCTTTCGCTAAATGGATATCTTGAAGACAAATAATTGAATAAGCTTTTCTTCTATAAATATTCATTACCTCCCTTCTTTTGTTCTTATCCCCTAATCCTCTACAATTTGATGAAATCATCTTTATCTTTTTTATATTATCTGCAGTCACTTAGTTAAAATTTTGTAAAGGAATGAATATGAATTTTGCTTGACAAGATAGCGTCTTAATCATGGCTTGTGTTTGGATTTCTTTGAAGTCATTGAACATGGTGTGATAAACTTTATGATCATATAGATTCAATGTTTCTTTGGCTAATTATAATATAAAGGAACCATGTGGGAAAAAATTTTGTCATAAGAGAAAAAGAAATGAATACAAAAATAGGTTAAGAAGAAAAAAGAAAAGACTGGAAAAGGGGCAAAAGCAAGAAAACATGGGCTTATGTAAAGAAAAGAAATAGAAATAAAAAAAAGATAAAAAAACAAGACATCGGTGGGTGTACCGATCCACTCTCAAGAGTCAGACCTTAGATTAAGTAAAATGCATCTTAAACTAGAAATATGTACATGTGATGCACAGTGATGTCCCCCTTCCAAACTTTTAATCCAACCTCATCATCTTATCGCCACTTACTACCAGAAACAATCCATACCAAACATATAATAAAAAGGTTCATATATTAGCATCAATGAACTTGACATAAAAATGATTCGTGAAATGTACAAGTTCAATAGTGCATGAGGAAGGGTTTTATATTTTTGTCAACTTCTTTATTATAAGGAATGTGACAATTGATACTCACACAGACATAAAATATTATAATTAGCATCTACAGCCCCCAATATGCACTAAGTATAAATTGTTTCCATGGAAACCAAGTAAAAGGAAAAATTAAAAATTACCAAAGTAGCAAGAAGCACCACCCAAGCACTAGATTTAACCACATACCAGGTGAAGTAAAATAATACTTATAGATTTTTATATATAGGTTGGATAATTATCCTACCGCCATATGCACAAAAATCAAGTTGTTTCCCTGGAAACCAGATAAAAATAATTCAGTAATGACTAGATATTACCACATACCAAGTTTTGTAAAATAAATATTGAACGTTTTTTTAGATATGGCCTGGAAACGGACCCTACTCCCTATTTGCACTAAGTTCGAATTGTTTCCATGGAAACCAGAACAAAATTTAGAATAACGAAAAAAAAGGCAGCGCTCCACCACTAGACCTAACCACAAACCAAGTTTCGTAAAATAATATTGAACAGTTTTTAGATATGGCCCGGAAACGGACCCTACCCCCGATTTGCACTAAGTTCAAATTGTTTCCATGGAAACCAGAAAAATATTAAAAATTCAGAATAACCAAAACAGCAAAAGGCACCACTCCACCACTAGACCTTAACACAAACCAAGTTTTGTAAAAAAAACATTGAACAGTTTTTGAGATGTGGCCCGGAAATGGACATTACCCCCCATTTGCACCATGTTGAAATTGTTTCAATGGAAACCAGGTAACAAAATAAATTCAGAATAACCAAAATAGCAAAAGGCACGAGTCCACCATTAGACCTAACCACATACCAACTTTCGTAAAAAAAAATATTGAAAGGATTTTGAGATATGGTCCGGATATGAAAGCATTTCGGAATTACGGAACCATTGACGTGACTGAAAACATTATGTCTCCCGAAAAGCTTTTAGCGGGGGACATAATTAGAAGGATGAAAAATGGAGCCATGGGCTCTGTAGCTCATCAGACTTTTGATAGAAATATGTGTTTGGGTTTAGACCATGGGGTCATGGGCAGTGTAGGAAAGATAGCCTGTCCCAACGTCCGAGTTATTCACAATCAAATAAAAAAGGCCCATTGCCCATTTGGGGTCAAGGGGTCACCGAACCTACAATTCAGAATCCCCATTGTCCAAGGAGTCTACACACAACTATTAAGCTATTAAGACCTTTTGGGACTGGAGAAGAAGATGAAAGTAGGATTTTAAGGTTTTGACCCCTGTGACCCCATTTGGAGTCAAGTGGTCACCAAACCTACAATTTAGAATCCCCAGTGTCCAAGGAGTCTTCACAAAATTTTTCAGCTCTCTAGACCTTTTGGAACTATGGGAAAAAGATGAAATTAGGTTTTTTAGGTTTTGACCCCTGTGACCCCATTTGGGGTCATGGGGTCACCAAACCTACAATTTAGAATCCCCGTTGGCCAAGGAGTCTACACGCACCTTTTCAGCTCTCTAGACCTTTTAGAACTGGAGAAGAAGATGAAAATAGGTTTTTCAGGTTTTGACCCCTCTGATCTCATTTGGGGTCATGGGGTCACAAACCTACAATTTAGAATCCCCATTGGCCAAGAAGTCTACACACAACATTTCAGCTCTCTAGACCTTTTAGAACTGGAGAAGAAGATGAAAATAGGTTTTTCAGGTTTTGACCCCTCTGATCTCATTTGGGGTCATGGGGTCACAAAATCTACAATTTAGAATCCCCATTGGCCAAGAAGTCTACACACAACTTTTCAGCTCTCTGGACCTTTTGGAACTGGAGAAGAAGATGAAAATAGGTTTTTCAGGTTTTGACCCCTCTGATCTCATTTAGGGTCATGGGGTCACAAAATCTACAATGTAGAATCCCCATTGGCCAAGAAGTCTACACACAACTTTTCAGCTCTCTGGACCTTTTGGAACTGGAGAAGAAGATGAAAATAGGTTTTTCAGGTTTTGACCCCTCTGATCTCATTTGGGGTCATGGGGTGACAAAATGTACAATTTAGAATCCCCATTGGCCAAGAAGTCTACACACAACTTTTCAGCTCTCTAGACCTTTTGGAACTGGAGAAGAAGATGAAAATAGGATTTTAAGGTTTTGACCCCTGTGACCCCATTTGGAGTCAAGTGGTCACCAAACCTACAATTTAGAATTCCCAGTGTCCAAGGAGTCTTCACAAAATTTTTCAGCTCTCTAGACCTTTTGGAACTATGGAAAAAGATGAAATTAGGTTTTTTAGGTTTTGACCCCTGTGACCCCATTTGGGGTCATGGGGTCACCAAACCTACAATTTAGAATCCCCGTTGGCCAAGGAGTCTACACGCACCTTTTCAGCTCTCTAGACCTTTTAGAACTGGAGAAGAAGATGAAAATAGGTTTTTCAGGTTTTGACCCCTCTGATCTCATTTGGGGTCATGGGGTCACAAAATCTACAATTTAGAATTCCCATTGGCCAAGAAGTCTACACACAACTTTTCAGCTCTCTGGACCTTTTGGAACTGGAGAAGAAGATGAAAATAGGTTTTTCAGGTTTTGACCCCTCTGATCTCATTTAGGGTCATGGGGTCACAAAATCTACAATGTAGAATCCCCATTGGCCAAGAAGTCTACACACAACTTTTCAGCTCTCTGGACCTTTTGGAACTGGAGAAGAAGATTAAAATAGATTTTTAAGGTTTTGACCCTTGTGACCCCATTTGGGGTCATGGGGTCACGAAATCTACAATTTAGAATCCCCATTTGCCAAGGAGTATGCACATAAAATTTCAGCTCTCTAGAGTCATTGGTTCTGGAGAAGAAGTCGAAAAAGTGAAAAGGACGCCGGACGCCATGCCATAAGCCCATCGGGTCTGTCAGACCTGATGAGCTAAAAAAGGTAGACGAAATAATGTGGTTACGAAATGAATCTAGGTCACTATGTCACTAGGAAGACTTGGAGAGAACAACTTACCCCAAAAAACAGTACGCATTAACAAAGTATGGGTCGTGCAAACAATGAAGTAACATTTTCAAATTGAATGACAAAAGCCAAATGATCATACCTAATTATGGTTGTGCTGTAAGCTGTAAGTTAAAACGTAAATAAACATGATCCTCACTCACATGGATATATCTCCGGCAATCACGAAAGCTTCCGGTCTCACTTATGACATGCGCACTTGATATGAACTAAGAATAGCAAAGCACGTGTTCTTTTTCAGTTCTTGCAACGTCTGGTGATTGATATAAAACGAAATGCTTACATTAAATTAAAGGGGAAAACCAAAAAACGTTCATGTGAAAAAAAATCAACGCTTTGTTTTCATCTCGGAATATACAGTTTCTTTATAGGTTCTCATCCAGTCCAATAGTTCCCCAGCTTTCTTGTGCGTTCTTGCTGATGTGGAGGAAAATGTCCGTCACTCTCTCCTGGATTCTGTACTTTATGTGAATTTCGAAGATGGAACGCCATATTTGCCAGTCTTCAATACCGTCTTCTGCATTGAGAGCATGAGCAACATAGGGAATGTCTTCATTGTGTTTACTTCTGTTTCCCTTCCTTCCGGACATTTTCTTAGTTTATTTTGTCTAAGTTTGCAGAGAGCAAGTTTTTAGCGTCCACCCATGCAGACAGCGCC
Organism: Phorcus lineatus; assembly: GCA_921293015.1. Taxonomy (NCBI): domain Eukaryota; kingdom Metazoa; phylum Mollusca; class Gastropoda; order Trochida; family Trochidae; genus Phorcus; species Phorcus lineatus. Next base: position 66,759,645 of record OV121082.1, on the reverse strand, counting down.
ACCGGAATTTGAAACTATATGAAATTGTTATACTGGACAGGCGTTACGAAATCTCTTCTAACAACGCTTTTCATACCAACCATGTTTATACCATCTCGAAAAAAGGGGAATTTGCAATTTGTCACACTTGGTTAAGTCACATACTTCTCTTACGTCACTCATTGAGGTATGACAGACAACCCCTTATCCTAATTGTAGAATATGTTCCCATCCTTCCACTTAAGTCATAATTGCCCATCACGTGACCCACTACCTTATCGTGGTGTGCTGGTCTAACCCTAACAACCATACCAGCTGGAGCTTGCAAGTTCCTTTAAGGATTAACCAAGCTGAACCTGTCGAACATACTCTGATCTCATTCAAGCCAAAAACCTCGTTTTGCTAGCTATCTAACCAACCAATGAGACGACTCGCTTTCAGCAACAGCGCACAAGCCGGATGAAAACACCCTTTGAGTTCAAGATAGTAGCTTCAAGCTCCTTGCATAATGACCTTTTATTAGCTGAAACATAACAAGTGAACCTCGCCACGAGCCATTATCAACCCGATTCCCCCGTATGAGACACTTGGCCCGAAAGAGATCAGGGTTTAAGGAAGGAGCTGGGCGGATTCAGATACGACGATTTAGCAGGATGGGTCAAACCGTGTAGCAGCCAGACCAAATTCTTTCTATATCCAAACTCACGCACTACACATCATGTCATCTGTTTAGAAATAAAGCAAACTTTACAATGTCTTTTGGCAATCAACGAAATGTCTTTGACTGTTGCTTGATGTGTTTATCAATGAATTGCTGTATTGACCGTTTCTGGACAATAGTATGAATTAAAATAACATATGTTTTAAAAACGAATTAAACGCTATCACATATTGATCATTTAATGACTTTTATTGAGATTGGTAATAGGCCGCCATATACAAAACAGTACAGGCAGAATCGCCAGACTGTAAACGCCTTAAATCTGGTTTTGTGACAAACTACCAAGCTGAAAGACTGATTTTATTTTACATATTAAGGATTTTTAAAGCTCAACAGATACTTGACTCGAAATATCGTAATCAAAAAGTCAAACACAGTTTCAGTGGATAATCATAAATGTGACTTATTATAAATGAGAAAAGTTACATTTGACATAAAGTTCGGTTTTGTTTTTTTGCCTCCAACTCGTATCATTTTTTAAACTCTTATAAAATTTATGTTGTTTTTGTGACTTATAAATTCATGTCTTAACAATGTTCATATGAAGCACATATATGTAATGAAGTGCATAATTAGTTATCATTCCATATATGTCGTAATAACTTCTATCAGGGTGGCTTATCATCTTGACTCATCTACTCCATATCAAACATGAGGCTCAAAAGAATTATAACAATTTAAATGTTATAATCAATCAATTAATCTAAACCCTGAATTGGTGCTTACGCATTAACTTTGATATTTCCTAATCGTATGAGTGATCATTACGCAATAATACAAATAAGCAAGCTTTAACAAATACTCAATCTTAATTTTTTTAACATTTATAAATGGTTAGTACCATATGAAATGTATTGCACGTAATGTTCAATACGGTAAGCATATGTCATGATTACATTGTCAGATGTTCATCTGCGTCTTATTACATGCAGTATTTAGTTAGTGAGTGAGCGAGTTGGGGTTTCCGTGCTTTGAACAATATTTCAGTTATTAAACACGTGGATGACAAGCATCCAAAAGAGAGTGGACAGGTCAGGGGAAACTCTTTCTGCAATGCAATATTCAATCATAAAAGTGTCTGAGACGTGTAGGGTTGTTGACGCTAATGTCGATCGAATTTATTCAATCGATGTTTTCTTGGGGTAAACATATACGGCCCTGAACGATCACTGAAAGATTTTGATTTTGCTCCAAGTAGCAGGGTAGTAGACCATGGCGTATCTGCCTGTGAATTAGCGTAATCATGCTGGAACAACTCCCTCTGTTGGTCAATAATCGGACGTACGTGCACTCCGAAGTGGTTGTTGATTAACTGTTTTTCTGCTCAATTCCCTTGAACCACCACTTAATCAGAACTTTTAGTGCTTGTATGTTTATTATATTACGTTTTAGAGAAATCGGCGTTCAAATGCTTATTATTGAAACAAAAAGGTAAAAAATTACTGGGTCTTTTCACTGAAACTGTTAACAATCATACAACATTTGAGAAATAAAAGGTTATATAGTTTTTACCGTCTTTATAGTGAGTGAGTGAATTAGTTTAGGTTTAACGTGTTTTGAACAATAAATCAGTGATTAAATACATCCAAAAGAGAGAGTGGACAGATCGAAGGAGAAAGGGATGGCGGAAAGAAAGGCATAGTAAGAGATAGACAACAGGTTTGAGAACTCACATTTGGTCTGGCTTCTACCCGTCGACCTGTCCAGCGTGGGTGCTCCTACTACTATTACATTTACACTAACTTATGTGGCCAAACGATTCATCTATGTTTCAACTATTTTCAAACAACGAATTCTTTCTTCTTAGGCATTTCCCAGGTCTGAGGACATGCACAATTGAGAAATCTAGGGCTAAAAAACAGAATAGGAGGTAAGAAATTGAACCATTACCTGCTGTACTTGATTGAAGCATTGAAGCGACGCACACTGTTTAACTATTACTTACATGGCAAATGATAGACTCATTGGGGAAAAGGATCGTTTTTAGACTAGTGAAACCTTCTCAGATCCTTTTGATTGCAGGACTCCACTACATCTTTAGTTTAAAAACTGTGTTTTCGGCTCTGCTTGGATGTAAGGCAAATACTGCTTATAATCATTTTATTTGTAATCAATGTAGTTTGACTTGATCTTTAAGCATTTAGTTTAAAAATGAAAATCAACATAAGGAATTAAAATGTGTGGCTTACAGCTGAGTAACGATTTGATACATGCATTATTTTATTCGAATGTCTTTGTTTTTCAATTCACCTGGCAATTTGATTAACACATTATACACTTGGTATATTTATTTTTTGTTGACAGTACGTGGCTGTTGTAAACAATGTAATCAAAGAAAAGCAAGAGAAAGTGAGCAAAAGAGGAGAGCGGCCTTTGAGTGAATATAATTTGACGTCATTGGTAGCTAAGTGACCTAACAACATTAGAGACATAGCAGCCTGGTTCCCCTCATCACCTACAAACAAGCAAGGGTACCAGGATTAGGAAATCGCGGCTTGGAATACATTAGTGAAAAAAGAATTCAAATGAATGTGAGAAAGGCTGGTTGTCATAACTTCATGGAAAAAAAGTAAATGAAAGTATGTAACACATTTTCTATCAAGCATTTCGTACAGGATTAATATTGTCCATCAATAAAATACATTGAGCATGATAAACAAATGCGGATCTTTCCAGTTTTGAGCGTAACCATCTAACGTTTCAATCAAAGGAAAAAACATAACATCTGTACACATTTAACTTCAAATTCGTTTTCTTTGTTTACAAAACTCTCTCAAGGGAATGATTTCTGTCGGATATTCGATTACGAACATGGTGCCAATTTATCATTCAACAAAGCGATTAGATTCTGAAGATCCTTGTTGCCAACGGAAAAGAAGAAATGGAATGGAATGGAATTGCTATGCCCAAGGTTGTGAGAGTAATAATCTTTACATTTGATAATCTTTACATTTGATAGTTCAGTCTTTGTGTGTCCACTTGCACTGTGACAATTAAACTAGTTTTTTTCCCTCTGCAACACTAGCCCAAAGACGAATGTTACGCAAATGTATATCATAGTTCTTGATTTGCACCTATGAAAGAACTTTTCAAGATGTTCATGTCTTCCACTATCACGTTCGTGTCATGACATACACTACATTCTTTAAACATCCATGACTTTCTTGAAATGTTAAATGTCAACTTGTTTATTTATCGTTAAATACACCTTTGATCGTAAGTGTCACGTTTCTCCATTGATTAAATTCACATTGGCTTGGTTTTCATTTCACATGGCTCTAACACCGATCCGTTTTAATGCAGCTCATATTAGAGAGAAAAGCGATATGCCTTTCCGCAATTTTAAGACATAAAGAAATGTACAACATTCACGCCCACCTCGTAGGTATGTTGGAGGTTAGAACTAACGTCTGATATTTTGCCTCTATGGTATTTCGAGTCAAGGAACATGTTATTAATCAACCAAGGAGCAGGTGTTATGAAAGATTTGCTACTTGATCCCATGTCAACATGACAACGGGAATAGTCAGTGACTGATTCAGAATAATTCTGATGATTCTCCTCCCATGTGGTCCTTTGCAAAACGAACAAGCAGACAGAGTCAGCTATTTCCCCGCCAAAGGGAAAGGGTAGTTAAGGATACTAGTTGTGGAATACTGAACAGTGATCATGTTGTTTTTCTACAAACAACCTTTAAGAAATCCTATGTTACGTTTCCATGGAAACGGGTAAAAATTAAAATGCAAAGAAGTTGAAAACCCAAAAAGGGACATCTCCGCATGATGCCCGTTGCACATACCAAGTTTCGTCGAGCTAGGTTTCACCGTTTTGGAGTTGTACTCCGGAAACATTATCGGGACGGACGGACTAACAGACAGACGAACGGAAAAAATGCAAAGAAGTTGAAAACCCCAAAAGGCACATCTACGCATGATGCCCGTTGCACATACCAAGTTTCGTCGAGCTATGTCTCACCGTTTTGGAGTTGTGCTCCGGAAACATTAACAGGTAAAAATAAAAATGCAAAGAAGTTGAAAACCCCAAAAGGCACATCTCCGCATGATGCCCGTTGCACATACCAAGTTTCGTCGAGCTAGGTTTCACCGTTTTGGAGTTGTGCTCCGGAAACATTATCGGGACGGACGAACGGAAAAAATGCAAAGAAGTTGAAAACCCCAAAAGGCACATCTACGCATGATGCCCGTTGCACATACCAAGTTTCGTCGAGCTATGTCTCACCGTTTTGGAGTTGTGCTCCGGAAACATTAACAGGTAAAAATAAAAATGCAATGAAGTTGAAAACCCCAAAAGGCACATCTCCGCATGATGCCCGTTGCACATACCAAGTTTCGTCGAGCTAGGTCTCACCGTTTTGGAGTTGTGCTCCGGAAACATTAACAGGTAAAAATAAAAATGCAATGAAGTTGAAAACCCCAAAAGGCACATCTCCGCATGATGCCCGTTGCACATACCAAGTTTCGTCGAGCTAGGTCTCACAGTTTTGGAGTTGTGCTCCGGAAACGAAATCCTATGTTACGTTTCCATGGAAACGGGTAAAAATAAAAATGCAAAGAAGTTGAAAACCCCAAAAGGCACATCTCCGCATGATTCCCGTTGCACATACCAAGTTTCGTCGAGATAGGTCTCACCAAATTGGAGTTGTGCTCCGGAAACAAAATCCTATGTTACGTTTCCATGGAAACGGGTAAAAATAAAAATGCAAAGAAGTTGAAAACCCCAAAAGGCACATTTCCGCATGATGCCCGTTGCACATACCAAGTTTCATCGAGATAGGTCTCACCGTTTTGGAGTTGTGCTCCGGAAACATTATCGGGACGGACGAACGGACGGACGGTGACCATTTCAATATCCCCCGCCAACTACGTTGGGCGGGGGATAATAAGGATTATAACGGTCTTCTTGTTAAGCAAAGCAAATACTGGTGAGTGAGTTGGGGTTTAACGTGCTTTCAACAATATTTCAGTTATTTAGCACGTGGATGACAAGCATCCAAAAGAGAGTGGACAGATCAGGGAGAAAGGGATCGACAGGATGAGGAAAAAGACGGAAAGAAAGGCATAGTGAGAGATAGAAAGCAGGTTTTAGAACGACTCAAATTTGGTCTGGCTTCTACCCGTCGACCTATCCAGCCTGGGTGCCCCTACCAGGAGCATATACGCTCCAGCTATCTTAGCTCTTGGGGTCTCTGAAGCGCGCAAACCACCACACCGCGGTAAGGTATTGAGTCAAGTGGTGGCATATTGTTGATTATATATGTAATTACGGTAAAACAAACATATACAAATTATTGTGTAGTTTGGTTCCCAAACATTTTATTTCCTTATGATCGTACTAGCATGAATGTCTTATAAACTTTCAATCTGAACTTGAGGTTTTTTTATATTGCATCTGGTAAGTTAATGTATGGTTCTTTTTTACGACAAAAACTATTACTTTTTTCTTCTGTTTTATTTTTAAAGATAGTTTTGAGTGTAAAATAAACGTTCCCACATGGACTCATCTTTAAAGTATTTATCAACACATCATCAGATAATGAAGAAAGTACTAAACAGGAGTCCTTTAATGACAGCAAATTATAAACGAATTTGCTAAATACATATGATTTAATGACACGAGGTGAGGTGAGTTGGTGTTTAACGCCGCTTTCAAGATTATTTCCCTTATATCGCGGCTGCTAGTATTCTTGTTGAAAGAAAGCCCGCAACACCATTGTGGCTATGCATTGGGGTGAAACCTGCGAGCATTGGCTGGGACTAGCGAACCATGGGTGGTGCTGCGCTGAAATTCAGTGTGAAATTTCACCCAAACCTGGCTGCGTGTAGAACAGTACCCTCTACTGCAGACAAAATTTGCCGAGCCCCTGGCGGGATGCAAACCAAGGACCTCTTGATCCTAAGGCGAACGCGCTAACCACTGCGCTATCCCGCCCCCTTAATGACACGAAAATAAGAATGAAAATACTGCTCTCTGATTGGTTCCTTATATCGATTTGGGAGAAATCATTTCGCTAATAATTACAACAAAAAAAATTTCAAATAAGTAAATATGTCTAAACTCCAGCGAATATATTGAAGATAAATAGTTGTGTTTTAAAATTTCCGGGATCATTCGACACCCTCAAATTTAGTTTAAAACCGACGGGCATTAGTCGTTTTAAACGGTGTATAAATAAACTATCGAGTTGGACCGAATCTAGTGAATATAAAGTATCAATTCATGGTGATTCGCCTTAGCCAATTTGCGGGTATTCATTTTGATTCAACGTCATCCTCCAAACCGGGATGTGCGCATGTCAAGCCCGGCTTACACATCGCCCGTAAGCGCTTTTGACCCACGGCCTTGAGCTTCATCCTGGATGTAAACAACACGGCGGCAAGGAAGCTTATTATTCCATTTTTTTAAAATGTCTTCTTCATCAGGAACATATTTTTCACTTGGTGGGGAAAAGGCAGCTCTTGATGATTTTACGCGAAAAACTCTCTGGGTTTTCGATTGGGGCATCCCTCAAAATATCATCGAGAAAGCGACACCCTGCAAGAGTTGTTATCAGAAACTGAAATTTGAAAAATGTCAAATAATTGATGCTTGTCATTCTGAAGAACTTGAAGCAGGCTTAGAGATTCAAGTTAGTTGTTAGAGAAAGAGGGAGGCGGTTGTACCTATCAGCATCATACATTAGGTGAGGTGAGGTGAGGTGAGTTGGTGTTTAACGCCGCTTTCAAGATTATTTCACTTATATCGCGGCTGCTAGTATTATTGCAGGGAGAAAGCCCGCAACACTATTGTGGCTACGCATTGTGGTGAAACCTGCGAGCATCGGCTGGAACTAGCGAACCATGGGTGGTACTTCGCTGAATTTCAGTGTAGCATTGCACCCAAACCTGACTGCGTGTAGAACAGTTCTCTACTGCAGACAAAGTTGCCGAGCCCCTGGCGGGATTCGAACCACGGACCTCCTGATCCGAAGCCGAACGCGCATCACAAATTTGGATTCCGATATTGAATAAGATGAAGAAGATTTGGGACCAGGTAGAAAGGTCAGGCTTGACTCTGATTCTCATGACAAACAATTAAATAATCACGAATATGATTAGAAGAGAACATAGTGCAAAGTCTCTGACGTTGCCTGTGAAGCTGTGTCTTTACCCCTAAAAGGTCATCAACTAGTACTGGAGAGCCCTGCTGAAATCGATTCAGTTATTGAGTCGCCCATATCCAGGGGCGATTACGAAGCAGCTTGTGCTTCGAATTAACACAGCGAATTATGTGGCATCCAACTTAGTATTGTATGTGCACTAGATCAGGAATGTAATTCGTTAGGCTCTAAAATATGCAATTTTCATCAATTCTTTGGCGATACAGCCATTTGAATAGTCTCAGTGAGTGTGAGGACATCATGATCATCAACGAGATTAATAAAGAAATTAAAAGAAAGGTAGCGTTCATATGTCGTATCTTGACAAAGTAACATTTTAAGTCAATTTTTAGTTTTGTTAGAAAGTAAAAAAAGAATTACATTGAAACTATAAGCAAGCAAATTTCATTACTGATAATTAACAATTTTACATATTTTATACATGCAATGACAAGGTTCTGTTACAGGGTGAGCGAGTGAATTGGGGTTCAACGTATTTTGAACAATATTACAGTTAATAAACACGTGGATGACAATAAGAGAGGACAGATCAGGGAGAAAAGGATTGACAGGATGAGGGGAAAACGGAAAGAAAGGCATGGTGAGTGATAGAAAGCAGGTTTAAGAAGGTCTGGGGTCTATCCGTCGACCTATCCCGCTTAGGTGTCCCTACTAGGAGCATGAAAGCTCCGGCAATCATAGCTCTCGGGGTCTCTGAAGCACGCAAACAACCACACCACGGTAAGGTATTGAGTCCAGTGGCGGCTGTGACAGGGTAATGTGAGAAATGGTAACACACTGTTCACCGTATGATGAATAATCAGCTTTATAGTCTTGAGTATCAATACATCGGTAACATCAACTAATGTTCTTGCATATTGCTACTGGAGTGAATTTGTTCGAGTGGTGGGTTGGAGTTTAACGTGCTTTGAACAATATTTCAGTTATTAAACACGTGGATGACAAGCATCCAAAAGAGAATGGACAGACAAAAAGGGAGAAAGGTGTTGAAAGGATGAGAGGAAAGACGGAAAGAGAATATTGAGATAACCATGTGATATAACTAAGGTTATTAAGCAGAGATTATTCATTGAGATCTACAGATCACCACCTGATGAATGTTGTTTTAAAACACTCAACATTGTTTTTCTTTTTATGAGAAAAATTTGTTGCGTTATATGTTGCAGAGGTCCGTTTCTGGTCAAGATATTTCGGACCATTGCTGTTAGTCCTCGATAGAATATTACAAGAACTATCCAGCAGTGAAGACATCAGCCTTCTCCATTCTGATGAAAAGTCGCAACCCAAAACTCTGCATGACTATATGTATTGCTTCGGAAGGAAATTTGACAATTCTGTATGTGGAACTTTCTTAAAATGTTTAACTTTATTTCAGGTTGATTCATGATGATTTGATGATGATTGAAGACTATTTTCGATGGTGATGATGATAAAGATTACATTATATGGTTTAAAAAGCGGTAAAATATTATAGTTACAGTTATAATATTAATGTTCATAATATTTCCTCCTGAAGGCAAGAGTTCGATTTTCAATCTAATGAAAAAAAATTGATTATCTTAAGATTTTATCACGAACGAACGTGCTTTGAACAATATTTCAGTTATTAAACACGTGGATGACAAGCATCCAAAAGAGAGTGGACAGACAAGGGAGAAAGGATGAGAGAAAAGACGGAAAGAAAGGCATTGTAAGAGATAAGACAACAGGTTTCAGAAGGACTCAAATTTAGTCTGGCTTCTACCCGTCAAGCTTAGGTGTCCCTACCAGGAGCATGGAAGCTCTATCTGGCATAGCTCTCAGGATCTCTGAAGCACGCAAACCACCACACCACGTTAAGGTTTGAGTCCAGTGGTGGGGATCGACAGGATGAGGGAAAAGACGGAAATTAAGGCATAGTGAAAGATAGAAAGCAGGTTTTAGAAGGACTCAAATTTGGTCTGGCTTCCACCTGCTGACCTGTCCAGCGTGGGTGCCCCTACCAGGAGCATTTTACCTCCAGCTGACATCCCAGCAGGCATCTGACGTCATTTCGACGTCGAAATTTGGTTGATTTTAGGTCAGGACGTCGATCGACCATTTTTCGACGTCGGAACAACGTTAGTTTCCTGACGTTGAAATTTGGTTGGTTTTTGACGTTGTTTCAACGTCATGAGAACAACTTAACACTGACAACTAATTACTTTTCTGACATTTCATTATTATCAATAACATCAAATAAGTTAAGAAATGTTTTAAAGAATGAAATGAAGAATGCAAAAACGAACAGCTATCATTGACATTTAAAAAGTGTTATTAATATTGGATTTGATAAAAAAAGTTTTTTCAATTTCACAATAAAGGGAGGTAATTCTGTTCTTATAACTAATTAGAATTAACAAGGTATGTTGTATTTTTCAACAGTTTTTATTTTTTTAGTAAAGTTCACAAATGACAACATACATTTTCAATTTGAATAAAGTAAGTAGTTCTTAAAAAACGGTAATTGCCCATTTGTAACAAACATTTATTTGCTGACACTTTGATCTAAATCGTTGCACTGTCATATAAACACAAACACCCTCGCCAATCAGTTAATTTCCATCATCAGGATAATATCAATCATCAGACTCTTTACCCAAGGTCTATGAAAGAGCTGATGAGTAGAGTAAAGCCTCACAAATAATGCATGACTAATCATATCAGAACGAAACAAAACTAACACAAATTGAATGTTCATCACGTCTTGACGTCGATAAGACGTCTTTTCAACGTCGATACAACGTCATGGCTTCAACGTTGAACCGACGTGGAAATGACGTCAGATTTCGACGTCGCCGCAAATTTCAAATCCAATCAAATTTCAACGTTATTTCAACGTTGATAAACGACGTCGTTTCAACGTTGATACAACGGCAAATTGCCTGCTGGGATAGCTCTTAGGGTTTCTGAAGCACGCACACCACCACACCACGACAACGTATGTCATTCGTCGCCGTTTCTGTGCAGAGATGAGAACGACCGAAGGCAAATACTCTCGTCTCTTGTTGGCATTAGGGCTGCCATCCACCGCAACATACGCCAGCTACCCCTTGAAAAGGGGATTCAAAATCTTGAGAGACATATAATTCCCCAAAGCGAACAACGGCTTCAAAGCAAGCTTAACTAAAAGTAATCAGTTTGAGTTTGATAATCCTGTGCATCATTTTCCAACTGCGAAAACCGATCATGAAACAAACATTTCAAGACACCAGAACTCCACCAGGCCCCGATTTCTCGGGTTCAAAGCACGTTAAATCCCAACTCACTAACCGATTTTTCGAATTGAGATAAAAATGACGTATAGGAAAAGGAGACCACGGAGTGGGAGAAACAAACGCAGAGTAGAAAGAGGGTTCATCGACAGGAACAACCCCCTAAAAACCACGTAGGTTGAATCTATTGATACCGTTTATTTCCGCATCGTCGGCGTATCGGTCAATCTGAGACTTCTGCCGTGCCCCGATTTCCCTGGTGCAACGACATGTCAAAATGCCCACGGATGTCATCACAATGAAGTCCTTGTTTTACAATCCTGCTCCATTAGAGTATATTTATCCGCTCTCGCTCCTGATACCCTATCGGGCTAAGTCCCTAGTATCGCCAGCAATCAAACCAGCCAATGAGACGAATAGCATTCAGCAACAACGGCACACCCTGGATGGAAAAATCCGTTGAGTTCAAGCTAGTAGTTTCAAGCTCCTTAATTTCATTGGCTGAAAAAAGAGCAGGTGAGCATACCCGCGAAATTCAAGCGGCCAGTCGTTCGAGGTATCTAGCCCTGGAGAGATCAGGACATGAGGAAGGAGCGAGAGAGGATGGTTGCAGTCTTTATCTTTTTAATTCTTCTAGTTGTAGAGGTGTTATTTCCTCCTAATAAAATTTCCCTTTCTGAGCTCTCTGTTTACTTTGCTTTTGAACACTGTAACGGAATCTGCAAGATACCCTGGCTTTTTAATATCACACTCAACGATACAGTACAATCGATCAGGATATAAATCTTTTATTTCTTGATTGGCGTTTGTTCCATGAAAATGGAACTGTAACGTAGTTTCGCAAGCAAGTGAAACCAGTGTATACTGGTTTGACCTAATCACATTCCTGTCGCGCAAGGCGAAAAAATTCCTCACTTGATTCTTAATAAGTCTTGTTAGAATTGAGATCTAGCTGCTAATTTCATGGTGTCATCTAATTAGCAGTGGAAGTGTTTTTAAAATGGAAGAACAACGCTTTTATACACCATATGGCTTTTTCATGCCCAGTGGCATTAGGAAACATCATTTATTTAGCGGTAGTTATGCAACAAAGCGTTTTTACAAAATACTTAAATTATTTGTGGAACATATGTATCAACCATATCTGGTCAATTTGTTGCACATTCAACAAGCAAGAAAAGTTAATTTCAAGATCATGAATATTTTTATACATACATATATATCAATACATTTTGAAAATAAAATTAATGCAAGTGTTTTTTAACCTGATAAAAGATAATATTTATTTGACTTGATTTACATTCTAAAACCAACGTCTGGAAACTTTTGACAATAAACCAGTTTTTCAAGATTATCGCCTTCTCATGATCAGCGTCATAAAGTTATTTCTGTAGAATGAAAATAATCATCTTGTTTTGTAACATGGTTTAAATAAAAGTGTATAGAACGATTGTTACATCCACATCATTGTTTGATATGTAGCATAGAGTAAAGAAATCATTTCATGGTCATAACATTACATAACATAACATTTTGATAAATCTTTTTCAATTTATAATAGGTTTCAGATGTTTTTGCTTGTAAGAAGGCATAGAACTTATTAAATATGAAGCCTTTTTGTCCCTTTGCTAATCCACCAAATTTACTTTTATCATTAAAAATGGCTCAAGAGACTGGACACAACATTTCAGCTTTCTAGATCTGTTTGTGTTTGAGAATATATCTAGGGGTTAGCCCCTCAGTGATCAAAGCTTCAAATGCAAATATAAACATAACGAACGAGAACATGAGTGTAAATGTTCACTTATTGGCAAAATTAATACGAAATCATTTCGTTAAGACGTCTAATATCACTAAAGATATCGAACACTTGGTTATGTAATTGAGTGAGTTGGGATTTAATACCGCTTTCAAGAATATTTCAATTATATCGCGGCTGCGAGTATTATTGCAGGGAGAAAGCCCGCAAGCCCATTGTGATTATATGCATTGCGGTGAAACCTGCGAGCATCGGCTTGAACTAGCGAACCATGGGTGGCTGAAACTCGTGTAGCATTGCACCAATACCTGACTGCGTATTGAACAGTTCTCTACTGCAGACAAAGTTGCCGAACCCCTGGCGGGATTCGAACCAAGGGCCTCTAAGCAATTATTTTGCAAGTCAATAGGCAATCTACTTCCTCGCCGAGAGGATAAGATAATGCCTTCAGGAATTGTTCTCTATCCTGTTACATGTTAACTTCTACCATGAAAGAAATATACATTAGTTGTTCGACATCATTTGCATTATATTCAGATGTCTTCAGATCACACTAGAATTCCCCAACATGTCCACTTCAAATTTAACGATTCAAACATGCCTTTGAATATGATTACAAGAACTGTCCTCAGCTGGAAACCGTAATATCAGTTTGGTATATATTTTTGCACAAATGTCTTAGAAAACAAACGCCTTCCGGACCCTCAGGTATTTATTTAAATAATAACGGGTAGAGATTCTCCAATACTTATGTACCTAAAGGCAATCGCAAATTTTTAAAGATTATTTAGTTTCAACTGTTTCAATTATCAAATACAAGAAAAAGATCAGCGTCACTGTAACTATGTTTGGTACTGTCAATAAAATCAGCTGGCAATCGAAAATGTCGTCACGTCTTTGAGACTCCCGGTATGAATGTGATTGAAGGTTATTGAAATACTGAGTTATGTTTGTTCACAAGGAGAGCTGGCACAGGGAAGTGAGGACTGTTGTAGGTCACATATAGCATACTGAACGACTTTCTATTTAATACTATTATTTTAATATTATTATATATAATATTATTACTGTTAATGATTAAGTATGAAATGAGCGAAAGCGAGTTTGATACCAAATCATTAACAAGTTTAATAAGTAAAGTATTTAATTGAAGGAAGTTTAGTATTCTGCTTAGTATCCGAAAATAGTATGAATTCTTTAAATAAAAATAGAGCCATGGGCTCTGTAGCTCATCAGACTTTTGATAGAAATAGGTGTTTGGGTTTAGACCATGGGGTCATGGGCAGTGTAGGAAAGATAGCCTGTCCCTTAATCCTTCTCAGTTACGATTTTGTGAAAAACATGAACAATATTTGTAAAAATAAATTAAGCATAGAAAAAATAATGCTACCCATATGATAAACATCATTTATATACAGAAAATGTCGACTCCAGACGCCTTTCTATCTTACCGTGAACAGCTGAACAGAACATGTGCTCCGTGGTCATGACCAATCATATACGTGGAATACGATCACGTGATTTTCTGTCGTAACCAGTGATTTCGTTGACAAAACGAACTCGTAGACAGATTCTTGAGATTTTTTAATGACATAATATATTGACGAGGGTCGTTTATATTTTAACTTCATTGTTGATATGTAGGGGAGACTGGGGCACCTTGGGACCATATATAGCTGAAAGCGCTAGCCATTAAAATGGATTGTTTTTACTTCTGACTTCGTATTTTTCAATATATATATATATATATATATATATATATATATATATATATATATATATATATATGAAAGTATTAAAAAATACAGAGAAGATGTAAATCAACTTTCACAATCATGACTTTATCTTTTTTCCAATATGCATATTTTTGCTTCTTGATTCGAAGCTTCTTCAGGGAATGTATGATTGAAGCACAGCAGCAGTCTTTAATAGTCTATTTAAGACTGCTGCTGTGCTTCAATATGCATATTTCTGCTTCTTGATTCGAAGCTTCTTCAGGGAATGTATGATTGAAGCACAGCAGCAGTCTTAAATAGACTATTTAAGACTGCTGCTGTGCTTCAATCATACATTCCCTGAAGAAGCTTCGAATCAAGAAGCAAAAATATGCATATTGGAAAAAAGATAAAGTCATGATTGTGAAAGTTGATTTACATCTTCTCTGTATTTTTTAATACTTTCATATATACTTCTCCACGATTGATACTTCTTACATTTTCTATATATATATATATATATATATATATATATATATATATATGAACACAAGAAAAATGATACTTTGGATATTTATTTGGATAAATTAAAGCAGCCTTTATTAAGAAGAAAGAGAAAGTGAAACAAAACAATATGTCAACATTTCTTTTTGGTAAAAAACCAGAGATATCAAAATTTAAAAAATGCTTTCCAAACCAGGGGTAACTTGGGCTTGAACTAGGGCCCATTGGGACATTGCAAATTGTTATGTTGAGGAAAGAAAACAACAATGTATTTCTTAGAAGTTATTCACAATCAAATAAAAAAGGCCCATTGCCCATTTGGGGTCAAGGGGTCACCGAACCTACAAATCAGAATCCCCATTGTCCAAGGAGTGTATACACAACTATTAGGCTATCAAGACCTTTTGGAACTGGAGAAGATGAAAGTAGGATTTTAAGGTTTTGACCCCTGTGACCCCATTTGGGGTCAAGTGGTCACCAAACCTACAATTTAGAATCCCCAGTGTCCAAGGAGTCTTCACACAATTTTTCAGCTCTCTAGACCTTTTGGAACTAGGGTAAAAGATGAAATTAGGTTTTGACCCCTCTGACCCCATTTGGGGTCATGGGGTCACCAAACCTACAATTTAGAATCCCCGTTGGCCAAGGAGTCTACACACACCTTTTCAGCTCTTTAGACCTTTTGGAACTAGGGAAAAAGATGAAATTAGGTTTTATAGGTTTTGACCCCTGTGACCCCATTTGGGGTCATGGTGTCACCAAACCTACAATTTCGAATTTCTAGTGCCCAAGGAGTCTACACACAACTATTCAGCTCTCTGGACCTTTTGGAACTGGAGAAGAAGATTAAAATAGATTTTTAAGGTTTTGACCCTTGTGACCCCATTTGGGGTCATGGGGTCACGAAATCTACAATTTAGAATCCCCCTTGCCAAGGAGTATGCACATAAAATTTCAGCTCTCTAGAGTCACGTCAGCATCAGTAACCTCAGGATCATCACAGAAGGTAATATCATCAAAGATTTCTGAAGTAAGAAATAAATTTTATGAATACACATTTATTTCAGTTCAATGTTAAATTTTTGCTCAAAAATAGAGCCACGGGTTGTGTAGCTTTATCTTTGGATGGTTAGAGATCAACAATTCAAATTCTAACAAAACCTGCATGGTTTCCCAAGGAAGGTCAAAATAAGGTTTGAGGGGACAAGACACTGCTAGGTCAATATTTGAAGAAGGGTCATTAAGATGATTTTGAAGATTCAGCTTCCTTTGCCAATTGGTTTTCTGAGTTTTTTTTTTAAAAAGATATGTGAAATGGGTACCACTTTCATATTTGATTGGGGACAGGACCAAAGTTACAAATATGGTGATTATGTTATAATACTTTGTATATTATTAGTTTCAATGTTAAGCACTTTCGGATTCCTCTTGGTCCATATCGGGATCATATTCATCTTCAGGACCTTTATCCACAACATGTTTTAGTTAAGCTTGACTTGGTATGATTTCAGAGTCGTCGTCTGATGGGGGAACTCTACTTTCGGTGTCTTGTGTAGTTGATTCATTTTCATCACTTTTGACATCCTCTTGGTCCATATCGGGATCATATTCATCTCCATCTTCAGGACCTTTATCTGCAACATGTTGAAACTTAGCTTGTCTTGGTATGATTTCAGAGTCGTCTTCTGATGGTTGAACTCCACTTTCTGTGTCTTGTGTAGTCGATGTATTTTTATCATGATTGACCACTTTTAATTCCATTTCATTTTCGTCTCCATTTTCAGGGTCTTTAAATGGAAGCTGATCTTCACTAGGTATGATTTCAGAGTCGTCGACTGATGGGGGAACTCCACTTTCTTTAACATGACATGTGTCTTGTGTAGTCGATTCATTTTCATCACTTTTGACATACTTTTGGTCCATATCTGGAAGCTCATCTTGACTTGGTATGATTTGAGTTGTTGACTGATGGGGGAACTCCACTTTCAGCTCTGTCAATATCCTTCAGGAATTTTTCTAAAAGAAATTTCTTCTTTCCCATCAGCTTTCCTGAAATAACAAGGAAAACTGCTACATAGGATATGAAAGGATATTACACAAAAAGATAATATATCTGGAGAAATATAAAAAATGGTGGTGTTTTTTTTTCCAATTTACCCATTGTTTCGGAGAAGATGATTTAGAAATAAGATAAGGGAAAAGGGGTGCTGCGCCCCAAAAGTCTCATATTTGAGCTGAGAGAAGTCATAAACCAAATTTGGATGATACCCTACCAAGACCATATTTGTTTGGGGTGACGATCAAATTTATAAATATTCGGAAAAATTTAAGGTATTAAGTAATGCCATTAACATCTTCCCTGTTTTGAGTGTTGACATTAAACCCAACATTGGCATTGTGAAAAATGTTATTTCTTCAATTCAATTTTTTTAAAAATATGTTTGAACTTTGGCATCCTTCTAAATTAAGAAATACAGTTAAACATTAACAAACTAAGAAATGCAGTTTAACATTAACACAATAAAAAAAAATACAAACAGACTTGAACAATGCATAGTAGGGTTGAAATGGTAAAACTACAGTTGGAACAGTTGCATATTGCAAATGTTTAAATGCAATTATAACTTAACCATGCCACAGAAACATGCAGCTAGTTCTTTATAAGGACAAGTCAAAATTGTTTCCATTGACACAGAATATAATGAAATAGAAAAACAAAAGAAAAAAGGCACGTCTATATAGCATTGAGAGAGTATGCCAAATGGTGTGATGTGTCAAGTAGTGTTAGATTAAGGCTGTTGAAACTATGTCTATCTAAAATAACAAGTCCAAATTTTGCCATGAAAACAAACAAAATTAAAAAATGATTAAACCCCACAAGGCAAATCTACATATGGAATGAAAGGATATAATTTGGTGATTGGTCACCATGCCTATGCCATTAGCGCATCCTATCTTTTTCACTTCTTAAAAGTGTATTCATTGATTTGATTATACACTGTAACCGTCATTAGTATTTATTTCAACATTGTGCCTTCAGTTTGTGTCATACTGTTCATATTGTTTTGTAATGTAATGCATACCAAAACAAAGTAGCGGTATATATGCACTGCTTCACCCCAAGTACACAAACATTAAACATCTTTCAAAGTTGAAGGTACACATATCAAAAGAAACAATCATGAAACAATTGTCGATTCAGACAAAACCAAAAATCAAATTGAAACTAAAAAGAAATGGAAACAAATTCTATACAATTGATCCATAAGTGTTAACATTTTTACTCTGAATGTTGACATGCAGAAGGTAGTGCTTTTCAGATCGATTTGGTCAAACATTGGTCTGTTGATCCATTTAACATTATATTGCTTTCAAATTTTCTGATGGATTTTTATCTTAAGGTTATCATGATATCCCCAGTCTGTTAATAATTTTACAAAAAGAATGAGTATGATTGATTTTTACTTGACATATTTTGCTTTGATACTATAAAATACAACAAATTAATAATCAATTGCCACCAAATGATGACTGATTAAACAATTTCAACACTTACAACCAGCACAACTTTTTAGTCAGTTAGATAAGATCATAACCTTTCACGTGATCCATAAATGTTAAAACATAAGTCAAAATTTCAAGAAACAGTATTTAACTACAATGCAACTTCTTTACTTTTACTAGATGTCAGTAAGTGTTGTGTCTTGTTGGAAAAGTATGGAATGACCTTTGAGCAAGGCTTTCTGCTGCTGTAATGAGATACATTTAAGTATTTTATTACACATCCCATATTGGCTATTTGTCACATTCTACACAGTAGAAACTGGAACATTTGAAGTCAAATCTGAAATAAAATTGTGAGCTTAAATCTAGTCCAAAAAGGGAGTTAGTCATTGTGAGGAAAGACAATGCGTCAACATAATTCATGTGTTATCCACTAGTATAACCATATATAGATTGTGAGTTACCACTGTCCAAAAGTAAAGAGCTTTTAAGTCTAGGTTGTAGAAAATTACACCTTTGTCTTCAAAACAAATTGGCCAATAAATTGCGAGCTTAAATCCTCCATAATTAGGGAGTTGGTCATTCTAAGAGAAGACAATGGACCAAATGTTTATGTGTTATCCAGTAGGGCTGTGTATTTCCTAAGTTCCTAAGTCCATAATTAAGGAGTTGGTCATTCTGGGGGTAGACGATGGGTCAAATGTTGATGTGGTATAAACTCATGTCATCTAAAGATTATGAGTTACCACTGTCCAAAAGTAAAGAGCTTTCAAGTCTAGGTCTATAAAAACGGCACCATTGTCCAGTGATTGGGAAAGGCAGGGGCCATGGGCAATTTTGCACTTTGGATGAAAAAATTGTTCATTAAAAATTTGAAGTAGCCCATTTGAAGTTCAGAAAATTACCAAAAAAGACACTGAAAATTGCCCATTGTCAAAGATGTCTTTCCAAATCCCTGGCATTGTCATCAAAACAAAATGGTTAATAAATTGCAAGCTTAAATCTGCCCAAAACTAGGAAGTTGGTGATTGAGTAAAGTGTATTATTAGTAGGCTTGTGCTATAACCTGATGAAGACATATTCTCCAATAAATTGTCCATAAGTGTAAGTTTACTTGTCATTGTATCATTAAGCCATGTTTTAAAACCTAGATAATTTATTTATGTAAATACAAAGATGGTCTTAATTGTTAATTACAAATAATTTAAAATAAAAGGAAATATTTACCCTTCTTCCTCATCAAAAATCCCACGATGACTCTGTTACCGTCAGTTGTCTTTATGTAGCCGGGCCAATAGACTCCAAAGTCCAAAGGGCAAAGGACAAGATCACCTGCAAGTTGTAAAAGACCAGTTTTATTTCCAAATTTGCCATCAAATTCATGTTGAAAGTTTTGCCACCAAAAAAACAAAAAAAACAAAAAAGGTCATCTTTCCAGACAAAATGATCACATTGATCAGTGATTTTGGAGCCAAGAAAATGTAGTAAGACAAATGTCCTGAATGGGTGTTTGGCAATAGGCCATTGACCTGAAGCTCAAAGTGCACTTTTTCTTGACTAATAATTGCATAATTCCATAATAAAAGAACTGTTAATAGTATTTCAACAGATATTGAACTTTACAATGTTATAGTAAACTATCAAATATTCAAGGACTAATATTCTTATAACATCAATCACACACAGCAAATACAAAGATCTGCATGAATAATAAACTGATGTATAAAATTGTTGATGTCAATTTTGATGTTACAGTAACATAGAAGGTAATTTATTGTATTTTTTACTGGTAATATTTACAGAAAAGCCTCATATTTGTAGATCTAACTAGATTACCTTTTTGTTAATTTATTTTTGATTTTGATTTTGAATAATTTTTGTGGGTGTCAAATTTTCCTTAATGATATTATATTTTAATTCCAGTTGGTCTGACAGATACTCTTATAAACTGAAATTAATGGTCATCAGGCCAAGACGTCATGGCAACTACGATTGCATGATATAAGCTTTCATAGCAGCAAAGAATTTTAATACATTGAGTTGTCAACAATACAAACTGACCCTTCCCCTCATCATTGTCATTGTTAAACTTGAAAGAACTCATTTCTGACATTCTCATGTTTTGACCTGTTGCTGTCACCAAGTTGAATCTACTGCTATTCAGTTTCAACACCATGTGATACGACAGATTTAATTTAAAAAATCTTGATGTGTCTAGCCGTATGCAGTTAATGATTCGTTTTGATGATAGAAAAATAATAAAACTTCGTTTTATCCTAGAAAAACATATGGGAAATAATGACAAGTGGTCAGACAGCGTAGGAGTCGTAACTGACAGCACAGTTATTTTCACTTTACTGCTGATTTGTTTACTTTGGCCACACAGTGACAATTCTGTATTTGGTTTGAAAAATCCCTACCAGTAACAAAAGTCACCTTGCACTTCAACTGTTTCTTATATAATTGGCGTTGACTTATTGTTTTGATAAACGATCGGCAATGCAAAGCATGGGAATCCCTGTTAATATAAGCAGTATTCTGATTCCCCAAAAACTGAACAGAGAGCCAATCATAACATGACATCAGTTTTTTTTCTAATGTAGGGAAATCCCAAATAATACAACCTTGAATCTGGTTGGCTAATCTATTAATATCATCCAATCACAACAACAGATTTTCACTAGGATTAACTTTTGATGAATTTGTATTTTTACACACGATAAATGTATCTGAAAACTCTTTGAGCATTTGATAATTATTTTTGATACATATACATTGAGTTGTCAACAAAACAAATTGACCCTTCCCCTCATCATTGTCATTGTTAAACTTGAAAGAACTCATTTCTGACATTCTCATGTTTTGACCTGTTGCTGTCACCAAGTTGAATCTACTGCTATTCAGTTTCAACACCATGTGATACGACAGATTTAATTTAAAAAATCTTGATGTATCTAGCCGTATGCAGTTAATGTTTCATCATGTTTTGTTTTGATGATAGAAAAAAATATGGGAAATAATGACAAGTGGTCAGACAGCGTAGGAGTCGTAACTGACAGCACAGTTATTTTCACTTTACTGCTGATTTGTTTACTTTGGCCACACAGTGACAATTCTGTATTTGGTTTGAAAAATCCCTACCAGTAACAAAAGTCACCTTGCACTTCAACTGTTTCTTATATAATTGGCGTTGACATCCCCAAAAACTGAACAGAGAGCCAATCATAACATGACATCAGTTTTTTTTCTAATGTAGGGAAATCCCAAATAATACAACCTTGAATCTGGTTGGCTAATCTATTAATATCATCCAATCACAACAACAGATTTTCACTAGGATTAACTTTTGATGAATTTGTATTTTTACACACGATAAATGTATCTGAAAACTCTTCGAGCATTTGATAATTATTTTTGATACATGAATTTGATGTTCATGATTTATAAGGAAAACAACGTTCATATCACGTTACCAATCGGCCCCAATGGCCTAATCAAGAAAAAATTGTCGGTCATTTGAAAATATAATCGGACAATGACCGAAGGCCGACGACAATCTGAATCCCTGTCAATGATCATAGATAAACACTATTATTTCAGTGTAAAATTGTCATACAGAAAAGACCAAAATAATAATCCAAATCAAAACAATACGCCAGAATAAGATTTCTCGTTTAACGCTGTTTGCGCAATATTCCATCCATTAGTGGTGATACTAGCCACAGAAATATATTTTATTGCATGATAAGGCAAACAAAAAATGTGGCTTTTCAGGTCATATACCAGTCCATGATTTTATGCGCTACTGAAATGTTTTTATCAGGGTTTAGAAAACAAACTGACCAGCATAAAACTATTTTGTCAAACTTCAATTGATTGAAACACACAGAAAACATATTTTAATGTGCAGGAGGCATGTTTTAAACATATTACACATTAGACCTCCATATCTCTGCCTGATTCTTTGTCTGAGGAAGCCGCTCTGCGGATAGCGAAACGTCACAAAATAAATTGCCTAATGTGCCGCAAGAGTTGTGTTATCCGATGATACCCCCTTTGATACATTAGACCTGTGTCATTTACAGTACTTCAAACCATATACATCAGATAGCAAAAGATGCATGTGCAGGATTTACACATGGAATTAGAAAATCAATAAAATAATAAACTTAAATAAAAACTTTTGCCTACAACACTGTTATATTATTGTTTAGGGGTGACCAGGGTGTTGTCATGGCATCCATGTTCAAATACATAGAGGATATTTGACATTTCTTGTTGAATACCATGGATATTTCATCGAGTGAAGTAGAAATTTATATTTTCACGAGTGGCGTAGCCACGAGTGTAAATATATGATTTTCTACTTCACGAGATGAAATATTCATGATATTTGACGAGAAATGACAAATATTCTATTTATTATGTTTCCCAAAACCCCGTAAATAACCCTAACTATATGAATGGAGAAACTAAAACGCTTCGCTAGCGCGGCCGTTGCATGGCGTCATTCAATTGTTTCATGACGTCACAGACGACGTCATATGATTGTTGCATCATTTCACTGAGTAGAATACCATAATTATTTCACTCAGTGAAAATACGGGTTATATTTTCACCGGTAAATCGCATATTTCACCATTTGAAATATAATAAAAGTCAATATTCTTGTTTAAATATCATTGCACTTGACGAGTTATCTTTATTATTATTTTGCATTGTGTCACTGATTTGACATGCACCAGCTGCAAGTCAGACTTGGATTTAGTTCCACATTCTGAATTCAAGAAACAAGTTGTTTATTGTATAATGGCCATCGGATGTAATAGTAGCCCGTCAATCACGGCCGGGCGTGATGCACTTAAGTACAATGCCTGAGTAGGCAGATGACAAAGCTCTTCAAAAACACAATTTTTATTGATACTTTGGTTGAGATTAATGTCTTAAATTACTAATAACATATTCCAAAGACATTACAGTTATTGTTAACTAATTTTGTTAAAGATTATGTTCGTTTGATCGACACAAGTCATGTCTGTTGTTTAGACATTTGTCTGGGTTTTTTTTAGTATTAACAAAGGATTTAATATTTCTAAAAATTTAAAATCGTAGACCAACTGGTTATCAAAATGTTTGTGATTTATATTATTAGAACATATTAATTCGTACTCCAGTCTGGAAGGGTCAGATAATATTGTTGACAACTCAATGTATTGTCATTCCTTGCTGCTATTTAATACTTGGCTTGATATTACAGCTCATATTTTGTAATCACAGCTGCCATGACGTGATGATCATTAATTTCCGTTTATAATAGAACTTTATCTTTCATAACAACTAGAATTTCAATAGAATATCATGAAGTAAATTTTACATCAACAAAAAAATTTTTTTAAGAGAGTTAATCTCGTTAGATTTACAAATATTTCTGAGGTTTTTCTTTAATATCAATGAAAATACAATAAAATTACCTGCTATCTTGCATCAAAGTTGACATGAGCAATTTTATAAACGATTTTAAGATTCATGCAGACCTGCTGTAATTGTGAGATTGACATGTTATTGTGATATTAATCCTTGAACTTTTAACAGTTTAGGAAAGGCAGGGGCCATGGGCCATTTTGCACATTAGATGAAAAAATGGCCCATTGAAATTTTGAAGTTTACCATTGATACAATGGGCAATGGCCCATTTGAAATTCAGAAAATTTCCCAAAACCCTAAAAATGGCCCATTGTCAAAGATGTCTTTCCCAATCCCTGTAAATATTATTAACAGTACTTTTATTATGGAATTATGCGATAACTAGTCAAGAAAAAGTGACACTTAGAGCTTCAGGTCAATGGCCTATTGCCAAACCCCCACTCAGGACATTTGTCTTACTACATTTTCTAGGCTTCAAAATCACTGGTGCTTTAACAACAAAATAACACATTGCATTGTTTAGATTGTAATTTATTGTATTGAGGTTTAACCTGAGATATTGCAGGTGAAATTAACAGCTCTGGTAACAGGCAAAGGTAGTATGCAAAACATCTTGATAGAGTTATCATTCTTTCTTGGGGTAAAGCGACATCAAAAGTACCAAATGTTGTTCAAACTTCATATTGCTTGATTATCATGGCATACAAAGTTCCTTTGATGCATTGTTTGTAAATTTCTTTTAAAGATGTTGCCACGTATATCATAGTTTTAAAAATTGACAGGTTTTTTACATTTTCGTAAGGCATTACTGTGTACACACGACCTGCCGATTCAAACATTTAGACCTGTCCAAGATGTTTTTAGGGGTCATTTAGAAACTTACCTTATTAGCCCTGTGCAAGTTAATCTTAAAATAATTTTTTAACCCCCGGTATGAATAAATATACACATGGTGGAAAAGGAAATAGGTAAACCATTATGTGAAACACCTGTTCAAGATCATTTAAATGTGAAGATAACTTACCTGGCATGAAGACTTTAGGTTTTTTAGCTGCAGGTTCCTCAGAACCTGCAGCAGTTGAGTGTCCTTTTTTCCTTCTACGCATAGTCACTGTGGAATATCTGTAAACAAACAACATTACTTCAAAAATGCTCATCCCCTAATGAATCAAATTTGACATTGTCAACAGCGCATTTAATAGAAAAATCACATTGAAACTTAAAAGCTATAAAAGATAAAATTGCAAGTCTTGTTTGCCAGTTCAAACAACATGTTTTGAACTGGGTCACTAGAAATAATTTTACCTGCAGTCGCAAGGCTTGCACATCACATAAGTTCAATGAAAGTATTTTTCAGCGGATGGAAAATACAGTGCCTAACACAGTCACCATTATTGAAATAAAATATTTCATGGAAGATTGTTCTATCAGAGAGCGCACACACAGACACACGTAAATCAATCGAGTCGGTAAAAGTAAAAGCAGAGCCGTTACTGTAAATTTGGTAGTTCATTTCATTTGAGAACTGTTCAATGATCTCATGACCACCATTGAATAGAATAATAACACCTTTCACAGACATTTGTAATTAATTTAGAATGTTAAAAAAAGTAAAGCAGTCCATGACATCTATGAAAGGTTATAATTTCAAACACTTGCTAGACCATGTGTGCATGTGACCGTCAGGTATGAAAGAGGAAGTGACAGTGCATTATGGGTTTAATAAATGACAAATCTAAGAGCTAGCTAGCTTGTAAAGAAATATCTAACAATGGCTAATGACAGTAACACAAATTCCTCAGATAAAGATTGAAGTTTGATATAATAATATACAGTGTCACTGTAGGTGTTTTTTAAATCTATAATGTTAGACCTAGTAGACAGACGAGTTTGTGGATTAAATGCTTGCAGATTTGATGAAACTCAAGGAGGTGCGGTAGTGTGGATTCGTAAATCAAATAATAAATAAGCCAGAGCACAAACATGTCGTAACATTTTAAAAATCATGTCTACGAACCCTCTATGTCTACGAAATATCGATTTTCAAAGCGACGTGCAAACTTGAAAAATATAACATCAATATGTTGATGAATCAATTTGAGAACAATGTAAAATGCTCAAGTTGTAATTAAATCCTGAGTAGACAAACTCGACCGATGTGACACATAAATATCGATCGCTTTCAAGAATGATGCAAGCCAAAGCCTACGAGCCGTGAATATTTGTTTACCTATATCCGTAAAAAACTCAGAATCTTCAAAACGATATCTAGTAACAATACATACATATATATGTGATAGCTGTATTTATAACTAAAAACTAATATGATATTTTCAGTGTAGTATAAGGTAATTACCTTTGAATATATATTCGCTTCGATAATAGTTACGGGAATCTTTTTACAAAATAATTGCATGAAAATACGAGGGAGGGATTCATAACGACTTCAGTTTTTGAAAGTAAATTGCATAAGGTTAAAAATCTGATATCTTTTATAAAAAAAACACACGATATTTTCAGAACTTAGCAGAAATACTGCGATACGAATACACCGCGGTTAACCGTTTCACCCCTGTACAGAATTGATTCCGCATAAGAAACTCGTCCTTTTCCATGTTTTTCTATCATAACATTATAAAAAAACATATTATAGATAAAGGGAAATCAAAAGTTCAACAGTTTTGGACATCTGGGGAACATTTATACCAAGACCCTTCGAGTCGCAACTAGATCTACATGTAGGTCAAACTAAAACTTTTACAATCGACAAATACCAATTTCAACTTCATTTTGCGATATAGAATAGAGTAATTTTATCCCATAATTATAAAATATTTCTTGAGAAACAAACCCTGTAACAATATCCATGGCATTTAACTCCTACTAGCGGACACAAACTTTGAAACAACTTACCTCTCAAAACGTGGCTTGGAAAGTGACGGTCCATGTGCTTCAAACCGGAAGTTACCACTGAGCATGCGTCGATAAAAAAACGCGGGTCCGCGGGAACTGAGGAAGCTTCACATACAGCGCAAGGGAGACAACTCAATAAACGGTCCATATGTCAATGGACAACGAGTAATCAAAAAGTTATTAGCACTTTTCGTTATTAAAGAGTTAAGCACCTGAGCAGTATTCTGACCAATTTTTAGAGGCCACTTAAAGAGTTAACCACACATTTTTTTTTAACTCATAAACATCAGACAGACCAATTGATTACCCCCTATACATCGGATGCTAGCACTGATGGACGGACGCTGGACGCCATGCCATGCCATAAGCCCATCGGGTCTTTCAGACCTGATGAGCTAAAAAAATGGATAAATATGAAAATCACAAAACGCTGCAAACGCGTAAACTAGATGATTGTGTTGACGGAAATTATAACCAATCGCCGTCATTACAAATAAAATAATTATTACACAAAGTCTATTTTCAGCTAGCTGGAAATGATGAATTATAGAAAGTATACAAAGAGTTATATAGCGGTAAAAGAGAGTTCACCCAATTTTCTTCGCAGCCAAAAATAAATATTGCTTTCAGGGAAAGTTGATTTTGAAGTATCATCGAGGCATTGACTATAACATCTTTATAGCTTTTCAAACACAAATTTGATGTTGTAATCGCTCTTTTAGTATGAATTTTTCAAAAGAATGTTTGGGGTATATTATAAAGATTTATGGAACATAAGAACTAAGTGAAGTAGGACTGCCGAGGCAGTACTTTTTGACCTTCACACAGTGTTTGACCTTCACATGCTTTTTTGTCTTAGTGGTAAACAGTAACTTATTTATGTGACGAAATTTCATAAGGAAAGTAATATTTTTGCAAAGAAGTTGATAATACGAAAAAAGTGTGCTAGTCACGAATTCGTCATGATTGATTTTTTTGTTTGGACTGTTCTGACGCTTCATTCAAAACAAGTTTCAAGTCTCTAGATGCATTTTGAAAAATAACCCCATGTTAAATTTTTTAAAATATTTTTCCCGAATTTGATCCTTAATTGTGAAGGAAAATGTCTGTTCGCGATCAATGTTTTAACAGTTTCGTCAAGTCCACATACAGATCTTACATGTCTGAAAATTGGTGCAATTGTGAGTCTAACCTTTTGGGTTATCGCCCCCTGAACATGGTCACAGGAGCTAAGTCGCCCGACTTTGAAGGGGTGCTGAGAAAAAAGTATTAACGTTGGGGCCTTGAATGTTAGGAATTCAAAAGTAAAATTCTTTAGCTACATTCAGTATGAGCTCAGGGATGCAAGTATCTTCAGAGAAGAAGATTGTCAAAGGTGCATGGGGTCCGGAAATTGAAAAAAGTGAAAAAAAGCAATATGGCGGCGAAACTATGCATGCTACTATGCTTTTTTCTCTAAGTGCATTTTGAAAAACAATTTCAATGTTAATTTTTGAAAATTTGAGGGGTACGGTGCCAAAAGCTTCGCACGACTATTCCTCAGTAAGGGCTATCAGCTTGCCAAATTTGGTCGAATTTGAAGCAGCCGTTTTGGCTGTATCCGCGTGTCACAAAAAAAGTACAAATAATAATAATAAGAAGAAGAACTTGAAGAAATCGGATTAAAACAATAGGTCTTCCAGACTTTGTCTTGAAGACCTAATTAAGTATGTTGTAGACATAATTGCGCATCGTAGATGTACGACGTCATATTACTCTCTCTTATCTCGCCAAGGGTATTCCAAAATGAACATTTTATGGAAGCATGTTTTTTCAAAAACATTACAAATCATGTATCAAATTTAATTTATGAATTCCTATAGTTTTGATGAAGATATGATGCAAATATGTGTAAGTTGTATTCGTTCCTCATGCTGGACGGGTAGAAGCCAGACCAAATTTGAGTCCTTCTAAAACCTGCTTTCTGTCTCTCACTGTGCCTTTTTTTCCGGTCTGTCCACTCCCTTTTGGATGCTTGTCATCCACGTGTTAAATAACTGAAATATTGTTCAAAACACGTTAAACCCCAACTCACTCACTCAAAGTTTTGAATGGCTGAAATATTACCTAACCGGCGTTAAACAATAGTTTGGAAACCTTTACTGAACTGAAATGCGTTACTTATATCAGAAGAGTTAAATCGGCAACTAACATCATTCTTGAAAGGTCAGTTGGTATATTAATCAATGCGTTCAGACTTTCCTTGTGGAGTCGTTTTGTTTAGCTGTCTGTAAACTCAACCGGTTGTTTTTGTCAGTTTGCAGCGCCATCTTGAATAAAGGAAGAAAAGCGTCACACTTGCACAACGATTGGTAGAATAAATTAACAAGCCTCCTCATATACTGATCAACGCCCACCACTGGACTCAATACCTTAACGTGGTGTGGTGGTTTGCGTGCTTCCGTGACCCCAAGAGCTATGCCAGCTGGAGCTTTCATGCTCCTGGTAGGGACACCCAAGCTGGACAGGTCGACGGGTAGAATCCTGACTAAATTTGAGTCCTTCTAAAACCTGTTGTCTTTCTCTCACTGTGCCTTTCTTTCCGTCTTTTCCCTCATCCTTTCGATCCCTCTCTCCCTTGTCTGTCCACTCTCTTTTGGATGCTTGTCATCCACGTGTTTAATAACTGAAATATTGTTCAAAGCACTATTGTATCTCTGACACCTAAAGACACCTGGTGCCACGTCAAAGTGTCGTGGCAGTCGTGGACTGCATGGATATTCCACGAAATGGGGGGACGCGGTTACAACCGTACTTGTGATCTCACAGTCTATTCTTGGCACACCGGAAGTTGGTCAATCACGACGTAAAGTGCCGATGATTGCCGGTGATCGCCGATGTTATGACATAAAACAAGGAGGAGTGTAGTGATTGTTGATAAGTGCCCTAACTATAATAAAATTAAGAAGTGAAGGGTGCCACACCGCTTCTTAACAAATTAAAAACTTACGAGAAGGGCGCTTTGCCTCTTCCCAAACTAAACTAAAAAGAAGGGCGCCACGCCTCTTCCCACAAATAACCTTTAACACCCTTAGCACTTTACGTCTTTACATCCTCCCTCCCCTTTTCCTACAACTGGAAGGCGCGTCGACTATTCGCCACACTGATGCCTAGCAGCTCCGTGTATGGCAGTTGTAGGTGGGCTGCAACCACATGAGCGACGTCTCCGAGGTAGTGTGGTAGGTTGCACCTGCAGCTGAAGTCGACCCTCTGGTAAGGGGAGTCAGTTTCAAGTAGAATCCTTGACCGTGGGATGACGTGAAGGGCTTCTTGTTGACGGGGCTTGATTTTCTGTAACTGGCCATTCAGACTGAAGTAGGTGTTGGGGAACCTGTCCAGCCAAGACGTCACTGTTGCCTCCCCGCCGTGAAAGCAGTGTAAGACTAGGACTTGCTCTGGCGATCTGAATCTTGCTATCAGTTCAAGTAGCTTAGAATAGAGGTCTTCAGACATCTCACCCTGGTCCTGCTTCCCACGAACATGGACAAATAAAGGCTTTCCCTCCTCTGTGTTTGATATAATCCTCTCTAGGAGTTGGTGCTGTGCTTCAAGCTGATTCTTCCCGTCCTGGAGGTGCCAGCATGACCCGATGAGGGGATATCATGGTATAGATGGAGCAGATCACTCCTAAGACTCTGTGGGACTACTAACAATGGCTCACCTCTCCTATCCTTGGAATATCGGTGGAGGATGTTATCCTGTAGACAGAACATTTCCTTATTATACCCCCGCCTTACAGCGTAAGCGGGGGTATATAGCGTTCATTCTGTCCGTCCGTCTGTCCGTCCGTCCGTCCGTCCGTCTGTCTGTCTGTCCGTCTGTCTGTCTGTCCGTCTGTCACAAATCTTTGTCCGGAGCATATCTCCTAAACTATACATGCTAGCTTCACCAAACTTCATACACTTATCAACCATGATCCTTAGATGTGCCTTTTGAGGGTTAGACAAACAAATGATTTTTATTTTTTGCAGTTTCCATGGAAACATGACTAAAACAGTGACTCTATGACCAAGTCCTTTGTCCGGAGCATATCTCCTAAACTATACATGCTATCTTCATCAAACTTCATACACTTATCAACCATGATCCCTAGATGTGGCTTTTGAGGGTTAGACTAACAAATGATTTTTATTTCTTGCGGTTTCCATGGAAACATGACTAAAACAGTGACTCTATGACCAAGTCCTTTGTCCGGAGCATATCTCCTAAACTATACATGCTAGCTTCAACAAACTTCATACACTTATCAACCATGATCCCTAGATGTGCCTTTTGAGGGTTAGACCACCAAATGATTTTTATTTTTTGAGGTTTCCATGGAAACATGACTAAAACAGTGACTATGACCAAGTCCTTTGTCCGGAGCATTTATCCTAAACTATACATGCTAGCTTCATCAAACTTCATACACTTATAAAACATGATCCCTAGATGTGATTTTGAGGGTTAGACCAACATATGATTTTTATTTTTTGCGGTTTCCATGGAAACATGACTTAAACAGTGACAAAGTCCTTTGTACGGAGTATATCTTCATAACTATACATGCTATCTTTACCAAACTTCATACACTTATCAACCATGATCCATTGATGTGCCTTTTGAGGGTTAGACCAACAAATGATTTTTATTTTTTTTTATGGTTTCCATGGAAACATGACTAAAACAGTGAATTTATGACCAAGTCCTTTGTCCGGAGTATATCTTCTAAACCGTACATGCTATCATCACCAAACTTCATACACTTATCCATATTGGTGCGTCTCTTGAGGTTAAGATCAAAAAATTATTTTTATTTTTTGCGTTTCACTGACAGCAAAGACATCGGCAAATTCCACCAGTAGAGATCTCAATTCTCTCCTCTGAACAGGGTCCAGGAGACTTATTGAACGCTCATAGAGGCCGATAACATGCTCTGGCAAATCTGTTGATGTTTCACTGTTGACAGTGGCAGAACGAGCCTTAACGATAGGTTCTTCATCCCCTTGTATTCCTTCCAGCTCTGTCGCAGTTCCAATGACATGGTTCCTTTTAAGAACTCTGCTTGTGTTTGTAGGGTTCAACAGGCACACAATAGGGGCACTGCCCTTTGATCACACTACGCGTGGGACAATAACTTTTAATTCGGGTGATGGCTCTATGATATAATCATCAATTATTGAGTCCATTGCACAAGACATACGCACCACAGAATTTAGTGGAATAACCACACGTTTTTTAATCGTACACGGGACACTTTCGGTGTTTTGCCGTTTGCGCCGAAAACCATAGGGATCATTGTGCCCTAAATCCTAAGCCAGTCACCGTCCATTTCAATGGCGCACCTATGAGACCGCATGAAGTCCAATCCCAACAGTATGTCGTCTTCAATAGGTGCAACATATACTATTTCACAAAACTTGTTGGGTCCCAATGACAGGCTGACGGGACCTACAATCATTCCTTCCAGTCCCATATCCCTACCTGCAAGTCTCACATTAATCCTCTCTAATACTGGAGGTTTTGGAACCAGATCGTTGTAGACCAAATCAGACATGATAGTCACTGACGCGCCAGAGTCCACAACACTCATTAATTTCTTGTCTTGGACTTGAACTGGAATCCAATAAGAGTAACTAGATTTTAACTGGCCGATAAAGATTTCCCTTTTGTCTGGTGGGTCGACACTAGATCCATCTTCATTGGGTGGAGATGATATAGGCTTGTTCCTATTTGTATTTCCCTGTGTTGTGGTGACTGACCTCAGTGCACCATCCCTTGAAGAATCTGTGTCTGTAGGCACAGAGAAGGTGACCGGCTTCAGTGCACCTTCCCCCTCGATGCCGTTCCCAGTGAGGGTTTGTGTGTCTTTACTGTTTTCACTGACAGAATACGACTCGAGCGCTTCGCGGGTACACCTGTTATCCTTAGTCCTTGGAGGAGTATCCCTGTTCTCGGAAGACACGAGGCCCTCATTACTTGATTGGATCGGACACAGGCCTACTTGTCCGATCCGTTGCCGTTTAACTCTTTCTCAGCAAAGGTGACACTTTTCCTTGGTGGTGTGTTTCTAGGACATTCCCTGGCAAAGTGGCCTTGTTCACCACACTTGAAGCAGCCCTGTCTGTTCGGAGATGGCGAGTTGCTGCCTGTGCGTCTTCCTCCACGTCCTTGAGACTTCATCAATTGCTCCTGAGATTTCATTAATTGAGTCAGGGTAGCGGTCAGTGTGTCTATCTTGTCCGCCAATATGCCCAGTTTGGCATCTGTGCTTGATGTGTTAGACGTAGGTGAAGTCACATGTCCCTCCTTCTGTTTTTCGTATCTCGGGCGAATATGCCTGTTGATTGGAACATCGCTGTCAGAGTCCTCTGGCTGTGCTTGGCGAACTTGACGACGGGATCCAAAAACAGCTTGAGTATTGTGTTGATACCAACGCAACTTTTCCACAGCTTTTTCAACAGTGCAAGGTTGGAAGTTGCACACAAGCGATCCAGCATCCTTGTCATTGCACCCCTGACAAATTCTGAGCACGGACTGCCTCGACGCATGCTCCTCTGGAAAGTCTTTAAATGCACGATGGGCTAGTTCCTGGACTCGGTCTGCCCAATCTTCCAGGGATTCATCAGGAAATTGTCGTAGTGAACTGAACTGCATCTGCGCAGACTCTGCTAATTCAGTGTGGCCAAACCGCTTATCCAACTTGACCACTAATTGTTCAAAAGTCAGCTCTTCCCGATCTGTACAAAGCGCGAAGTACTCGCTGGCCTTTCCAGTTAGACAATAACAAAGATGATCCCTTTTTTGACGGTTTGTTAGCTCCTCTGTCCCTGCAAATCTGGTAAATTTGCTTAAAGTCATAGTCTCATTTTTGCAAGGCAAATTGTAATAAATGCCGGACAAATAGTTCACCACTCACAGAAATCTTTCCCCTGACGTGTGCAACAATTTTTAGAACTCTGCAGGCATTCTAGCCCTCAATAATGAAGTTCACACTACCCTACCCTACCCGAACATTATGTTTTTGCGAGCGTTAGTCCTTACCACGTCATTTCGCTAAGGCCGTGACGAAGAACACATAAAATTTCCCAGCTGAATATCCAATGAAAATAGCTAATAGCTTACGCATTTTCAAATACAGAAATAACAAAAAGGTGGTAAACTCGGTAAAGAATGCGTCTGTCACAAGTATCGGCGCTGAGATGACTAGATTTCCGGTGTTTCGTACTCGCGATGGGATTGCACTTGATTCGGTACCTCGTCGGTCTGAAACGGCATACGCCAATAAGCTGCTTCATCCAAAACTGTAAAACGAGCATAAAAATGAAAATCTTTGCAAATGCGACAGGAAATATTTGTGTTAGTGATCAGATTTTGTTCGTGAAGAATAATTAGTTCAGTTTAGTTGCCTTACAAAAATGAGACTATGACTTTAAGAACGCCTTCCAAGATCCCTTGCCATCGTAGGAGATTGATTTAGGGAATGACACTTTGCGCTGGTCCCGATGTTGGCGGTCCCTGTGGCGGTGGTCACGGCGGCACACATTGTAAGCCACATCCGGCTCCTCACCTTCTGATTCGCTTCCTTCAACAGCAGGTTGCCTGTTTCGTCGTCTAACGGGAGTCGGGGCTGGATCTGTTATAGCTGCACCAGTGCTAACCCCTAAAGCCTTCAGTGCTTGCAAAATCCCAACGAAGTCCTGCGATGATGGTGGTTGCTGGGCATAAGGTTGCATTTGCAGTTGCTGGGTTTGGGGGTACCCGTAGTTGGGTGATGGGAACGCCCCATACTGATGAGATGGGTAGGTCCAAGGCTGGTTATGGGCAAAACCTTGGCTTGCTTGTGGAGGAGGTTGAACAAGAGCTTGGCCACTGTACAGACATGATAGGTAGGGAGGTTGCTGTACTGGTAACTTATCCACTTTGTCGCCTTGAGGTACCCCAGTCTGGGTGGTGGTGTTGGCAGCTCCTGCCCCCAGTCCCGCTGTCGCACCTACTTGCTGGCCCTCTCCAACTGGTGTAAGAGTCTTTTGTTTGACATCACGTTCCTTTCCAGGTGGGGGTAGCCCCTCGTAGTGATTCGAAATGGCGGTGTCAACGTTGCTGCAGATGGACTTATGTTGGTCGTTAACGCGTTGACAAGCTGACCATTACTACCTGACGATAAAGCCTCATCCTTATGTGACTCTGTGATATGACATAAGCGCACAGGTGTAAAGTCAATGGTCTCAAAAATATCCTGAGGAACGTGGATTTGAAGATCATGGAGTGTCTGGTCGGATATATTTCCATAGTGTTGCTTCCATTGCCATAACGACTTGGCCGTTTTAATACCGACGCCCTTAATCTCTTGTAGCTGCTCCAGGTTCATGGCATTGATTTTGTACATAGTTGGAAGCTGATCTTTTTCTTGGTCAGACATGTTGATCTAATTGTGAAAATTGGTCTATGTAGTCACCCTTCCCAGGTGTAACTAAAATATGAAAAGGAGTGTTACCCTTCTCAGGTGCAACACTGTACAATTTGAATTAGAGTTCCCCTTCCCAGGTGAAACTCAAAGTTATGAAATATTAGCGTTACCCTTCCCAGGTGTAACACTTTACAATTTATATGATGAAATATAAGGGTTATCCTTCCCAGGTGTAACTTACATTGCAATTGAACTAACAGAGTGAGTTGCCCTTCCCAGGTGTAATCACACTTTACAAATATTGATAATAAAAATTAACTAGGAAGATTAGTGAAATTGATAATTTAATGAATCCTAGCAAATACAAATTATGCAATATACCCTAAAAGCAATATAATATAAAAAGCTTATTATTTATTGGAAAGTGGTATTTACAAAAATAAAGGTGAAGACCACTATCCCAACATGAAAAAATTGAGGTAATAATAAATGCAAATTGTGCTTAAAAACAAAATGTGAATGTGAAAATTTACATGTTTTGCAAATTAGAAATACTGATGAAATATAGTTATCAGTTCGAAATTACAAAACAATCCCTACAAGTGTCTGAACAAATGAAAAATAAAATTTGAATGCAACTGTTTACAAGTAAGTAAACATGTAATTTACTGGGAATAAAAACAAATTAAGCTAACCTAATGTTCCTAGTGCATGCTATGGTTAAGTATTTTATGTGTACATTGTAAAAAATACCTATCAAATGTATAGAAATTGCTTTAAAAGTTGAAAATTGCTACCGATGAAAATGTAAACAAACCTAGCGGAAGTTACCAGAAGTAGATCACGAGGTCACGTAAGATTGACCTGTCACCATGTGCTTCCGGTAAATGACTAGATTTAAGTGTAACTGAACTGTCAGTAACGAAAATCTCGCGCAAAAGTTATATAATAAGCGCGAGAAACAATATACATCCAATGCGAGATGCTTATCACTCGCACTGAACCACAATAACTTCGGCTGCCCAGCGGTAGTTGCTATGCAGACGAAGGAAAATGGCGGCTACAGCAGACGAAAACGTGTTCGGCTGCCCGCTCTGAAAAACCGAATTTTCCGCGACAGGTGCAAGAATTGTCACAGCGCCAATATTGTAAATCACGTCTCTGACACCTAAAGACACCTGGCGCCACGTCAAAGTGTCGTGGCAGTCGTGGACTGCGTGGATATTCCACGAAATGGGGGGACGCGGTTACAACCGTACTTGTGATCTCACAGTCTATTCTTGGCACACCGGAAGTTGGTCAATCACGACGTAAAGTGCCGATGATTGCTGGTGATCGCCGATGTTATGACATCGACAATCACTACAGCACGTTAAACCCCAACTCACTCACTCACACTGATCAACGATAGTGACATACCGTATTTCCTCGATTAGACGACGGGGGCGTCTATTTTTTCGGACCCCCGTTTACCCCCGGCGTTTATTCCGAGGCCGGCGTTTATTTATTCTTTGGTAGGAATTTCGTCCAGGTCACAATCTCTAAAAGGAGCATGGCAGACAGTCAGACAGATTTTTTCAATTCAAGTCTCACCTCAACATATGACAAAATCGAATAAATACATAACTAACAAATCAAGTAAGAAGTTGAGCCATTCCGTACGGAATAATGAGAGACACTTATGTCTAAAATATATATACATGAATACAGGTGAAAGGGGAAATCCAAAAAGGATTTAAAAATACTAAGAAGATATATACAAATTTGCAGTACGCTTTATTAGAATATTAAGACAGGGTTTGGCAGATAAAAACGAAACATCTGGACAACTAAGAATAAAACTAACTTTTTCACCATCCTCCAAATTTAAAAATCCATCTAACATACTTGCACATTCAGTTAAAAGTTGTAGTCGCTCATCGGCATACAAAGGACATTACAATAAAACATGACTTTCATTTTCAATATAACGTTTACAGTAAAGACAGGAACATGTATGGCAAATTCTCTTAAACTTCGAAATTAACAAATAATGAGTAGGGGAGCATTTATCAATCAACTTATCCCCGGCGTGTATTCACGTTTCTATTTCACACAATGATTAGAGTTATCCTTCTTGCTCGGTAGGGGCGCTGTCGTCGGCCGCCATTGAGGTGCTGATTGACGGCTTGTTCATACTATGACGGACGCGAACACACAAGGGGAAAACGTTAGAAAATGACTTAGTAACAATGGGATATGGCCTAAAAATTGTACTAAATCCAATAAAATTTTATATTTCAACAATAACAACACGGGTTGAATTTGAAATAGACGACAAATGTCCTGAAATAAATGTCAAAATAAGAAAAAGACCACTACTGCAGTACAGCCTATAACAATTATTATTTTAGGCTATATTATACTTAACAAAGCTTGAAATCCAAGACAATACCTTTATATTTGAATTATATTTAAATGTTGTTAAAATATTCAATATTTTAAATGTTGAAAAACGTGGAACTTGACGTAAAAAAGAAAATCCACATTTTAAAAAACTATTACACAATACGTTTGCCTTAAAAGGAAAAGAGAAATTAAATAAGCCGTGTGTGTATGATTTTAAGTGGTTAAGAATATATAAGTTCGGAAAATGATAGTCGTTTTTTCTAAATAGTATTGAGTGCTTGAGGTTTGATCTACTCTTTTAAAATATGAAAACAGACTGGTTTGGTAAAAGTAATTAATATTAACCGGGTGTGTGTCATTAACATATTAGGGCTATAAGGTAACGAAAATTTGATTTATTTCAAGTTTTCTACATCTAATTTAGGTACGGGTCAATGTTACATCGAATCATACTTAATTGGAAAATTTCAGTATTTAACTCCGACACATCGGGCCGTAGCCCATATTTCTGGAATTGCAGAAAGTAATATGCTGTCTATAGATCAGTCGAGTTTTTTTAATTCAAGTTTATTTAAAAACGTTCCGTGGTTGACATGAATCAAATGCTGGAAAAAAAGTATTTTTTTATATGAAGCCAAACATCGAAAAACCTCAACCTCGATCAGCTAATGAACGTTAACATTACCCTAAAAGACGTTTGCGACAAGAACATGAATCATAGGTACGTGAATTTGTGTTGGTTAGAAAATTAAATTTCCATAGAAGAATTGCAAGAAATGAAAGTATTAAAAAAGCCCAAGCAAAATGTCATACTTGGAGTTAATTAGAAATTTGTTTGCAAAGTTCTGACGGAAGACGCCGCTAATGGCTGAAATATTGCCCAAGCGGCGTTAAACAATAACTCACTCACTCACTCTGACGGAAGATTTAGAATACATACAATATGGGAGATAACTTATTTGCGCCTAATAAATCTAACAAAAATCTTTTCGTACGTATATGATGTTTTCATAGACAATGTTTGTATCAGTGAATGTCAAATCATATATAAATAAAACACATTTAACTTAATTAAATGCGTTATGTAAATATATAAGTACTATATAAGTTGTTAATATTTTCCGTTCCCCTTGCCTATGATTTCAAAAACTTTTATATCGGTGGTTGATTATGTACATATATATCTGTAAAACTGATGACAATAGTTTTTAAACAGATAATTTTAATCAGATAAAATTATTTATGCTTTACTAATTCAATATTTAAAGAGCCACTCCGTGAGTTGTTGGAGTCATATATGCCAAACTAAATCAATGGTGTCAATTGTTCGCGTAGTATCGACTGTTACCAAAAAGACACATTTTAAAGCTTATTAATTTTTTTACAGTGAAAATATGAAGGTAGATCGTCGCAATTTTGATCGAAAACCGGACAGTGTCGCGCGTCAATTAGTCAAACGTAATTTTGAAGACTTATCAAAAACAGCCAGGAGGGCAGTTAGGAGTTGATAGCGTTTGTTAGGTTGTATAACTAGTATCCATATATATTGGACGTGATGTCTACAATTATAAGGCTGTTTTTAGATTTTCATGGAAAACCTGTATTTGTCATTTATATGTCTTTTGGACATGAAAAGTTACGATGTTTCGATTTTATATCACCACATATGACATTTAGGTTCGTATCAAAGGTAAATAATATGTTATGAAAATCACGGAGTGGCTCTTTAAGTTCATGGCAAAACTTTTACCATCCGCATTTGAGTAGCACGGTTCGATAGATGATAGTGGAAACATTAAAATCTGTTTCAATCTATTGCCCGTATTTCAGCGTTTAAAAATAAATAAATTCTACATTACATAGCCTGCGCATTTAGAATATTTAATGCGGGCGATATATAGAGAATCTCACCCAAGTGTCTTCTGATATCAAATATATCAACACGAGTTGATAAAAGTTACAAATAGCCGAGGCTTGTCGAGGATATTTTACTTTTATCAACGAGTGTTGATATATTTGATATCAGAAGACACGAGGGTGAGATTCTATTTATCATCCAAAATCATTTTTCATTTCAATTCAGTGAAAAATGTGTTTTTCTGAACACTGCACTACTCTTAAGACTCTCAGTGGAGTGATGTCATAGCATTGTGACGTCATCATGTTTATGACGTCATAGCATTGTGATGTCATTACTTGATGATGTAAAACAATTGTGATGTCATGAACTTGACTGTAATAGGGCATTGTAAAAAATCTACTGTCAAAACAATATCTCCTAGGAGATATCGCTTGATCTTCCACAAGCGATATCTCCTGTGGAACACAGTTTTGGATGATAATTAACGATTTTCTTGAATTAGTGAAATTAATTATGTTAATCAAATATATTGAATAAAGACAAACGATAAAACGTTTTCGTACATGTGTAGCAGCAGTTTTGTTTTGTACATAGTTTCTTTTTATTTATTACTGTATTTGGAGTATTGTATTTCACGCTTCAGTGACTTTCTGTTTGGGGCAAATGTCCAAGCAGACTATACTACTTTATTTCAAGGGTGGGCAGCTTAATTCATTCTTGTCCTATTGTTCTCTGTCCAGAACAATAGCCTTTGCTTTCTCTCTTAACTATCTTACATAACCGTAGGTCTCTTTCTACCTTTTGCATGCTCTTTTCAAACACACTGCCTACAACTCTGCACTGATATGGTCACAGACTGGACTGTGGTACATGAATCTATCAGGTTAGTTAATTATGTTATTTGGATTATTCTCTTAAATATTGCCTAATCCTAATGTTAAAGTTAATATCTAAAAGCGTATAGGTAATCTGTAATTCTTAAACTAAAAGATATCATTTCTTATTTAAAGTATATTTGCTCTATTGAGGTTGTGATTGTGTGAGAGAATGTGTGATTTAAATGTTTGAGTGAAGCTCATCATTTCTAATATATATTTCTGTAATGGCCATGATTTATTATATGTGGCAAGGCATTAGTTTTTATCTTTTATTCTATTCTTTCTAGGAAACGTTCCTAGATAATCAGTGGCGTGATTGAACACCTCTGTGTCACCCACAGGGTATGTATCATGTACTAAATATGTATTTTATATCTATAATGTATTGTGTATATATGACCAGTGCCTTATGTTTATATATATATATCTGGTGTAATTGAGCACTGTGAATTTATTATCTAATGTAAGATGTGGTTGATATATCTTGAGTATTGAACTTTAAGTTACATTATTAACCACAATGTACAGGTAATTATCTTGTACAAGTCTTGTATTTATCTCTTTAATTAAGAGGTATGAACTAGTATGTTTTATGACGCAATATGACATATTTTATGGTTAACATGTATTTATTATTGTTCTACTGTTTTACAGGGTTTATGTGTTATCTATGTCATGGAATAAACTCCAACATCCTTGAACACACGCAGTTTGTCGTATATTGACAAGGACCTCTGCAACACATGTTGCGTGAAAAATTAATGAAAATAATATAATTTATTCAGTTATGATTTTTATTCATCGCTGACATATAGTGTCGTTTTACTGACATAATTCTTTATATTTTCATTTCATTTACTATACATATAGAAAAATAATTTAAGTAAGGATATTGTTGGGTTTTCATCTAAAGCGTCTGTGAGATGAGATAAAGCGTTCGGTTTTACGTCGCACCTACACACTGACGTCAGGCGGTTTGACGTTTTCTTCAGCACCTTAATGGCGGACGGTCACGTGACACCAAGATGGCGGCGCCCATGAAGTTGCGAATAGACACGTGTATATTCGAGACCCGGCGTCTATTCGAGGAAATACGGTAATTTCGAAGTTTTAAACGAAACAAGATTGCAAACTATATCTATGGTAAGATTAGTCATTGTTTACCTTAGAACTACTTTAATTATCAATTAATGGGCTCATTTGACAAACATTTGATTACATTACTGACAGCTTGTGTCTTCTACTTTGGTCTCATTGCTATGGTCACTGGCCATGTTCACTGACCATATCAAACAGTTAGCTATTTTGAAATAGTTGAAATATAAGTAAAATCAGTTTAGCGGGAGTTGCTGTGGTCGAGCAGATAGCTGTTATACAGATCTAGAGGGGACCGCCGGAGCAATTCCAATTGAAGAACATGGGTTTATCCATTGTAAGAGAAGACTGTGTTATGCTGTTAAATCTGACGAGGCTACGGACCAATCTCGCAGCAGCATTATTAGGATGTCATGCCTTTACTTTGTTACGAGTATGTGATAAGCCTGTAGACTTTTCCTATTGAGTTGTCTTTTATCATGTTTTAACAGATATATATAATAACTGCATAGGTGTACGGCTATTGTGTTTTGCTATCGTTTAAACCACGTCCGACTACAAATCAATCAAAATAAATGGTAAAATATATACACTGTCTCTAGGGTATTATTATATGTATTTTGCTAACGTTCATTATGAAAAATGAAAATATTATCAGAAGAGTAAACATATGTCAAATCGGATGGGATGGCTCAGTGGTTAACACGTTCAGATTCGGCTCAAGATGTCCGTGGTTCGTATCCCGCCACCTTTGCAATACATCATCGAATGTCAGTGCAGAACCGCCCATGGTTTTTACTAGTTGTAGCCGATGCCCGTACGTTTTACCACATGTATTGCAACAATTTTTGCGGGCACTCT
The DNA here is from genome assembly GCA_921293015.1 of Phorcus lineatus. Classification (NCBI taxonomy): domain Eukaryota; kingdom Metazoa; phylum Mollusca; class Gastropoda; order Trochida; family Trochidae; genus Phorcus; species Phorcus lineatus. The sequence goes on along the minus strand of OV121082.1, from coordinate 66,717,205 downwards.
CACTCGCAACGTTGACGATACTTGCAGCCGCGATGTAAGTGAATTACTGAAAACGGCGTTAAACTAAAAAAAACCTCACCAAAACTATATGTCTCAAAATTCCCAAAGGTAATTCTATCACACAAAGGTACTTCAATTTCATCTTCTAATTGCCAAGGGAAAACGTTTCTCATCAGATTGATTTACTTACGAGGTCAAATTACCATCTTGAAGGTAAAATTAATGAATGAACATCCATTTGAAAAATAGTTTTTTAAATAATTATTTTGCCACGTGCTTGTAGATCTTTGTGAGTGATATCTTATTTGGTACTTTTACACTCTCGGGTAAAGAGAGACAAATGACACATCAAACATTATTTCATGGGATTGAGTAGGTCATGTTTTATTGTTAATGTTAACTGATAGCCTACAGTTTAAACATGTGAAATCCTATGTTTATGTCACACGTTTAAAAGTAAAACAATGCTAATGTAATGCTCACTTTCGCTTCTAAGTGTATGTTATACATTGTACCACAATTATCAATCAATTAAAATGATTTTTGAATATCATTTTGCAACACCAGGTGTGTGATGAGCTCTCAATGTCTCAAAGAGACAAATGCGCGTAGTTAATGCTTATTCAATATTCTACATGGTGCATTTTCAGGCATGGTACGTCCTTATCCCTTGTGCGAGTAGAATGTTATGGGAAATTAATATTTTCAGATTGTATCAATGCTAATGAGTGCAGCGGGCGTATTACATAACACTAAAAATATATAAGTTTTTATAGTTTTGGTTTCAAACAAAAAACAACTCTGAGAGCTGACTATCGAGGATAAATCTACATAAACATTCCTTCTGGGTTTTCTTCCGGCTTTCTTCTTAAATTTGCTTTTGGCCGTTATGGAAACGCAACTTAAATATCTTTTCCGAACCAGAAACCAGATCTCAAAAACCAAAAGGCCTAGCTCATTGAAACGTGTTATGTAAGTCAATCATAAAGGTTAATAGTTTATTTTGGGTGTTTGACTTTTTCGGAATTTTTAAAGCTGTCTCCATAGAAATGCACGTTACAATACGATGTCCAAGGTGGAACCTAAAAACCTTAATTAGGGATCTTAAACAATATAATAATGTATGATAAGATGTAAGATCTATTACCAATGACTATTGACTATGGACAGTCAATGTGTTAAACATAGTTAAATTGAAACGTGTTGCTTTACAGGAGATCTTTTCTTTTTCTTGGCCACTTTCGGTTGCCCCACGATTTCATCTGTACTGCTGCCAGAAAAGATAACTGATTACATAAGAACACATGTCTCCTAATAGCAGAGGAGAGATTCAACATGTGTATTCCTCCCTAAACAGATGATTCACCTTCACAAGAGGTCAACGTAACCTTGCTTGACTGTTGCCGTACCTCTCGATATTCAAAAGACGGTTTTGAAGTCAAATTTTGCCACAATGTGTCGTCTGCTAACAACACAGTTTCACATCGTGTTCATTACATCCATAAACATAGTGGTAATTTTGAGAGTAAAACAAGAAGAAATGTTTGGTATCAATGTTTTAAAACAAAAACAAAATGATTGATGTCCTTATTTCCTTCAAATGATTTAACAGCAAAATTCCCCGACACTATTTATGTGAGATTTGGGATACATATAACATAACTAATTTCAATATTGATAAGGTATTAGGTTTTAAATGGTCTCAAAACTGGTCTATTAATATCTATTATATTAAACAAATATAAACGTTTCAGGCATTCACTAATTTGCCTTAATTCTAATTGTTCTATGTGAATATTGTACATATCATATACAACCTTTATGCTCTCATTAAATAATTCTAATGTTCTAATCTTCAGTCAATGTTGGAGGAAATAAGAATCTCTCTCTTATTGAGATATCATGTTATACTTTTGTATATTTTTGAATACATTGATATCTTCTTATCTTTGGAAATTCATTTGAAACTTGAATAGCTTCACAATTTCACACCAGGAAAAAGCAACTACAACTTTTTCAATTATATGGAACATAATTAACGAAACTGTGTGATACCGTTGACAAAAAATATCCAAATATTCACGGTATGAAATTAGTTTCCCACGTTTCCATTTCATTTTTGTATATTCTTTTCTTTTGTTATATAACTTTTCCGCCAATTTAAATTTCTCTCAATCGATTTTGACAAAAAAAATGTGAATCTTTATATAAGGTCTTACTTTATTTAAGATGCGTCTTTCATTTACACATAATTCATGACTGCCTCAAATTTCAATTTAGTTGTTGCTGCTGATGTACTGTACTGTTTGTAAATGCAATTTAAGTGAAATACATTCGGTGCATCTTCATAATTCAAACTTTGGAAAATACAATTTATATGTTTGACACAAAATTAAGTGACACTTGACAAAATGTCAAAATGGGAAAAGATGATTGCGGTGCCACAAGCAGAAAGAAGTCAAACTCCTTATCTGTCACTCTTTAACATGATAACAGTTGCATTCAGTCGAAAGTTGACGTGAAGCAAAACTTGGGTCTTTAAGTGCCTAGAAATAGAAAAAATAATTTAATATGTTCTTGCCTTACAATAAAAGAAGGAAATTGCCTTCTACACAATCCGATTTTTTATTGATGTATGATGAAATATATCATGTTTGTATTTTTACATTCTTTGATATGATTTGTATGGACCAATTAGAGTAGCCTTAATCATCATGTGTTTTGCAATAAAGTATTGTTTTGCACTATTATAGTTAAAGCACGAGGCCGAAGGCAAAACTGTACTTTATTGCAAAACACATGATGGTTGAGGCTACTCTATTTCTTTTCTACCGTGTCGATTTTAACTCGTGTAAATTATATTTCAGCCAAAAATAACTTAAATGAAATTATTCGAATTTGGTAGTGAATTTAAAATCTTTGCCTAGGGCCATGACAAGTGACGTCATAACGTTATTGTTGTTGACGTCATAACGTTATTGTTGTTGACGTCATTCAAAAACTATACTTTATTGCGGAATAAAGGATCGGCGGCGCCTTTGATCTTTACCGGAACAATCCTAGAATACATGTTAAAACATGCTCTTTTTGCACCTACACTGGCAACCTGAACGTGCAATCACTGAAGTTAGCCTCAAGTTACTAGTTTCAAAGGAAGCGTAAAGAGATCACCGCAGCGGATTGTTAACCATTAAGCTAAAAACATGCCTAAATGAAACAGCATGTAGAAAAGGTATTTACAGATTATTAAATGCTTTCGACGCATACTGATATTGAGCATGTGACACATTATAATATATAATATAAACAGTTATTCTCATGTATATGAATAATTAAATGCATTATGCATAGAAAATATAAAAAACATAGGTGGGTTCGGGTAAAACTTTATTGTTCCTGTTTATAAAGAATAAGCTTCAATGTTTTGTGGGGCATTTAGTAACAATAGGAAAATCCAGATTGAGTGAGACAAACTCATGTTTTCTCCATTGTCGTAGTAATGTGCATCTTTAGCCGATTTCAACTGCTAAAAGTTCTGTTAAAATCCGCATGTTGAGAGATATATCAATACACAGTGAATTAATATGGATTGACATGTATTTAATGTCAGTTTGTGTGTTTTCGATGGAAAATGAATGATGTCAAAGCTATATTTAAACTCTTGTGTAGCTTTGACATCTTTCATTTTCCATTGCTAACAGTTTTAAGGTTTGGTTGTGATTACAATGACTGTGCTTTTAACTATGCATATATCGTGAGAGTTAATCGGGTTCGCTACGTTGCTCGGTTCCCTGTATTGATCGTAATGTGGAATTTATATTGCGACTGTTCAAATCAATCTTGTTTTGACAAAAACACAAAAGCAAATTGATATGTTCAATTTCTTCTTTTCATTTTATTGAATAAAGAGAGACGAAAACATATACGTATGAATGTTTTTCATGGGACATAAACCACTGAAATTGAGATCACATGACCGTGCTCTAATCCAATCAACGTTAAGGATAGTGAGTAAACTTCAAAGTGCGAAATGGTATGAAATTAAACATTTAAAGTTTTAATGTACGTTTGGTTCTGTTAAAACTCTATCCGTTACATAAAATCTTTTCTATCACCATAAAGCATGAGTTGAGTTTTGAGCTTCGAAAGAAAAATCTCAATCTTTATTTTCATACCGAAGAGACCTTAGGCCCATAGTACATTCACACAAATAGTTTTTTACATGAGTTATTATTTTACATTAGAAAAATATGACAAATATTCTACATTGATTTTACTGTTCATAAGACTATAGCATTCCATAATACTTGGATTGACATAGTAATACTGTGTAAAATATTTGTTATATACCAGACAAAAAGATAGAAAATGGTATTCGTCTTCAATTTCTTTTAAAGTACAAAGAGTACATATTCGGTCATCAGTTTGAACATTTCCATATCTTACTCTTTCGATTAATAAATGGTGTGTAAAGCATCGAAATCGTGCTAGTGATCGCATAATGGTCTATATACAATACATGACAATAAGGTTTCTTTGAATAAGTCGTTTTTATATTGCTAATTGTAAAACATTTACTTGACAAATGATTTTTATTTTACCATGTTAGAAGGTATATGTCTTTCAAGCGAACAGTTAGCGAAATAATGCATTGTGATTGACATTATACCTATTGTTCGTTCCAAATGTTTCCAAAACCTATAGCAAATAAAAAGTATCAAATAAGGATACCTTACTTCCTTGTCATACGGTAACGCCATAGCTGGAAGTTCCGGCCAACGTTTGACTTCATTAATAGAGGTGTAAATATAAAGAGGGAATCTCTCTAGTTCACCATGGACCATAACACTAGGTGTACTTAATTTTACTCCTAGACATTCTTGCATGCAAACACATGAACCTTTCAAATTTTATCTGTATTTCGTAAACCTATATTTTCGACCCATGCAATAATCAAAGATTTTGGAAAAAGGTTTTGTGCGAGAGATCACCTTAGGTATTGGTTTGTTTACATATAGCAATAAACACATTTTTGTCTTGGGTTAATTGCTGCCTAGATGAAATGATAAAGATGTCTTAAAAATGAATTGTAAAGACAAATACTCGTTTGTTTATTTTTGTTTTACAATTTTGTATTGAATTGATTACATTGTTTCATTCAATTGTTTGTTTGTTGTTCTGTTTTGACTGGGAAATTTCCTTTTTCTAAATTCAAACGCAACCAGAGCACAAATTGCTCTCTCTCACGATTATAATCTCTATAATGGAAGACAGGAAAAACATTCATCACTTACTTTTCTTTTCCCATTATCGAATTTTAATACTACAAAGTGTTAAAAGAATAATGTAGAAGATTTTATTAATTCGTAAGTAAAATATAATATTTACATAATTTGCGATAATGTGCTTCCATCATATTATTAAGTGATAATTCAATGTTACACTTTGGTTGAAATCGGATTAGGTAATTAAGGTGTACAGGAATGGCGAAACAATCGCATTGACCCGCGATTGGAAGTGCATGATAATTTTACAGCTAGTTACAGCTAAATTGATGGTTGTTTGTAACTCGGTTTCACTAGATTTGTGGAATGGTTGTATTTTTATCTCTGACTGAAATGTGTCCAGAAATGATGCACTCTTCAGAGTTAAAAGCAGGAAATTACCCACTACGGCAGAAGTAAAAGAGAAGAATAAATTTTATTATTTCCCGGCGAGATTTGTCAAGGACGAGTTTAGAATTAGAGGTAAGTCTGAGTGATATGGTAAGATGCGGCTGTTAATTTGATAGATTTGATGGTAAGGATGACAATTTCATACACGATTCGTGCTTGAATAGAAACCAGTGTAAATGCATTAGAACTGTTAAGGTATGAGATTGTTTCTTGGTTTTACTAATACGTTTGAATGCCTTTGAGGTTGGAGATAAGATCCCGAAAAGCTTCTCCCAAGAGACCATTACAGTAGTCCGGACTGGAGAGGATGAGTGTTTCTAAGATGGTGAGCGGCTTCAAATGTGATCAGATAGACGCGTTGCTATTTATTACATACATGTCCTAAATTTATTTTACCGAAAACTTTGGTTACTTGATTCAAGCGTTGTAGAAATATTTCGTTGAAAGTTGAAAAACGAATGTTGTGTAGCGAGAAAGTGACGTCGTCATATTTACATATATTACATTTGCAGTCAGCTCCAAACGTTTGTCAGCTTCAACCTTTTAATTAATTATATTTTTATGCATTACCCCCCAAAAAGTGCACAACTATACTGTCTGCAGTTTTCGTTTCAATCTTGTTTAGACATGAAATTATCTTTTGTTTATATTTAGGTTGAAATAGGTAATAGTAGTGTAGATCACTTATTTCGGTTTTTATCACACATGGTTTGTAATATATTGATAACAAAACTCACCCATGTCCACCTCGCTCATGAGTAAGTGAAAGCATTAAAACATGTCTTGTTGGACTTTTCTCTCAAGCGGCCACAAATATGTCGGGTTATAAACTTTCCATAATTGTCATAGTGGTTTAAAAAATTCTAAAAAATTACTCTTATTGGCTACATTTACTTCTTTCTTTTCATTCGTTAATCAATTCTCGCACGCGCGTGTCAACGAGACTTCAAAACAATCTTTCTGTTTAATTTCGTATGGAATAACATGAAAAGTAAGGTGTTTGATATGTGGTTTGTTTGATCATTTCTTTCATATAAGATGATTTTGCTTACTTTATGATTCCTAAACGTGTCATCAATTTCTGTGAACACATTTACATTTATAACTGTGATGAATTCCTTGTAAAAACTCTGAATGTATCACAAACAACCACTTATTAGACCGTATTTCCTCCCATTCTGTTAATTATTCTTAAAGAACTAATAAAAGCTCAGTATGTAATCTCTATGTATATCACTGTTATATGGCTACCAACGTAAGAAACGGTTACTATGTTAACTATCGTGCATTTCCAACAGAGACGATGGGAGGAAAACCAGACACGCTACAATAAAAGTTTGGGCAAATGTCGAGGCTAAATGAAATCCTTTTAATGGTATTACTACTAGTTTTGATTTACAAGGATTTTTTCAGGTTGTAATAATATTTGTTCACGGAACATTTTTCGGTCAAACCAATTTAGCCTGCAAGAATATTGATCAAGCAATAGCTGAATGTTGTATAATTTACAAAGTGTAAATTGGTTGCCACTCATTATTCAGATTTGAACCTGTATCAATATTGACGTGCGTTGATTGTCCTCGTTCAGCTAATGCTTCATGTCAATGTGAAGCAACAGACCATTCGTAGTTTCTTGTATTGTTTTCATAACCACTGTCTAATAGATCAAATTCAAAGTGAATGTTTACATAAGTTTCAAATAAATCTTTCCGTTAATAGTGTAAATAATATATCATAAAAATTTTGTATGGTTGAGACGAGATTAGATTTGATGATTCTGATTTTGGTTTGCGACTTTGTTTGATTCCATCTTACAAACTGAAATGGGTTCACTAAACTGAGAACATGCAGTATTTTCCTTGGAATTACAATTTCAAAACAGGTTTTACATTAACATATCAGGAGAATTAAAGGTAATTTTTCTACCGTTTTTAGAAAAATTAAGTAAATGTGTTAAATCAAATCATTTGTGTTTTTCTTTTTTTCAAAAAGTAGTTTTTACCTAACCGCTGCTTGCTTAACATCTATCTCTATAATGAGACCTGGAATAGAGCTTGCTAGATGGTTAAATTAGAACAAGTGTCCCATTATTTCTGCGGTGAGATTCCACATTTGGCTTCAGCCTAAGCAAATGATTATTGTTTGTCAGTGTTTCTTTAGGACTACTGCACTTGTGCCTTATTTCCCAATTTTTGGTCTTTATTTGACAACATAAAAGATCAGATTTGGGATTTCATACTAGACAATACTTCATGTCATGTAACAAAAATCACCGAATCCACAGCTAGAGAAAAATAACGATATGCATTTTTTCATTTGCAGATAATTTAAACAACAACTTAGCTCTTAAAGGTTTTTGTTACTACCCAATCTACTTTGGTAAGAGGATGAGTTGCCTTTGAATAGTTAATTTCACACAATAAATAACTGTGTAGTGACTTTTTAAAGGAGCCACTCAATTAGCTCGAAAAATCAGCTCAAAAGTGATTATAATTCAAGTAATAAATAGATGAAAATACAAATCTGAAAATTATTCAATCTCCATCCGGTTCCACACTATGCAGTGGTCTCACTCTGTGTCGCGTTGTCATGCTGTGAGGTCATTAAAGTTATTTGTTAAGTGATGTCTCTGTTTATATGCCATGAGAAAAACTTTTTACAAAAACATTCAGATAATGTAATAGATATATCTTTCTAATACACCAAATGCAAACTTTCTTTTTCGTACCTTGTGAGTCAAATTTTATTAGCATGTTAAAAATTTAAAAGTCGTAAATTTTCACAGCAAGCCAAAAACGCTCGCCTTTAATTGAAACGAGTCAATATCGTGACATGTGTTGCCCTCAACCATAACATCTTTTTCTCTATATAATCGATATTCATTTAAGTCGTCTTTCCCGTTATACATTTCTATAACGATCCTCGAGCAATGTAGTTTCTTCAAACTTCAAGTACAAAAAAGGAAGAAATTGCTTGATGAAAACTTATAATTGCAAAACAGAAATAGTATTATTAGATGTTCTTTGATTGCGTGAATATATGGTGTCTACCTCCTGCACGGGGAAATGGCTAACTGTAAAATATCTTTAGTTATGAATTGTTTTGAATAACAGCCTCGCTATCTTGAATGCTGGTGAGTATTGCCAAAGAAGATATTATAGTCTATGCTAATCAGTTTATCATTGCAGATATGGAGCAACGTGTTTCCCAGAGTTTCTAACTGAAGTATTTTACACATGACGGAGACGGGTTCTTACTCGGAAAGGACTAAAAGTGTGTGTTAAAAAATACCAAAAAGTATATTCTCTGTTTACCAGCTCTCTATTTGAAAGAAAGAAACTCAAGATGGCAACATTGATCTTTCTTGTCATGAAACCTAACTATTGCAGATAAACTAGGCATACCTGGCATATATCATGATAGTTTGAAAAACGTCACTTATTCAGTGTCTTGAAAATCAGATTATGGAGGATGTAGTTGAAACATTCTTTTTATATATTTGAAGTAGACTCCGATCAACACTCAACAAGTCTACCTTTCATTTGTTTCGACCGAATTCAGTTAAGTTTTGGCTAACTGTCCAGACCAATAAACCTTATTCACACAACGCTATTTCCATAACTAAAACGTGGCTAGTAACGCAAACAAAGTTATCGACATAGCGGCGCAACGTTATTGTCTACAGCACTGCTTCTGTGCACTGCCTATTCCGACGTGATTACACATGGACTAGTCACAATTTAAGTTCCCAAAGTTAAGCAATAAGTAGTGGTTCATAAAATCAAAGTGTTTAATTTTATTTCAATAAAGAAAAAAGATAATTGTGGCATCAATTTATCGTATCTTTTGACTTTTGACCTTGACTTGTATCCTTACAACCGTACTTTGTGCTACATTGTGGTCTTTGGTAACTGAATTTTGAGATAAAATATATATTTTTAGATATGAAATGAAGAATTATCAGCAAAATATACTGTCAAATTTTAGTAATTCAATTTCGGTCTTCATTCGCAAAATTGTTTTAATGTTAACCTAACATAACGACTAAAGTAGATCCATTAACTTCCCAAGTTCCGAATAGTTTTGATTGACCTAACTCCAGTACTGACAGTAAATCTTACTGTATGAATTCCCTGCTTAAATATTTATAATTTTCAAATTCTCGATATTAATAGAATCTGCTTGATTCACTCAAGTTGTGTTCAATATAACGATGTTTATAGAATTAAAAACATCTGCATAATGTTACATACCTATCATGGAAGCCTAATGGATTCGTAAAACGTAAAATTTATAATTAGATGTTCTTCAATGATGTTCCTTCGGAAACAAACACAGTTATCTTTTTTCAGATCGCTAAAGTTAATCCCATGCTGAATAGAATCTTAGTTTGATATTACTCCTTGATTTCAAAGTTCCCTCAAAAGAATATGAAATTTTTGTAATCAGCGGTATGTTTTGTCATGTGACGAAATTAATATTTTCTTGTCAAGTATACAACTGAAAAGATTATTTACCCTTCATTTATCAACTTTTTGATAAAATAATTATGATTGATTAGACTAGACGTGTTTCATTTGAATTATTCAGAAAAAATAATCCGAAATGATCATAAAACATTGATTGGAATAATAGGAATCATGTAATTAAGGAAGGCCGAACAGATTTTGATCATTCAATTTGATTACTTTGTAAATCGTACAATTGGATTATTAAATTCAGTCTTTTTAGAATTTTTAATCTTGAGATGTGTTTTTCAAGTTGATATATCGCTGTGCAAAAAATGACAAAAAGGATTACGTACATTCCTATACGCAACTCTTCTTATCTACTGATCATAATATAGAATGATATAAGTTATATACGACACATTCACAAAGCTCCCATTGTTATTCAACACCCGCAAATTTAGTTTAAAACCGACGGCGTTAGCCGGAGGTTTTAAACGCTTAAATTTGCGGGCGTTGAATAACAATGAATCCCGGAAATTTTACAAACGCAACTATTTATCGATATTGTGACATGACCGTTAGTTATCAGAAGTTTCAGAGCGAACTCTGTTTTTGCGTACGGTACTTGATTTTGTGTGGAAAGGACTTTGCGACTGTTCTATTTCTGTAAGAGGTGAGTAGCGTCTAACTAATGTGAATTCACGGCATTATTTACATAACAAACATCATTGTGATATTAGCAAATAGTGGCATTCGTAACAGCGAGACCTTACAAAATACTTGTTTAATTCGAGACCGAAATCAGCCATTAAAAAGCTCGTAGAAAAATATCGTAATACCCCGAGTACAAAAGTCTTGAACTAGCCCAATACCATTGTGACAGCGACGCAAACATTGTGACGTCAAAACGGTTGACCTTTGTGACGTCATACCATGGGAACGGCATTCGAAAGAAGGCGGCCGCATGAAACTTTGCGGCAAACTTTGACTAAGTAAGCCAGTTGAAAATATTTTCGTTCTTCAAAAATAAATCATATTAAAGTGTATTTGTGATATTTACCGGTAGACACAATATAAAAAAGGACAAAGACAACTGTCAAATCGGAGTACGGCACGAATTTTCTAAGAAACTGGAAAATTAAAACTTGAGTCGGGCCGGCACTAGTGAACATGTTGTATCAATTCGCGGTGATTCGCCTTTGCTAATTTGCGGGTATACATTGTCATTCAACATAAGGTATTTTTTTCGAACCGACCAATCAGAATCGAGGATACAACGAAGTCATGTTACAATTATCTTTAATCCTCATCAGTAACGTAACGGTTTCCAGCTGATTTTGATCTAAATTAGTTATTCATGAATACATGGTTAAATGCATATAAATTCTATAGATATATAATTGTGTTGTACAAATCAAAACATTTTATCCACAAATTCTGGTGTGAGCTAGAAAAACTGCGATCATACCGGCTTGCGTTCCTAGCCTCGCTTTCGTTTCAACATGGCCGCCGCGTGAAAATGGTGTATAATGACAAGAGTGGAGAACTAAACAGTCTAACATGCACGCATGATAAACACCGCTTCATTGGGAGGATTTATTAAAGCCTTCTATGATTAACTTTGTTGGAAGGTCATTAGTTCTACATACTAGACAACATCAGTTGAAATATTTAGTTTAAACTCGAAATTGAAATAGATATAGTTTAGTTTAAATAAGTGCATGATCTTGTCCCGCATTACACAAAAGTGACTGACTGTATGTGAAGCTGCATACATCCATATTGTTCGTTTTACTTTTTATTCACTTTTAACAGACGTAGTTTGGATGAATCTACAATTAGCCGAAATGTCGTTTTAATTTAAATATTTGAAGTAAAGGTAAGTGACACAGGGGAAAAAGTTATCCAATAACACATGATTGGAGTGCTGAAAGGCGTTTATAGCGTTTTTAGTCATCAACATTAAAGTGAGGATATAAGAACGAAGGTGAATCGTACCTGGAGGTATCTACCGTTTCCTTCATTGAAAACAGAGACGTAATTCATTTGCCCTTTATATCAAAGAAAGATAAAATTGCAAAAACATTCATGACATTCAATTTCCATTAGTTAAAAGATAATACAACTTTCCTTGACACAATTGTTGGGTAAATGGTATATGGTTCTTTTTTAACATCATGAGAGAAAAATATCTTATGATAAAACTGACATGTATGTTTGTCAATGATCTATAAAGTTGCCTGAAAATATAACCTTCAAGAGGAAACATTATGAGTTTTAGATAAAAGGGATCATAGCACCATTAGATGATTGTTGCTGTAGGACTTTATACAGGCAATAAAAAAACAGCTCGTAGAGGAGCTTCTGAAGCTTATATGTTCATGTTGTAAATATCTAGTTTGTCTACATGGTATTTGGTATAATGCAAACTAGCAGCCATATTAAATTATTGATAACATGCACATCTTCATGTATATAGAAATTTGATAAAGATAAGATGAGTAATTTTGTTTTAAAAACTTTGAAATTTAGAGTAAGTCTTCTCTAAAATATTTGTTCATTTAATCGGATTCTATAGGGTGAAATAGTTTCAATTTTGGTTTTGGAAAAATTAAGTTTACATCTTTGTTTTCAAAAACAACTTTCTCAAGCGGCAGTTTCCACCTTGTGTCTGAAATGTAAAATTATTTTCTTGGATGAATGATACTTTATTTAAAAAAGTTAACCAACTTATCGATACATCAGAGTTGACAAACAAATATAATAACATCACATGCACATACGTGTTTAATTACACTTTCCTGTCCATCAGTGATTAATGCAACAATGCAGAATCTTCTTTCCTACAATGCTATGAAATTATTTCGAGCAGTGTATCGTTCTTTTCAAGTATAGTTGTCAAATGTAATTATAAACATTTTTATACAGGAACAAAACAATACATTCAACATGCATGTGCCAAAACATCACATGCATGTGCAGTTTGGCATTTTGGCATATGCTTGTTTAATTACACGTCCCTGTCCATCGACAATACAGAATATATCTACATATGAAATATATATATATATATATCCGATGGCCCGTATGGTCGAAAGTGATTGTGAAATAAATCATCTTGATTATCCCCAACAAGTGATTAATTTCTTATATGTGACCATAGAGGTATCAAATATCTGAAAATGCGTCTTTAAGTAATATTTAATGTTAAATATTGATAAACTGATAAGAGTGATCTTATGACAAAATTAATAAAAGTTATAAAACAAAGATAATTTTCAAAAATGAAAAAAGTAAAGAAGTTTTTTTCATCTGCTATCTGTTGATATTTCATAATATTCCATCTTCCTATTTAATGAAAAGTTTCTTTGTATACACAAAGGAGGATATAAAGAAAACTTGAAACGTCTCACAACATAAACCAGCGATTTAACAGCATTTTTAGAAATGTTAAATCTCAAAGTAATTATTTCAGTGCTTTAATCTAAAATGTCAAGTTTTCCCATTTATTTCACCCAAGCAGTTGGGGTTGGATTTTCATTCAAAGGGTTATTACACTTAAAAGTCAGAAGTATTGATTTTAACAATTTAGCTTCATCTTTTGTGTCAATGCAACGTTTACAACAGTGAGCACATATGAGCGAAGCATATCCACTATAAATCGTTCTACTAATGGTGATATTGAGAGTTTATAAAGTAATCTATTTATCTCTATTCCTGTATTCACCTTTAAATACAACTTTTGAATGTCATGTTTCTCAAAGATTCATGCGCATAGGATTGGTTTGTCGTCACAGTTAACTTATTTATGTAGTTACTGATGAAGTGAAAAGTGCTATGCCTTCTTATAATCAGTTTATGAAAATCACAATCCAGCATATCTGATGTCAGAACTTAATTGTGATATTTTTAATCTTGACTATTTCGATTAAAGGAACATTTTATAAATCAATTCAAGAAGTCTTTGAGAAGAATGAGGTACTTGATCCCACGTTACGTTCTCATTCATATTAGTTTACTGTTGTCTGGCTGCTTATATTTATATAATTATTTCCTTCTTGTGGTAACAGGTATGCAATTTTACCGCAATCCAACACAGCGATAGTCAACTCCGTTAGTCTAAAACCATAATAAAATGGTCCCTTACTTTGTTAACGTTGATAATCAATATCAAACAAAGGTGGTATAGTTTTGCCAAAGCATATGTCCAGCCTTGGCCTGCATAGATCTCTGTTCGCTCATTCCATATGACTTTCTCTTCTTATTACGATGAGTTACAAACTTAGTATAAAAACATTCATGGCTCTTTTTACTTCTTTTTCTTAAATCCTTCATAACTTGGTGCTACGGCGCTAACTAACTTGCAAGAAAGAAAACATGTTTCACTACACTTCTATGAATAACGCATTATTTCATCCATCATTGACAAATGTCTCTTCCTTGTGATCGATCTAGACACATGTGTTGAATTCAATATGCATAAAGTTGTGTTAAACTATAACAATTTGTGTTTTACAAGTTTCAATATTTTCATCTTGTTATTTAATGTAATGTGAAGATTCATTCCATTTGTTTTTTCTCACGTTTTATTCCTTTATAGATATGATTTCAGCAATACTCAGACACTTTTAGTCAGTGTAAATCTTTCACGTGGTATCATGTACGTATCTTGTATCTTTCAACACCAGAAATCCGAAAATTATTGTAAATAACTTTTGAAAGAGTAACCATCAATTAAATTTATATAAACGAAAATGTCATATACATATATTCTATGGCGTCTGGAAACTTTTGACGATAAACAATTTTCCACCTTAACGCCTTTTAATACTCGGTGCAAAAAGGCTATTTCAAGTTCCTTCTGTAAAATGCGATTAGCATGTCAATAAAGATCGTTATTTAAGTCCTTTCAGAACATTAGTGTCTACCGTACAATTGCTCAACTTGTTGCAGATTCAAGTGGAAACAGATTTTGCGACCCAATAGTGGATTTATTTCAAGAAATTTTACAATAAGATTTATCATTCAATAAATATAGTTTATAAGTTTATAAGAAAGTTTTCTTCTTCACTGGATTACATGATATACACTGATTTTAGACTTGATTTCAATATATCAACTTTATTCCACACACCTAGTTAATCACAAAGAGGTGCTGACACCAGATAATATCGAAAGGGAAGCCTATTGTATAACACGAGCAATCATCAGTCAAGCACAGAGGCTACCTATAGTGAAGACAGTTGTATTCAAGATTGCGGTGTAAAGCATCAACTAGATTGTTGTATTCTCAAATGTTTATTTGCTGATTAGATTGGGAACAGCAGTCGGGCAATAACATTGAAAGCAACATCTAAAAGAGTTGATTTGTTCCTAGATATGCCACTTGTCGACTAATGTAAAAGTAACGATAAGTACATATAACTATTAGATGTTTACTTAATATGAAAGATTTAAAAATTAACTGAGAGCAAAGGCAAGGGATGGAAAAATGAAAACAACCTTTAAAATTATTTCGTGTCAAACTGATTTTTCTCTGGAACACATTGTAGAAGGACCACTTTTTATGCCAGTAGATCAGAAAAGAAGGTTATGTTGTAGACAGATTACCTATAAAACCAGAAATAGAGATATAAAAGTACTTTTCATACAGGAGGTGCTTTGTGCACTTAACTATTGAAGCCTAGATCTGGTTTTCGTTACCCGCATACTAATATAGTGTGCAGTCGTCCGTTGTTTAGAAGTCGTAGATAACGGAGTACGTAGAGTAATCGAGATTTTTCATGCGAAATCAAGCTGACGATTCAGAAATAGACGGTTATTGGTAAGAAAATGTGCCTATTATATGTTAAATATTCATAATATATTTTGTAACTTAAGGAGTGCCTGAATGTAACTGTTGCTGAGTAGGAATTTTAGAAAACAGCATGTAGCGGGTAATCACTTTAAACGAATGTTGTGTGGGGATATAGATCGCAGCGAAACATAATACACAAGTTTTGACAATCGTATCGAAATAATATAACTCATAATCTTTTAAAGTGATGACACATATTTACAATTAACGTTTTGAGACCCAACACAATACCACATAAATATAATGCCTCACGTATGATGGCATCTCGGCAGATAGATAGCAATCACTCATGAGTATCCAATTACACTACTACAGAAAGCTTCTCATGATGTTCCAGTGACTAATCCACTAGATTGGTATTTTTCCAAACAGTGCTTTGGTTTTTCATACATGTTTTGTTCAACAACAGTTGATAGTCATTTTATTTGGAATCAATTTCGATTACATTGAGCTATTATATTTTCGTAATTGAGGTATATCAGTGAAGTAAAGATATTGAGTCTACAGCTTAAGTAACTATTTAAAATATTATGAATTTATATAAATGATTTTTTTACAATTAATTTGATTCTACTTATCTACTTGATGCGGTAAACAAAACTGAATACAAGTTCTTCTGCAGTTGAAGAGGTTTTTTGGGAACCCTTTCTTTATATTCACTTGATAATATTTGTACGTTTCTACAATCAGTCAATGTCTGTAAGGTAGGAAACGTCATCAAATGAACACATGAACGTTACGCAGTATATCTGTAATATGTACAATGACTTTTATAATTAACAACGGTCCTGTATGAATCATATTTTCTATCAAACATTTCATACTGATTTGAATGGATCAGTATTACTTTTCAAAAACCAAATACAATGTAATGTTTGTTTGTAAAAAGAAAAGGACTGATTACTTTGAACAAAAGCAGGACAAGATAGAAAGAAAAATAAATAACTCTAAAACCGTTTGGTATGAACTGAAATGTCTGAATGGTAGACGGATGGAAAAAAAACTATATTCCCACCAGCGACTGGTGCAAGCACTTTTAAGCCATGTTTGAAATTAACGGTGAATGTATTAAGATAAGATAAGATAAGATAAGATAAGATAAGATAAGATAAGATAAGATAAGATAAGATAAGATAAGATAAGATAATCTTTATTGTCCCAAAAGGGAAATTTGTTTTGTATAATTACAATTCTCCAGAATGAAGACAAATAATAACATAATATTAAAAAACAATTCATGTCAAAACAGTTAAGATAGACAGATAATTTACTTAATTTACATGAAAAACATGATGCAACATTAGACAGAATTTATTTCTCTAACGAGAATGACAAACCTAAAAACTCATCTCTGTAACAGATACAAACCATGAGCTCACGGAGCTCTTGATTCCCCAATTATAAGAAAAGAAAAATCAGATATTGTAACATGACTTCGTTGTATTCTCGATTCTGATTGGTTGATTCGAAATAATTACCCTATGTTGAATGACAATGAATACCCGCAAATTAGCTAAGGCGAATCACCGCGAATTAATACAACATGTTCACTAGTGCCGGCCCGACTCAAGTTTTAATTTTCCAGTTTCTTAGAAAATTCGTGCCGTACTCCGATTTGACAGTTGTCTTTGTCCTTTTTTAGATTGTGTCTACCGGTAGAAATTACAAATACACTTTAATATGATTTATTTTTGAAGAACGAAAACATTTTCAATGGCTTACTTATGCAAGTTTGCCGCAAAGTTTCATGCGGCGCCTTCTTTCGAATGCCGTTCCCATGGTATGACGTCACAAAGGCCAACCGTTTTGACGTCACAATGTTGCGTCGCTGTCACAATGGTTGTGGGCTAATTTAAGACTTTTTTACTCGGGGTTTTACGATATTTTTCTATGAGCTTAATAATTATTGATTTTGGTCTCAAATTAAACCAGTAAGGTCTCGCTGTTATGAATGCAACTATTGGTATCACCAGGACGATGTTTGTAATGTAAACTATGCCGGTAATTCACATTAGGTTAGACCTTAACACACCTCTTACAGAAATAGAACAGTCGCAAAGTCCTTTCCACGCAAAAATAAGTACGCAAAAACAGAGTTCGCTCTTAAACTTCTGATAACTAACGGTCGTGTTACAATATCGATAAATAGTTGCGTTTGTAATAAAATGCTAACGCCGTCGGTTTTAAACTAAATTTGCGGGTGTTGAATAACAATGAATCCCGGAAATTTTACAAACGCAACTATTTATCTTCTAAATAGATAACTAGAAACTAGATAAATCTCAAGGCATTGATAACCTACTACCCGAAGTGTTTAAGTAGTCTACGGATTTGATGATACCTTATCTCGAACTTGATATTGAAAAGGGGCGTATTTCCTAAAGCGTGGTCAGTTGGAATTATTATCAATAAAAGATTAATTTTCTAGGGGGAAACAATGGATAGTGAATCACAGGCAGGTTTTCTGCAATTGATAATGCAAACATTGAAATGGTCGAATTTACCAAATGGGATATCACAAATCGAAAGAGTTGCTCATATAAGAAATGAAATATTCATTGTTGATAAGGGCTGAGCTATAGGAATTTGTGGTGTTCTAGATACCTCAATCTTTTTTTCCTGACAACAAATGATGAACTAGTCATTATTAAGATATATCTGTAACTTCACATACTTATTATCGTTAGTATTAGTTTTAATGTTGCAGCAACCATAGAGACTGGACTGTTTGGTCTTCAGGTGTTTTGCAAAACATGAATGTTGCTGATATCGTAGTTCATACATACTTTACATGAATGACTTCCGGACTTATTTAATGGACTAATATGTCCGTTTTCATTTTGGCACAGTAATCATATAAATTGTTGGTATTTGTAAGGTTTCACTTATCTCAATTCCTGGACCAGACATCTCTCAGAATGCTTTGCTTCTCCCTTTGCCTGTGCTTAAAGTCCCCTCTATTTGTTTTGGATACATCCTCGGTATAATGTAGCTTCTTTCCATTTTGAGTTTCAACAAACTGTGAATTGTGGCCGACCATCAAGTTTTGACGTAAATCTCGAGCCCTCATTGCGCAGTTACGTAAGAAATGAGACAAAAGCGATTCATGGCTCAAATGATACATATTGTGCGAAAATACTTTAATGTTTTCGGAAATTTTCTGGTTATTTTATTTCCTCTCCGTAGTTGGAATTTAGGAAAAAAGTACTAATGGTATTACATCTTGTTTGTGTACATTTGTGCTCCAACAATGATTTATCAAGACATAGGGTTTGCAAAATGCCATGCAAAATAAAACAAAGTATTAAAAATCTCTGATCGTTCTTGAATTGTTAAATGTCAGACAATTTATTCATCTTAAATATATCTTTTATCTAAAATATCACAATTCCCAATTGATTAAATTCATGCACATAAGATTGATTTACCATTTCCGATTGCGCTCAAACTCACACTAATGAAAAGAAAATGTTTTGTCTTTCCATCAATAGAAGACTTTATGCAGTCTGTAATAATTACACCAACCATGTTAGCATAATTTGTTTTAGTACCAACTACTGATATTTCATCTCTTGAGTATTTTGAGTAATGGAACATGTTATAAACCAATAAAAGCCAGGTGCTGTGAAGAATGAGCTAGTTGACCCCAGGTCCACATGACACCAGGAATAGTCACTGATTGATTCAGATTAATCCTTACGTTCCTCATCTAATGAGATCTCATGCAATCAAACCCTTTTAATAGAACAAATCAATATTTTCTAAGTCTTCATGTTCAGTAGAGACAATGCTTGATATTGTTGATTACAGCCTTGTTTCTTTCGAACCAAGTATGTCATTTAATTTCGTGTTCATTTGAGATTGTATACTTCAACCACTATTCTATCCCAAGTCTCTATCTCTTTGGATGATGACCCGTAATCTTATCACATACATGAAGATAATAATCATAGTATTGCAGGAAAACAACAACTAACTAGGGTTGAAAATGCAAATATTCAAATTTCTGGCATATCTTAATAGATTATCAATTCGAAAAATTTTGTAAAAAGCGAAAGCGAATAATATCTTTTTTGACTAAATATTATTTTACAATGTGTTCAAATAATCTTTCATTCTCAATGTCCTAATTTTGACCCCATGTCTCCTTTTTGGAATATCCAAATGGTTCCTATCACACCACAACCCAACTATTAATCTATAAAGTATTTTGTTGAGAAACTTCTAACATGGGCACACTCACACATGTAATGTAACTTTTATTCAGCAGCTGTAAGTGCATGTACATTATTAAGATGAACTAAGAGCTCTTGCATAACATTAGGGCTGCCCTGTGCATGCCTGCTGTTTTCCGATTAATCTTTTGATTGAAGAAATATGATATAATCAATCAATTGTTGAAAAACGTTTTTATGTCCTTGTGATCGCATTTGACAAATGCATGAAATTAAGTATGCATAATGTTAACTACACAAACTAGATCTGTGTTTTTACATGTTTTAGTGTTTGCATCTGGTTATTCAATTTCATTTGTACTATGAAGACTATTTTGGCCTTTACTTATATTTTATTCCTTTGTAAGTATCACTTCAACCTCAGAGACAATGAGTGTTATGTAAACCTTCTACATGGGTTCATGTGTTACGTGTCTGGTGCCTATCAACGCATGGACATCATCAGTAAAATGATTGTGAATAAAGTTTGAAACAGAAACCACTTATTAACATTTATATAAACGAAAATGTCAGATACTTATGACTTTGATGGCGTCTGGAAACTTTCGACGAGAATCATTTTTTCTCACTTTAACAATTTTTCACGTTCAGTGCCATTAGGTTATTTCAAGTTTTCTCTGTAGAATGGAAATTTTTATGTAATTATAGAATGTTATTTGATAGACATTTTTTAACAAAGTTCATAAGACTACTTGGAATTGAAGAGGAAACCTGGACTCCTGTTTACCACTCGAAATGTCTCCTGTTTCACAATAAAGACGTTGTAATATATACATTTCAATCATATTCATGAATTCTACATTTGAATGGTTTTCAATGACTAAAGGCGGTTTTAAGCAATAACTTTGTGTTACGTTAGAGACAATTTGTTTCAAGAATTGAACTCTACATATTCTACACCATTTGTATTTATACCTAATAAAATTAAATCAACTGTTTTCCCATAAGTAACAATTTAACACAGAGTTTTTGAAGATTATATTTTACTTGTAGACTATCGGTTACTGTAGTATCATAGTATCATCAATCAAGTCCCAGACAAAGATCGGAGTCAATGTAGGTATTTGTGCTACAGTCACTTAAATCTTAAGACTCCCCACTGATGTAAAAGCTATCACGATAAGAGAATATAACAAGCGTTTTAAAAATTCAGAAGTTACAAAAGACTTGTATAATGTACATAAGAAGGGGGGGGGGGGGGGGGGGGGGTGTATGGCTTGCGATCGAAATTTATAGACGTATATGTGACATTGTTTATGGCAAAGAGGCCCCTACTGCAAAACGGTTAGCTGAGTTTAAGCGGGGTCGCAGCTCCTTGGACGAGTTCAGGAAGGCCTGCTTTCCATTACACATGATACACATGATTTAGCTGCAGGTCTGATCGTAAAATAAAAGTGGACGAGATATCTTCTGAGTGTGTCATTACTCATGGAAGTATTTGCAACATTATTAATGAACACTTGCATCTGTCCAAGGTTTCTGTAAGATGGGTGCCACTAAACTTAAACACACAAGATAAACACCAGAGAGTTGAATTCGGTAGTGAGCTCTTGGACATCTTCAATGCTGATCCCAATAATGATCTAGTCTGCTTACTAGATTCCTTGCAATGGAAACATAAGCACTCCCCTGCACTCATTGTTTATCTCGACATTTACATACACTGAGCGAAATGTTTACAACAAAGACAATACAAGTTGATTTTCACCCTTGATCATTCCCTAAATATATGCACGTTAAAATCTTTAAAATCGTTAAAATTCCAACACTCACAACATATACAAACTAATCTTCTGTATATTCAAAGGTGCCTTTAACTTATTAAAACTAATACAGTCCAGATATATCCAGATTGCCGTCGATTTAGTGGAGATTTAGTGTGATAATGAACATACTACGCGTATATCAAACGTATTACAAGAAGTTTGTCATTATTGCAATGTCAGCCAGATAAAACAACGACATTAAATTGGTTGTGAAAGTCAAAATGTTTTATACATCTTCCCATTGGAAACTCTGTAACAATTTTTAAAACCAAATACCTTATGAATAATATATAAAAATGTCTGTCGAATTTATCCCTTTTTGGCGTGGTGAAATAATACTGAAAAATCATTTGAATGAATAAAGGAAATCTATAACTTTGTTATTATTTTCAAACATTGGTATCAAACATTTCTTCTTGTTTTGCTCACAAAAAGGCCGAAAAGGGATGTCTGCAGGCGACTCGTTGTGTTAAAATTGACTTTTCTGAAAGGAGACAGAAATCCAGGCACCAATCAAGCAAGGTTACGCTGACTTCTTGCATTTTGTGAAGGTGAATCATCTGTTAAGGTAAGAAGACACATGTTGAATCTCTCCACAGCAATAAGGAGACACGTGTTCTAGTGTAATCAGTTATCAAGATTTCTTTCTGGCATCTTTACAGAGAATGTTGTGATAGAAGCGTATCATCACATAAAAATCTTACGCATGAGAAACTAAAATCAAGTCATATCCTAAAGCAATTTTTATGAGTTATTAATTAATGTTCAAAACATGACATCAGTGTCCGAAGTTTATATACAAGATTTCTCAACAATCATGAAAATTTCATCTTTCAATGAATACTTGGATATATATTCAATATAATGGAAATGAGACGAAATAAAGTTTTTTTCTCAATAAGCAGAAGTGTACATAATTGAAACACTTTGGCATTTTTAAATATCGATACATGAATATGGATCGACATGACAAGCTCTGTATATACTCATGGTAAAAATGGTTGACACCCCTAATAATAAGAGAGAAATCTAGCATAGATAACACATTATGTCATTTTCATTCAATTGTATTGTCATATGTGTTAGCACTGAATATCTCTTGTTGAATGGCGTACGTGCACGCTTACTGTCTCAACATACACACAATACAAGTGAACCAAATATATAGATATAGAAAAACACACAGTGTTTGTATGATTACGTTTGAGAGAATCATCAGGACACTTGAAAGTCAGGCATACTGAACAGTTAAAAAACGATAGCCTAATTATCAATGAATGTTAAATAAGGTTGTTTTTAAAGTAAATATATTTCTCTTATGACTTTACTCTAATGTTTATGAACCACAATTAAGAAGGTTGCTGTCCGTCTGCTTTAGGCAATGCAATCATCAATTCTATATTGACGTTTTGTAAAGTGCCAACAACCTCTGCGATAAACATTTGAATTTTATTAGCCAAATGTTTTTGTATGAATTGGGAATAATCAAATGCAGTTCAATTAACTTGCAGTTATAAGCAACTTTGTTAATAAGGCATTTAATCATTACGTTCACTTATCAACTATCAGATAATTTGGTATACGTACATGCATGATGTTCTTCTTTCTATAAAGATCGAGCAAAATATAAGACATCTTTTTGATACCTTCTGCTAGTTAAGCTTTTTTTCAGATGATTATGACATTGTTTTCCTGCATTCATACAAACTTATTTTTAAGAAATAAAATGTCAAAACTGCCTAAGAAATTATAGTTTTGCATACAAACTATAGTTTTGCCAAACAAAATATGCTTTCAAACGTAGCTGGTTTTCAATGATGTTGTACTTTGCATTCTTGTTTCATGCTGTACATGTTCGTGAGAAAACTTGAAGGTGCTTGTCTATTAATGAAAACGCGACTTTAGTTTACTGGTTTATTTCAGTTTTAATCTGGTGTTACATTCTTGTGACAACCTTTTGGTCGCTTCGAAAGCGTGCAGTCAAAGGGAAGGGAGATAACTCTAGTTTGTACTCTTTCAACAAATAAAACGTTCTGGGTAAACGTTACTCGAACAAAGAAATTATTAGTTGCGCTTACTCGAATGAAGATTATGTACAGATGCATATCCTTTGATTTAATTTGTGAGAGAAACACTTTGGCATTGGTATTGACAAAATAAAAAGTATGAAATCTTTAATGTTCATGTCAATGTTTTAAAGGCAATACAATTTACAAATACATTAATTCTTAACCAAATGTATTTGTGTATGAATATTTGATTGGTGTCGATGATAGTACATTTACGCATTTTTATTAGACTATCATATTTGCATTTAGAAGTAAGAAAGTCAAAATCGCGTGGCAACATTCTGTTTTCACCTTTGTCGAAGTCTGGTGCATTCAACTCTTCTTGAAACGAAATTCACTAATAAGAGTTTCTGTTACATTATCAATATATTGAATAAAATGGCTATGAGCATTAGATAAGACTGGCGATTTGGAAAAGAACTCTGAAAGATATTAGTTTAGACAATGGAACAGAGACAAGATTTGCAAGACAAATACAGCATGGTAGGCACTGTTGCATTTCACTGTGCTAACGTTTTTCTCCTTGGGTGCAAATAGGATGACATTTGTTCTCTAAGGGCTTGCATAATCTTTTTAATAAAGTCAATCTTAGCTTTCAAGTATCCTATGCCTAGAATTTAAGTAAATATTTATAACTCAACAAAACTTATCAGGAGACCTGGAGCATAAATTGCATAATATATGTTCACTTGTGTTACAATATTTATTAAAGACGATATAACGGCAATATGCAGATGACCCAAGTAAGTAAAAGTATCCCTAAAACAACACATCGGACAAGGTCACCACCAATAAGCTGGTTAAATAAGTTGACGGTGGTTTCAATTGTACAAAAAATATTTGACTTATGGTAATAGTATAATATTTTGAGTACTCGCTTCTGCTTCTCATGAGAATTATTAGGTGGAGTGAATGCTACCATTAATTGAATCCTAGCCTCATGTGTCACAAACAGGAAGACCGACGTCTCTGCCTTCAGATAAATTAATGGTTTTATTGAAATGAGTTGACATGACTGAATAATAGTTAGATATACATCACATTGATGAAAAAACCTAATGTCAATTCATCTGTAATTTAATGAATGTTGATAAATTAATACACACTTAAGTTCAAACTCACATATGAGTTTAATCTACTTAATATGTCAAAGCATCAACATTAATATATTGCCATAGTAACATGTTTGTTTTTGAAAATTCTGTATTTGCATACAAAAGAATGCAAGGACATTGAATAGTGTATCATCTATCATAAGTTGGTGTAATGTTATATCAAGATTGTAGATTTGTGTTCGGTGCTCTTGAAATCCAAGTCGTTTCGCACGTCATGCATGAGTGTGTTTTGCGGGCTTTTGATAACAAATAATTGTTTTCTGTATGTTTGTTTTACATGATCACATGACTCTCAAAAGTTAATCTGTCAAGATTCCATGTTTGACATGTCCAGCAACACAGGACTATCTGTATCATTTCCTTCTATTCTCCCTCATCATTACAAATTCTGTTTGTGATGTGAAAATGACATTGGGATGATAAAAGAGTTAATTTTTAATTCGTGCAAATTCACCACGAGAGGATTTTTGTTTTTTAATATCTTCTCTAAATGTCTTTTTGATATAACTTTGGTAATTTGAAACACGTGTTTTGTCAACAGTTAAAATTCATGCAAAATGTTCTTTCTAACCAGTTCATCAACGATAGTGACGTCATAGTGTCTGGCTATTTCTGCAATCAGTTACTGCAACTGAATCCAATTACAAGTATCCAATTCATCACTCTTTCTGGTTTTTCTGTCTTGATAAACTTAAATCAAGGCATGGATGAATGTGCAAAACAATTAAACAAATTTTAAGTTTCGATCTATAGATGTCAGTCATGAAAGAGATGTCTCTTTTTGTAACACACTTGTGTGATCAGCATAGTTAAATAAACGATTGTGTTTAGAATGGCAATGCATATACATGTTTTCATCCCTACTGTATCTAGAAAGGTTATGCAAGAATATCTTGGTTGGGAATGGATAGATTACCATCTTACGTAATATAATGTCATTTGAAAAAAGGATTTAAACGTAATTACTGTTTTCTCTTGTTAAGAGCAATGATACAGATTTTGCAGAGAAGTTTCATTTACAATACACTAAGATGACGGTCACAATGTCAGCGATATTCACTCGATCAGAAGATACCCTGTCAACTCGCCACTAGCTTATCAATGTGGTACCCGTATTGGTATTAAAATAAATTGAACTTTATGTTTTGCGAATAGAGGCCAAAATTTGCATTTTTATAAGATTTGGATACCCATTTTATCCAATAAGCTACACATACATTGATAAATAGTTACGATGAGATGTCGCTATATTTTTTTACGCAATCAGTTTATTGCTAACATCACCGTTTGACATCTCGTTAATCAATTAAAGTGAAAGTCAAGCTGCATTAAAAAAAGACATCTAGATAATATAAGGGCATATTTATTTCGACAATCAACTTTTGAGAAAAAGAAAAGAGACATTGTCCACAAGCATTTAGATCAAGTACTTTCCGAATTCTCAGAAATACAAGCTCTGAAGAAGAATCATATCAATGAGATATTTCTCATCCTAAAACTTAACATCAACATAACTCGACTAGAAAACTTTTTAGCTAGCTCTGATAACAGAGCGTAGCGGAACAAATTACCAGGGAATGCGCAGTACATCTATCAAACGGTTACGCGGATTTTCTAAGGCGAGCTCGGTGAGGGCGGAAAATTAGGTAGAGATATGGACAAAGTTTTGTTTGATTTTGATTTTCAGTACGTTACAAGCCTTGAAAGTGTTGCCCAAAGTTTTTTTATAACAATATGGCAGTTAGTTGTCTAAATTTTGTAACCGCATATCATTACGTGTGTTATCAATTTAAATCATCCTTAAAGTTGCTTTCAAGTGAAATATGTTGAAAAAACACCACCGCTATCTTACATACAGGTGAGCAATGCTCTAGAACTTAAGTCAATATGCACCCTTTCTGGGCGGCTGATAAGAAGCAATTTGTAACTGAAAGCATTAAGAGTAAAAAACCCGATGAGCTCTGCACCTTTATCACATGACGGTCATTGGTTATGATACCAGCAAACGGTAACAGGTTTTAAGTACATTGAAAAATACATCTGTAATGTTACAAGAAAACACTCACGGGTTTAAAGTGAAAGAACCACTAGAAACTAATCGATCAGAATAATTTGCTTAAAAAACACACAATAGTCTGAATGGTCAAAGTAAGATTTTGAAATGGTCAGCATTGAACCTGCATGTTCAACTTGTCAGCAGGATATCTCAAGAACAATACACTACGTTCACTTTCTATTTGAGTCGACGCTTGACCCGGTATAATCAGGTGACCTTGACACTATTCACAAAGGAAACCTTCATTAAAATTTGTCAGGGACATATTTTGTGCAAAGCTTCTAACAGGGTACATGCAGGGTCAACTCAAGTTTTGTTTGCATTACTGTAACGGTCAACCAAGTTAGGACAACTCGTCAGTGGCCGTGAATCCGTTTATTTCAATTATCAGTTCAGTTGCAGATGGCAAACATCTCAACTCTGTTAAAGATATACAAAATGATAAGGCAGTTGTATAAAAACTGATTTCATTTCATTCATACAAGTATATCATGATTTCAAATTGCATTTTGCACACGTACATATAAATCAACCAAAAGTACACAGACATAACAAAACTCATAAACAGCTTGACATAACAATTACACTCAATTTACACATTACAAGTTACACGTGGTATCTCATTAACTATTAAGAGCAATTAACAATACAATAATTACTATTCTCACCGTCTATTGGACAAGCTGCAACGAATTCAGTATGTGAACCCATAACCTGACTCATTTGTTATGAGTGTGTGATGGTTTATAAGTTTAACATTGTGTAACATTGTTGTATTGTTTAGTGGGTCACACACTTGTTTTGATAGTCTTAGCTGGCAGTGTCTAGAATCATCTATTCTAGAATGTTCAATCTATTTCTTGATTGCTTGAGTTAGACCCTTCTGATTGGAGTTTGTCGTGGAACTTTAAAGAACATTCTGGAAGGTATATATATATATATACTTTGCGATCATCTGCCGTGCCACTGTTTTTGGATACGTTTACAAGCCGGATTCATCTATCTCCTATCAAGACCCACTGACCGTTTTTCCACATTCATCAACTGTGTGATTCACAAGGACTGGTGAATATATTTGTTTAGCTAATTAGTGTGACTCATTTGATATTGTATTATAACTTATATTAGCTTGATATTGTAACCTTAAACACTTTGTTTATTTTTTGATTGATTAAATTGTAATTAATATACAATTGTCTTGTTATATTTTGCTGGTTTGACTGGGGACATTTTACAATTCCAAATTCATTCGTAACACATGTCAGTAAACCTGAGCAAATAATATATTTATAACAACCACAATGAATGGCAGTCTTTTATCAGTAACTGATCACATTGAATAAATTCAACATGAATCATTACCAAATTCTTATTCCAACAAATTCAACCTTATATATGAAATGCACGTGTCACAAAAAAACCCCAGAAACCTAACTACATTAGAAATTGAATGAATAACTAATAAATGAACATATCTTTGTATTATTTCTTTTCTATAAAACCAGAAACTCACCAGAAATACAGTGACCTTCCTAAGACCAAATGACCTCTGTATTCATCTTGCAAGGTGAAGAGACAGACAGAACGTGCACACCTAGCCCACTATGCCACATCTTTCCACGGCAAGGTGAAAATGTATCGAGATAGACTCTATCCAATTTTTACCTTGCCCTCAACGTTAACAAAACCTGTGATACGAAGATGCGACACCTAACGTCATCGCGAGTTACCGGCCTTACTAGCTGCAGCTGCTAACCTGCAGCCAGTGACATCGCCGTTTACATTCGAAACCTACGCCCAGACTGGTTACCTTATATGATATAGAAAATCCAAGCGACAACTTCATGTTATACTTTAGTCAGATGGATTATTTGCAGGAACTCACTGACAACACCTAGAATTAAATTTTAACAATTAAATTTCATCGGGCTGTATTCCTCAAGTAATTAATGTTTTTTTCTCCTTCTCTAATTGATCCTTATTCAAGGAATATGTTTTGCGTCATAAGCAGTAGATTCTTTACGAGAGAAAAATTGTAGTGCACTGATAAAATTAAAAGACTGAGAGCTTAAAGCTTGTCACAATGGATTTTCATTGAAATGAAAAAAAAATCCCCGTTTTGCACGTGCAGCAGTCAATATATATTTTACTGATTCATGCATTTACTGCCGTGTTGATAATTTCGAAGCTAACCTAGTCGGCATCAAGTTTTCACACATTTCATCTTTCGGTGCTCAAAATTTGATTAAATCACATCGTTTTCATCCAACATAACACAAAAAGATGGCGCCATTACACAAGGTTTGAAACCTAATATTTCGCGATAATTTTGTTTGAAAAGGATACATTTCTATGAGAATCATTCAAAACTGAAATAATGATTATAGAAATCTTTAAAATTCCATTCGTACAATAATTTTGTATTTACGTTACTTTTAAACTTTACAAACTCTACAGTAAATATCAATCGACCACAAACGTGATAGATCTTCCCTGTATCCATCTAAATGTATTCCTGAAATTACAATTGAAATTAATATTTTAAATAGTCATCTTTTCAAACACGACAAGTCACTACCGCTATCTTTGCCGTCGACATTTGAAGTTCGATTCATTTTGAAAGCCGCCTTCTGATTGGCCTATCAGAAGAACCTGCAGTAGGCTAAACTCTTAGCACAGAAAATGTGGGCCGTGATGTCAAGGGCGAAGCGGGAAGAGTTCGAAATCTTGACGTTGTGCAGATGCACTGAACATCTTTAACTAATCAGAAAATTAATTCACAAACAATGGACTGATCCTCATTTGCATAGAGCTACATCTGTATTGACCTCTGACGTCAAGAATCCAGGACAAGGTTAGGTTGCCAACAAAAAACGCCACAAACATGATTAAAATACGTTTATTGCTAGATTGCACATTATATTTCACTGCAAGAAGTATTTGCACCTTGTACCTGTTACAATACTTTCAAGGTCGCAGTAGAGTGTTGAGTTATTTAAAATAGAAACCTGCAATGTTGGTGGAAATGGCATAATAACTTCTTATAAAAAGCAATTCGATGTCTTATTCGAGACTTTCACCATAGAAACCTGAACGTAAAACGTGTCTGATTTGACAAATTTTTAATGTTCTCAGTGAAGTTTGAAAATACCATGGAGTTTGAACCACCTTAACGAAATAATTAATGATCCTGCTCATTGATGTTCCTGTTGACTATTAATTACTTTCTCTCAATATCAAATTATGATTTGCGGCGGAGGATAATTTCATCCTGGGGAATATTGCTTGTATCACTTCCCTGGATTTTAGAGATTTGACCAAAGTAGTTATGATTCTAAGGGAATACCAACAAAAGAAATTCATAATACATATAATTTCAATTTTATACAGAACTCTTTTTCACATTACTTTGAAACGAATGACTTTAAAGTGTGC
This sequence comes from Phorcus lineatus, assembly GCA_921293015.1. Taxonomy (NCBI): domain Eukaryota; kingdom Metazoa; phylum Mollusca; class Gastropoda; order Trochida; family Trochidae; genus Phorcus; species Phorcus lineatus. Next base: position 66,686,546 of record OV121082.1, on the reverse strand, counting down.
TCGATACATCACTATTGACTGATCACATTTTGAAGAAAAGTAGTTGAGATGAATCTCAATTGAAATCGACTTTCGTTGCAATTTGAATTTAAGTGTTTGATGCTAAAATAAGTGACACTTAACAAAATACTTTAAAATTGAAATATGATTGCAGTGCCTGAAGGAGATAGTGGTTTAACATTTTTTTATCATCAACATTAAAGTGAGGTAATTATCTGAACAAATTTGTATAATGCCTGGAGGTATCTACTGTTTCTACTGTAGAAACCGATGTACGTGGTCTGCTATCAGTGCTGGGTACAGCCAATAAGCCAATAATTATACGATTTAGTTAAAAGGAAAACTTTGCTCCGAAACGATATCTGCGCATGCGTTAAACGCACTTCAGTGTACCATTAAGATATTGAATAATATTTATTGCCACAAGGGTATTTGTTTATATCATATAGCTTCCATGTAATATAGTATGACAGACAATTCGAACTTAAAATCTGAATCGTGTTACTGTTATACAACTTCAACTATTAACATTTATAGTAATCCCCAGGGTCTCAAATAATTAATTAGATCAAGGGGTATTGCACTCCTCAAAATAAAATTTGCGGAGTAAAATTACCAAGTGAAAATAAACTAGGCGTATTTCAAGGTTTAATGTTTTAATATCATCATTATAAGTTTGCAACAATGCCAGTCGTTTACTATTCTTCCACAGGTATAGTTTAATCTGTAAATAAATTTAGAGTTATTTACTTCTATAAAATATTACCTCATATGCTCGAACTATCTACATATTTGTCCTCGGCATACAACATATCAGAAAGAAAGATATTATTTGAAAATATCAATAAACTATGTGATGTTTCTTTCAATATAACTTTTCCACATCAAAATAAAATATTTACCTTATACATGACCACAAATTCCATGGTATACATCGGGTCATACCTACAATGTACATCTAAGATCCTTCAGTATATACATCGAAAGATCTAACGAAAATCATTCACGTGGTTAACCAACTTCTCTACAAAGTTATATATCTATATATTCAAATATTAACTCAAAGATTTACAATTAATTTCTTCACCCATATAGAAATACAGGAAATGAATTGTTTCATTACCATATAATATTCCCTGACCCTTAACCACGTGCAAACTTATTAATTAGCTGAATTATTTCCCTTTGACTGTGGAAACTGAGTACTGTCCAAGTGAAAAGAGGAAAAGAACTGTCTCACCTTAAGCAATATGAACTTACAAGTACTCTTAAAGAGCCTGTACCACCGGCGTCCGGTCTTACATCTTGTTTTGATGGGAAAGACATAAAAGAATACAGTGTACTGCAACCAAGTTTACAACATTAAATTTAATCAAATTACATTAAATTTCCACACATTTACAAATGAGATCTTATAAGACTATGCAACACTGCATTGTTATGATGTATACACGTTTTTCACACTTGTAGTGCCGATGAATGCGTTCACCTCTCATTGTTGTGTTTTTTAAATACCGACTCTGCGCTAATTTATTAAGATGTCAAATCTATATCAACCAAAACATGTTTCAATTGTGTTATGTTATAATCATGTACTAAAACATATGTATGAACTGGAGTTTTCACTTTATTTACCTGCACTGTCCTTTTAAGTAAAAAAATAACAATCAACTAAATGATATAGGATAACAAAATTATAAACTTAATTTTTATATTCACACACAACAAATAGAGATACTACCATACTTTGTGTACACAAAAAAACATTGATCATACTTCAAAGATTCGGAAAAGACTAAATATAACTGGAAACTTAAGTAGTATCAGCTTTCAGCTTTATACGAGAAGCTTTCCCTTGTTGACATCTACAGCCTGTGCATTAACATTGTTTACTTATTTCAATTATTGATTTGACCTTATAAAATATCATCATTAGGTACCTCCTTTTTATAAACACGCTCCTGTTGCTCGCCTTCCTGCAAGTCAAGATATTGGCAGAAATTCCCATCCTTATTTGTAAAACATGCGATTAACTAAGATACACAGGAAAAACACGTTTGAACTTATATCATATTTGCTTCACAATCCTCTAATTTCAAGCTTGGTTCTGCAAAAATCGTATTGGACCATTTCATTTTCATTAAAGTCTTTAAAGAAAAGGCTCTATTATCATAAAAGAGAAACATAAAAAGTGGGCGCTTCAAAAGGGCCGGAGGAGCAGCTGCAGTGGACTGAAGAAGAGACACCAACTTCATCAAGGTAGGGACTGCAGCTTCTCACTTTACTGAGCAGTTTCAGTCTGGTGTGGAAAATGGAAATAGTTTTCTTTTAGAAAAGATTAATCATACCAAACAATACAATTAATATATATCAGAAATTTATATAAACCTTTTATATCTTCAAATTTTTTGGTGCATGAAATATGCTTCATCTTTTTTCATCATGGAAAAAAACTTATAACACTTACATTTCTTGTTGTTTGAGTTTCTTGTTGGCTATATTTTTAAGATAATATTAACATGTGCTGCCTAAAGCCATCGAGTGCAAAAGACCATACTACTAACATTTCAAAGAAACTTCACTGATTGCCGTATGATGAAGAACTCAGCTTCAGATTTTTTTTTCATCAAGGCAGAAATGATTGAATTTAACTTCAAATTCGTGATCTTTTCGATTTTCACAATATGTCACTTTTTTGAAGAAATAAAGTCCTCTTTAAGAGGGTGACTATTGCTTTTGAAAAGCTGATCCCGGGCACTACCTAACAATATCAGGAACATTTTAACCCTCCCCGATTTTAATCTAGTTTAAAAATTTACGATGTCAGATTTGTCTCCAACTCACACTTGATATCTACGGACTGAGATCAGCACTCTGAAAATGTCTTACTTAGATTTAATTATGCGTCCAGGTTATGAACTCTGTATAAAGTTTTTGTCACTTTTCGCATTAAAATAAGTTAATTGTATACATGAAAATATGCAAAAAATAAATTCTTCTGGAAAACCTTTAATTTTGCAAAGAAAAACAAGCATTACATTATCTCCAATCTCTCAATACAGATATACATTACACAAGCGTTTCAAGGCTTTCCATGTATGTATGCAACTGTTTTAATGATAAGATGAATTATAACCCATACATGTTTACAGTGTTCGTTATTTGCCCTATATGCACCCACGTAAGCTTGCCAACAACGTGTGCATCCTACAGTGATCTATGTTGTTGCCTGAAGTTTTGCATCATACACTGATTTATGTTGTTACCTGAAATTATTTCCCTGCACAGGAAACATTACGAGTGTCAGATAATAGGGATCATCGCGCTTTTAGATAGCTGTTACTCAAACAACTGTTTACAGGCAATGATATAACAGCACATAGAAAAGCTTTTCAATATCATTCTTTATACGTTTAACAGTGTCAACATCTGATTAGCTATGGTCCGAAGTTATTGTGTTGAACTCGTCTTGTCTGAAAGGGTTCAGTAAAATTGTTATCCTTGAAGTTAAGAAAGATAGTAAATCTAGAAATTTAGTTCGTTTAACATTGGTTGTGAAGATTGTTTTATAGCTTTAGAAAATGATTCATGAAAACAGAAATCATAAACTGAAAAGAATTCAATTATTTCACAAAGAATTGAAAACGTTTGAAATAAGTACACATTTCAACCATGTGATACCATTTCATTAAGTGAATATATCATGCCCACAATATTCCTCATGTAAAGGTAAATTCTAATAAAGAAACATTAGGATTTCTTAATTATCCTTAAAAATGCGTCTTAAATTCTGAAATGTTTTGAATAGCACCATCGCAATCTTATATCCCGGTGAGCAATGTCCTAGAACTGATGATCCATTTTATCTTTTCTACATGGCAGGAAGTATTTAGAGTAGATAAACTCTGTGCTTTTATCACACGACATAGATGGGCAAAGTTTCATGAAAATCGTTAAGGGGTTTAAGTGCATGTTGCAGTGCATTTGAGTCATTAAGAATAAATACCAATAAGAATAGCTACTGCACAAAAAAACCCTCAAATAATGTAATTACACTTATTATGTATGCTTCATGAATTTAAGAGTATATTTATACCATTTTCTATCTATTTAAAAATATTTAAAAGGTGTAAGTAATGGTTATGTAGATATATAAGATAAAGGAAACTCATGATAACAACGTTGATGCAGTCTCTTTTGTCATGAAACGTGGGCGAAAAGGTTAACTATTTACTTATAATTCATACATGCTATTGGACGTCTGCTAAAATATACGATAACTCATATTTTACCCTTATGAAGTTGGTTTTAATGTTTGAATAGTAGCCTTGCATTTAATATAACCGATTTAAAGGTTGAAGATTGATGTGCGAGAACAACATTTAATTTAGAGAATCTATGTTTGATCTTTAATTAACATTAATCTCACATACGTGAGATACGTGTTGTTATATAAGTTTATTTGGGGAAAGGAAATAATAAAGAATTAAGTTAATTAGCAAATGACAATCGACAACGCAACTGGCCATGAAGTTCTTCAAAAATTAAAAATGATCATGCAAAAATGCTATAAAAATTTCTTTATTTTATAGAAAACTTAAGTATCTAAACTTTGAAAAGAAACGATGACTTTAACTTTATGTAGGTCTGTTAAATCTTTCCTGCTAGACCTGAATAACATTTAAAATGAAAATAATTGTAAAAACGATTTTACATAATTCTGACCATCAAAGGATATTTGTACTTGTTTAACACATATTGTCAAGTCCTTTATGTCCATTTTCTTCCAAATCATTGGTTATTAAAATACCAAGTAAATAATAAAGTAAAACTTATCATCATCTGAGTTTGATCAACGTTGGGATGGGATGCTGAATACGGATCATAATTGATCTCATTTTTTCGGTTCGTTTGAGGTCAAAGAGATCACAGAGATCGAGAAATGCACGAAGGTTGGTTTGAGAAATAATTTGAATATTAATTTTTGAGGCCCGTAATCAAAGCACTATAATGAAACTGTAAATGATACAGCCTTCTGCTGTGATAGTTTGTCCAATGGCTTTTTAATGTTTAATATGTTCACAAACATGATTGAATATATTTCCTTTATATTTGATAGGTGATTGTCACAAATACGCCGATTTCATTTTCGTTTTGATTGAACAGTTTTTTTTACAACATTCCAAATGAAATTTATTTCAGCAAAAGAATATTATGGAATCCTTATACAGTCATAGAACAATGTTAAATTGATAGAATATATCATGAACTGACAAAAAATATAATAAACTGAAGTAACAGTTTCCGGTTCCTAGAGTAGTGCATATTGACGCATTGATGTGCTAAGTGACGTCTTAATTCCTCATCTATCAAGTAAGAGGGGGGGGGGGGGGGGGGGGGGGGTCCCTTTGTTTACGACAATAAGACAGCAGTTGTTTCGAACTCTCTGTCATATGACCTGAAAATCTCAGACAATTTCAACCCCAAATAACGTCTCAAAACCCATGTGTTCAACGAGTATTATTCCTCATAGACTATCTACATGTTCATTCAACTACATTTTTCAGTTGTTTCATTCTTATATTTTATATGTCTTATTTCTGTAGCGTAGCGCTCGGAGCATACCTCAGAGTGTGGAGTGAGCGCATTTCCAAATACGCATTATTATTATTATTATCATTATTATTATATTGTGTTTTGTGTACTCAGGGGGAACCTTAATAAAGATAAAAAATCTTCCATTAGAGATATACAAGAGTTTGAATCTTCAGATTGGGTTCATATTCCATTTTAGGCTCTTCAAATAAACATAATTGAAATTATTTAATTTTTAAACTAAGTATAATTATTGAGACATTGAAACAATTTCAAGATTATTAAGTGTCTATCAATCCCACCCACCATGTCAGCATGTGATATTTAATCTCTTGTGTATTTCGATTCAAGTCCATGTAATAAATCAACAAAAAGGCAGGTGCTGAAAAGAATGATCTACTTGATCTCATGTCAACATGACACCAGGAATAGTCACTGATTGATTGAGATTAATCTTGATGTAAGATGTTACCTATTTTTTCCTTCTCAAAAGCTCTAATGCAACAATCCCATTTTGAGAAAGAAAAAACGTTTTAAATTCAGTTCGTTCAGTAAAGAAAATTCTTGATTGCGTAGAGTCAAGCCCTCCACATTGGTAAAAAATTCAAAGATCTTATCTGTCTCAAGCTACTAAGATCGAGGTTATTAAACATGAGGTAAGTTGAAGTTGAAGGATATTTTCGTGTTCTCTTAGCCGTATCAAAATATTCTTAAAGTCGACTTGTTTTGGAAGACGTTCTGTCTAATGACTCCTGAGGTCCAACCCTTTGATTGTAATGCGACCACTCTCTAATGGGGACGATAGTTACTAAAATGCTTCAATAATTTGCCAACATTAAAGGAGACTCTTAAATAAACAACTTTATAAGTGAATATACACCTCAAATATTTCAAAAAATGTAGACGGCGACTTACTCAGAAAAGACAATAGCATGGTAACACAGTTACAAATAGACATCCGTCGAATGGAAAGCATACATGATAATCGCATTATCTTGTACATTAGCCTGATTTTCTTGTAAACATGTGGTCAATATTCCATTTACTATAAAACGGGTGAATTCCTGTCTTTCAGAATTATTTTTTTTTATCAACCTATAAGTTCATCGAAATCGATGACTGTGACAATCGGTTACATAAGAGCGGGTACGTCTCTGTATCTAAAGCCACTTGTACCCGTATCGGGTGTTTAAGTACAATCGATTGTTAAGTCCGATGCTCTCATCTTTCACCGCAATGCATAGCCACAACGATGTTGCGGGATTTCTCCCTACAATAAATCATGCTGCCGCTATATATCAGTAAAATCCCCTCAACGTACCTTTTTGATTCAGTAGTGCAAAGGTAAGATCACGTTGTACACGCGATCCGAATCGTTTAGGCTAGCGGTAACTGTAGAGTCTCATACAGTTAATCTGCCAGACGTTCATTAGGGCAAGGTGTTATACTTATTAAATAAACACAGATGTCATCTTGCTACATCAGCGTAATTGAATCCGTTGATCGAGCTCCTTCCATATACCTCTCTTATCTCTTTCGAGCCTCATAAGGCTAGCGCGGCTCGATGTTCGTGGCTGTGCTCACCTGTTATTGTTTAAGCCAGTCAAATGTCGTTATCCAAGGAGCTTGGGGCTATTCTTTTGAACTAAACGGAATTTTCCATCCGGGTAGTGCCGCTGTTGCTGGATTCGGGTCGTCTCAGTGACTGGTTAAATAGCTAGCTTTTGGCCTTAAGGTTATCATGGTATATGGAAGGAGCTCGATCAGCGGATTGATTTACGCTAATGAAGCCGGATGCACGGATGTTGGAGGTCGCTTTTGTTTCATATTATATATGAGGCTCAGCCCACACACTCGCACTCAATTATTGATGGATGAATAAATATTTTTCAGTAATTTAAAGGGTTAACAATCATGATCGCCTATTGATGGTGTAAATCATTAAGCTTTTATAAGGAAGCTGAAATATCAATCGTAGTTTATTCTACAGAAGGCGTGGATAACACTCTATCGGGTTCCTGATAGCACAGAAAAACACTCGGTTTTATCACTTTTTTATTTCCAAGGGCTTTTTTCTCGACTTAAGAGGATCTCTGCTTACATTAGTTAATCTAGCGATATCGTTGAAAACACGTGCATCATGCGTGAGAAGAGACAAATTACACTCATTATGTTAAATGTTTAAAGAAATAGCTTTAGAAGATTCTGAATTTGGTAGAACACTGTGAAGAACTGAGCTGTTAATTCTAAGCCAAGATGATCGCTAGTTGTAAATCAATGTCTAATCCTCCCGTTTGATTTTATTTTCTTGACTACAAGTTGTTAATGAAATTAATTGAAAGGAATGGTAATTTTTGTTGCCAATTTAAATCACTTAATCTTTAAATCAAACCTTTGCTCTTCCTCTGCTAATACATTATCATAATTTCAACAATTGTCATGCTGACCTCTTTGCTGAGTGCTTTAACACTTGTGCTTCTAACGATGTTTAATAGCAGTAAATCGTAAAAACATGTAGGAGAGGCAGAAAAATGTTAAACAATCCTATGAGTAAAAAAAAATCAAACTTATTTCCAAAGATTTTCTTGATTATTTAAACAAATTTTGAATAATTTGCTTGAATATTACGTGAAGTTGCAGCTTGAAACACACACAAATACAAGGTTAAAATAAAATTGAGAAATTTAATAATTATAACGGCAAAAGATTTCATTTCGTTGTCGTTAACATTGAAACTAATGCATTTAAAGTTCGTCTTAACTTGAAAAAGAGTTTTCATTACACCGTGTTTGTTTATCCATGTTCGACTCTTGCCAATGAGATGTAAGATGTTAAACTATGAAATTGTCTTTATTAAAAGGAAGTTTAAAAACAGAACTGTAGTGTATTCATATTAATAAAAAGTTACACCTTTTGTCAGTCATCTAGGGTTCTGGTTTATGTAAAGAGAATAAGTTAAAAGCTGTAGTTGCCTAAAATTTTATTAATAACCAGTTTTATGAGAGATGCCAAAGTTTAGAAATTTCGCATCTTAAATTGTTGTATTAGGTCATATGTTGTTATGACATCATTTCCACTGCCATTGAAGACTCGTTCACGTTAGTTTCATGTGTAAACAACAAAGACAGGGCTGATACTGAGACGTATCGATACAACTTATATCTTACAAAATCAAATGCTGTCAAATTTAAATATCCAGAACCATGTAACTTTTTAAAAGTTAGTGTTAACAGTTATGTTTGATATCATGTAATTGACCACAAGCCAATATGTACCACATTGAAGAAATAACGTAATTAAACACAATCTCGATACGCTGATGTAAACATTTAAAGCCAATATAAAAATTCAATATAAGAGAGACATCTGAGAGTGGCTGAAAATAAAGAACACTAAAACGTCCTACATAAATTTATATACATACCCCTGGAAGACTGCAATACAACGCTTGCTTTTTCAATGTCTGTAATGGAAATCTGCGGAAATCTGTGTTTGTTTCATGTTAAAACCTGTCTTATGATAGACAAAGTCATAAAAACCGAATCGATCACTTTAAGAACAGCCATCTGACGTAATAGCAGTGTCCGATTTGACGAGGTTGATGTGTACTTTCGAGGTAAGGTCGCTGCGACCAAGTAACAAAGCTAGGCTTAGGTAATTTCAAATTTAACTACATTTGTTCCTCGAATGGATATGAAAAGTCGGAAGTGTTCTAAATAAGGTGTTTTATGTGTCTGTTGTATCAATTTGTCGCTTGATAATTTATAAAAAATTCTTGATTAAGTTTATTATATCAGGTAACAGATTCTGCAACAACTAATGTTAACATTCATCTACTGATTAAGTTGATTACGTTTGACAATTGTCCAAACACCATTGTTAACAGGAAGAATTGGGGCATCCGTGATCACATTATCAATCATTATTGATTTTGTGAGTATTATTTATTTTAGAAATAACATTAGTTTCAGTCATTACTCCACCTGTTGTTTCTTTTTTTTTCTAACTGGAACTATGTTATATTTCTATTGTTTCCATGCTTAAAATGCAGAGCGTTTATTATTTTTTTACTAATTATTTTTTATTCAATTAAAAGTAGAAAGAGTTATTGCTTTGCTCACTGCAGTACATTTCAGGGATTGTTTGAAAACAAAATTTTCTCAACATCATATGTTGTAAATTTTGTCCAAATATACCCCACTGATAAACGCTTTACTACTACTACTACTACTACTACTACTACTACTACTACTACTACTACTACTACTACTACTACTACTACTACTACTACTATTGCTACTACTACTACTTGAGGTTAGCCAAAAAGGCGTCCTAAAGAAAGTTATATGATTAGTCGAAATATGGAATTTATTCACATAGACACATCTGTTCCGCTTAAAAAAATATTATCTTTAAAAAATACACTACAATTATTACTAAATAACCGTGTAATAGTTTTCTACATACTCTATCATAGCTAAACATAGTAAATGGATGGATCAAATTATAAAACCGTAAAAAAAACCCAATATTTTGTTTTAATGTACAGCATGTGTGAATGAGACCATTACTCCCACTTTGGTGTGCAGGACAACAAGCTTTACACATATATGAAGTAAATAAGCGGAAATTGCAGCTACGGTATTTTAAGTGTCCCATTAGTTATTCAAAAGGTCTTATTTGAAGGATGACAGTTTCTTTTTTAATCCAAATTGAACAATCTTTTTAAGTATACATTGCTTCTTTATATTGGACATTTATTTCTATTCAGTTTGGATCGACTTTCTACAAAAAGGTATAATTTTTAGCATTGCTTTAAGAAATTTATTGAGATGTTCACTGTTTAGTTGTTTTAGAAATCCACAAATCTACTCCCTACAGTTACCGTTCTTTGTTGAAGAGCTAATATCAATAAAGCTTTTCTGATTACATATCACTACGAGCTCATATATCAGTTTCATATACCAGAGACTCGCCTTAAGCTGAGATAATAATACTGTTTAGCATCAAATTTCATTCATCACTTTTAAAGCAATATCTTATGGTTGCGGGATCAGCAGTGTGACGCCATCATCGATATACATCTACAGGGTCATGTTCATTTCCTCTTTGAATGATAAAAAGACGAATATGCTCAAAGGCAATCTCTAGTACCGTGAACTATGTTTGACTCTCATCCCCAAAGAGCTTGCTGGATAGATTAAGAAAACAAAAGCAAGTTCATACAAGTTTTATATTGTGTTTCTAAAACAGAATGAATAATGATTTTATAGTAATTCTTATACCGCTTTCTCATAATTCTATCAAAGAATCAAAAAGACACATGTGAAATAAGGAAGTGAACTTGATTAATGTAGTGTATCTCGGACGTAATCGAACAGGTCAACCCTTTGTCTACACAGTCATATTCATCTTCTTATCTGTAGGCTTCATAAAATAATCATTTTATAATCATTTGCTTATGATATTCGTACGACAAGATCAACACAAGAAGCTCATTGTAATGTTTCCAACTCATTTATCGATCCATTACTGTAATGGCATAAGACATGTGTAGTTCTTCAGATATAATTTTTTTTTGACTTTATCTAATATCTCTCGAAACAACCCGCACTTTTGTCTTATGAATAATGAATAGTTATACCTCTACCCCGCACTAACAGTTATATGGATGGAACCGTTCGATCAAATGTTCACGCACTTGTTCTAGATCACATATTCGTTACTATTAATAAGCCTGAGACTACGCAGAGAGGCACGGTAACTTTTCACAGTACTATTGTTTGATAACTCACATCACATCATATAAATTAATGATACAATTACATAAAAATATTAACAAAAACATTTACAACAAAGTCATGTAAAATTTGGAAAAACATATTTAAACTTCAGCCCAGATATTATAAAAGATAAATTGACTTTATTCTGAATTGTTTTAAAACCAGTTACCTTTTTCATATTATCAAAATGTAGTTTTGATGTTACGTCATATTACAGTAACATTCCACATGATTAAGGAAAGTAGCCTTGGACTCTTGGCACTCATTATTCAAATAAAATCGACCAAAGATTTCAGAATTTCTTTTATAATAGGCCTAGATTTTGTTTGATTTATTCTTTAAAACAATACAATGAACTCTAATTATACAGCAATGGGAACAACATTTGCTCAGGTTAAAGCAAAGTAAAGTAAAGTAGTGTTCGGCTTCTTGGGGATTAGACTCCTCTCTTATTTATTACCATTGATTGTAAACGGTAGCAGACAATCAAATTCCGCGCACAATGAAGTCGAGATTTAGATCATTGCTTTGTATTTTGGAAAACAAAAATGTAGACATGGAAGAAATTGTAAAATCCTTATAAAACCTACATCCTAAAATAATTGTTACAATGGATATACAAATGAGCACAACTCCCAATTTCAGATATATTAATAAAAAAGGGAAAAGTATTATCACAGACATCTACCATAGACCTACGGAAACAAATATCTTCAAGTTAAGAGTTTCAATTAATGTCACACTATAAGGTCAACCTCACATACCCATTAGCAGGAGGAATGTGGTCACTAATTGCGAATACAAATCTAAGAAAACTAAGAATAAAATGATAAATATGTCCTTAATGGAGAGGGATTATTCAAAGCAGATTATGAATCAAAGGATAAAAAGGCTCCACAACTTATTCATTGTGTAACTACGAACACCAAATATATAACACCAAATATCCTTCGACCTAAAACGCTCGTATCGCTCAATAAAGCAAGCCAATGAAATGACTCGCACTCAGAAATAGCGGCACCACCCGGACGAGAATTCAAACAAATGTCAATGTAGGCTATACATAGCCTTAAGTGACCAGCCGTAAGCGATACGAGCGTTTTAGGCCGATGGATATCAGGGTATACGATGGAGCGAGGCGGAGACAAATACCCTGATGTATTGACATCATTTTTCTTAAATACAAGATTTGATAATTATACAACACTCTCAAGACAAATATTTAAATATTTTCCGAACCTTATGTTTATGAACTATTTACTTGGTACGAGCTACTCAGGCTACCATCCGTGTGTCAGTGCAAAATACATAGTCCAAAAAATGTACTCAACTGCAAGCTTTCACCAACTGCCTAAAAGCTTGTATATTAAAAATATAGTATCCATCCTTGTATAGTCCTTGAAAATATAAACATCGTGAAGTACTTCATTAACATAATAACGGAGCAAAGCAAATTATGACACGTTAGGTGATTGATTGAAAACAGACGACCGACAATGCATTATTACCATGCCAGATGTTATCATTGCACATCTTGCCAGCTAAGATATAGGTAATAAAGATATATAAACATATGGATACCCAGCTGTTTCAGTCTTTCGGACCTGATTAGTATGGTATGTGTGGAATATGGTCGGATCTTTAGCTTTGTGGCGTTATCAAATATGCAAAGTAATGTAATAAAGTCCCACCAGTTTGTATAGAGTGCTCAAATAATATTTTTACGGTTGATTATTGCTAAGCCATAGCAAATATTTGTACCATGTTAGAGTGCTTAAACAAGAGCCAAAATACCTAATGTCCAAGTAGTTATGTTCAAACTGCGCACCTAAACGTGAATATTTATCACTTAAATTCTGGAATGATGATATTTTCTTGTTTTCAATGATAATTCGAAAACGACCTACCTAATACTACCGACTACCGTTTGTCTTTCTGTCTGCTATGAATAAGTTTCAAAAATTTCGTTTAGTCATTAACGCACGTCAATGTCCCGTTTTCGATCATAAATCACGACTTAAACTTATTTGTTGTCAATAGACTGATATGATGAGCATAAGGATTTTGCTTTGCAAGAACAATCACCAATTTTCGATAGAATAACACCATTTGAAAAGTTTGACGTATTTGACTCCAACAACATACTCTGTGACCCTTTAAAGGACATGGATGCAATGCTTGACAGCTGACAAGGTAACTAGAGCATAGAGAGGAGATGAATACCAGTTTGTTATTTTTCAGGTTGGCATTCGGCTTATTCTAAAGCACTGGATGGCATAATGTTAGCAGCCATCCTCTGTTCTTCCCCTCCCGCTGTGACTCCATCAACAGCTTGAGTGAATTATCTCGCGATTAATGGAGAACAGTTCTGAATGGATATCACTTGCTACAAAATCAGAAAAGAAATCAACATCTGCATAAAAAAATGCATATAATATACACATACATTCAACAAAACACGACTTGAAGTTTCACATTCTTAACTTCCATACAACACACTTTTGAAACTTAACTTTAGCGACAGAGATTAGTTTAATTTTGATATTGCTTTTTAGATAAGTATATCAAGAGAAGATAATGGTCTATTTTATGTTTTAAAACAGCTTTTCAGTTAATGGTTATCTTATTTGAAATCTGCATATGGTTAGAAGCGCTCTTTAAAAATATGTGTATAATTTAACTATGTAATACAATGCCGAGAAAATGGATTGCTCCCCAAAAAAGTCATACATGCATTACATCCTGCCAAGGATATAATCATTTTCATGGAATAGTTTGACCTTTAAGTAAAAATGAATGACAATCATTTTGATTTGACATATGGGGTGTATCTATAACAAAAAGTGTTTTCAAATGCAGTTAAATGTACAATACACATATGGTGAATTGAAAGTATTTTCTCTTAGCCTAAGGAGAAATTTCCTTATGGCTTGCATCAGAAGGACGAAATGTTTTGGAGTAAATCTTTCATTCGTTTTGACGAAGAAGCATACCGAGCTTTTTAGTTTTAAGATGATTTTTATTATAAAGGAAGTGCAAATGGCTTCAGAAAATAACATAAACATATAATTGAAATTATACAAGGATTCGAATTGACAGGGTTTCCTGAAAAAAACAACAACAAATAATTGAATTAAAAACTTTTTAAGATACCAACAAAAAAACCAACTGCATTTGAGAGATCGTCTCTCGCAAGGCAATTATGACTCTGGCGTAAAAAAACAAGTTTTTTAAAGAGGATACTAGGTCACTGTGACCAGTGAACAAAACAACTTGAACATGAATTTTAATAAGTGTATCCTTGACTAGCCTGGATGAAAGTAAAAATTTGTAATTAGTTTTCAATCTTACCCTTGTTTGTTTCAAAAGGTAACGGCGGCATGCATGATTCATGTAATAATTAAAGGATAATTAGGATTGTTTACCTATTTCTAAAACCTTTTATAACAGTCATCTCCTGACCACGTGTTATCTCTTAATGAATCCATTAAACCTTTTTGAACAAGTTTTAGATGCGAGGCATGGTTATCTACAACGATGTCCTGTCATCTGCTCGTAGGTTGGGAGTCTTAATCTTGAGAACTATGAATGGTGAATGGTGAGGATAACAAGGACTACACGTGTCGAGCACTAAGAGGCATATCACAGACCAGTCAGCAGTAATGGCAAAAGTAAATGGAGTTCCTTCCCACGTTGTACTTCTTAGAAGGGTTTCATAACAATTCTTAAGGTACCTAAATCTCATAACAACTCCAAGTCATTTGAATGGCTAACCATGAACTCCCCAATTTTTTTCATTTATATTCACACGTTCTTTTTCTAAATTTGCGGGCGAAACATTTTTCACATTTCAGTTTAGTATGTACCGTGATGATGTTTTTCATTAAATGATAAAGATACAAAAAAGAATATATTATCATCAATCTAATATCTGCAGGCGTGCAAGGATAAAAAGATATTGAATGCAGCACAAAATCTCAGTTTGCGAGAGCGCTCTAAATTGCTGAAAATGATGAAAAGAAGAAAAGGCAGTCGCTTGATTAGTATCGGTTGACATCTGTATTGTGTAGAGACACCTTGATACTTTATAGATATTATTTATAGTCAATAGTCAATTCAACAATCATATTCGTCTTATTTACTTAATGCTTGGCATATTTATGGTTTACATCTTACGACCATCGTTGATTTCACTGTGCTGATGCTTACTCATTTATTCTGTGCTGATCAGTATTAACTAAGAATTGATTAATTGAAAATCGCTATCGTTTCGTACGATGTTGCAGGGCAAATTTCTACTGAACAGCGATTCTATTTTTACATTTTGAACACAAAAACTTTGCAGATTATCATACAAACGTAATTTTGAATAATCAAAACAGAAACAACTACATAACCCATTTTCATAATTCACCAATCAGCCTCGTCGTTAAGTATCATCTAAGGAAATCTATAAATGAATGCAGTTTTCTAATAACATTTTAGTTGCCATATCAAATCGCCAATAACCTTTTCTCATGCCATAAAATTCGTTTAATGTCTTGTGTATTAAACTAAATAAAATTACTTCATTTTATATGCTTGACTAATGTGACATTGCAAGATCATTGAAGACATATCATTCCCCTGATGAATAATTAATTCACTAAATCAGTTGCACGAATTGAAATCAAGATTTCAGACAAAGAAGACCGTCTTTAGATTAGTACCTGGAATGAAAAATATCAACCCGTCCCTCGGCCACTAGGACTGTCCAAGTGAATCTTGTCCATGATGTCTTGCTTTATTACATTATAGCCTACATACAGTGCTCATTACTAGCTGGTCGGTACAGATAGTGCACTGTGGTGATTGTTCCTTTGTAATGGGTGTCTTCCCCTATACATTTGTGGTATGAAAAGGGCTTATTATCCTCATTTGTATATTGATTTATAGTGATTCTTATTATATTTTTGTGCGAATAAGATGAAGTTATTTTTTTATGAAAACCATATCAAATTGTCAATCATCATTTACAGTGAGGGACTTAGTTATTATTTTTATCTACCTATCTACTCACATGAGCAACTGTTATCACTATTTCTCTCCCGTTCTATCCCTCTCTTTATATACAAAACATATTTGTTAAACACACCAAATATATAAAAAATGACTTGATGTTATGACACATATACCTTCGAGTGATTTGATTGGCTGATACATGAGTTTTGACGTTACCGGTACTACTTTCCTAGGCACACGAAAAACGAGAATTTTCATAATATAATCGAATAAAACTTAATTTTCATTGTGGTTACATGCAAAGCTTTTCTTTCCTTTAATTCCTGAAATGTCCGTAAATAAATAGAAAAACGATACAATCTAAATAAGTAACAAAATTCGTCTGCTAAGTCTATCGGGACTCATGTATACAAAGATGGTGTCACCCGTAAAAATCAATGATTTGGTCAAAATCTATGGAAAAGTTATTGGACGAGTTGTGAATGTTATTCGGCTTTTGAACACTTTCAGCATATATGTTGTCAAGACTTCTCAGGGGGAAAAGCATGCACCTTGATAAAGACTTACTGTTGTGCCTGTTTCGCCAAGCCTCGCCGTATTGTTTATGTACAGTGACTTGTCCTCTGATGAAGACTAGTTGCAATTGAATGAAAAATTTCTTTACCAGTTGACAGTTTTTAGGCATAAATTTCATTGTTATTCCCTTTAGAGGCCAAATTTTACGTGTGCCATTCAAAACGTGTCTTGTTAATCCGTCGTTTCCGAACAATTATCCACGTCACGACTTGCCTGGGTGACGGCCGACTGACGTAGAGCCGAGATTTAGGTCACGTTTATCAGTTCAAAGTGTTGACAGTTTTCGCATGTTTATGCTGAATAACAGATTGGTAGCTGAAACCAAGTCTTTTTATGAAATGAATTGAATGATTTTTGCTTTCAGTTGTAGTTTATTTTCATGTCTTTCTTTATCAAATGTAATGAACTACAGCGTACGTTTTCCGAAGTGAAGGGGCCGACATTCCAATCACCAGTGTAATGTATTAATCCGCGTTTTGAGTTATTCTATAGGGAAGCTAAATTTTACTTTAATTTGACGATGTTTTCATTGTAACAAATGTAGGTAATAAATAGGATACAAAACTCGTTCCCCTTTCATATCAAGTTTATGTCCCTCGTGAAATAATTTTGTTTTGTCACTCGCCAAGGCTCACTGTTTATTTCACTTTGGACATAAACTTGATATGAAAGGGGAAGCTCGTTTGATATCCTATAAATATACCTTAACATGACTTATAAAAGACTCATTGATATGGGATCATCCTAACCTGAAAACGAGGTGAACCCTATCATCCACACAGAACTCTCGGTCTGCCACTGTATACATGCATTAACCACTTAACAAACTTGTTTTCAATTATTTATGTTTTATGTACACAAAAAGCGACATTCAGCAGACCGTAAAGGTGCCTGCAAGAGAAGAAAGGCATTCTGACATTACAGTTGTGTTAGAGTTCATATCTCGAAAATGGTCTTCGTTGTGAAATGTTGTCCACCTATCTACTCTCGATATACAGATTGACTCTAATGACAGTTGTTCGTTTTTCCCACAGACATGTTAAATGAGATACTTTATTAGTTCTAAAAATATAAAATAATCCATTAGGGAACTGTCTGTTAGTGCGTGGTCATAAAGTTCTGGAAGCAGTAGGAAGTACAGCTAAAAGTACAGGCTGTTTTTCTCAACAGCTGCCTTACTGACATCTTCAGTTGTAATGCGATATCTGTATCATATTTTCTTTGAAGAGATTCTTTAAGATAGTTAACGAAATGCTGTTAAAATACCATTTGGTAAAACAGTGAAAATGTACATACGATCTATTTATAATATCAAACAGTCTAATATTGAGTCATTAGGGACTATTACAACCCTACTCTAACATAATACGTTCAAAGACAGTTGTAGTATCCGAGTGGCGATAGGTTCCTAACGGACGTATCACACTTTGAAATCTGCAAAACGTAACACTATCGCCTTATAGAAGGAATGATGAAAATATTTCACAGAGAGGCGTTCTGTTTACCTTCTAAGTGCCAGGAGAGTCACCCCGAATATATACGGGAAAAATATATCCATAAAAATATTTGTATTTATTCTTGATTTTACCAAACTACTTCATGTTTCTATACCTCGTTACTTTGCGTTTCTTTTTGCGTTGAGTATATATGCAGAAATGTCACTTCAAAAGTTATCCACGCGGGTTTCTTTTCAGATGTATTAATCTCTACAGGATTATTATCGGGAGTTTCTTCACAAATATCCATGAGGTATCTACAGAAGTGTATAAATTTTTTCAATATCATATCAAACAGCTTTAATGACGTAAGGCTCTTGCAAATGTTTTCTAAAGAGGTACATTTTGTCACATGATTTTAATCTTTATCAATTATCAATCTAGTTTATAGGCCAGGTCGCCTTCCATGGGCTTCGTCACGAAGGCGTGAACAGACAGATAAGTTATTCAAGTATCACCTCCATTTACATATGAAATGCTTAAACTCATCCTATTATCCTGCTTCAATTATGAGAGACATTAATGTAACAGAAGTGATTGTGAGGTCACCTCCAGTGGGAATCAAACCCGCGACCTCCAGGTGAGAGTCCTACACTCTACCGATTCAGCCAAAGAGATATCCCTCTAGCCAAAGTCAGTAGGAATGCTTTTATTTCACCCTGCCACATTAAAACCTGCATTTTGAAACCGTGCACGTTCATCCACTTATGTCAGAAACACTGTATACACAAACTGTATAACTCACTAGTTGCATTGAAATGTACTTTCTTTAGCAGCAAGCATAGGGCATGCTCGTGATTATTTTTCTTTGTAAACGCGCCTTTGTCTTCTAGCATTGTTTAATGCATGCAAAATGACACTTTCCATTCGGTAGTATAATTAACATGACAGAGTTAGATTGTATAAGATGTATTCATACACAGAGCATTTGTATTACCATTTAGTTGTTTGTATTGTAACAGAATATGTTGACCGTTTATAACCCACCAATAAGATCATAACTATATCATCAGTTTCATTATCATCGTTTCAAAGCACAAGCACAACAACACTGAGGCTGATGATGACCTTGATGAAAAAAGCCTTGATCAACTCTCCATTTATCTTTATGATTACACTTGTGTAACAAAACCAGTCCCATGTCATTATTATTTTGAATTGGCCATTGTGATTATACACATGTGTCACATTAAATACTGGTTCGTCTTAACGAACTGAAATATACTTCCTTTCATTTTAACTCCGATAGTGGCGTTCATTATCAGTGTGAATAAAACTCAGTCAGTGATAGTAGTTATACTAAGAGTATACGCTGAAGTTCCAGCTAATGATATTGTTCACCGCCTGTTTATTTGTCCATATAAGAGCATCCCTTGCTTATCAGTCGATAATCACGGGGCGAGCCGACACTGTTGTATATCAAAGAGAGATGAGATGTTTGATTCAAGGCAATAACTTACAATTTTGATTTTTACATTCTTTTTGTATTCAATGATCTGATTTAACCTTTATATGTCTGAAGCGATATTTTTGCGTTACTTAATGATAGAGTATTCCTAAATTCTTCCGCGAAAAGACATTTGTCCTAGCCAGTTTTCTCCCGTACTGGAAGGTTATGATTACATGATATTGGTAATTAAAGTCATGAACATAAAGTGTTCGGTCACAACTGCCTCTACACAGTTTACATAGTTCTTTGAACTGATGCTACTTGCTCGAATTTTACCACCCATGGGGATAATAACTAACAATTCATCTTGACATATTTGTCTCCACTTTGATACTTTAAATGCAACGCAGTGTACTAGGACTTCTTATTGTACTTTGAACAAATTAATTTAGGCATTTTTATGCTGGATTTGTAGCAGCAAATGTATCTATTTAACACAGAGAAACGCATAAATGTTTGAAAGTGTTATCTACGAAACCACGAAGATAAGCAAAACGATCTTGTTCAGGATGTAGCAGTGGCTCGATTTCACTGCAATTACGGACACGTGTTGTGCAGGTGTGTTTCCAAGATAAATGTCTCACTGCATTATGGCATGCACGAATTAATAACTCAATCGTCCGAAAGAATCTTGAAGATATGGCTCCTGCTTTATATTTCCACTGTACATAATAATGCAACTGTATTGCTTGAAAGAATTTTTAGACAGTACAGTCTATATGTTCAACCACACACGAATTGCATGGGTAAAAATAACTTTATCAACCATGAAAACCTTCATGTTACGTGCAAAATCGATACCTTAAAATCGTTTACAAAGTATCGCAAGAACGTTTTACTTTACAGTTACACCTAATATAACTGCTTATTTAGTTTCGATATTGTCTTCATACAGCAAAGTAAAAGGAGGTGATCATGAGAGAGACTAAGGTAGTTAATGAATGCCCATCACACCGTACTTCTGACTTAATTTATTCATGGAGGTTTGACGGGAAATGATATCACCGAGACAACGGAACCAATGCATCTAACCCGTCAGTATAACAGATTGCAAGTGGAAGCAGGACTTGCATCCACATCTTAAACAGGAAACGTTAACAAAATGTTTTCTGTGGTTGCAAATTGATTTATTCCAATAGATGTCTTTTAACTTGAGTAAAACAATGAACTGTACTAGTATAAAATAAAGATTGATTGATTGAAGAAACAACGTAAGTGTATATATTTAAACTAGCCTATTATGATTAAATTTATACTGTATTATCGTTTTGTATTGGCCTATAAATTCTTTCTTCATTATTGATCAAATTATAATGATATTATTATTATTATTATTATTAGAACTGTACCATAAATAGTAAATTCTAAAGATATGTGTTGACGGCAATGGTCAATGACATCTAAAATTAAGTTGTATGGTATATGCAATAGTTATCATCATGTTTTAAAAAAATATGAAAAAGGACAATTTGAATGTTATTTGCTGTACTTTGAGAACTATTTCTATTTTAGCCTGTATTTCAGATAAATCCTTGCAGCTTGATGGTGTCAGGAGATAACTACCAAAAGACATATAACATTATTGTCAAGATCATATTCTCTTCACCAACAGAAACTGGCATGTTTAAGGAATATAGGTAAATACCATTCATCTTGTTGGAGAAGCGTGTCATTTTAGGTAGATGATATGGGCATAATTCTCACAAACATTAATGGCAGTACATTTAGTGAATTGTTAAAAATAAATTTAATTTTTTTACATATTCATATCTTACATATTGATGACACCCTTTCTGTCATTTACTACGCCTGTAGTCGATAATGTAATTTGCCACTTCTACTCATGTCATATCCAGGCCTTTCCATAAATGAGTGTAGGTGTTATGTGACGTGCAACCCACATTAGGGATTAGACAGTTGGTTGTCATGCCAATCAAATTCTGAACAACATTTCTTAAAACTTGATTATGGCAGGAGGCAAAGCACGAACGTCTTCTACCGCTAATGAACAGGAATATGGATGTGATGTATTTTCAGTTCTACGTAGTGTCAAAGATGCTTTACACCCGATCCAGTCGTTTTAACACATATCAAAGAATGTTCTCATCCACTGGTGTGTTAGCAGGCTAGGCATATTCTATTCCAGATTTTAATGGCTTGACCTTTGTGTACGACCTGTTAATGAGAACTGTCTGTCCTGCTGAAATTCGATTAACCAACAAATGCCATGGGGAAGATTGGAGTGAGAACACAAAGGACGATGAGTACAGATACTGGCCTGAAAGTCTCCAGTGTATCTTCAAGGTGTTAATTGTATGTCGCATTTGATGTTGAGCAACCTACTACTTTATAGGTGAGGTGATGTGATTTTGGGTTTAACGCCGCTGTCAAGAGTATTTCACCTATATCACGGCTGCTAGTATTATTTCAACGAGAAAGGTCGCTACACTACTGTGGAAATGCATGTGGTGAAACCTGCGAGCATCGGCTGGAACTAGCGAACCATGGGCGGTACTGCGCTAAAACAATACAGTGTAACAATGCACCCAAACCTCACACAAACGTCATTCTTTTGCCATGTGCGCTATAGAACACTCATCGAATTGTCTTTATAGCAAAATCTGCACACTACAAGTGCCACCCATCACCGTTCAACAACGATTCAATACAAACACATGCCCAACGTCAACCATCGTCTCACGCTGTCAATGCATCACCCTGTTTGCCCTTATTTACGCCTGTAGACACTCACTATTGATTTAGATAACATTTGATAACGTTTTGCAAAAAATAAAAACTAGTTGGTTTGTGTGAAACTTCATATTATGAAAACACTTGTATGTGAGTCAACTTTCGACTTGGTATGTAATTTAAGTATGTGAACCTGCTGTGAATGCTCTATTGATATTTAATGAATTTGTTTCTTTACGTGCTTAACTTTTTTCTCCAAGCCTATTCAAAGACAATGTATACTTTCTTTTGAGCGCTAGTTTATTTGAATAACATTGATATTTCTTAACAGCGGTTTTTTTCCTAAAAAAATGATGGTTTCATGACCAAGGTATTGTTCCTCTCCCATAGCTAAGATCGTCCTAACATGTTAAAAAAATGGGCGGGTACATAATAGTTTCAGGACAAAAATCGGCATGAGAATGTGTAGTTTATCGACCTCTATACAACATAAATACAATGCTTAATAGCCTTAAACTACGTGAAATTGAAATAAACTTCTAACTGATCTTACAAGAAAAATGTTGACATGACACCAACAATGTATCTAGGTTTCCTATCATTAAATGTGTTTACATGAACAAGGCCACAAGGACCGAAGGCTAATGGTTGTGTTTAGCACTAATAACTAACAGTTCAACCACAATCCTCGCCAGAGTTCCTTTGCTCTTGCCACTACACTAAGATAAATAACACACAAATTAAAATAGGTATCTTGGGGAAACTTGAGTATGCAGAGTCTTGTACCAATCGTGACCTTTATATGAAGTCATGATTTGATACGAGGATATAAAGGTTATTACTGATGGTAAACATTTTCACAAGTGATGTGTCTCAATATATCAAGGACGCCGAGTTACCGAAATGGGTATATTGACCAAATGATGTTGTCAAGTATCGAATACAGTTCTAACAATTTCAAAAGTCATTAATGGGTTATTTCCAAGTAACATTGTTGTCTGAATTCATAAAAATTCCTTAGTGACTGTAGTGAGTCCACAGACATATGAATAAAAGTTAAGTTAATATGTGGTCATATACTTGCTAGTATTGGAGTTAAGGTGATAAGTTGTAATACAATTCTGATTATAAAAAAAACATGTTTTGCTGTCCTGTATTGTCTCCATGTCTTGTCATTTGACCCTTCCAATATGTAGGTGTCCCTTACAAGGTAGCCGAGTCAGCAAAACATATCGTGCGAGAACGAACGGGAACACCAGCGAGAACTCATGAGAACTTTGCATTTGTTGACTGGGCTTCCTTTGAAATGAATCAACGAGAATGAGTATAACAAAGACAATGCCTGACTTAGCAAATTAAAATGAAATTTAAAAAATTCTATTTTTTATTATGGCGAAACTCAACAATCTTCCTTAACCTTTGGAAGCTTCGGTTGGCTGAGTCACTGTATTTTTCTGTGGACACTCATGCTACTATCCATACTAAACATTAATAGAACACGTCATCAAATACCGCATCTCAAACACTTGAATTAACGCGTGCTGATCTTTCACATACTAATTGGATGAGGGGTTGATGTCATTTAAGATATCACCTCTTCCTTTTATTAGTCTGAAACTAATTTTCAATTTCTCAAAAGTCTAAAAATTGAATAAAAATCTCATAACTTATATAGTCTCGCCATTTATCAACTATAAGTAAATATAGATAATATATTGCCAACTATAGTTTTAAAAGTGGAAAAAAATCGTTCAACAACCGTTTACTATTGCACTTATAACTGTTGCACTTTTATCGACTGCGAGTTTTGAAAAAAACCCACAGCAGCTGCCTAACAAGTGTGAGCTGGGGCATTGTCAGCTAACAGGCGTACACCTATGGTGACCATACCGCGGCGCTTCTGTTCAGTGGCATCTCGTAACTTACTCAGCAGGTTGCAGTAATAAGCTCCAGTAATGGTCTGACCCTTAGCTAGATAATCCGTCAAGATGACTCCAAGACAATTCCAAAAAACAGACACCATGACCTTTTCTGTAGACTTTTGCACCTTGGCCTTTTTGGAAGGTGGTGACGTAGCATGCTTCCACTCTTTGCTCATCTCTTTTGTCTCATGATCATATTGATAGGCTAAGCATCCATCCATGGTAACAAGACGTTTGAAGAAATTCTCTTCGTCTTGTTCCAGAAGCTCCAATGCCAGTGAGGGGCGTCCACTTCTTGGCTCATCTGCGAGGGACATGTGGCCTGTTTGGAAATTTCTTTTCCATCTCACAACAGTGGCATAGGATGGGCTGTCATTGTCATAAACAGAATTCATCTCATCATGAATTTGACGTGCAGTATAGCCCTTCAAAGGTAAACACTTAATTACACTGCGCGCCTCAATTTTCGTCATTATACGGGGTACAGTGCTTTTTGATCAACAAACGTAAAACTGGCTGTCGCGAAAAAGACTATTGTTGACCCAGGACCTAGACAAGGATCACTTATGCTACTGTGACCATTTGGTCCGTATTCACCAGTACATTATTTGTGATAATTGAAACCCTCGTATAAATAAGAAACTGAAACAATTATAGGCAAGTACATAATCTTTTGCATGAATAGGCGCGGCAGGTTGATTTATTCATATTGAACAGTGTGTACCGTGTGACGTCATCTCTGGCGTTTTCAAAGGCACCGACAAATACCGGCATACTGTCAATGAGTTTGCTCAACTTACAGACAGCCATGAAGATCCGAGCATTGTCGAGAGCGTTTGTTAATTCAAGCAAAGTAATAGGTTGGTTATCAATGCGTCGAATGGCATGGTCGACATGGTACCAAGCATGTTTGATGGTATTCATATCTTGACTGTAAGCTTATCACGGTAGTCGACCAACACCCTCTCTTTTTCTTGTACTATCCAGGCTCTGTGAACAGGTGCAATGTGTGCAAAGTGTTAGACTGTTTTTAAACGGCATCAAAGTATGTGGTAACAGCGTTGTAGTGTTTCTGTTTGTCGCGCTATTAGCGTTTTCATTTATACGAGGTTACTTTTACCCTAAAAGTAATAACACGCACTTCACCATGTTGGAGTTATCTGTTAATGCCATTAAAATCGGAACAGCGTCCAGTCTGTCCCTTTCAGCAAGTTTCGATGAACGGATGCTAAACGTATTTGATAACGGTCTTGACGGCCTGTAATTATATGAAGATGACCGCACGACTTCCTTAAAAATACGTTCTGCGCAATGGTTCAATTCTTTGGAAAGTTAATACACTAACGTCACAGATTACTGCAATTACGCGGTTAGGTGACCGTATATGACTTATCCCTATGAATTGGTGATGTATGGCTTTTTTTGTAGGACAAGGCCTCGTGTCTGGATTATGATTTAAAACGAAAACAAAATGAGCCTTCATTAACAGGCACGGAACGGAGTTGAGAGTCGAGAATGTGACGTTTTCACGATTATGGTCAAGTGCACGTGAAGTACGCGGGTAATTAGAACGATACGCTTCTATAATGGGAGTTTGTTAGAGCACACAATCTCCATGGAAAATGACAAATACCAAATGAATTAACTAAAATGTCTTTGCATATAATGCCCAAATGGTGAAGTGTTCGGTGGATGAAAACAATTAAATGCAATAGTGTATAAATGTTATAAATGTAGAGATAAAAAACCATAATCTTGTATCGATTGCTGAGAGCACACTTGACAAACCGAACTCAATTATAACTGCAGTGTACTGTGACTAGCCGACCAGCTAGTAACATATCCTGTATATATGCGTTAATGTGATAAAGTAATATATCATTAGAAAGACAAATTTGGACAGTCCTAGAGGCTGAGGGAAGAATTTGGAGTCCTAAGTTTTACAAATATGTTAGATAAAGTCTTTTCTCTGGCTAAAACCTGTATACTTTTCATGCAGATAATTAGTAAAGTTTTCATCCATAAAAATGTATCTATTCTTAAAATGTATATAATTTCAGGAACGCAAGAGGCGAACAGTAAAATTCCTCAATTTGACTTCGGATTATTTTACGACATAAATGTACGCATTTGCAGTTGAGATGTTTTTTTAGGCACAAATGATGTGGTATATAGAACGTTAAACGAGAATTTACATGCATTGCCTGTCAGGCATCATTAAGTGACAGCTATCGACATCGGTGACCGGGCTTTAATGATGGATCTGAACTAGGTTATTAAGTTTGGGTGCACAAAGATCATCTTGGTACGTTTGGGGGGCGGGATAGCGCAGTGGTTAGCGCGTTCGGCTTCGGATCAGGAGGTCCGTGGTTCGAATTCCGCCAGGGGCTCGGCAACTTTGTCTGCAGTAGAGAACTGTTCTACACGCAGTCAGGTTTGGGTGTAATGCTACACTGAGTTTCAGCGTGGTACCACCCATGGTTAGCTAGTTCCAGCCGATGCTCTCAGGTTTCACCGCAATGCATAGCCACAGTGGTGTTGCGGGCTTTCTCCCTGCAATAATACTAGCAGCCGCGATATAAGTGAAATAATCTTGAAAGCGGCGTTAAACACCAACTCACCTCACCTCACCTCACCTTGGTACGTTTGCATATAGGTATGTTAATATATTAGGCAAATCAAGCTAATATTGTTGTGGCATCATGGTCGTTAAAAACTATTTATCAAACTGTCCAGCAACTTCATTAACAAAACAATTCATAATTGAATCAATATTACCTATTCATCTATTTCGGTTTGTTATCGCTAGTTCTGGCTAAATGCTAAATAAGTTCGGGTGAACTGTATTTAAAGAACAGCGTATAAATTGTTCAGTGAGAGTGAGGGGGTGTAACTATACAATATTTCCGGTCTTGTTGTCAATGTAATGATTATATATGTACATGTTTGTGTGTGTGTGTGTGTGTGTGTAATTAAATTACATGTATACAGAACGACTACCTTTCAGACGAGTCTCAAGACACAAAATCTTTCCATTGGCGGATCGAAAAGGGAGGGGGAGGGGGAGGGGGAGGGGGGGGGGGGGGGGGAGGGGGGTCAAAACGCGTGTATTAAATACAATTAAATATGTGTTTTTGTGTTCCAATGACATTGAATAAATGTATATGCCGCCAACAATCATTGAAACACAGCACGATATAAGTCCATGATGACATGAAACTAACATGAAGTTGATAAGCTAAGTTTCATGTAGACACACTTTCTTTGGTCAAAAGTAACCATTTCAATAGCTGCACTAACCTACCAAAAAATGTATCCGTCCCCCAGTTTCATCAACTGGGAAATGTTTTCATTGGAAAACAGTCTCGTGTATCAACAATTTAGATAAATGAACAGTAGATAAATAATCACCTCCTTATGATGAACACATTTAAGGCAAATTGAAATTATTTGTCTAGCGTTTAGATATTGACTTGCCTGGCTATGAAGCTGCAGAAAGTGTACGAACCACAATACTTCATAAGAGGCTTTCGTAGTCTCTGATAGTAATGGTATGAAAGAAATTTGGAAAACAGTATTGTGCTTCTGATCAAACTTTAAAGGTTTATAAAAAGAATTTGATACTTAAGAATTGTGTTTCTTTTTCTTCATATTTAATTTGTGTGACAGTAAAGAATTAATGAGAAGTGAAACTAGAATTGCTGTTACACGGGTGGATGCAGTTGCACGTGCGCTCACATAGCAAATATGTATGATAAATAACCCAAGGACAAGCTTTAAAGAATAGTGAAACTTGCTAGGAACTGTAAACATTACGAACGATTTCCTCGTTGTCGCAATGTAATTTAGTTTAACTCTGTTGTCATTTCCGTTGCACTTTATAAGCGAAGCTTTCGAAGACGATTACATTGCGTAAAATTCAACTTGGGTTTGTTAAACTAGCAATTGATATATTGCTGAGCCAAAATGTTTTCGACTGAAATAGAAAAGTGAAAGTTTTAGTTATGTCGTGATGAATATCTCGAATAAAGTATTCTAAACCTTTTCTCACTTAGGTTATGTTAGCCCGAATAAAGTTCGAATTGTACTTTCGGTAATGATCGTCAAACCTTCTAATATTTTAGCTTGCAAATTCAACCCAATTTTTTGATGATATGCAACTAGCTTGTGATTAGTTAAGCATTCCTGCGTTTGAATCAAGTCGTGCTTATGTTTATCTTCCAGTAAAATACTTTTAATCAAATCCTTGATGAACATGACGAATTTTACACAGGGTTATACAAATATTTATGTAAAGTCATTACAGACATTTCTCGTAGTAAACTTCTGAATAAGTCACTAACATATTGCAGTTAAAACGCACATTAAAAAACTGTCAGGTACTGATGGAACCAATGTACCTTTGGATGTATAGAATTCTATTTTCTTATTCACTTGTCCATTATTTCTAGTGTATTGCCCATATTGATCTTGGTGAACGAAGTATTTTGCCCCAGAGGTATTATTTCCTTTTAACGTGCTTGATTTCATTTTCCGAAAGGCAAACGTGATATGCATTATCAAGTTATATTTTTCGGCACCAGAATACTGTTCAGATAAGAATAAGAAGACACCGTGGATCGTTTACGAATATATCTTTCTGTGTCCTTAATTATGGACCTCAGAATAAATCTTGAATTCAGTACATAATTTTAAAAAAACAAATCACGTCGGGACAACAGATTTGCAATTGTGTTGAAATAGTGGCCATAAAAATGAAAATTGCTAATCTAACCTAAATGTTGACATGAGGGAAATGTATTAATATGTAAGGGACACAGCTAGAGCCAAAGACACTATTTTAACATATTCTTTTAAGAGAATACCAAATTAGTTCTGATTCCATTCGGATACTAAATAATGAGGGAATGCCTTAGGATTCCTGGTGTAGCGTACAACAAGAGAAATAATCTTCACCTCACAAGTGCCAATACTTAAAGTCAACCCCGAAACTAATTTGGAAAGTGGTAATTGATCGTTCAGCAACATCATAATTGTTATATCTATTGTATTGCATTAGCTACTTGCAAGACGCTTACCAAGCTTTGAAATGTACACATGAATGAATCTTTCTATAACCTTAGACGGTCTACATCTACATCAAGCTGTACTTGCATCATTTGTATGAACAGATCGTCTAGATTGACTCTGAACTTGGCGTTATCGAGGACAACAGCAACCCGCCTGAGCATATTGTCGATAAGTTAGATAATGCTGCACACACACCAACAGTCATTGTGTTCCATTTATTGCGGAAAGCGGTTGATAATCAAGGCAGGTTAGTAGATGTAGGTAGTTTATACATACGTCGAATGGTATGGTCGATATGGTTCTAAGCATATTCAATGAGAGGTATGTCCGGACTGAAAGCCCGACACGGTAGTTGATCAGCGCCTTGTCTCAGCAAGAATACTTCCTCTATCGGGGCCGTGAGCACGATCAATGTCATCTGACAGTAAAAAGTTGCGCTTTCCATACAAATCGTCATTATTAAGAGATAACTGAAGATTAAGTGCAGGGGATGCCAACCTTTAATGACAAAAGCGTACTTAACCAAAATAAAGATTAGTAAAGAATGTGATTTTCATACAGTAAGCATAGCATTTTTCTTATGTATGAATCATTTGTCCTTATGATATACAATGATTTTTTCATATTACAAACATTTCCGATGGAGATGATCTAAACGAACTGAATTGGCGATGTTTTCTATAGAAAGAGTACTTAAGATTATACACACAGGTTTTTATCATCTGCGCAGTGATCACGCGCTTCTTAATTAAGATATCAGATATCTGTGACTACTTAAGTTGTTGGCTGGGGTGGCGCTGTGGCATCGCTGCTGTTAGTGTGACGAAACAGTTTCGGAGATGAACATTACTGAAACACGATCACTGACGTTTGTTTCATGTTAATCTGTTTTTATACAAAGTTAAAGAAATAAAGAGTTACAACGTTACAACGAATTTATATGTACATGTTTCCTTTTTGTATATAGAAAATACCTTATTTCAAGTTAAGAGATCTTTCCACACTCTTTTTTTGGGATAATGTAATTTTTAAAGTGATAAGTATGTTGGTCTGCCAAATTTTATTCATGATATCTTCCGTTGAACTGATACCTTGCAGAAGTAACTCTTAGCAATTATTTCTTTCACATCCTCTTAAAAATATTGCCCATTAATACATCTTAAACTTATTATCGAATATTTTTAATGTAAACGAATATCCAAAAAGTAGTTTAGATTACTTATGGCTATGACTTCAAATATATAAAAGGTAAATTTAAGACTTGACATAATTAAAGGATTGATTAAAAGTAACATAATAAACTGTATTTAAATAGACTCAAGATATCAGATCTACATGACTTCGTCCTCACAAAGTAGTTTGTTGGCTGGGGTGGCGTTGTGCCATCGCTGCTGTTAACGTGGCAATGAGGAAGCATTATTTAAGATGAACAGTATTGTAACCACGGACATTGCTGAGCCTGAGCCTGAAATAAAACTATAAAGAAATCTCCTTTAGCCTACAATAATTTGGCAAGTCTAGATTGCACACGCTATGGATTTTATTTCAATTTCATTAGTCTTATGAATTCTAGAGATGTGAAATTCGCTATATAATATAATGAGGTACGAAATCTTTCTCAAGTTTCAAGAATAGCTATCAATAATTAATTTTAAAAGCTTTAACATTATTGATACCATTCATGTAAATATGAACCTGTTATATCTTAAAAGTGTTCAGCGAATTAGGATCTTGTATCACACTCACATGTGACAGCGACTAATATAAATTATGATGTTGAATTAAAATTGACTTGAAATCTGGTCAATTAAAAACAAGAGATCTAATCGTAACATTGTAAAAATCTAGCATAGCGACATTACAAAAACATTTCCAGTGCAATGATAAAAAAATAACAAAACTCTAACCAAATAAAGTTTAATGGATTAAGGCAATAAAGTATTCTTTAAAAAATCCACTACATACAGAAACTTAAATAACAATTTTACGAAAACGAACATGTGTCCCAAGGTTATGATGATGTAACGTCTATCATTGTCTCGTGGTTGTGGAATGACGTCGGACAATAACGTTCTGGTAATGTTTTAAGCCGACGCTATCAATACAAGGACTTGAAAATAACGTTGTGAGAACGCTGTATGATAGTTTGGACCGCACCAGAAGACAAACAGTGCACTGACCTGATTAAGAAAAGGTTGTGAGGACCCCCAATTGAATTAACAGGTTAATGTGTACAGGACGGGTTCAAAAGTTTATAGTTAAATGCTAATCGCTTAGCATAATGACAATAAACAAGAAAAATGATGACCGAAGACCGGAGAATGGAGCGCGCCAATGACTCAAACGTAATTTTTGGAATGAATTCATAGCAGATACAACAAAAACATATGGGTTGGTATTGCTTAGTAGGTTATTTAACTATTAAACATGTTTATAGGTCGCAGAATTGCTACTTCCTAACATTCATATGGCAGTCTTTTACCAACAGTTAACAATCGCAAATATGAAAATGTTATAAATTTGGCCTTTAAGAGATGCAACTTAACATGATGATTGGAACTTAACGCTGTTCAAATGATATTTTGGCTCTTTTTAAGGCATTTAAATAATACTGTGTCACTTCATATGGATCACCGTGGGAGATAAATCTTACGACGCAAGGTGTCGGCAGTTCACATCAAACCTTGCAAGAAAGCCTCTTGGCGATTACCCATCCGTGAAGTGTTGAATGAATGCAGCGTTATTTTAATATTATTTTATGCATCTGAAGTGACTCTGTATTAAGAGAACAGAGGTGATTCTTATTAGTTCCAAGTGAACCAATGAACCCACAATTACAGAACATCTTATGCAATTGAATACAGATTTATATGTATTTGCAAATATCTTATCAGAAGGATGTTGCCTTACACTTACACCTAAAACAGGCTATTTAGTCCCCCCCCCCCAAGTTTTCTCTCCTTCATTGTAGGCGGTATCATTGACATTAAAGCATAATTAACTTTCGTGCTTCTCACTGATCCGGACTCGGTGTGACCTACGTGGAAGCTCGGTTTAATGCTAAAAAGCTTTAAAATCTGTTTTAGAGGGTTAAAGTTAAGGTACCCATATTCCATGACAGTACTATATCTTTCACAAATCCGTATATTTATAAACTCTTGTGTAATTCATTAAGGGTTGTATCTTAAACTCCTCGCACTAAGAAAAACCGGCGATGACAATTCAGTGGTCTAGAATATGAAATATAGAACTTAAGTTCAGTAGCACTAAAAGCGTTACAGTCACGTCAACTAATCTGGTACTATTAAATGTCCTGACAGTGCCGGTGCTCACCCTATCCTTCGATTGTTCCGGCATACCGTAGGCGTTCTAGCAGTCTGTAGAAGTCAGACGATTCATGCTATGCTGTCAGGCAACGATCAATAGTTGAAAACAAACTATTACCTATATACGTTAAGAGAATATTATCTAAAGAAATGTGTCATATGATTTTAACGAAATGAGTGTGAATTATTTGTATTACCCGAGCGATAGGGATGGTTATGTACAAGTTCGCCAGAGTTTCTCCAAATTTATATGACATTCCTATGTTTCTTTATTCATGAAATTGATCATTTGGACATATCCAGAAAACGATCTGTTTCCCTCTGACGGCCGGCTATAGTGACGTCACGAAAATTGGTTGTATGACGTCACTGCAAAGAAATACAAGAAAAAATCGCGCAGAAACAGTCGTTGCGAGGAAAATGTGATTAGTGCACATGTGCTTACATTGAAAACATGTCATCGCTTATGATTATATATATATATATAAATATTTATAACGATTACCTGTAATATACTGAAACTAAATTTCAACCATGTGACCTTTGCGCCGGTATTGAAAAAATTATCTTTAAGAGTCAATATGCAAAGTTCTTTGATGGAATAGAAACGACGAGGAGGTGATTCAATAGAGCCATGAGACGTTATAAGCTTGAGACAGTTTTTAAAAGGCCTGCTTGTTAATTCATTCTGACGTAAAAAAGAAGCTAGGTTTAATGAGACTAGCGGATATTCAGATAACTACTGTGTACCCACTGGGGAAGTTTATCTGTCAGATTTGTATAGGATTTTTCTAATCAAGTATTCTATAACAAAAGCTTAACATGCATTTTAGTTTTGATGATAACATTGCACTCGATTCCAGATATATGCCTAAAGTCGTAAGTCATAAGTTCTACTACCTATGAGAACGGTTGAAGTCTCAAACATGTCTCTGATTTCCAAAAACACAAGGATTATCATGAAATTGTTCACCAAATGTAATAAGATGATCAACCTTTAGATGTTGTATAAACCTTTTAAAAAAAGCATAAACCGATCTCTAAATATTTTGACAAAATTAAAGAATTTATTGTCAGTAGCAAACTTACGTAATCTTACATCCCGACCGTCCCCTATATGTGATGTTAGCTACAAAATACATGTAGCTTCCGTTGTATGTAATTAAACGATTAGTGTTTTTTTTAAGCACTTTATTTATGGCAATTTTATATTGAATGGCATGAATTTGAAACAGATCTCTTGGCTGACATGATTAAACGAAAATATCAAATATATGACAAATGATACTTTTCATTGGAAATTCAACACTGGAGATGTATATGTTCAGCAACTCAAGTCGCATGTTTAATGTATAGGAAAACTGGTAAGTAGACCTACAATAACATTTTAGATTTTAATTCTTTTGTGCTTAGGATAAATTTACCACAAACAGATCCGTAATTGGCGGTTTGATGGTGAAAATGCCGTATAATTTGTTTAACCTAAATTCTGTCAATGTGCTGAACCGCTTAACTTAACATAGTGAATATCAGCAGTAATTATCAGCAATAGTAAGCTCTTTTTGTTGAAATAACTCCGCTCATAACAAATAGCATGTATGTTCTCAACAAATAAAGGGTCCTTACATAAAACAGCACGTAATTTAATTGGATAAATCTAATGGCACAGTCAAACTTTCAGTACAATTTTGGCAAACGGACAAAAATAAAAGACCTACTTCATCATGAATCAAATCTATTCTCAGCTCTGGGAAGGAAGTGGACATAGAACAGGCATCAGTTGATAAATAGAACATGACTTAGTGGTTCTTAATGAGAAACGATTAGGGAAGCGCCAGGTATTAGTTGAAGTCACCTATGCAAAACTTTATTAGTTGTGTCATTTAATTGAGAAACACTGACTGTTGCTGAAATTGAAATGCTTTTAGATACAGCAGAGTGGCAAATTAATGTCGTGATCTTCATCGACACCCAGACAAAGACGCCCGCGATGTCTCAAGCAGGTAGAAAATAAGATTTGAGTTGGTAGTGTTTCAGTAATTTTCAAATAGTATTCATTTGAATTGTATGTGTAATTACGGCATTGAAATATATGTATTTGATTTTTCATTGAAAAGTAATATTTGTAATGTATATCAACTTAAGTGGTGTGTTGACAGATATGAAAGCCCAAAAATAAATGGAGTGTCGTTATATCTTTCATACACAAAGAAATAAATTTTTTGAGTTTTAAAACAATGAGTTCACCCCATCGAAAGCACATCGGGCATCGATTTGCAATTTAGACATAAATTATAGGATTGAGAAAATCATTCCATGCATAAAAATACTAAAAAACATCCTTATCAAAAGATCAACGTATGGAAACACCAGATATGAATCATCCCTGTAACTTTCTGCCTTGTATATCATCAAGCAATACATTATCAGAAGTGAATACTCTCTTTTATCAACAAAAATCAAACTACGATTCTCATTTGCGAAAACTCATTATAACAGTGAAATTATTTCTAGGCTTAAACATCTAACCAACTTGATGTTGAAACCGAGGTATTATACTAAATTCAAAATGAACAAGATACGTTTTTATTATAGGTTTACAGGTACGAATACAAACCTCACATGTTTGCAGCAGAGATGAATAACATACATGTAATGATTAATATTTCTAAGTTCTGAATATAAATATGTTTACATACTCTATGTTTATAGTCTAATGTAAATCTCTGTCTCCCTCTCATTACCATAATAATTGAAATGACTGAGATTCAGAACTTTTGAAGAGCCCCAAAAATCATCAAGACGAGACCGGGTTTCGCTATAGCTTCAAGCAGTGCAAGTGAGCATCGATAGGATAATTCAAATATTTTAACGAAACATACACCATCTACTGCCATATGGTGCTAAACATAATGACTTAGCGACTAAATGATAGATTGCAGATCAATCTTACAGAAATGAAATAAAGGATTTATTGCAGTGTCTATTAGGTTACCCAAAGAGTATAGTTGCAAGTTGTATGATGATTTACGTCACAATTCAACTTGCAAATACGCAATCATCTTTGAGTGCGCTAAGTGTCATCTACATTGAGTGTTTTTGTAAATTGCTATTTGCATATTTGCAATGGTCGAGGTAAATCCAAGTTTGCAACTTTACCTATCAACTTAATAAGATGTCTTCTCTCAGCAATATACAACCATCAAAAAAAGATATTTCCCTTCCAAAACTGATATATATTTTAATACATGAGGGATAAATCAAATTATCATTTATCATTTATATCACATTTCAGAAGCCAACTGGGGTAAGTTATAAACTAAGAAACATAATTTGATCTAGTTTCCAAAGAAATACGCTTTTAATAATTGCAGTTTTGGAATCTCCTTAAATAGGCGAGAAAGTAAAGTGAATTAGCCTTTTTGGTGTCTTTTAACACGTCCTAGATATTTGATGCGTCAACGAATCAAAAAGGTGCATTATTTCTATAATCGTTTAGTAGTTTTCTTGCAGCAGTATTTTGCTGTGGGATCATTATGAAAATCATGTGACGATTTCTTTGATCCTGACTGTAGGACGAGGGGCCAGAGTTCTGCATTTTGAAACAAAGCAGTGATAGAACGTCTCCCTTTACCATTGTTTAATGAATAGACATCCTATGAAAATTGTTGTAATTAATTTATCTCATACGACAACGCGAGATATCCTCGTCAAACAGTTTCAAATGGATCCCCAGTCCCAGTTCGCTGGGGCGAAAAGAGAAAAATCAAAAGCGTACAGGATATAATCAAAATAATGTATGTTTCATAAAATAATTCAAAGTTAAACGTATTAACACACATTAAGATATTAACATCGATTTGAAACATGAATGCATAACATGGCACGAAAAAAATGTGAAATGCTAGAAGAACAGAAGTTTTTATTGTTTGATTGTGTTTCCAGTTTCCAGTCATAACACATAAAAAAGATTACAACATCATAATCACGATCGAAAAATCTGTTTTTACTAGAGATCTTTGTCGTAATTGAACGTTTACTTCCTATTAATATTGAACGAATACCGGATACCAGTGTGGACCTCTTTGATCAGTAGTTTATGACTGAATATTTTGTTCCCGCTCATACAGATTTGGTATTTTGATCATTCCAGTCGATATTTGCATCTTTTACAGCAATGCATAGCCACAATAACGTTGTAGGCTTTCTCCCTGCAACAACATGAGCAAACGTGATATAGGTGAAATACTCTTTAGTCCCTCACCTATTTTGACCATCATGTAATCATGCACTTCTTGAAGAGCCACAGTGCAACTAGCTCTTAAGTTTGTTGATGTCGTTTCCAATCTGTTATTTGTTTAATTTGGAGAAGTCATGAACAGGTCAAATTTGGCCTTAAAACAAATAAATATTGTGAACCTATCAGTTGTCTTATCGTTTCATTTATCCTTTGTATTTTAGCATATATTTACATTTGAAATTTACGTCATATCATATTGCATAATTATTTACTAACCTTAGATTCCTTTTGATACAAAAACAAATTTTATATCATTTATGAAATTATCGGTTATCAGTGATTGATTACAAATATTTAAGGTGTTAATTTTATCAAAATGTATTAATGTATTAATATCCTTTCTATCATATGGTGAGGTGCTAGAAGGTTGTTTATGGACCAAAGGAAACTTGCAAAACTAATCTTTAATTCATTGCCATTTGTAATTGGTGTCTGTTTGCTTAAGATTACATTTCTTTTTTGTTTCAAGTCTTAAATATCTAAACAGTTTAGTTTAAAAGTTTATAACATGGTTAATACCAAAACACAACATTTTTTAAATCAAAACACTTTTCACAACATGTTTAAAATCAAAACACTTTTCACAACATGTGTAAAATCAAAACACTTTCTACAACATGTTTTAACCCAAAACGTGTTTTGATATTAAACACTTTATGAAATGTGTTTAGGATTTAAAAATGTTTTGAAATTCTAAGTGTTTAAAAAACGGGACAAGATATGTGTTTGGGTTTGTTTTTAATATAAAAACACCATTTTTGCAGTGTAGTCATTATCGAATGCTTCGTCAAAACTAAAATATTTTATTATGCACTTTACACATTGGGTGTTTCAAACTATACATGGCGACTGATTGTGACAACACGTATGCTTTCTATGCAAAAAGGATTTTCATAGACTATACGTAAGCTAAACCACTTGACGGCATTGTCACACAATACAAATACTAACCAAAGTTTCACGGAAACTACCGCTTTACGATTGGAAGTGACTGTTCTCTTAAGTGATAATCATTTTTTAAATTCATTTTAGTTACAAACAATCTTTCAAAGTCGACATTTAACCAACGACAAATAATCTATCTAAAAAAACGTTTCAGGTATCTAAGAGAATTATAGAAAATTCTATGTGAATTTTTCAAACATTAAAAATTTATCTTTAATGCTTAATTTGATTTAGTTCAAAAGCTTATGAGAACCTCTTCGCAACATGCTCGTCGAACTGGTAGGTTTTGCTGTAATTGCTGTTGCCGTCTGTGCTATATTTGTTCACAAAATCGTTTGGAAAATAATAAACACGCCAATAACCTGATTATGAAGTGCTTTAATTACTTCCCCTCATTTGAATTTCTTTGACAATTATTTACTTTAAAGTTGTTATATCTTTTTTAAGAATTTGTATAAGGGAATCGAATGAATAGAGGCTTTAAAATTTACAGGGTATCATGAGGTTACTAACCGTTTTCTACGTGTATCGGAAATACCCAGTGTTACAAGTACATGGCAAATGTAATAGTTTTCTATATCGAATGTAAATTTCATTTAGTTACAAATATATCTTTGATTACTCACAATGTTCATAAGTTCTACTAGATTGCTTTATCCGCAAGAGCGTTTTCGTGCCCTTGTCATGAATATATTAACATTATAAAAACGAAAACGTATCAGTTTATCGAATATGATTCATCTATAATTACCACGACCAGCTGGACATGTGTTTGTATAGAGAGTGATCCCAACAGTTCTTCAATCCACATCATCAGAGAACACAGTGAGACTGGCTGCCTTGGTGATAGACACATTTAACTCCTACTGAGAGTCCACAATTTTACAGTTTTCTTAAAGCAAAATAGTCTTCTTGTAACAGGCAAATAGCTTGAGAGAGGAACATTGATTTAACAATAGTGATAAAAAGGTTCATTTTCGGGAAAGTTGAGGACATGCTTACGGACACAGAATCAGTGCTTGCCCTGGAAACTGTTCAAGAAAGTGGTCGATCAAAGACACAAATGATGTCTGCTTCATATAGGAGCAAGATCTTGTACAGTGTCGGAATGTTTATCTCAAGTTTCTTCTGCGTAAGTATCTTGGTTCGATGAAGAAACTTGTAACGTCCACGTCAACAGCCGATTTATTCTGTCAGTCGCTTGCCTGCTGTAGATGGCAAGATACAGCTGCTTAAGTAACAAAACACGACAAAGCAATATTAAATATTTACATGTTAACAAAAGATATTTACTTCTTCACTTACATAACATTTTGAAAAATACGAATATAATCCTTTATTTATATAGACAATGAAATAAATAAAATATTCCTGATTTAACTATCATTTGGGTCTATCGAGAAAATTGAAAAATATGACCCGTTTGTTTAGAGGTAGTCGGTAATCTAAAACTAACGTTGAGAACTGAAAAACGGACTAATATTTACAACAGCGTCACTGAAAATTATCCAAATACCCTTACTAAAGTCTACCTTTTTGCCTTGTGAGTAGGAAGTATTAGCAGGGCCATTATGTAGCAGTAATCTTTGTTGAATACCATTATGCGGGTATTGATGTTACACACCTATTGGTGTATACATGTAATACTTATTGTTTAAATTGTTGACAGTAGAAAGAGGTTGCATTGGTTGTTACATTGTGTATTGTAAACAATGAATTCCAAGAAATGCAAACCGTGGTTTGATAACACAGTTGTATTCATATTGTGATAATATTATCTACTTTAAGGTGCTAATAATGGTACATACTTGAAACTGAAAAGGTTCAACTATGGTGTTGCCTTATTCATACTAAGTTTCAGGTACTCACCAAAAGCTTTTAAATTATAATAAGGCTATTTATATAGCGCTGGATTCCGGGTCAACAGGACGGATATGCTTAAAGCGCTGACAACTGAAATTAGATAGAAACTGTTCAGAAATTTTGAGATTGAATTATGAACACTATATAATTATTTACATTCATTGGCTGATTTAAATACTAGGAGTAGCGTTGGAAGATATAGGTTTTTCGTCTCTTTTTAAAAGTGTCCAAACTGGGTGATGTCTTGAGGTCGAGAGGAAGCGAATTCCAAAGAGAGGCAGAGTCAAACTGAAATTATGTGGAACCAAAAGATTTAATAAATTACAAACTTGTTAAGTGTGTTTGGACAGAATTGCAGGGAGTCCGTTGTATTCAGTTCACTGTGTATACATTTATGTATTTGGTTTCATATTTTTGTTACATAAATTTATTTGTTGAACAAATGTATATTGTTATAAATCAGTCGACATGTGACATAATCCTTAGATTACGTTGTTATGGAATAAATTCGATTTTACGAAAAGCAGTTTAAACACTTTTAACATTCAGAACAAGTAATTAATGGGGATGCCAGCATAACTCCGATTAGGAGCAAAAGTATTTGTTCCAATTACTGCTCTTTTGATTAATACTTTTCTGTTCAGTTATGGTCCAGTTGTTAATTTACAAAGTTATTTTATCCCAATGATTCCTCAATTACTGAGAATACACAGCTGTCAAAAACACAGCTATGAAATAAATTTGTTCCGGGTCACACCTCTGATAAACCACCCTGTTATCATTCACAATTAACTCTATTTAAAACTGTCACTAACCAGTAAACACGTAATATTAAAGCTAATTCAGACAGATATTCACGGAGGTATTTATTTCCTGACGTTTCTATAATGATATACTTATTAGTTTGAATGATACAAAATGGTGTATTTCAAACATAGGAAATGCGCCTACAATGTATCTGTCTTCATCAGTTTAAAAATAACTGCATGGGGACTAACCGTCATATTTAAAGTTACAAATCTAAAAATCTACTCCGACTTCTGAATTAAAAGATATAGCTGCACTCAAATGAGGTTATCCGTTCGTGTTTTTAGATTCTACCATTTTTATCTCTCTTACATGATTACCGATTGCAGGTAATTAGTGTTATTTATAAATCATTTACATTGATCGTCTTTTTTTAATCACCCGACCTAGAACAGAAGTCCGTTATAAATGCCAACCAGGCAGCAACACAAGCTAAAAAGGTATTTATTGCTATCTGTAAACAAACCCATATCTTAGGCGATCTCTCGTACCAAACCTTTTTTAAAATCTTTGATAGTAAAATAAAACCAATATTATTGTATGGGTCGGAAATATGGGGTTTACAAAATATAGATATAATTGAAAAGGTTCATCTATTTGCATGTAAAAAATATCTAGGAGTAAAATTAAGTACACCTAGTGTTATGGTTTATGGAGAACTAGGAAGGTTTCCACTTTATATCTACGCCTCTATAAATGCAGTCAAATATTGGTTGAAACTTTTAGCTATGTCTCATAAAAGAATACCAAAAAAATGTTATAATATGATGTTATTGTATGACAAGAATGGACAAAGAAATTGGGTATCTCAGGTTAGAAACTTTTTATTTGCTATTGGCTTTGGAAATATATGGAATGATCAATATGTAGAATTTCAATCACTATTCATTAATTCCCTAACTGTTCGACTTAAAGACATTTATCTTCAAACATGGTGTGATAAAACTCATTTGTCAAGTAAATGTTTTTACTATTCACAATTTAAACACGACTTATTCAAAGAAACCTACTTGTCATGTATTGATATAAGAAAATTTAGGCGGTCTCTAGCACGCTTTCGATGCTCTTC
The DNA here is from genome assembly GCA_921293015.1 of Phorcus lineatus. Taxonomy (NCBI): domain Eukaryota; kingdom Metazoa; phylum Mollusca; class Gastropoda; order Trochida; family Trochidae; genus Phorcus; species Phorcus lineatus. The sequence goes on along the minus strand of OV121082.1, from coordinate 66,644,652 downwards.
ACACGATTTATTAATCGAAACTGGTAGATATAAAAATGTTAAAAAGGAAGACCGAATATGTACACTTTGTACTTTAAATGAAATAGAAGACGAATACCATTTTCTTTTTATTTGTCCAGTATATAATGCATTACGATGTAAGTATATTAAACAGTACTACTATGTCCATCCAAGTATTATAAAATTCTGTAATCTTATGAACAGTAAAAATCAAATTACACTATAAAATCTGGCTATGTACATCTACAATGCAATGAAGTACAGAACATATGTTTTATCACTAAAGTGTTAACTACTTTTGTATATATGTACTATAGGCCTGAGGCCTCTTCAGTACCGAAATAAAGATTGAAGTCGTCAAATGCCATTATAAGCATTTGTGACATAATTGCCCTCGAGCGGTTGATTCGTTCTTTAAAGGATTATTTGTCTAAACTTTACTGTCGTCATGATGATAAGGGAATTAAGAACTTTCCGTTTCGTTCCACAGGGTTGGATAGTTGGCCTCAAAGGACCCGCGTTCATCGATCTTCTTGAGATTACAGGTGTGGACACAAGTCAGGGAGCAGCCTTCTTTACAGCAGCTGCAGTAGGAGCTGGGGTCGGCAACTTAGCAGGTGGCGCCATCTATGATAGATACAACCGCCATATTGTCCTCTTTGTATCGGCTTCCCTATATGCCGTTACCTTTTCTCTCATCCCATGGTGTTCCAAGTACTGGACAATGGTGTTATGTTTCTTGATACACGAGCTTATTAACGGTGCTGCTCGTTCCGGTAAGATCTTGAGGATCTGTTTTTCTAAAGAAATGCAATGGTGAATATTGTTGATTACTAAATAATGTAATGAAAAAAATTTATGGTACATGTAGATTAAATTCTATGTAATGCGTGGAAGCCTTCACAAATATCAATCTTCTTTCATTTTCTTCTCCAGAGGTACAGCTCTAGAACAAAATCATATATAGCTTGATGCTTGTAAGCCTAATGAAGTATAAACCCAGTATTGACTGTTGCTGTCCTAACCTCTTTATCCATGCTTTTTCTTTATTGCAGGGACAAATGTGGAGATAGTCGAAGTTTGGGGTGACAAAAATAAACCGTATATGATTGCTCTACATTTCTCTTTTTCCCTTGGCGCCAGCGTGGTTCCCTTCATACTTGAACCATTTCTTCGCCCTAAGGAAGACGCACTTATGAATGTTACTAACTATTCTTTGTCATATCTTAATACTTCTGAAGCTCCGGACTGCCACACTCCCTCAATAATTTCAATTCATTATGGGTTTCTTTTAGTTGGAATCTTGTCGTTTCTGTCATCGTTTGTTTTTCTCCTAAAATATGTGTACGAAAGAAAACTTGAGGGAGAATACAAACTTTGTGATAGGTATGATAAAACAATTAATTCTCGGGAAACGGCCAGGAACCCCCGTAGATTACCTTTAAAGGTATATGCCCTTACTCTTGTTTTGTTAGGGACATTTTACTTCTTCCTTGACGAAGTAGAGGATACGTCGCCATCATTCCTAGCTTTATTTGCTGTGAAGCAGCTTGGCTGGACCAAACAGTATGGATCAAGACTCACATCGGCATTCTGGACAGCCCACACAGCAGGGCGAGGGGTTGGTATTGGCTTGGTTAAGTTACTGAGCCATCTCCAGCTCTTCACAGTGACTTGCACAATGCTCTGTGTTGGGCAGATTGGTCTTCTTACTTCAGCGATGTATTTCTACGGTCCAGGAATATGGGTCAGCGTTATTGTAATTGGGCTATCGTTGTCGTTAGTGTTTCCAGCCAGTCTCTCATGGGCAGAACAAGATTTACTTCCACTTTCAGGAAAGTTGATGGGAGTCATCTTTGTTGCGCTCTCCTTTGGTGGGATGGCTAATCCTCAGGTGATAGGAGTAACCATGGAGTTATTCTCGCCTATCTGGTACAGTTACATACTTAGCTTTGAAAGTATTTTGTTTTCACTGTCATTTATTGCGTTGATAATCTTTACCAGACGCATACTGTCAAAATACAACAAGGATGATGAACGTTTGACCAATTTGACTGTTTTGGCCATAACAACGGAGTATGAAAAGACTGATAGAGTGTAACATTTGAAACATTTGTCCAATTTGTATGCTCGTTACAAATATCATCTTGAAAAAGAAGATATAGATTTGAACTAACTTTAGTTTGGTGATGCCATGATGTAAGTGTATATAACCTAAGTGGGGTCTTACGTTACCAAAATTAAAACCAGGGTGTTAAAACATTTCAGTGACATAAGCAGAATATATTCTAAATAGTCTTTGACTAACTCAAGTTTGATTGGGTACTTTGATAAATGTACAACTTTATAATACTCATCTTTTAAATTCAAAGGGTTTTCTTTACAGCTTATGTGAATTTGTGCATTGACCAGGTTGGTGATTAACCAACGGATATTAACATGTCGCTTGTTCTATCACATTTGTTAGTTCTAACATTTTATTAATCTGCAAGTTTATCGTTGTATGTTATATGATATTATCATTTGAAAAGGCTCTCATATTATAAGCCCATCATACTTGTTTGAATCCCGTTTAAAGCCTAAATTTGTTGTGTGATATGTTCTAAGATCTTGATAAGTGTTCAAAGCGGAAATAACCTATTAAACTTACTGTCTCATACATGACATGTACCTCTCAAAGAGAACTACGGTTTATTAAACTGAAACAACAAAACCTCAGTAAAAAGCCTTATAAACACTATTACTATTGGTAACACTATCAACAATGGCTTCGATCTCACTTGGGAATAGCGTGGTTGACATATATAAGGTCTATCTTATCATTTAATATGACTCATGTAATATTCTTGTTTTTTAATGACTGAATACAAAACATAATATAATTATGATATATCTTTCACTGTTATTAATCAGGTGATTACACGTTCAGGACGATGACTATAATACTCATCAAGAGTGTATGGCAATTAATATGTGTTTTTTCTTTCGTGTACTGAGGATTTTTGTGTTATGGACTTATATTTGTCATACTATTTACAATATTGTGTATATTTACAATAAAGCAAATGTTATCATCAAATCTTACTTTTCTTATGTCACTATCCTAATGTGAAATTAATAATATAATAATAAGATTTACACTAAAATGCATTCTTACAAATTTCACTCTAAAAAATCAAGGAAGTACTGACGTTGATGCATGGTTGTATACCATGTTGTATTAAGTGAAAAGTACCTTGTGATTTGATAGCCAATGCCATTTTCCCTGCATGCTATTGTTGATGATTTTGTTTCTGACGTACTATTTGGTCTCAAAGGGGCTCTACAAGGAATATTTCAAAAGATTAAGGACACCGATGCACAGATTGTGAAATAAGGTCAAATGAGGACTTGCATTGCAATGTTCCTTAATGACAACAATGTCTGTGTTCTTGTTGTCACAATGTTCCCCCAAAACATCATACTGCAAATGCTGAATCCCACAAGGGAAGATGTCTCTTTGTTTGACATTCAGTGGTATATCTGTTGGTATGCCCGTTTGTCTTTTGCGTGTGAGCAATCTGACAATCGTTCTTTTAGCGCAGCCCATGATTTTGTTGTTGTTGAGAAATTCGTAGCACCATTTATTTTTTTAAGACAAGTGTTTTAACTAGTGTTCTCCGCTAAACGGGCGTGTATGATGATAAAGAACAGTTTCATTAATGTTCCACAGTATTATGCAAAGTATATGTTAACACATTCAGGATTTTGTTATGAACAACACCATTGTTACCGTTTAAAACATGCGACACTGACATAACCTTCATATCTCATATGTTATTATTTTTCAGACTATTTGAATAAGAGGTATGATAACATTTAATTTGAGGACGTTTCTGTTGTTCGTTAGTTAAGATAGGCGTTACTGATACACAATGTTTGTGTAAAAATGCTCTTAGATATCATTGAAAAGAGAGGAATTATCATGCATTTCTATTGACTTTACAAATTAAATATATATATATATACACATCTCAACAATAATGATCAGGTAGTTATATTTTCACGAGATGACCTGACACTTTACTGCACTGAATGTAAGCTATATGTAGGACAGACAATGAATCACCCTGCTGTAAGCTAGGGCTGTAATGACAACCTTCCGTTCTGGGAGACTTCCTACACTCACTTCCTTAACCTGACAAGCCGTTAGAGGGTTACTCTGCACCTACACTGCCGGGAGAACAACGGTGCTTCCTTTGTTACTGTGTGCATTGAGACTCATGGTAACAGCGCCTGCAATACAGACCGGTACTGAGATTCTATGCTATTATTTCAGCTTTTTTAAAGGTTATTATACCGTATTGTCATAGTGATTCATCTTTCAGGATGTTCACAGCTATTAGCAAAATGAATATTATTACGAAAGGACTGATTCATTCGTGTAACAATGGACACACTAGAGAAGCAATATACATGTTCGTGCTATTTTTGTCTTATGTATTTTATCCTGTCAGAAAACGAGTTAAAGCATGAGGGTTAGTGATAGTAAAACTAAATGTGAAACATGCCATAGCTTTCTGTACAAGCGTGATCAGTCTGTGGGTGGCAATCGTATACTAATCTTACTAGCAGCGCTTGAGAGAGGTGCAGGTGACACATTGATAGCGCTAATGGTATGGTCTGGTACACTCAAGACTCATGTTTAACCTTCAAGGACGACTAATGGTACTTGTAAGATATAGCATTACTAAACGAGGTTAGACTTTGATTGATTAGGACAAGCCTTTCATCTTAAGACATATATTCGACTCACTCACTCATTACTGTTGTTCACAATGGAAGTGAATAGAAATCGAAATGTATTTTCTATATGTTATCTTTTCCAAGTTATACTACAGATGAAAACTAACAACTATGGTCCTGCTGAATAAAAATAAGAGGAGTACAAATCTCAGGTGACATAATCGAAGGCTGAAAATCTGTAAATCACAGACAAGACCGGGTTGACGTTTTACTCTGAGCTGATTGGCTATCATATCAATGCGTTTTATACACATGATTATCACGTCAGATCCAGTATGGACAATATTGACAACCGATCAGAGCTGTATGATTCCCGTGGACTTCAATCGATAGACTTATGACAAATTGTTGTAAATCTGTGAAGAAAATCGATAGTAAGTGGAAAGAGGTCCCTGAGATGTGGCGGCTGGGAGGAAGACAGTAGAATGTTTTCTTCTCCATGATGAAACCTTTGCGGAGCCTTTATTTTGTTGAAACGATTAGTAAGTCATGTATTGTCATACGTAGGTAACATGTTTCCAATCTGAGAGGGAAAACAGTCCACCTTGTTTATGTGTTTTATCGGATTGCAAATGTCAAGTATAAGTTTTCCTCCTGTGCGAGATAAACGCATTATGGATATATTTTCTGAATGGGCAATTCGGTTTTGTTTTATACATTCTTACACAATTGGTCTGTAAGTTGCATAAAATACTCGCTCGAAATTATGTATATTTATTAACAAAGAACAAAATCAAACGATCTTATGATTGATTTAAAATTGTTATGAAATAGGTCTTTTTAAAACAATAAAACATTTCAATAATAGGGGATGATCAAATAATTAAATATCCCTTTTTCAATCTCAAATTAACATTTATATTCATAGATATTCGTAACTGGCTACGTACATTAATTTTTCATATACATCTAGACTTCGATGCTCTTAGAAAAGCGAACGCTTTAGAAGTAAATGTCTGCGCTTCGACTAATATCCCTACCACGGAAGCTTAACTTTGCGTGTGTTACAGTATATGGCAGAACGTATGTAAACCTAAACTGAACTCTCGAAAGTCATCATTTCTGAATCCATGGAGCTTACTCAGACGCTAGCATTGCATATGGCTAGAGCGTGAAGCGCCTTTGAATCTAGGGATAGAGACGCTCTTTTCCCTAATCATATGCAGTTTAGTTTCCATCTCTTTGTTACTGTTCGAAAGAGTAAGTCATGTTACACTCTTACTTTCACCTTAAAATGTACATCTTAACGTTCAAAATTGATAGTTGAAGAGGGCCCTTATGTGATGAGAGGGGTTTGTAAATGTTTGCAAACAAGAAAAGCCTTTAAAAAGGCTAAGTTGGAGGCACCCTTGTTAGGCTAGGAAATACTGCGAAATCATAGGGTACAAATAGGATAGGATTTTCATTACAGCAAATAAGTAGATTAAGGCCATTAATAGAACAAAGACCTTCATTTTATCTTTTATTTAGAAAAAAGTTATACAATTATTTGTTCATAGCATCAAATAATAGAATAGTCAGGCAAACTTGCAGTTATAAATAGGTCTATACAGTTCTGTTTTAAACAACAGTCACCGATTTATCCCTTGGAAATAGATCTATTTTTAGAATATAGGTCACAATTGATAGCGTCAAGCACCGCACAAAGTGTTCGACTCTTTTGCAAATTCATAAATCCATATGTATCACTAATTGTTTCTCAACGCTCAAAGATTGCCAGTACAAGATATATTAAATTAAAGTATAAAGCATAGTTCACTACCTCTATCTTTGTCTGTTACGAAGCGATATCCCACAAATTGACTCGCCTTTATGACATTCTCTACTAATCGACTTGTAGCCGCTTGTTTCTCGCGTGTGCCGTTGTAAAGGAGGGTTTTTTACTAACATGGAATAGGGTTTTCTAACCTTTCATGCGACATTTACGCGTCTAATTTAATACACGTGCGGTAATGAAGAATTGTACTGTCTTTTTTATTCTTAGACACCACTGTTCCCTTTAAATTTTGAGATTTGCAGAGACAATCGTTTTCCGTATTAAAGGTTGCCAATTATTTCGGAATACCCACATGGTCAAGTGGTTCTAAATTTGAAACAGATGTGTTCATTGGTTTACGATATTGCCGAAATACAAAGAGGCTAAATATGATTGGTTGAAAGTTCCTTTGAAAATTCCAACTGTAATATAGAGAGAATTTCAGCTGTTAAGATGGGTGGGGCCTCCAACCAATAAAAGTTACAAAATGAAAACGCCCAAAGTCAGCATTACACATGTTCATTATTCAGTAAACCAAGTTTCTATTCGATTTGCAAAATCGTGAGTTGTATTTCCATAAGCACGGGCTAAAACATGAGCAGGAAGAAGTTGAAATCCCGAAAGGCATTACTACACACGATTTTGGTTCCACATTCAAGTTTTTATGAGTTAGACCTTATATTTTTCGAATTTGTATCCGTAAAAGAAAGTCCCGCATGAACACTGACAGAAAAGGTGCTTTCGATATCCTCCGTTATATCCACTACCAACTTCTTTGTGGATGTTAAATATGATTACGACAACCTATAAAAATGAAATCAATTTTATTCATGAAAAACTGTGAAGACATATTGCATACTCCTACCCATCACCTTCCTAACCAATATGGCATTCCAACATAGCAACATGTTATTAGCTTGATTTGTGTCGGGGGCGGGTCAGCGTAGTGGTCAGCGTAGTGGTTAGCGTAGTGGTCAGCGTAGTGGTTAGCGTAGTGGTCAGCGTAGTGGTTAGCGCGTTCGGTTCGGATCAAGAGCTCCCTGGTTCGTATCCGGCTCGGTAAGTTTGTCTACAGCAGAGAACTGTTCTAAATGGATCTCGTAGCAACAAGATCTACGGTAACCTAAAGTTGTGCCTTCCTACAAGTGACGGGGAAACATGCTTGTAACCTAGTTTCATTGGATTTCATTTACTTTCATCAGCGACAGAAGGTTAACACGTCTTTTTCAGGTTTCGAGAAACAAAAACATTTGAACTGAAGTTTTGGGCGTAAGTCGGTTATGGAAAACTGTTGCATCAACTGCCAACGGGAGTCAAGACAGACTGTTTCATTATCAACCTTATCCTCGACAGTACCGAATAAAACTCTCTGTGATATTTCTGTGTCATATCGGATTATATTTTATAACATAATGAAACATCTCTTAGTGAGATCCTACTATGAACTTGCTTAAGCCTTTGACACTTATCAGCTAACTGGTCTCACTACCTTCGTGCATATTTCAAATTATTCTGCAGTGCATCTTTCATCCGACAAGACAGAAATGACGAACAGACAAATTGGATTTTACACATGAATATACTCATTTACAAAGTATATCTATTTATCATAATCTGAACGGCTACTTATCAAGTATAGCATACAAGTGTGAAATGCACCATCACGTGTTTTAAAGATTACAATTGAAAGATAATGCATACCACACCTGCATGCTATACTTGATAAATAAATAAATATATATCTATTAAAATTATATATATATATAATTTTTATGAGTACTTAAGATAATGTGCTTTGATATAAATTGCTATGTTTTAACTATGATGAGTGTATTCAGAATTGATGTGGAATATATGCTCTTTTACTTAATGTAGCTACTACAAGTATTCAGCCATACCCCTTACTTAATTTTACATTGTTTCTATAACTGGGCTACGATGTAGTCGGGGTGTATAGCAATCAAGTTTTCCCGTCAAGTTTTTCCTTTCATAACTCTGACATTAATTGTTTGAATTTAAAGAAACTTGACCCATTTGATAAATATGATGTGAAGATGTGTCATTTGTATGTTTCAATACCTAATCTGCACATTTAATGTACGTTTTCTCAGTTTGTCTGTGAAATTTAGTCCTGCTTAAAAATTGGACACTAATTGTTTGAATGTACAGTAGGTTTACATATTAATCACTGTACACATGTCATGTGTAAATATATATAGTCACATGCCATGTGCAAATATATTCCCGTTTGTTGAATCATCACTACGCTTTCGTTATGATCTATGATTGCATCATAGTGAGTGAGTGAGTGAGTTGGGGTTTTACGCCGCTTTCAAGATTATTTCACTTATATCGCGGCTGCTAGTATTATTGCAGGGAGAAAGCCCGCAACACCATTGTGGCTATGCATTGCGGTGAAACCTGCGAGCATCGGCTGGAACTAGCGAACCATGGGTGGTACTGCACTGAAACTCAGTGTAGGATTGCACCCAAACCTGACTGCGTGTAGAACACTGGCTGGATTCGAACCACGGACCTCCTGATCCGAAGCCGAACGCGCTAACCACTGCGCTATCCCGCCCCATGATTGCATCATATATACCATTTATAAATAGTGTCATCACATAACGTGAGATGATGTGTTATTTCAATACAATATCTTATTCATATTCATTATCATGACGTAATGTGTATTGTGTAATATGAAGTGTATTTTACATCAGCGCATCATATATTCAATTATTTGCTGAGTATTACAATATAAATTCAGACTTTGTGATGTAAACGATATGCTGCATTCTGATTGGATCAGACATGGTCATATGATCGGTATACATTTCAATGAACCCAAAGTTGAGGGTTATACAAAATAACCTTCAGTAAATGCAGGTTATACGATATCGTGCCGGAACTAGCCAAAACACGCTGTACTGTCACCTAGATTCTGGACAGTATAAATACGCGAGTGTTATTTGTTAACTTTGATCTATTTAAATTAAACTTTACATTTTCCACTTTTTTCCAAAAATATAATCATTGTTAGTTTTTTGATACACAAAATGTATTATTTGTAGAATAAAAAAGTGTCATTTTTACCGAGTCTTTGGAACTATTTTGTTTATGCGTCTGAATACGGGTAGAGATCCGTCTTGGTGTAACCGGTACGTAGGTCAGTGCGACAAGCAGCTATAGAATTGCATTTCGAATGCATTTTCGCTTTAAATACAACTTTTGAATTTATAAGAAATGAATTTCATCATATGGTTGTCCACACGGTTATAACCTGTTTGAAACTTGTAAGATAAACTTTTGTATAACCGGCGTCGCAAGCTTGCCGGTTATACAAGTTTATCTTACAAGTTTCAAACAGGTTATAACCGTGTGGACAACCATATGATGAAATTCATTTCTTAAGTATTTATGTTATGAGCAATCATTGTTATAAGTGATTATCACAATATAAATAACTATGTGTATTGAATTATATGTATAGCGTATCAATATGTATACTTATGAATATTATATTAGCATATTTGTTGTAACCAGGTGTCGAAAGAGAATATCGCTTACTGAAAATATCCTTGGAAATAGACGTTCTCACACCCGGCAGAAGTGTTGTCACTAATGACCCATGTGAACTCTGCTACAATACAACCCTTACAGCGTGCCGCTTGGCGATGTGATTAAAAGTATAATTAACGTCTATATACGTGGCCGATTGAGTGGGAAGGGTGTTTTTGGACATAAAGGCACTACAAAAAATATAAAGGCACCACAGCACGCATGTTCGGTTCAAATTGGATATTCTAAGTCATATGAGTACATAGACTCTCATTTAGTCTCTCTGTCGATGCAATAAAATATTTATTCATATAATTTTTACAATTGACCTACAGTCAACTATGAAAAGGTGGCTAAGAGATTTAACAGATCTTCGATCACCGGTGCTGTTGAAAATGGCGGAATGGAAATGTGTGCAGCTTTAGAGTCAACTTTCATCTCTACACTGAGAACAAAGGACGAAATTGTTGTTTTTGGATTTTCCGGATGTTTCCGAAATCCTTGTTCATGAGGCTTTTATGCAACGATGCATTAGATACATCTGGTCTTTTAGAATTCACGTCATAAAACTGAATACCTACACATTTGCTACATGAATTAAATGTTAGAATACATGAGTTAATAACATCGTTATTAATATAGAGATATATGAATTATATGTGCATTCGTTTGATTTACGAAATATTGGTGTGCTTTAGTACCTTTAAGATAGACCACTGATTATTTTAACCTTGATTTTAATGGAAAAGCTATTTAGAAATTGTCAATTAACAGAGTGGCGATGTGCTGTCACCGAGGGTAGTCCAAATGTAATCAAGAAGAGAATACAGGTGGCAGGTTGAATTGTTAATTGTCTGCTTGTCTGCAGCCTTAGAGAAATTCAATCCAAAGACATTAACAGATGGAAATAAGGTTCAATTTCTATTCTTTATGTCTGTACATTACTTTTTACTGTACATTTTAAGTACTCATGAAGAAAACGTACTTTTAGCTATGAAATAACCGTTTTAAACCCCCAATAAAATCAACAAACATGTCATGAAATAAAAAACGTTCGTAAAACAGACTTTGTTAAATTATAATTGTTATATGTCAAACTTAACTTAAGTAACAATTGAGCTTATGCACTTTGTAAAACAGAGCATGTTAAATTAAAGTTGTTATATGTAAAGCTCGTAAGGTACAAATGAGGTTATGCATTTTCGAAAACAGTTTTGTTTGATGTCTCTTATTTGTCCGTGTGTTTATAATGAAAGTATACTGATCATATTTAATGAATAATAAGTAAAAATATATTTGGATTTACTGTTTCATGCAGTTATTTTTAAAATACCCAACGATTTGTTGTGAGATCTTTGTCTACTGTTTACAGTTGTAATTGACATGATACCCATTGATATAAGTCATATATTACATATATAACGTTAGGAAGATGTCTTTAAAAAGCTTGGACTTAAAAAGCTTAATAAAGGCAACATTTGCAAATGCTTTAAAAGTTCGTGGTTTAAAATGACAGTCTCTTAGAGAGTGCCCAGAGCATTTAAAGGGTAAAGGAAGTATTCACTGTATCATCGACACATTCCTTTCATTTACACTTTATGAAGCAATATCATATAGTTGCTAGTTGAGTTATGATGTTGTTTGTTGATGTTCATTACAATTTCTAAGAGCAGACATATGAAAAGTGACAACCACTTGACTAACTACCTCTTCGTGGTGTGGAGATCTTGGTGCCTCAGTAACCCAATTCAAAGAGCTTACAGTCTCCTGGTAGAGCCGACCACGCTGGACAAGTCGACGAATAGAAGCCAGACAGACAAAAATGTGAATTGTTCAAAACCAACTCTCTATCTCAACGTCTTTCCTCCTCATACTTTCAATCCCTTTTCTACCTGATCTGTCTACTCTCTTGTGGTCAATTTCTATCCACGTGTTGTATAGCTGAATTGTTGTTGAAGACACGTTCAATCCCAATCCACTCGCCGTTATAAAAGAATGTGTTCTTCCCTCTGAATCAAAAGCTATTGATTATCGACCATCAAAATAAACATGCTTAAAATCTAAAATAACTTTACTTTGCAATACTGGAATCATTCACGCAGGAAACAGAAAAGGAAATAATGGAACTATCAAAATCAATACATATGTATTATGTACCTGAAATTTGAAGTGCAAATTTAAAATGAAATATGTAAATGATGGTTATAACATCACTTATATTTTGATGAATAGTTACAACTCGAAACGTGTTTTAATTTTTTATTGTTTTATAAAGATAAAATGAAACATTACTAAATTGCATTTCTGAATGTAATGAAAAACTGCTTCTATTTTGACGGAACGATAATGTAAACTTCAAACGTTTTCTGTAACACAATTTCCGACTAATCCAAGAAGAAAGGTTGAAGGATATTTTCCTCAGATAAAAATATAAGAGCACTTCTCCCTGGATTAAGGGGATACCCTTCCAATTTAGATCAGACGAGAGTTTCATTTACTGTTTTAAATGAAATAAATCTCAATGGAGAAACCGTTAACGAGGGACGTACCCTTTTGCTCCTCTTAATATGTGCGTGTCTGTAATGTCTTTGGCAACTTGGAAACAACGCTGTACAACAAACTTAGACATTTCATGCATTTAACAAATGTAAATACACACCTCGAAAAATGCATTACAAAAGCTTTTTCATTGACTGACCTGACAAAGATTATCAATATATTTAAAAGTACCACTTACCACACGCTTACCACTGCGCTATCCCGCAACAGTATGAAAGTAAGTACGCAAAATTTCAGATATTTTCATCCATGAGTGATAAATGCGACTGAAACAGGGTTATTTTATTTCTTCATAAAATAACTAAACTAAATTTCAACTTTTGAAACGAGATCTTTTCATGTTACCGAAAATCTCCGTAACTGGGCTGGGTACTGGGCTTTCAGCTTGGTATTTGCGTCTTACAGTAATAATTGCGTTAAGGCAATAACTTCAGAGTAGTAGATATATAAATATATATAAGACATCTGTTTAATCCAATTTCTACATTATCTAAAAACTACAAGTATATTTGGACAAACAAACAAATAAAAGTATGTTACTCCGATCTACAAAATTGTAATACCTCGTAGTCGTCTATCTCTTGTTGCAGTATTGTGTTTGTCACTGATGAAAATATGGTGAACTTTCTTCTTGCTTCTCAGTTAAAGCTGGCATTTAAAGGCTCCGGCTGGCATAGCTCTCGGGGTCTCTGAAGCACGCAAACCTCGACGCCATGGTACGGTAATATGTGAAGTGGTGGCCTCAGGTGTTAGAATAATTTCTCCAGATGTAGGTGGTCTTCAAATTTCTCAACTATATTAGATGCCAATTGGCTATGGGAACGTCTGGTTACGTTGCTGACAGTGGACTTTGACTACCTGGTAAATTGAAAGAAGAATCTGCCGGTATTGTTCCTTCAGCTCAATGCGATAATTCACCTCGGTGTAGTGGTCAATATAATAATCTCGAGTAGAGAAGATGTCCTAGTATCGTGTGACAAGATCTTCTACAAGTCTTCTCTGTTCCTTAACTAGTAGCAGTGTCCAATATCTTCATCTTGTTAAGAGGGTGCTGTTTGTCCTCGGTGGTGACATCATCTAAGTCGATAGGAGCAATCTTCTCAATGTGACTTGAAGAAAGTTGGATCCAACGGCCTCCATATAAAACTCTAGGGCTGTTATGAGGTGATTAGTTCAATATAGTACATGTATAAATTTGGCAAATTGTTTGTAACTATCTGTATTGATCTTCATCTCATGTAAATATATGTTATCACATTGTAACTTCATTTTCAGAATGAAATTAAGAATATCTCTATCTCTCTCACTTCATTGAGACTCTGTCGAAACGAAAAAAAATTCTTCCTATTGACATTGCCAAAATGATCCTTCATCACTTCTCTGGATGTGTTCATACTGTATCCGGAGGAATGTAGTCTTTTTAAATGGTTTAAAGTTCTGAGGGTAAGGCTCCTAAAACTGAGGCTCGAATCTTTGTTGCTGTGGTAGAAATCCTTGAGGTGACGCAAGCTTGAAATCGACATCTATGAAGAGGATGAGGCTGAGGACGTAATAGCCTTGGTTGAGATAGGATATTCCAACCTACCTTGCGCTAAGGCTGTTGTCGGTCATACTCAGTTCTCCTAACAGTAACTCGTTACTGGCTCACAGTCCCGCATCGTGTCGAACTTGTGGCCTATGAAGAATTAACTTGTGCGGGTGCTGAGGGAAAACAGGCTGCATATTAACCGTATCCCTACATTTGTACTGTATGCTACATTGCGGTCTTTGGTACTGAATAAAATATATATTTCTAAATATAAAATAAAAAATTATCAGCAAACTAAACTGTCAAATTTAAGTTATTCGATTTCGATCTACATTAGCAAAATTGTTTGAATATTGACCTAACATAACGACGGAAGTAGACCCATAAACTCCGTAAGGTTAGAACAGAAAATCTTACCGTGTGAACTCCTGGCTTAAATATTTATAATTTTCAAAATCTCGATATAATTATTTTTGTAATACATTATTGATAATGAGATACATCTCGGAAAGTGCGAGGCTGTTACACATGATTAAAGTTTCTGTTTTAAAAAATAATGAAGCGGGAGAATTCATTTTATTTTACAATCTTCTGAACTCATGGCATTTCAGTTGAATATTTTTTAAAATATCTTTATTCTTTCATCAGATATACTGTTCTAAGTTTAGCATACAAAACATCATAATTGTCGTTCTTAACTATAATTTTTGGTTAAGAAATTTTTTACCAGATTAGCAGTATTTGTATTTTTTTTCTACAATTGCGATACAGAATGTATTACATGCATATATATATATATATATATACTGTGGGATGTTCCTCCATACATAAATATGATGCGCCGATGCGCAAGAAACATTTAAATCATTTTCATCAAACCAAGAAAGTGCAACTTTTTATAAGAATTTAAAATAGGACATGTCTGAGATATTTTGGAGCTTTCTTTAATCCGTTAAATCTACCTCCCCGACAAGGTTTTTCCAAATTTTACAAGTTATCCATAAATGGCCTTTAAATGAAATCATATAACTTATATATGAATAATTAAAAAGGAACATTTTGGAACAAACAATTGAAGTCATTCCAAGACTTTAAGTGGCTGAGGTATAAATGAATGAATGTTTGAACAAGCCCGGTAGGTTTGACCGATATAGTTTTTTAATTGTAAATTGCAAAAATAATTTTAATCTCTCACAGATTGTTTCCAAAATTGTAAAACCGTTTGGTATAATTATATGCTTGATTCACTCAAGTTGTGTTCAATATAACGATTTTTTAGAATTAAACATCTGCATAATTTTACATACCTATCACGGAAACCTAATGGAGTAACACGTTAAACTTTATAATATGATAATAATTATATTGCCCCAGAAACAAACACAGTTATCTTTTACAGGCCGCTGAAATTAATCCCATGCTGTTAAATGAAAATGGAGTTTGATATTACTCCTTAATTTCAATGTTCCCTCAAAAGGATATGATTTTTTTGTAATCGGCGGCATGTTTTGTTATGTCACGAATGTTAGTATACGAATGAAAAAAACTATTTACCTTTAATTTATCAGCTTCTTGGTAAAATAATTATGATTGGTTAGATTTGACGCGATTCATTTGAGTTATTTATGATAAACAATAATGATAATAAAATATTGTTTGAAATAATAGGAATCAGATATGTAGGCCAAAACAACAAATTTCGATCATTCAATTCGATTACTTTGTAAATTGTAAAATTGGCTTTTAAACTCATTCTTAACTTATTAGAATTTTTTATTTTGAGATGTGTTATTCAAGTTGATGTGTATGCGAAAAATGACGAATAGAGGATTACGTACAGTCCTGAACGCAACCCTTTTGTTTCCCTAAAATAAGTTAGAAATCTACCTAAAAAGAGGGGTTAGGTGGGAAGCAGATGTAATCAATACGGGAAATAGAAGGTTAGGCTGGTATTTTTTTAAATAATTATGATCTACTGATCAGGATATACAATGATAAATGTATATAAAATGATACGACACATTCACAAAGCTCCCATTATCATTATAATCCTAATAAGTAACGTAACGGTTACCAGCTGCTTTTAGCTAAATAAATTAGTCATGAATACATGGTTAAGTTCATATATTAAGGTATGAATTCTTTATATATAAATGTGCACACACGAATCAAAACATTTTATCAGCATAATTTGGAGTGAGGTAGAAAAATTGCGCAGACTCTTCTTTCACTCAACGATAGCCACTACTGCTGTCAAACCGGCTTGCGTTCCTAGCCTCGCTTTCGTTTCAACATGGCCGCCGCGTGAGTAAGGTTTATACCAGCGAATCCGTAAGTAATCGCTACCGTTGTCGTCATGCTTCATCTCTAGCATCAAGTCAGTCCGATGTCATATCCTGTCAGAAATGACATTGTAACGTAGGTACTCTGGGCAGTTTAGTGAAGGACAACACGACCAACACTTGCAGGGGTGCTTTGGGTGGATTTATTAACCATGACAGAATAAGGTGTGATATACAAGTAGGAATAGAATGTCCTCGTTTCATAAACGCAGGCGTTCAATCGTCTGGCCAGCGAATGGGGGAGTGAACAGAGATATCCTGCATAGTATTCTGTGCTGATGGTAATGGCTAAGGGGGGAATTTGCCAAGTAGTAGAAGACTTATCAAACCCCAAGCAAACCTTTTCAAAGAAACTGGTCACAGAAAATGACTCTAACCAACTACGACTAATCTACCGAAGTAAAACACAAACACAAACACAAAGAACTATCTTTATTATCAAAGCAAAGTGAATAACCACTTTGCAGTGAAATGAATACCTGCGCAAGCGAAAGTAGCAACACAAATGTAAATACATACTGTTTCATTTACGTATAAACTAAATAAGTTAAATAAATAATAAGCATAAGCACCCAGTTACATACACTTCAAGGTAGTAACACATTTTCTAAGTTTTACAAATAAATATGAATGTTTATAGAAGTGTCTTACCGAGGTTAATTCTCTATGTACATATTTCTTGACAATGATTTGCTGGGCAAACATGTACAATTGGTATTTTTCTTCGACCATGTTTAAATTACACATTTGAAAATTATTGCTCACTGAGTTGTCAATTTTGCCAATGTATTTATATATTGTATATATTGAATACACGTACACTTACGTAACTATAATATTTGCCTTTGTCATATCAGTAGGATTTAAATTAACCAAGAAAGTGTTGTCATATTTCATTTCTATTAACATACACAATGACAACGTTACTTAAATTCACATTTTCCTTCCAGACAATGTAGCTTATTAACTGAACTGATATTATCAATTAGTGTTTAATTATATTCAGACAGTTCTCTTGTTCAACATTTCCTTTCTAGCGAAGTAACTCTATATTCTCGATGAGCCCAAAGTAGACTAGGAGGCTGTTAAAACAAATGTCTTCACGTACTCTTTATCGTATTTCCTCTATAACTCCTTGTTTCTAATACACATTAACACACTTCTTCCGATACTTGTTGTCACCTCGTGTGCAAAGGAATTGTGTTTTTTCTTTTGATAATTACAATATTGCACAGATATAGTGTTTTCGAACAAACACTACTCATGCAATGCACGAAAAAACACATTCTCAGGTCATAACTGTCTTTCCTGTACACAAGCTATTCGCAATAGGTCATGTACTTTTGCTTTAGACAGCGTAATCGTGCTATTCTACTTGATGACTTTGTGCGTTTCAAATATCTTACATTGAAACATTTCTCATCTTTATAGAGTTTAGATACAGAACGGGAGCGTCAACAAAGATAAATCCTGATTGTAAATAAATCTTATGGATGGACAATGGGGAATTTGTTTATGAAAAGATACATATGCATACTGTATAGGTTAATTGTACTTTGTCTAACACAATAATCATTATTGGTTAAATAATAGATTGACCACCGTATTCAGCATATTACATACTTGCGTGTATACATCTGTAAACCACTCACGACTTGTACTGAAAATATGTTCTTGCATTTACCAGTACAGCTATGAAACTAAAAAAGTTAATATAATTATCAAATTTCAATGAACAGCTATCATGACAATGATTTGATCTGCATTATACAATTGATTCCAATTAATCATGTTTATCTACGTTAAGTTATATCAGCAAACCATACTTTTATGCATTTAGATTCGAAATGTGGTATCGGGTAAGGAAAATAAAATTGAGTGTATTGTAGTTATTACATTACACATAACTGCACTAAATCTGGAAAATGTGGAGGACAGACCATGAATCACCCTTCTGTAATCGTGTGTCCTCAGACGATATCCGCTCTAAGGGGTTTCCACCACTCACTTCCCCAACCTGACAAGCCGTGAGAGGGTCACTCTGGACCTACACTGCCGGGAGCTGGTCCTTTTTTTTATTACTGTCTACATTGAGACTGCTGGTACACTGCCTGATATACAAACCGGTACTGAGCCAGGAAGTACAACTGTGTCTCATTACGAGGTGCCTCTGTTACGTGGTCTGTTTAATTTCCAGGGTGGTTATTTTGAGGTCTTTAAACAGAATATTATCCTATCACTTAAGATCACAACCGTAGCAAAATGAAATTTAATACAAAAGGATTATTTTGTGACGTTAACGTTTACTAATCAGAATAATTCTTACCCGTATTCATCGTTATCTGCAGTCATCGTGTCAGGATATGATGGATTGTATAAAAAGTGCTGAGTATGTTAAATTATTCTATAAACAAGAGTACCAGTCCGGGTTAGGATTAAATATTAATGTTACCATCACCCATGTACAATTAAGCACTCTGTGTGTATAGTATAATCAAACACTCAAATTAAACATTGTTGGACATATAATGGTACTTGTATGACAAAAGATTGCTTAAAGGGATCAGAAATCCATTCACTTATAAAAACCTTTCATTTTTACCCAATAGCATTTTGTTATTTCATTACGTGTATTTTGTATTTTTGTTGTTGATTCAATCTTACTAAAACATGTCTTCCTTCTTATATTAATCGTTTAATTATATCGTCATGCATTCAAAAGAACACTGATAAACGTGGTAGTAATGAACAAAAGTAATGAAAAAACGAAAAACAAGTGATAGTACAGTAATTGCAATCTGATAAATGTTAACCTGATAAAATCAAAACTAACGGTTTTAGATATTTGAATGTTATAGAATATTCTCCTCTATAGAATGTAGATTTAAAACGTCAAAACTCTGATTCCACGTGCATAATCAGAGATCTGATGTCTGTGAACCAGAGGACAAAGAAGTTACAATTACAGAGCAGAGTTTCCAACAATGAACATTTCTGAACATTTGAGATACATTTCTTTACATAAGAGGATCGATGTTTTATTTCGAGGTGACTGACTGTTACATAGATGTGAGAGACGCACAAAGTCACCATGTGAGAGCTGATGAACATACTGGATTCAGCTATAATGACAACCCATCAAAGACTTAGATCTCAATATCTCAATAGATTGAGATATGAAAACAAAGTTGTCCCTAAAAGTGTGATGTTAGATTGTTCGTTATACTTGGAGCTAATCAATAGATGGCGACTGTGAGAAACTCAGGACATTCCGGTCGCTTTTCGCGAAGCTCCGTTTGATTTGTTTAATCGATTAGGAAAGCATTTTTTGTTAAAGGAAGACTATGTTAACGAGACCACCGAGGTCATGTTTTGCGTAAATATGTGATGAAATGGTCTTACCTTTCGGTTTTAACAAGCTTTATTGAGTAACAATTGCTGTGAAAGATTTATTGCGACAATAAAATAAAATATAAGAATAAGTTTGTATCGCACAATTGCAATATAGAATATACAACAAGATTTAATTAAGAAATGATGGTTTCTGAATATGTTGATTGATAAAGGTAGAAATATGAATAGTTCATGACGTACCCGTGGACGTAAACAAACAGTATTCAACGAAAATACCTCGGGAGGTAGAAAACCATTGTTTTCATTTCATATTAATATTTGGATATATGTTATGTATGGGCTAAATATAATCGTAAACGGAAATGAGTCGGATTTGTATTTATTTGTAATTATGTGATGTTGAATTAATATAACCATATATCCAGCATATGAAGCAAGTTTAAAGTCGCTTATAAAAAGTGATTTAGGTCATGTTCAAGAATTTTAACTAAGGATACATTTATCTAAATGTGGCGAAAGTATTTGTAGATAAATGTTTCTGAAACCCGGCAATACACATGTAAATTATTATTTATCTGTGAAAGTGGAATAAGTCAGAAAATGCTAGGCAATTCGCAAGCAGAAGAGTCATTAGGCGATGCCATATCCCAACGGTCCCAAATAATTCGTAACATATATCTCTGAAATCATGCAATAAAAATTTATTTAATTACCATTGAGTAGGGATTGGGGAAGAATTGATTAACAGTTTTCGAGTTATTGTCCATAAATGAAATTGTTCCTGTTTTTAATGAAATCGAAACGATGGTTTTCTCAAAATCAAGACGTTGGGTAACATACTTGACAATTTTCAGAAATATATGCTAAACGTTTCCTTAGTTCTGATCCGGAAACGAAGTTATCGGCGTACAAAGTCCGAATTAAAGTCGTTTCTAAGGAAAGAGAAAAAAATCAGAATTCTGAAAATACCATAAGGCACTACTCCAGAAGTGGGTAATGCAAATGTAAAGAATGATATCCCTGTAGAGCACCGAATTCAACACATTTCCATGCAAACTCCAACTACATGAATAGCTTAATATATGACATTGAGGGTGACAATTTAGATTCATTTGTCACACAAATCCATGATTGACCCGTAAATATAGTTCAACACAAACTAACCATGCGATATTCTCCACCTTTTAAATAAAATTTCAATCTTTTTTGTTTTTACGCCGATATCTCTGCTGATTACTGAGCATTTAAAAGGTGGAGAATATCGCATCGTTAGTTTGCCAAGCCATACATGTATGTAATTTGTAAACTTGATTGTCTCTAATGTCGTTATCGAAAGATTGTTTGATAAAAACGCATGAATTGTTTTCATCACAGTTCATTACTCACTGCCTGTGTCTCATCATTTGTAAAGCTTAAACTGTAAAAGCTATTTTTGCATTTACACAAAATTACCCCATTTTTTTAATTCTGCAAGAAAGTGTGTGCTAAAACCAAATTGGCAATACAAGCTAAAAATGAAATTATCTGTTGACATCTGGTAGCATCCACACAAAGCATTCACATGTGATATACATTTGTTTCCCTAGTTTTGGCGAGATATGTGATTAGTTGTGTTCATAATGTGTACATCACGTTATCATCAGAGGAGCGAGCACGGTTATTCTAATATTGATATATTCGGAAATAGTAGTATTGATCTTGGAGAGCTTTGCAAAGGGAGAAGGACTGTACAACATGAATCAATGTCTTGCTGTCATCGCTGTGTAAGAGACGTGCTATAGCGCGAGAACCGTCCTGGAAACATGCATGATCTTACATCGATATCCGCTTATACATTAAGTAGTCGAAAGAGATCTGTTGCACAAGTCAGGTAAAGGTGTGCAGCCTTATAGCAATGATAATACATGTTACTTACCCTGCAGAAAAATCCTGATGGTAATTGTTGATAATATTCTATAATAATTGAGAGACTTAAGAGTTACAAAATTATCAAAGTCATATATCATATTTTTTGAGGAATTACATGAAATAAATCGGACTGTTTACTTTGTATAAACTTTAAGGGGTCAAAAGGACAGTTCTTATTTGAAAATGTATCACTGATTAGACTAGGAATATGTTTGCGAACTTTTTAGACAAAATGTGATAATCTATGTGTAATTTCAAATTACAAACCTAAAAGTACTATGATATATAAAGAGGAAAGAGTGAGCTACAAAGGAAACAACATATTTATCAGCAAGATGCTGCAAAAAATAAGGCATTTCATCGGTTCACCAAATGGGGTTTAGACCATGTTGAAAAAGTCATCCACGAGTATGGCTACGATAACTTCATCAATTCCCCATCGAAGTTAAAGAAACTCATTTGGGATTCCGTTCTATATATGTTGATGAATAAAGCAAAGTTCTGTGCAGCGTTCTCCCTCCGAGACACATGGATGAGTGCAACGTTCAACACGACGTCTGTAACTCTAGTCCGACCATGAGACCGATACAGCAAGAACCGCTAAATAGAAAAGAAATAGTCGCCATTCACGTGATCTCTCCTTACTTCAGCTCTACCGAAGAGGTAGTCGTTGACTATCAAGTGTCAAGATCTGTCGTGTTTGATATGTTTGATATGTTGCATAGATGACATTATCAGCTTGGCGACACCTGACTGTATTATAGCTAGCTGCTATGCCCCTGTTACTCGGGACAGCCTGAGCTTTAAAAGTTGTTGGTTGAAATGAAAGTCTGTTGTTCAACCCCACCTGATCTTGTGCGATCTTACCAAGTGGGCATATTGTTTTGAAACGTCTCCATTAACTGCTTATTCACGTTTAAAGTAACACAGAGTATATTTCATTATCTTTAAAGTGGCTTTAGTAAGAGCCCAAACACCTCGTGACCTGAGTTAAGTTGAAATCGCCTCCCTAAACTTGCTTCTTTATTTCTAAAATGCAGATTATGATATTTTCTTGTTTTCATTTACCCAGTGGGCACAACAACGTTGTTTCAACGTTGAAAATTTGGTTTGTCCTCAACGTTGAAACTTGGTTGAAAATAGGTTGTATATGAAAGTTTTTTAGACGTTGAAATCTGACGTTGTTTCAACGTTGGAAGATGACCTTTTATCAACATTGAGGTTGAAAATAGACGTTTTTCAGACGTCTGTATCTGACGTTGAATCAACGTTGAAATAATGCCTTACATCAACATTGAAGTTTGAGTGGCCCAGAGCCTGCTAACTTCATTGGGCTGACGAAGTTTTGCTCATTGGTTCTTCTTCGGCCAGGCTTCAGCAAATGAAATGGGCTGAGCATCGGTCAATCTTTGATTTACTAATTTATCTCCTTCAGTACAGCATTTTTTATTAACAAAACTGATACAATGGTAATACAATTTGACAATAATTCTTCCAGTTACCTGAAATATTGCTTTCTTGTAATTAGTATATATTCGCAGGTATTGAACTCGAGCATACCGTAGGCTACAGTTAATTACTAATTATTAGTAAACTGTCACCTCTTTGACATCTTACCCTCTGCTTATTTTACAGTTGAGATTGATAATATCAAATTTGAATTCCTGAATGTAATTTTCTGGATTGAAAAACGTATTCATCAAACAAGTACATCATACCGAGACATGCTCAAAATTCAGAAAAAAACTCCTTTAGTGCAGCATTTTTATTAACAACTGATACACTGATAATTAAATTTGACAGTGAGTCTTCCAATTTCCTTGAAAAGAATGATCCCATCGGTCCTAAATAAAGTGTGTTCCTGAAAAAATAAAACATTTAGATAATATTTAATGAAATAAAACAAAATAGTATTAGTTACCTTCACTAAAATCTACAAAACATATGAAGAATTATATAACATAAAGTGATTAAAATCTTATATGATAAATATATTACAACTAGATATTATGAATTTAATTCTTGTAAAAACATACAAATGTATGAAAAACTGAAATTTAATGATTAAAGGTGATACTTACTCATATATTTCTCTGGCATTTGTATTCTAGGACCGATAATAGGTAATACTAGTAGTACTAGTACTTGTGTAGTCTGATTTAGGATGGCAAAGCAAAACCCCTCCTGAAATTAAAAGTTTCACATACACTGGTATTTTGATCATTTATCCATTAATTTTATAAAAATCCATTTAATGTCAATTGTTGTGATCTGATTAACTCACACATAATTTTGGTGGCAATTAAAAATATTCTCGGGTTTAGTTTTGTCTACTTTTTCAAGGACCTGTTCAAAAGTGTTGCAAAATATTTCATCTAAATATTCAATATGAATTTTTTAAATAGTGACCGTTTGTACTATTACAACAAGATTTACCTCAATTAAAAATGTATAATATATAACAAAGAAAAAAGTTAGGCCTAGACATATTGTGCGAGTTGACATAATTTTTGATCTGTCTTATGAACAGAAACTTTGGGGAAAGAATCCAGGTGGCAGTAAATAACATGAACATCAAGTCATAATAATATTTGTTATCTCTCAACCATCAAAGTGATGATCATTTGTTTTGAATGACCTACAAAACGTCGCCCACCATGGCATATGCCTCGGTTACCAGCAACACAGCAATTAAAATATTTTATCAAAATCTTCAAAGCCTAGGTACAGATCGATTACAAATTCTTGAATTCATTTGACGAATTCATTTGTGCAATGTGCACCAAGCCAACACACTGACATGATTACCCTATGAAGGTCAACTTTACCGTAACTTTGAAACAGTAATTTGGTTATACTAAAACATATACTCATCAACAGAAAACATGAGCAAGAGTAAAGAGTATACCAGACCTGATTTTACTTTACCGACAATGAAAAGATTATCAAGTTTTTAAATACTTACTTTTAACTAGGTGCAGTTTGAGTAACATCCACTGGAGCAGACGACACTGGGTTATCATCAAAACTTGCATAGTGAATTTAAAACGAAACATAAATATGAAAGTGGGATTACGATGCGGAAAAGGATCAAGTATTGAAAAAAATACAAAGATGTTCAAAGCAAAAGGATTTTGTATTGTTAAATCCAGAAAAGATAATTATTCAATCATTAGTGAAATATTTTGCCTGATGCCTGAAAATTTTCATGTAACAAAAACAGCAATATATCTATAAAAAAAAGAAAGTAAATTATTTTCCAATTGTTTAATTCATATAAAAAGGGGAAGTATCATTTATTGATTCCAATTTACAATGTATTTGAAATAAAATGTAAACAGGAATCAATTAGTTGGAAGTGTGTTGTATTCAGACGTTGAAACAACGTTGTCCCTAAAACCAATCTCTTGCGTCACTTTCCCAACGTTGAATCAACGTTGATAAAAGGTTGATCAACCAAACAACCAAATTTGTGTGCCTGCTGGGTATTATCGGAAAACGGCTCTGTTATTGTTAAGAATTCGAAATTATGTTTCCAATTAACATGAATATTAGTTAAAAGATCTACTTGACACTATCAAAAAATGTTTGTCTTTGTGTCTGCTGTAAATAATTTTACTAAATTACGTTTGAATCCTTGTCCGGTTTTCGATCACAAATAACGACACTTACCTGTTTTTCGTCACTTTACTGAACAGATAAGCAATAGGATTCTGACCACTACTTCTCGATAAAATAACACCGTTTATGAAGTTTGACATATCTGACCCCAAGAAAGTACTCTGTGCCCGTTAGAGACTGTGTAGAAGCGTTCGATGGACTACTTGAACCTAGCAATATAATTGGGATCCTATTTAGAAGTTATCCATTACATAGAACCGCCGTGTGCTGCCACTGGGACATCAAGAGATACACGTGACAGGTTGTATTGCCAATTGTCTGTAGCCGTAGGGAAATACAGGAACCTTATTCTTCATACTAAAGCGGATGGAAATAGGTCGCTATCCTTCTAAATTAAGTTAGAGTTTCATTTTGGTACTTTCAAATCTAATAGAGATAATGTAAGCTTGTACTTTAAACACTTTTAATGTGAATGAAATACACATTTTATATAACCGATAGACATTTTCTACATTAACAATAATCTAAAATTTGAAAACAAAATTCTGGTACATTACTTGATTTTCTGGCTCAAGTGTACATATTTGATATTTGCTCTGCATTCTTGACATTTTTGGCATTATGGACACGCCGTACAAATTATATATACACTTTAGTACGTACAATTAGATTGTTTGCGTTCAAAGGAACAACAGATATCCATTCATTCATACATCAATATTAATAGAGTAGAGTTGAACACTCTGGAGGATGCTTTCATTTCAGTTTTTCTAACAAATGACTTGAAACCCTCGCCTGAGGTTGTTATGATTCAGGTGTAAATACAACATTACATAATGCACATTTTAAGTTCTTGTATTCTGTAATACGATGACGGCCGATATCTGGGTCAGGAGGCATTTGTGTTTCTTGATGTAGTATACTTACTACGAATGGTACATTTTCGTGATCTTACTAAACAGTTTTTTAAAAGCCCTAAAAAGTTTTCTGTATCTGGGATATAAAATAAACAGTTTATGAATGTTAAATTGCAGCAAGAATGTACCCAAACCATTATCCTCAAGTTGCGGATATCAACGTTTATCAACGTAACTTGCTTTAAAAGCCGCTGTTTTATAACAACTCTGATCCTAAAGGTTTTTCTTAAAAATGTTTGGGTGAAAATTTGATTAGTGTATCTGTTTCCCTCTTCAGTAGACTTAATCCCTTTATTTCACCCATACTATTTTCTTTGCAAGTCAATTAGCTCTTCCTAATTACAGGTGGATGATTATTTCATTAGTGCATGCTGTTCCCACAAGGACGAAAAGTTCACAGTGGCGTCATTAATCTCTTTGGAAGAAAGCAATTATTTGTTACATGAATAATCATGAAAAGTAGTTGTTACTTCAGTTGTTAGTTTTTAGAAGATACCATCACAGACATAGATAAAATTCCATAGTTTTCATTCAATGATGATTTTATTTAATTTCATGATGAATCAAGACATTTAATTATGTCTGACATGTAAATTACTGTCTATGTTGTTAGAACTTGTTTATTCAAAATTAAGAATGTTTTTGAACATTTTAGTAATTTGTATCTAATTTCATAGGTTTTCTATATGGGCTATTAAAACATTACATGTATAGAAAAACCCTATATAACAACTATTATATATGCACTGTAAACAAATGCTGTTGGATCTGTGGGAAACCTGAGTCTCAGCTTGTCTTCTAATTGAAAAAGTAGTCACTGAAGTCAGTGTCATTAATTATTTTGTCATATTCCCTGACTTTGCATGAAGAATCCAAGAAGATTACCCGAGATTGTAGTTGCAACCTCTTGACGACAGCAAAGTTTGTACTCCTCCCCTGGTATTCTAAAGGCTATGCGAATTGTGAAGACGTTAAATATCCTAGCAAATAAACAAATAATTTTCACATTACTATAGTTCAATTCGAAAAGGAGAAACATGCACACATTTAAAAATCAAATGATGAATAATTTTTAAATATTTGTTGGCATTGTTGAGTCTAATTCATGCTAATTAATCGTGAAACGTGTCACTAAAATGATCTGTATGCGGGATTTGGCTACATTTTTTCAGCAAGATGGACTTCAGGTAAACTCAACATTTGATAAACCAGGGCGTGTCACGGATATTTCTTTGATTATAAAACACCTTTACGACTTTCGAAACATGTATTTAAGCCCATGTAATCTCACATTGACTGAAATTTGAACTTTTAAGTTTTTCTAAAAAAACATCTTCAAGACGATTCGATTCGTAGTTAATAAGAATTTGAAGCCTAACCACCTTGACCGTTAAAACACATCAGAAAGGACTTTAAAATTATCGCTTATACGTTTGCAATTACATTGAATACCATAACGTTTACTATATGATTGACACTCGAAAATGTATTTAAAGGGGAGGTTTGCATATAAAGAGTTGCAATAGTTGAGCTTAGATGTGAAAAAGCAGTGCAACAGAAGTGTACAGGGTCAGTATCAAGGTAGTGGCGGACTTTGCTGGCATTCGGGATGTTACAAAAACATGCACTACTGATTGTTTATAGTGAATGATCCTTGTTGTACTCAAACTAATTACACAGGATGTACTCAGGTTCTGATTACAAATAATTTGAAACAAGTATCACACTGTTCAGTAATTAGACGCCAGGCGCTTAATTTCAACCTCATTTAACTTTTTGTTTATGTAGAGAGTTTCCCTTTGTCATTGTAAATGGCGGAGGTAATCAGTATGATCGGTTGATGCTTCAGGTCCCTTAAAGGGTATTCAATACTTAAGAACAAAAGTAAAATCAATGTTTCTGGATATCAACTTCCTTTAAGGAGAAATAATCTAATGAGGAAGTAAGTTAATACAAAAACACATCGTGGACTTTTTAAATAATTTCCCGAAACTCGCTACATTTTTTTACCGTTACTATTCATCTCTCGTTGTTAATTGAATCGTCGACCAAAGGCCAATTTATTAAAACATATAATTTTGCATATTTGTAATTCGGCAACAATGATATATGTTCAAACAATCATTGATTTTAAACCGTTTATTGTGTGTCAAATAATATATTACATAAACTCAATATTTAGTTTCAAGTACATGTAAATTCCGCGTAAGAATTCAGGTATATGTGTTTGGCATTATGATAGGAATATGACTTGAAATTGAATATAAAGAAGCAATGGTAGAATAGTGCGTCTTGCGCACTTCTTTAGCAAATAGGTTTTGATGTCAAATAAGGATGATCTGCCTAAATCACTAGCCTTTTATTCTACGACGCAAATGTTCCAAAATTGAAAGAACAATAATGCGCTGACATCAAAGTGCCATATGTTTTGGATTGGAGAAATATTCCAGGTGATAAATATGAATTTAGAAAGGGAAAATGTCCCCAGTAAAACCAGCAAAATATGACAAACACTTGAATATTACTACAACAAGTATGAAGTTACGATATAGATCAATACAGATACAGATAGGCACTACGTTATCAAATGACTCACATTATGCTACAACTATATTCACCAAATTCCTTGGTCAAACAGCAGTTGATAAGATGTGTCCTGGCTAGTAAATCCAAATTACATGAGGACAATTGCGCAAGTAAGATCGCAAAGTCAAATGTAGAAAACCATGACCTTCTATGTGTGAATGAATGCCTTCTTATAGCTATCATTAATATGTATAGTATTGGTCTTCCAGACATTTCCCATTCCAGGAAGATTTCAAAACAGTAAATAAATACTTTGAAAGGGCGGAGAGAAATTTCAGCAAGAGAAATTCTAGACTTGGAATATTTATAGACCAAGCTAACCTAAATAATCAAAATAAATATATGACCCATTGAAAAGTGTAAAAATGTAACAAATCATTTAATTGTCAACAATCACATTCTCATAATTGGAATTATCAATGCCAGAAGAAAATAAAATGCTTTGACGACATTTGCTGTATATATCATTTTAATGATGACTGGATGCGTCGCATTTGTGGCAACTGTGCGTCGCAACTGTGTGGAGTATTGACTGAAATAGAAAACTTTACGTCGCCTTCGCCATACTGGCATATCGGCAGACGAGTCCACTTCGGACTACTTGGGGACGTGGAGTTGACCACGGGGATGGGAGTCCCTCCTTGGGACGCGTGAGGAAGGGAGTGTGGAGTATTCACAACATGGCAAATATATAGGTACGCATGCTTAACAATGTAATAATGTACAATAGACTTTGATTGATTAGCAAGTGACAAGTGGTTACCTCGATTAGCTAACAATGCGCTATTTATGAGGGATTAAGATTTGAGTTACTGTAATAGCTTCTTCCTGGTCGGTCCCAGTCCATCAATTGATCTTTTGTTTCAATTGCACAGTTGACACTACTTGTATACATGTAATTTCTAGGAGTAAATGTTTTAGTGTTTTTTGATGAATATCTTTTTATAAAGTTAAATTTACTCCAAAAGCTTTTTGAAAGGGTATTCTGAGATGTGGATGAATTTTCATTACTTCTCAGATTGCGATAAAGTAGAGTCCTCTCTAAAACTTGATAAAGTTGTGTTGGATTGTTGAAAGTCCTCGGATGATGATAAGTCCTCAGATTGAATCAAGTTCTCTACAGTAAAGGAGACCTCCGATTGTAGGTTTTGATTTCAAATTTGTTCCAAATGTTGCTCTCGACCAATTACTGGGGGTGTTGTTCTGGCGTGTGTCCTTCCATCCTTTTGGATCCAGTTTTTAAGAAGGTGATTGTTTTCCTTATTTGTAGATCTCTTTTTATATTTCTGCACATTCCCTTATTTGTAGATATCTTCTTTTTATTTTTCCCTTATTTGTAGATATCTTCTTTTTATTTTTCCCTTATTTGTAGATCTCTTCTTTTAGATACATATATATAGCCATACAACCAACCGCACTATTTCATGGACACTATTGTACAGGCAGGTCTTGTTTAAGAAAAACCCCAATATTTCAACAAGGTTTTTGTAATTGTTTCGACTTTAGTTGGATATAAAGTGTAAAAATCAGAATGTACAATGATCGCTTATGTGAATACAATGGGAGGACGAGTAAGAAATGGTGTTCATCTTTGATAAATTTGATCTAATGTACACTTTTCGCAATAAGTAGTGTTTGACTCTAAAGTTTGTGACTCATGAAACGGAATTTGAAAGAAAAATGTGAGAGGTCTTCGTTATGACATAATTCTTAGATCAACTTTTCAGGTTCAAGTACACATTCATACGACGTATTGTGTTAGAATTTTAGTTCTGGATATCTTTATGTTTAAAAGCCCTTTTGATCTTTCAACGTTGCCTCATTTGTCAATTTTGTGGGAAAATCCGCAATGAAATAAAAGTAAAGAACATTAGATATTCGTATGCTAGTAAGGTTGTAATAAGCGTTAAAGGTTATAACTTTCTATATAGGGGAGTCTGAACCAGTATTTTATACATCGGCTGACATAATGTACTTGAATAGTTTTTTCCCAGTTCAACCAATTACAAGATTTGTTTTAAATTTTTTTGACACGGATATTTCTTTTTACATATAAACTGCGGTGCTGCAATGTTTTCACGGTTGGTATTATAAGAAAAATAAAAAGAAGCGAGGAATCACTCTTTATCTGTCCCGAATGGATTACTGTGGTATATTCCAATAAACCATAATCCCGAATTTCGAGTCAGTTATTTTTCTTCTTCCCAAGTCAAACTTAAGGTTATTTACCATACGTTTTGAAAATACCTTCTAAAAGCGAGTTGCGATTAAACCCGGTCATTGTATTTATGCGCGACGAACAACGATTATGTCATGATCTCCATTCGCGAAGTAAAATGCAGTCCTAGCAGTTCGTAACGTGTTTATGGATCATACATGAATCAAGACAATCCTATATGAATGAAATAGTTAAACAAACCAAATTTTCACACTTTATTTCATGCCATTCCATGCGAAATCAAATGCATTGTTTGTTATGATGTCTCGTGACCCGTGTATGCTAGACTCACTATACGAACAGAAACTATTTCTGTCAGCAAATCAGATCTTGAAGTATGTTTAGAAGAACTGCAAATCCAATGATCATTATCAAAACTTTCATACCTGGCATATTTGTGCATGCTTTGGTCAGAATATACCACATGTAGTCACGTTAAAGCTGGTTTAATTATACAATCAAATAGCGTAGATGAGACATAAACACAGTTCATTTAAAGTTCTTCTCTAACAATTATGCACTCAGTCTGAAATGAACGCCCCGTAGTATTAAGATTGGAACTATGTTTAAATAATAATTATTATATTATTATAATATGCAAGAAAGAGCATAAGTGACATGCAATGAAAATTTTGTTGTTATTTTGCAAGTTCTTGGGAATTATCGTTGCCAATGTCAAGTGCATCGACCTGTTCATGGCAACTGGTGTAACATCAAAGAGAAGAATAACGTCAGTGTCAACATGCGATTGTTGCCTCATGAAGAGAAGATAAAGCGAAAATGTTGGTGATTAAGTGATGTTACAGTTCCCCTGTGAGTGCTGTGATATTTTTATGTCGCTGACACTATGTCAACTTTTCAAAGCGCTTTTCCCGACCTGGTCATTGCAATTGATGTAAACATCAAAGAGAATAACGGTACTGTGATTGAACATGAAGGGGAAGTATTGGTGCTAAAACGAATTTAAAAATTTCTCCTGAGTGCTGCAAGTGCTTTCTTTCAATCGGAAGATCAAAGACGATTTTACATACAGATATATTTGCACTAGTTTGTCCCTGGTAAAGGGTGTCTGTGTTTGAAATGTGAACAATTCTTGTATTTTCTTTTGAGCACATATTTGTTCTTATCGTTGTATCAAATTCAACACACGTGTAATAAGTCATTGGTTGCTACGAGAAACAAATGTGCTACAGCGTACTTTACGGAAACATTCTAACGTGACACGAAAACTATTGGTTCCTCATATCGATTTTGGAGAAATTATTTCGCTAATAATTACCTCTAAATATTTACGACCGATTAACATTTCTCCGCGCAGTATACCATATGTATTTGGTGAATTTACTGTTTACATAGACTTGCAGACAACGACAGAATGTTTTTCAATGTAAAGAAATAAAGCAGCATTCTGAAACCCTGTAATGTTGATGTAATTTGGGAATTATATCCATTTTGGGTTTTATTTTTGGGTAGAATTGAGTATCCCTGTATTCATTGTCAAGCTGAGATAGCTCCGTATCGTAACAACAAGTTATGGAATGAACATAAGTCACGATATTCTTCAGTTTTGCAAAATGCTTCCACTTCTCTACGTCACAAGTGACGACTGACACAGTGATCCAACCATGACAGAGACTAGAGCTTCCTTGTCCAGGTTTTTCAAAGTTTCAGATAATTCGCATGTAGTGGGGTCAATCTGGGTCAATCTTGTCATCCTTGTAGGTGTGATTGGTCAACCTATGTATTTACGTGAAAATCGTAACTCTGACGATATAGAAACTCTTTCTCCTGTTGATATTATCATCGATGAAGTAAAGTTTTATGAATAGAATCCTATTGATGTCTGTTTTGATATTTTTTTTTATTGAAGTGTGTTTTTTGACAATTGAACTATACCCTAGTTTCGCAAACAAGTTGAACCGGGCTGTACTGGTTCAACCTTATCTCATTGCTGTTGCGCAAGGTAAATTAGTTTTTTTCCTAATAAGTGATATTAGAATGAAGATAAAGCCATTCTTGATTTTATTTTGGGGTTGTATATAGGGCATGTAATTTAGGGTTAAAATGCCCTTCATACAACCCAAAACGGATGAATTTATGTCCTAATTAAAATGAAAGAGCCACCTCTTGTATCAATCAATAAAAACAAAATAACAACAGGGACATTTCATAAAACACACAGCATACACTAGCTTCTATAGCCATAGTCAGCAAACGCTTGTAATTTGTATATTCCATGTACACTTTAACATCAACGAAAGTTCAGATGCTGAGGAAGTTCCTACTAATTTTGACTGATGAGTTGAATTCCCAGTCTTTGAGTCATGGATAGAGTCAACTGATAGAAAAGGATCTTTTTTATAATCCAACACCTAAATCCAAGACAAGCTCAAGTCTGAACTTGGACAAGATAGTTCTTGAGCGCCTGGTATATTAGAATCCCTCAAAATGTAGACACATAGATTCAAAAACATCCAGGAACCTCCATACTTCCTGAAAAATGCAATCATGAATGCTCGAGGATCTTGGTTAAATAAAAATTCTGATTGAAGAGATAAACCTATTGTGGTTTGCGTTTTTTGTGATTGTAACACATATTCGAAACCTTTTAAGTCATGTGCAGGTGAAAACATCAAACAAGTGAAAAAAATCAAATAATTTTCACGCTGACGCAATGAGGTCATTTCTAACGCCAGTACAAAAATGGACTCTCAACCTTCTAAGAGACACTGAATGACTTTCAACAAAACAAAGGTTACCGAACTACTTTCGCTAATATCGTGACCAGTCGTGTTTCTTATCAGTAAAGTTTTATCCACGCGTGTTTGAAGGAAGTCGTGCATTGTACAGAGACTTCATGCCGACTTGTGTCGTGATCAGGTAGAACTACTTCTCAAATATGTCTCATTGCTTCACGTTTCAAAGAAATTAACTTTTGTGTTAAAATGAACTCAAAACGATGGCAAATTTTAAGCAGGCTATAGACTTTTCTTAGTTATATAATTTCTTAGTTATTAAACAATTGAAAATATAAATTGAAAGAACTTTTGAGGGATGTATTTGATATTCTTTGATTATTTACATGACGGAAAACTAAATAGGTTTAGTGAAATAAAGGTTTAAAGAACCTGGAAAAGGCTAAATATCAAAGGGATCTTAAAATATCAAACGGAAATAGATTTATTTATAACAATTCAAGTTTCCGAAATGCAAAATACTCTAGCAAAACAATCAATGTCTATATGCATCTTTTCATCAGCAAAGTACTGATGATAAAATGTTTAAAGATGATAAAATGTTTTAAGTTCAAAGTATGCAATCTCTTAAAAGCTACTCATCATTTATTTCCTTTGGCATTATATGCTTGCAATAGTGACATCATTTCCGAATTTTCATTCTGAAAATGACATATATATATATATATATATATATATATATATATATATATATATATATATATATATATATATATATATGCCTATGACATATAGGAATAGTAATGTTGATGAAACACAGGCATGAGGCAAGTGAAAAGCTGAGGTGGTATTCTTAAAAAGACTTTAGTCTCAATAATGACTTGTGTTCAAGTAAAAACTTTTCGTTTTCACTTAAGTTTCTACTTCTGTCTTAGTCATATGCATAAACGGTTTTGGTATTAAGTTTTTCTTCATTTTGATTTAGATTATAAGCCTGCAACTAGGTAAAAATTAAAACTCAATAATGAATCATAAAATAAACCATTTGGCATTCTGGTACATTTTTAGGTCATACTAAAAAAATGCAAATACAACTCTTTCGTAGCTTCAGTAAAACCGTGAACGCAAGACTTCTTTACCTAAGGTCACCTCACAGCTTTGTGCAAAGGATCCTTGGTCGGCTATTGAGTGAAAAGAAGATAATTAGTTAACAACATCAAAGCATGCTTAACAGTAACAAAGCAAAACCCACACATCTGACACGGGGATGTCAATCAATGAATGGTTCATTTTGATTTGCCTTTCGTTCTACGTGTGAGGTCGTGTGAGATTAGCGCTCCATGATGGCCATGTATTGTTAAATGTATCACAATGCTTATTGTCCCTGATGAGTATATAATCTTAGTGTAGATAAACAGTAGGAATGTCTCAGAAACAAGATCAAGCTTTTACAATAAAGAATACTCTGAATTTACGTATGTTCTTATACGTTTTCATTTTTGGTCTGCTAATGGCTGCGTAACGGTTTGACGAATTTAAAGAATATAGGTAGTCAGAATTGAAACAAGTGATAGTATCGCTTTAGTAATATGCAGTAGGGTGGAACTTATTATCTGTGCAACCTTTGTAATTGTAGAAAGACCCCATATATCGTCTTCGAGAGGAACCTATGAAGTTGATAAATGGAGGGTAACGTACATTAATTTTAAAATATCCATGAATTAACATAAACCTTTTAACTTGATTGTCTCTTTCAGTATATTTTCAAATAAGACGTAAAACCTTTGCTTTCTCATTATTCCGAGTGCAAACGATTGTTATATCTGTAATTTTCAGAGCGCCAGGTTTGTAACAAATCACAAGCGTGGTATCTGAAAACTTTAGCTTGATGTAGCCCAAGTTGAAACCCTTTGATAGATAAGTTCAGTGATTACAAGCACTTGAGATAAACCTATTGACAGGTAAAGCTGGATGGATGGTGATACTCATCCACAGACAGACAATTACGTACAAACTGTTCTCGGAAATAAGAACTTGTATTCAGAAATAAACACTAGGGTCAGAAGCATTCTTATGTGGGATTTTGTCTGGTCGTCTGGGGTATATATATCCTAATGTCAATAGGAGATGTAACACTCAGGACAGTGTATTTTTCAAGTTATCCCATTGTATTGGACATGTACTGTCTCCACCGGAAACCTCGTCATCTTATGGTTGATATTTTGTTTACCTTTTATTAAGTATAGATATTTACCATCATTCATCATAAACTTTATTCAAGAATATAAACACCTAGTTCTAAATACAGGGTTACACAATAAATATAAATATATATATATATATAAGTATTAACTACCCTATAGCGCGACCGCTCTATTTCTACCCTATAGCGCTACCGACCTATATATTTTAAAAAATAGTTTTTGAAAATAAAAGTGATTGAAATGAAGTGAACAGTGTTTTTTGAGATAATTGGTTAAAATATTTTCGACAAAAAATATTTTTCTAAAGACATAGGTTTTTCCCCGGTAGCGCTAATGATTTCATAAGTACTTTTTGACTATAGCGCTACCGCACGATCAATAGGGGATTCTTGATATTACCTCATGAATATTTATGAGGTATCAGAAACCAAGTGTACGTAATCGAAAACGAGGCTAAGGCCGCTTCGAAACCCGGAAGTAACGTTCCTACAGCATTGTCAAGTCAGTATCCTTTCGAAATTATATGCTTTGTTTGTAAAACATTTCGCTAAATTCAACTGCAGAAAGACCATAATCGGATAAGCTTCTACATTTCTTGGTGTAGCAGAGATTAGAATAACATTTTACTTGCACATAGAATTCCCATGCTGGGTTTACCGTCATTTTGCACTGTCTGTTGAAATATTTCAATGTTTATCAAAATATGGATATGAAATACTCACAATAATTTTCACATTTCCGAAAAAAAATCAAGAAGTATTTTCATTACACACACTCGTTTACAGCTGGAAAATGATACAGATTTAGCGATCTCTACGTAAAACCTTCAGCCGTTTCAACGTGCCCACTTACGTTACTATTGGGTCATTCAGTACAGGCCTCAATGTAAACAAACCAGAATTTCAATTCAGGGGGCTAAAATAGAGATACAAACAAGACCAAATGTGAAATGTTACTATTCCTTTGAATATAATTAAAATACATAATTTTGTTAGTTTCTGATGAGGTCGCAAATAACTTTTAATTTAGCTAAAAAATAAATAAAATTTTCTAGCTTTAATAACTCCCAAAGTTCTCTACTTTTTGGGCCTAATATGAATATTTATAAAACAAGCTACATAAAAGCAGTAGCCAAATATTTCTAATAAAAAAGATTAGCTTTCCTTTTCATGATAAATACATAAGATATATACAGCAAATAAAATCACATGATTAGTTAAAACATTAATGTTAATCATTCAATAAAATAATCACTGTGATATTATTCTGAATTTAAGAGATTCAAATACTTATTACAGGGTCATATGAGGGTATTCATTGAATGTATGTACAAACAATGAATTGTTCAAATTGAATAAAAAAATCCTATTACTTGTAGGCCTATTTTTGTTTTTATAAAATGCTGATTAGCTAAATGTATCAAAATTAGTAGGAAAATGAGGGACTTCTTTATAAGGTAAAAGGAAAGAAATAGATTAAAGAAATTAATCCATTGCTTTTAGGAATAATATTTACATTATAATTATCTAAACTCTATTTTAAAATGACAGAAATTTATCATTATGACTAAAAAGACAGGACAATTTGGAGGTCTTGATACATATTTCACTCCATGTATATTGTCAGTGAAAAAGCTGAAAGTAAGTTTTAAAACTGACAGTCAATCATATTTAATTAGGATTTATTGAATTCATGACTTCAGTACTTTTGATTTTAGACACTTTATATAAGTGTGTTTATCTTCAAGGCACAATATACAATCTCTCAGCTAATTTCAAGTTATTTGTAGCATCCACCTTATGTCTACATGAATTGCCAGTAATATATGTTGGATTTCTACCTAAAAGTACTGAAATTAATCCCTCCCTTCACATTATTGGTGTCATAAATACCCAGTCACCACCTTATATACACCAATAAATATGATAGAACTTTGATAAAAAAAATAATTATACTCATGATTATATTTTCTTATTCAATCTTTATTTTCTTATGCATGAAGGCCACAGGCCCATATACATAGACATGAAACATTTAAAATATATACAAAGGACATATATTGGATACATCATGAAGAGTTAAGCAAAGTCTGTCTCTTTTTATAAGCAGAATATATATATTTACTAAGATTCGATAAAGTTTCATTTACAGGGGAAGTTAATAATTTTATGAATGTACATTTTCTTGGTGTTCAATATGATGATACTTAAAATTAATTCTAGCCTATATTAAATTCGTTTTGTGAATTATAAACTAATAATTTCTAAAATATTTTGCTAGGAAATTTGAGAAGTTCGGTAAATATACGTTTTCGTTTCTTCATTATATTGATACTGCGGTACTGTACCATTTTTTGTAAACATGCCGGTCCCACTACTTGATTCTTCATTGTTTTGGTTTAACAGTTTTGTGATCCTTGAGTTAAAAGTCCTCAAATTTAGGGTAAAAATAATTTTATGAAGGTTTATTTATGGATAACAATTAAGAGAAATTGGCACTGTGATTATTATAAATGCACTCGTACCTATATGGACCAAATGCGAATGCAAAACTCACGTAATATATCTTCGAATTTACCACGAATACAACTATCAAAAACAAAGTTTTAAGGCTATCCCTGGATGAATTTCCCTTCATTTTGCCGTTTTATTATCATTCGACATGTTTTCATGTCTGAAATTGACTGATTTTCTTTTAATTCATGCTTATACACTCGTGTATAGCCGAAGGAAATTCAAATTACACAGCGAATCGTACTATCAAAATGCAGCCATTATGCTATCCAGGAAGTAGGAAGCGGCCTTAGCCTCGGTTTGGATTTGAGGAGGTCATAGGTTGTATGCATGCATAAATATTGAGAATCCGAGCACGATATATATATATATATATATTCAATAACAAATACAACAAAGAAGGAGGATGAGACACTAAACTAAATTAGTCGCAACATACTTCCGTAAGGTTGTTTTTTTACACGGTTGTGTGGCTACAGTGTGAAATATATATAACCACAATAATTATGAAACTATGTTCTATAATAAACCTTTAACAAATCATATTTACAATTGAAAACTATTCTCATTACTGTAGTAATTAATTTATCCTTCCGTAGATGACTGCTTAAGGTCAAAGTTAAATTGTGTCTTTAGTTAAGATTTTAAAGTTATACTCTGGAAATAGCAATGAATCTGTATCCAAGAAAAAGTCGAGGCACCACTACACATGATTTTTCTACGTACGAAGTTTCAATTACTAGTATCTAGGTCCTATAGTTGACTAAGATCCTTCAACAAAATTATAAGTTTCTTTTCAATGGAAACCACATAACATAAATGTAGGAAATCTCAAATGGCATCACTACACACGATGATTGTTCAATATACCAAGTTTCAATGAGCTAGGCCAAATGATCTTTTACTTCTGTTCCAAAAGAACACCACGCATTGACGGACGGACGGACGGACGGATGAAGCTAAATTCTATATACCCTGACGACTACGTTTAACGGGGGATAATAACTCGTTTTAGGTGAAACAACAACTTCGAGACAGTTTGGATTGGAATGAACAAAGCATTTGACAACTAAACATGTCACTATTTACCTACGCATAGTACTCAGTTTGAGAAATATGACAGAATCACCAATAATATCAACATCAATCATCAATGCTAACAGAGTGGAATCATGTAGCCTACAATGTACTGAAAGACTTTTCAAAAAGCTGCATAACAAACAAATCAGAAAATATTACCATTGGAAAGTAACGCCATTTTCATCTGTTTCTGTCTTTCAGCATATATATCCGGCTGATCTATAAAAATTAAATATCATGTATATATTTATTTGACAGTCAGTGAGCTACTAGTAACATTTCCATCAGATTGGAAATCCTTTTAACTTAATTCCGCCTAAGAGTATGTTTTAGTTTTGTCAGTTTCATCAAATATATATAAATTTTGAAGGCATTGAATTATCAAATTTGTATATCATCCCTCAATAATCAACATCGAAGGATTGTTTATCAAATTTAATTTAACAAAAAAAAAACGAATATCAAAAGTTCAAATGACACGTAATAATTCATAATAAGGATATGGTCTGGAGCAACTGTGATATACTTCACATCAATTTCTGGGAATCTCTCTTTACTGTGAACAATACTTAAATGTCGGATTGTCGAAACTACTAATTTCTTAAGATGGCAGGCTTGTCCTAATCTGTCACAGACTAACTCGTTTAGCAGTCGCATGTCTAACAAGAACCATCAAATGTCCTTAGAAGGTTTAACATGGGGATTTAATTGTACCATACCATACCATACCATTAGTGGCATCGCTGGGGCACCTGCTGGTGAGATTAGTATTCAACTCCAACCCACAGATGGACCACGCTTATCCACGGATTGTTTCACAGTTAGTGACTTAGTGAGCTGAAATTTAACTTGTTTACAAAAGAATTCGGTTATTAAACATTTGGATGAATTTTTTCCAAATTGGAGGGCATATCTAAGGGATAAAAGGAATGAAAATGTTGAGGGAACAGATAGAAAGAAAAGCAAAGTATGAGATAGAGAGCAGGTTCCAAAACGGACCATATTTGGTCTGGCTTCTATTTACTGACCTGTCGAACTGGGATGAGGATATTGCCGACTTTTCTTGTTTATCCTTCTTAATTCAAAATAGATTTTAACCGTGAAGATTGACCTAACACCACTGCTAGTTCACGTAATGATTCTTTTTACAGTTCTCAAAACATATATCAATATCGTATCGATCAGTTCTTGACAGATATCGTAAAACGGCGAATTCCCTATGAGTACATTGTTGACCCTAACAGAAATGACGAAAATGGCGACGTTGGGTTGTTGATGTAGATTATCTAAGGTTAGGCGTTAAGGTTAGACGGCTCCTTTTGGTGACTTTTATTCCTCTAAAGAAGAAAATTTGATTCAAATAAGTCACTTTTTCCAAATAAATACATGAGCTCAAACCTGGTCAAATTCTTTTGAAATAAGATTTATCTCATTCAAAGACAGAATGTCGGTTCTAAAGAAACATCACCCATTAAAAATCGAGTAACCCGCACTGTCATGATGATTGAATGAGTTGGGGTTTAACGTGTTTTGGCCATACTTATTTAGATCAAGTTGAGGATTACAGTTACCTTGCTATAAATTTCATCTAATTAGAAGAATGCAAATTGGTTTGTAATCTTTTACAGAAAGTCCCTTTAACGCAATGTTCTGTCTTCTTAAGAAAGCTAAAAATATTAATGTGCCACTACACTGCCTATCAACTGCATTTGATGTAATGGTTGTATCAATACAGTTATACGGATGCGAATTATAGGGGTACATGTATAATAGAAAAAAGTCCTTTTGAATTTTTTTTAAAGCATGCTTCCTGTTTAAAATCCTAAACACCATGGTATATGCCTCATGGCGAATTCGGCAGAGCCCTTGTTTTAAAATAGCAAAACGAATGATCTCCTATTGGCATAGAATAGCTAGTAGTAACGAAAAGTCAAATAATCTCAAGTTTTGCATTCATTCATATCCACAATATTGATGTTAATACATGGATGTTATCTGTCAAACCTTTCTTAGATAATTGTGGTATGTCTGATGTATTTTCAAAACCACATAAATGTAGAACCTATTGGCTTTTGCTACAAGTTGAATCAGTTCTAAAAGACCAATTTAAACAATCCTGGCGCTTAGGGGTTACATCCAAAAGGAAAATATTACAAACTTTTGAAAGAAAAACCAAGTTTTGAGAATTATATCTTCTTGTCTAAACATATTTCTACACCAACACTTCCCTTTACAACCATTTAACATAGACTCCTTGTAAAAACTGGAATCTGGCAGAATACTACATCTTTGCATAATTTTCTAAGTAATTTTAACGTATTCATTGCAAAATTAGAAAACGTTTAATTCAAACAAAATGACAATCGGACCAAATTTCATTAAAATATTTACAATTAAACGAAAGGGCATTCCCGAATCGACTTGGTACTATAATAGAAGGGGCTATTATTTGCAAGATCGCTCAAAGGATTGTGGGACGTAAACAGAGGATGTAAACAAAGATGACCGAATCAAGACGTTCGCGGAGACCGAGTCGAAAACTCTTAGAAAGTTTGGAGGTAAGGAAACGTTTTCATGTATTGGAACAGCATTTAGTTCGATAGAATATACGTTTATCTGCTCGAATAAATAATAAATAAATATCCATCATCGTGATCGGAAGCCATAACAATGAGATCGCGATAAACAGGAAGTATGGTAAATCCTACACATAAAACTCTGACGTCACGGATTGTGGGTTCGTTTATGGCTACGGCAAGTTTTGGAGGGTGGTATACTTTAAAATTAAATACTTTCTCGTTGATTATAAATTCTTTTTATGGTCTCAAAAAATTGTTGAAAATTTTTTCTACAGAACTGTATAGTCGGATGTGCGATCTATGAAAACGGAGTTATTACGAATGCAAAGTTGAAAATGGATCTTTAAGCAAGAAAGAACATGTAAATTATGTTATCCCCTGCAGTTGGTGATGAGTGCCATTATGATGAGTGCCATATATATCTTTGAAAATTAAATATTTCAGACGACACTTGCTGTCGATATCATTTTAATGATGACTGGATGCGTCGCATTTTGGACTTGTTAACAAGTCTTTTCAACAGCGTTGACTTTTAACAACATGGCAAATTTAAAGGTACACATGCTTAGCAATGTAACAATGTACAATAGACTTTGTGAAATTGTGGATGAAAAGAGAAAACTGGCTGATAAAACAACCATCACCTAAATCTTCGAAAGTGCAGAAAAATAAGAAGAAGATACCCCCAAACAAAGGTCACAATAAACTTCTTAATTTAAGTTACTTCACGTATATATGTGTGTGTGTCAATGTGAACATATGCCATTTTCCGCTGTCTTGATTAGTTTGAAATTAAATTTATAAAAAAATTTTGCTCTTGTATCACCGTTGGTGCAATTTGACTCTGAATCTTAACAATGTTTCAGTTATCAAACACGTGCATGATGCATACAGGTTATATTTTCCATGTCTTGTTCAATCAACGTTGTGTAACGAAATCTAACTCGTTTAATATTGAATCATATGTTTTCGCATTGATTGGATATTGCTCAGTTAGTCAATGTCATGGTCAAATATATTCGTTCTGCTAAAAAAGAGAGACGAGTTGCTGAAAGAAAATGGCGCAAGTCTCAGCTAGAGATTCATACACAAATGTTCAGATCATCGAGAAACAAGGTGATGAAAGTGGTGAATTCAGCAAAGCGCAATGATTGCCTGAACAAAATTACTCAGTTATCTCATGATCCTAAAAAACTTCATAAATTTTTGGACTCGTTGCTGGGTAAGTCTCATAAGACTGTACGTCCAGAAGGTGTTAACAGTACACTTGTGACAGAGTTTAACAACTTCTTCATGGATAAGATCGATACCATTAGAAACAAGTTACAGGAACTCAAAAGTGGT
This sequence comes from Phorcus lineatus, assembly GCA_921293015.1. NCBI lineage: Eukaryota > Metazoa > Mollusca > Gastropoda > Trochida > Trochidae > Phorcus > Phorcus lineatus. Next base: position 66,601,101 of record OV121082.1, on the reverse strand, counting down.
GAACCAGTTGAGACAGTTAACATGTTCATTGGTGATCCAATGCTTTTGTTAAAACCATTAACAGAATAAGAGATTAGTTCTGGAGGCAAAGAAGACAACATGTCGGCTAGATCCAGCTCCAACTGAAATAATGGTGGACCATATCGACATTCTGCTACCAGTTATCACTCAAATCATAAACTCGAGTCTGGAAGCTGGTAAATTTCCAGATATACTCAAGGATGCCATTGTTAGACCCCTCCTACAGAACTCATCACTCGATGCAAATGAGTATAAAAGCTATCGTCCTGTGTCAAATTTGGGCTTTCTGTCAACTATCATTGAGAGAGAGGTGAGTATGCGTCTGAATGAACATCTATCAACTTATAACATCCTCAACAAGTTTCAGGCATTGTATCGTCACATGCACTCGACCGAAACTATACTACTTCGCGTCGTTAATGATCGTCGTCGTTAATGAGTGAAATTTTTAAGTATTCGTAATGCTCCTAACATGATATAGGAATATATCCTCGAATGTGTTTTCAGAAAGGAATACTTTGCTCCTGCTTTTAACAGATATTACTACTATGTGTATGCAGACGTAACGTTAAAGCGTTATTCTACCTGACTGATGATGCGGTTATTGAAAACCTGACGTTTTGAGTTAGCATTACAGGTAAGCAGTTTTGCGAACTCTCTTGACCTACTTTGTAAATTTATCAGATTTGAATGTTATCCCTCAGTTTGCGTACAATTAAATGTATATGTTTATGATCTTAGAAAATCGTCATCATTTTTTTCCATACACTTTTGGCCTTGACCCCTGTAATTAGCATCTTTATCTGTAAATATCCGTACACATCATTTCTATCATACACATTTTTTAGATGTCATTATTTAAAATAATATGTTAAATATAAAATTAATTATTGCATGATTGAACAGATATTTTTTGAAATATTTTAATTTAATTTAGCTTATTCACTTATGTGTACAGGAAACAAATTTTTTAAAATGATATATGAAAACGAGAATTCGTGATGAGTTTTTTCTAAATATGCCCATTCATTACTTACGTATTCCTTTCATTAAGAATATTCATTTCATCGACAAATAAAGTATTTGATGAAAAAAAATTGTCTGTCTCTCTAATGCCTTTTGATGTTAGTAAGACTCTATTATGTAGGACATGTTAATATGAAATATATATATGATTAACATTGGGTGGGTTATTACAGAAATAATTGACATAAAATAGACAACATTACTGAGAGGAGGGTTTGTCTTTGGCCATCTTCAAGTGTTCAGATTGACTGACGTTGCTGAGTCGAACCTAATGTATTCATATAATAAGTATCTAGAGGTTGGCGAGGAGAGAGTTAAGTGGACGTTTCACCTAAATATGAGATCGAAGTATTAGTTAGATTTAATGAGAATGATAAGCTTCACATCATGGCTAAAAATCTATACAAAATTAAGAATGTTATCTTTTAAAAGCTTGTATACCCACCTGTGTTTGGTGTAGGCATCAACATCAACATCAACATCAACCTGTGAAGGTTGCTCCAGGTAGGAAACACATATGAAAATGTCTATGCTATAGCGAAAACTAAAGGTTCCCTGTTAGAGCTTCGATAGATAGTTCTTTGACGCTCTTGAATGTCTACAAATAGATTTTAACAGTATGCTGCTGATTTAGGATTTGCTTCACACTCCCTTAAATAAAAGTCATAGTTGTAGATGTTTAATTCATTATTGTCTGTCATTATAAATCAATGTCTAATAATACTATTAACATATTATTTTGTTGTAAATTATTATTTGAAAGTAGTTTGGTCATTGTTTACCTCCATAGAGATGATGCACAAAACTGTCAAAAGGTACATGTCAGGGAGCTAGTATCACAATGATCAGCTACTACTAAGGAAAGTGTCATTAGACTGTGTCTGATCAGTGCACAAGTCAGACATCCAGGCAGGTTAATTTGTCATTACCTTAATGATAACCGACTGGTCTTTTTAATATTATCATACAATCACACAAATGCTGATTTTCTAGGTTTGGTTTCTGAGTCATTTTAGGGTACACATTACCTCAAGAATTAGAGATGGGTTATTTTTAGTTGTGTGAAGTGTTTATCGAAAATAACACAAAATCATTTGACTCTAGATATTGTTTGTTAAATGGTTTCAATATGCGACATCATCATAATATAATAGCAGTTTTCTGTAACGTTGACAAAACCATACAATACATGTATGTAATGCACATCTAATGTAAACAATGTAAATTAACACTCCATTACTGTTGAAGTATGTATTCCTGTTTGGATACATTTACTATGTCACAATCTGAAATTATATAGAGCACCTGTAAATAACGTCATTGATGTTTAGTTTATTGTCACGTTTTGTAAGGCAGTCGTTATTTCTCTGTATTGATGATAAACATTGCTCAAAAGATATGAGAATGAGAGAAACTCAAATTGGCCATTTAACAGTTTGAAGTACTGATTTTCTTAACATTTCCGTATGAAACATGTACAAATACTATGATACATTTTCTACAATATTGTATTGTAATAGCAATACGTCCTTATCTTTGCTTTTCAGAAAAAAGAAAGTCAATTTCCAACCAACGTTTCATTCAGCCAAATCAATTTGAATGAAATCGTTTCCCGTGTTGACATCTGGCAGATGTGTCGAAATTGGTTTAAAATTAAATCCCGACTTCCAATATCGGAATCCGTCGGTAAAGACAACATTACACTTCCTTAATTACTTTGAAAATAAGTTAGTGAAAACATTGAAAATAGTATCATTGCAACTTGTCAATTTATCACTCTAATGCGTCAATCAGTCCAATGTGTTCGAGACAATTTCTCGTGGACTTTATGACCCGAATACGCCATTATTTTCTAAATACACACTTTTGTAAGTCATCATTTTTCGAATTTAAAAAAGTGATCTGTCCAATATGATAGCAAAATCTTACGCATTGATGCAAAATGTACAGAATGTTAAATAGGTATCCCCCGTATGGCAGGATAAAATTCGATCCTACTATAAAAAAAGTACAGCAATATTGACTTTTATAACGAGAACTTATTCATTCATGTTCCCTTCCGGCGAATCCCTTTTCTAATTCTACGATTCTTACGATGTTATTCATAGTGGGGTTCATATTTTCAATACGATACCCAAGGGTAATTTGTGTCATGATGTATCTTTATTAACGATACTTTGACGTCACAGTTTGCCTATGACAATCTGCCATTACTTGAATATGGATTTTGAATAATGTTTTTATTTTGAAGCTTCAATAAAGAATAAATCATATTCGCGCCCAAAACATACTCTACCTCAGAAAATATCAACACACACTTGTCACTCGTGTCTTCTTATAACCCCATGGACTAATTTCAAGGGCAAATGTTGGGTTGGCAATTTCCATGAATTGCAGTATATCCTTCGAATTTAAAAGACACTACTTTAAACCCAATATTTCGCACATACATGTATACAGCAAATACATATCTCTGGATTTTATAAACAACCTAAACTCAGCTAAAGTACAATATATATTCAGGCTGTTATATTGATTCTAAAAGACCGGAAGAATGTAATGCAACAGACGTCATGAATCGATTTTTCTTCAGTGGTCTCATCGGTAAGTTTTATTTCAACAAGAAATGTAATTTAAAAATTCAGGTAATGTTCGTGTTTAGTGCCATTTAAATCAAGACATACAAACTTATTTTAGACCTAAAAGTTGATTATTGAAAGACACACCTTTGAGGGAAATATATTTTGTGATTGAATTTTATCTAGCAAAAGGACGACAAAATTAGTTCGAGATTGTATCTTATCAACCTTATTGACGTCTGAACACAACAAGCAATAATGTTATTTTTACAATTTTAACACACTGTTTAATAAATATCAAGTGCCCTTAAAGATTATCAGTCTACATTTAAATGATCCAAGTTTTTTAAAGTCTATTGTACAAGATGTAGAACAACCTAATTAATGTAACGAACATGACAAAATCAGATTACGCTTTTACTGTAATCATCAGCCTGTAAATATTTAAAGAGAATAGAATCAGAGATATTTCAAAATAAAACGATAATACAAGCCTAGGAGAGTTTAAAACTTCAATGAAGCTGAGTCGGAAAAGGATTTTTTAAAGTTACAAAGTTGAATTGATTGCGTGGCATTTAGGAGTTGTAGTACATAGAAAGAACATGTTTTTGTTTGGAGAGCGACGAATCAGTGTGGAAGTGTTCACTTGATAATTGTCATAGACATTGGTTTTGCTTGAAAACAGAAATTTCCATTGCATTCGATTGATAGGGAGACCAAAACTGCAACATTTCCATAGTGTTTCGCACATTCTCAATAAACACACGTTACTATGTAACATATCTGATCTGACATTCATAACAAAAGAAAAGGCAAGAAAAATTCCAAAACGTTTGGAGGATTGCTTTTCGACTTGAAACAACGATAACAACAGAAACGGTGTCAATTACTCTGTTATTAGAAACCTTGATTTTGGTTCAGACATCAGACAGCCAGCTTACAATTATCGTATACTTTATGGATCACTTTAAGGACATGTTGGTTCAACATACCAGTGGTGACATTTCATCTTTACAACACCATGATTGTTGAATCATCAGAGAACAATTAACCTACTGCAGCTTGTAAGCCATAGCAAACATCAGTTTTCAGTCTAGACATAAATTATTTATATCAGTAACCTAATGCGAAGTCGTTGCTCTTAATTGCAGTCTTCCGGCATTACAAGATATTTCTAAATTAGAAAGATGTACTTGCACATTGAACGTTTATGGTGAAGTTGGCCAACACATTCGAACCTTGGGTATTAATATTCTGATCTCAAATCATGTAAGGTTTTTTTAATGAAAACATGCAGATGAAACATCTCCGTCTTGTCTCGTCCAAATGAGTAAAAAAGCAAATAGGATAATCATAATTCTTCACAATTTAGAAAGTTCCTTCTTGGTCTTTTGATCGAGTAAAATGTTTCAACAAAAATCTAATTAATAACCTTGCATCGAACAGCAAAATCATCTCCTAATAAAAGAATATCATGATTTGCGCTAATACAGCTTTCAGTTATTGGCTTCTTCTCTGTGTACTTTACCCCGTAATTCTACGATAAAAACTATTTTGGAATATGATTAGAAAGGAACAAATGGTTCTCTGTAATTATAGCTTTATCATTATTTTATTAGTACAAGCTGTGTAGAAAATTTCTAAGAGATGACATTGGCGCCAAACAGCTCTCTGGATTGATTCAATCCTACCATGAGTTAAACATGACCCCAGTATTGAATCGTTTGTACAAACGTATTTTAATTTGATATTGACATCGCGTTAAGGACATGAAATTACTTCATTTATTTATGTTCAAAATATAAACTAGGGATATACATTTTACGCCATTGTCCGTGTATGATAAAATGTTGTAACATTTTCAATATCGAGTACTATAAAGATGGTTATAAAGTCTGGTCAAGGCCTCACATGCTCGTTGCGCAAATAAATGGCTTAATTTCTCGTTTTTGTGTGCGCTCTCATTTATCTAGGTGTCAAATCGAAATCATCCAGGAGTTACCCTCATTAACATGTTATGGCTTATGGTATGATCGTATGAACGTAAATGTCCTTGAATTTCGTTTCGACAAAAATACCCCGATAGGACTGTCCATTAAACTACTTTAAACCCCTTTTAATAAACATCACACAAGGGGGTACCATAATCTAACCTTTACAATAATTTTATTTAAAATCGTTATCGTTATTTTATAACTTTTAGAATATTTAGTTTACTATATGTTCCTTCACCTTAACATCGATTATCCAACATTAGGCAAACCCTAATTTGTTTAAAGCTGATGGATATGTGAACTGATAATACATTGAAGCTTATATATTTTCATTTGAGTTTATGTTTTAAGTGTCAACTTCTTAATAAAATGTTTAGGACATTACAAAGATGAATATGTTGATATATTTTTACAATTAGATTTTGGAAATGAAATGGCCATTTAATCCATGTTTCACACATGCATGTAAGTCTGTGGTATTAAACGATATCATTTTTCCTCTTTTATTGATTTTTTACTCACAAATTAATGAGAAAACACACTGTTACAGTGTATAATGTTTTATTCTGAAATATTACAAATGTGATAAAAAGTGTGAGATATAGCATGCTTGGAAATACGAGTTTTAATATAGCTTATATTGAATTTTATGTCACATAGTATTAATAGACTCCATAGCCAGTGCGATTATCCAATAGTAATTCCATTTGGCATGACAAGGTTAACGACTTTAACAAGCTACATGATCTTTCAATACCAATCCAAACCTTTTGATTGAATATCGCTGAAATTCTGAATTATTTCTTATCTAATTGAACTGCTTTAAAGATCGACTGAAATGACCCATGACCCGTGATTCATTAAAATGTTTTCGAATTTGCCAGTAAGTTCAATCTAAATTTCCGAAATATGTCGATAAACAATTTAATACGGCTTTTTCGAAACACCAGCTAATCAGCACCAGTACCAGAACTGAATGGGCCCGTGGTCACTGAAGCGTGTCCTCCCGCGTGATGTGATAGTGGTCGCCCCTATAACCTTTTTATTGGAAAAGGCAGGACAGTAATGCAAATTTCGCTATTTAAGAACTGTTAGAACATAATTAAACTCATCCAAATAACTCTAACCTTCGATAATTTGATATTTAATATATATTTAGTTATTTGTATTGTTCAAAGCGAAAGACTGTTTTAAAATGATACTATGCGCATTATCCAATAGCATGTGTACATCAATTACGACGTCTGCCAAATGTTGTCACAAGAATCAGACTGGTTTAACTAGTCTTATTTTTGATGACAAACAGGTGGCCATTATGTAATCCCATCGAATTCAATTTCAATTCTTAATTTAATGGTCTCTAATTATACCTATTGGATTTTTGACTCCTTTGACACGTCAAGCGGAATATATGTCCTTTCATAATCGCATAACTCTTGGCATTCGACTGCTACTTAGTTTATTGTTACGACGTCCAATTATTATGAACAAATGAACATAGAATATATATATATATATATATAGAATATATATTCAACCAATAAATTAAGCGAAGGAGATTTGGCTCATGCACTTCTACCGACGATGACACTCATTTGAAAAAGTAGATCACGAGAAACGGTTACCAAAATTCTTTAAGATTTTATAGGATGTTTCTAACGGTTGCGCCAGGTATGATATTATATCATTGATTGTTAAATTCAAAGACAGAGACAGAGACACGGTGTGAGATGTTATATTAGATAACAATACATGTTAGTTTATTACAAAAGCACTAATTATAAGGAGTCATGCAAGTGAAGTGAAAGAAAAGAATTTTTTCTTCGAAATATGATACAAATGCCTCTACAGTGAACATATATTACATTGTCTCCCGTTCATTAAAAACAGTTTAATATTATGGAGACAATTTAAAACTTCATATCGATAAATACATGAGACAACAATAGGTGTTATTCCATAGTGTTAGATCTCTCAACGCCCAAACTCTCTATTTTTTATATAAAACCATCCGAGAAAACCGCGTCCAGGGATTGTCACAGTCCTATTAAGAAGGAAAATTGATATCATGAAGCAGTACTATATCGTATTTAGGAATTCTGTTTGAATTAGCTTAAAAATACAGAGAAAATCAAAGAGCTTGAGTTTCAGCTGACTACTAACACGTCACACATTGGGCGTGACTTCGAGTCATGATTCGATGATTTTGTCCAAGCGTTTGCCACTCTCATTAGGCGGTTATCCTAACCAGGGGTACTAAAGGTGTACTTATAATCGAATTAAAGCGTATAGTTCCTCATTTTTTAGCTCTTTTAATTCCTATAAGTGATACGATTTCAGATAATGATTTGTAATTGTCAAAATAATGAGTTACGTCTCGTCAGTATGTAGGAGACAACCATTCAATAAAAGATACATCTTACTTATATGTCAATAATTATATATAAAACCATGAATAAACCAATATCAATTTAAACAGATTAACTTTATTGCAAACAAAATCATTCGTACAGTTTATCTTTAAATTTAAGATGATAAATATATATATAATATTCCGTTAAGTTTATTGTCAATGAACGGGAAATATGTGAACCAATGGAATATGAGTGTTTCTGGTATGTTTCATTTTTACATAACACTTGATCGATAATGTAATGCTTTGTAGAACTGCATATTTTGTTTATTAACTATAATAACATATTTAATTGTTTAAAGTATTGAGGAGTTTAATGTAAAACAAAGTAAATAGATATAATGATATCGCAATGTCACATAGAAATTGTAAGGTTAATTGTGGCACTTTCTTCGTTTTATTGAGGCTGACAAGCTGTCGTTTGAAACTAAATGAAACCAATATAAGAATTCATATCGTACATGACCACCCAGTAAAAGTAAAACAGATTCACAAATGACAGAATAATCGATGTGTCTAGCAAAACAGGCAATTTGTTAATGAACTTATGTTGTGATGTTGTTTTCTCCACTTCAAAATTTATACTTAAGCGAATTGATTTATAGATCAATATGTACGTGAACTCGGAGAAAGCCCTGTCAGAGTAACAATTAATCAGTCAGTTTTTACTTTCGATAAATGGTCAATAAATATGCAGTCAGATTCATCTATCAGCTACTTCAAGACGTTTCAGCTACATCGAATGTTTCAACTACAATCAATGTTGAGTAAAAAGAGGACGTAGGTGAACATATAAACTTAATCTATATATAGCGTGACTCAATTGATTTTGTATTGTTAGTTTTTATTAGCCAAATATTGTAACTTTTAAGACTTTGTTGACCATCAGACAATTTATTGATTTAAACATATTAATTCAAGAGAAAGGATTGGTTACAAGTAATCCATTTTAGTGAAACCCTCTCCTATGTACATTCCTTACATATAATATGGACACGATATATAAATTTATATTCATATTCATGTATCAACACATGGGAATATATAGAGATGAGATACATATAAACAAGAGTGCAGACAAAGAAAATGATAGTTCGACTAAAATGACACTGAGGAGTACTTAGAGAATTATCTAATTATCAAATCCTTCTACGAATGACATATATTTATGAACTTCACTAAAATCTGAATATTATCGTTATAAGAAAGATCTGTAATGCCACTTAGTAAAAGATCCAAATTTACCATTAATTTATTATGGTATATTGTACTAATATTATCAAATAACTTATGTCTATTATTGGAATACATAGTACATTCCATGAAATATTGATAAGAACTTTCACAAGAAGATTTGCAAATACATCCAGGATTCTATATACATCACCATTTAATCAAACTAATTACACTGTACTAAATATATATGTAATTGTTTGATATATAAATTGCTTGTTCGAGAAGGGTACATTTATCTTCATAAATCTTTACAATCATAATATAATCTGATAAGTTGAAAACAACTTGTCACAGAAACAATTAGGGATATAAGATTTTTAAAACAATCATCTAGGAGTGTATACAGGCAAATCACTCACTTTTCGTATAGGTAACTGTTTAAAACTAACAAACTTAACTCTAAGAATCTAAAATTGTTAAAAAGATTTAAGATTGTAGGTGTTTTCTTAATTATTGTTTTAAAAAAAGAGAGAGTGAAAGTTCAATGTCTTACTGGCCTCTTATTAAGTTTTGGTGTGTGAATGTCAACGTGGTATCAATAACTTTGTTCACAATAAATGAATTCGACAGCTTATAGTTGAGTTTCTCACCAAGGACAATAGTTATTTTTAGTGAAAATTCAGTATAGAACACATTTTCATCATAATTATTAATAATGTGTCATATTGTGGAGTTATACTTCAATTAACGGGCCAATAAATAAGTAATTGTTTTACATGGAATGGTGGAATAATTCAGCTTATCATAAAATTCATAGAGCACCCCATAAAAGGTAATAAAATACGGGGCGCTAAATTAAGTTCATTTTGTATATTTTAAGCAAAAAAAGTTGGGTAATGATGATTACACAAACTAACAACTATTTTCAGTTACCTACCCAGCTTTTCCTATATTTACCAGCTGAACCCTAAACCGCACAAAATCTGAAAGACACACAATGTGTATCCTTGCTGTAAGCTAGGGAAACGACGCCAACCTTCCGCTCTGAGAGACTTCCTCCACTCACTTCCTCACTCTGACAAGCCGTGAGTGGGTCATTCTCTCTACATCTCTGCTGCCAGGAGCACAGTAGGACGTCCTTTGTTACGTTGTGCTTTGAGACTGCTGGTAACGCTGTCTGATAGTGATATACAGGCTTGTACTGAGACAGGATGTTCATCTTTGTCTCGAGGTCTTGGTCTGCTTCCTATTAAGCGTTTATTCGTTAAGATTCTTTAATATTTTGTAACTGTATTATTTGTTAAAGAAAAGGTGCATCGGTAAGAAATAAATTAGTCATTTAAGCATGTTTTGGCTCCACCTATTCAGCTTCTGATTATTGACCAATATTCACATTGTTAATGTGTCTAAACGAGTCAGGATGTAATATTCACATTGTTAATGTGTCTAAACGAGTCAGGATGTAACCAATGGCTAATCAAGGCAAAGAAGTGCAAAGTATACCAAAAGTGCAACATGTAAAGACTTAATAGTTCCAAAATAGGAAAAATTAGTGGAAATCAAAACGTTATCCAAATTCAAGCGCTAGTGAGAGTTTTTGGTGCCACACTTATTGTCCTAATGGTTTGGTATGATACAATTTAACATTTAAAGGCCGGCATCCGCCACTATACACGGTGTTAGCGTGGCCAAGTTGACCTAAAAAAAACTACACCTTATAGGGAAAAATTTAGGGTACCTATGTTCAAAGTGGAATAAATCAAAATCTTCTTACCGGAAAGTTGTCATATTTACACAATATATCCTTGACATTTCAAAGAAGAGGAATTCCTAATCATGTTTGATCGAAACTAAAATCTTAAAGAGTACTTTGACTGCATTTACTTCATTATTGTTTCCAAATTTGAATTAACTTTGTAAATGTCACGTGACTAGATTCTTATCATTACCATACCAAACAAGTCTGCTAGTGGAGGAAAAGATCCATTCACAATGTCAGATTTCACTGCCTTCTCAGCCTGACTGAGAAATCAAAACCTCCCCCATCCCACATGTCCCCCAAATATTTAGCTATGCTTGTAGGGATAAGCTATAGAGACTTATGAGTAAGGTTATGAAAAGATTATTGTGACAGGAAATGGATTCAGACAATATTGTATAACTTTTGTCAACAATAGTGAAATATTCACTTCAAATACATCCAAACATTGTTAAAAGACTATGATTGTTTTGAATTTTTTTAAACAAAATGTTAACAAATACAGTTCCTTGTTAGGCCTATTGTTAATTCTTTAATTAAAGATTTCATTAAATTAGTGTTGGTCATCTCATTAAATATATAAACCTTAATATACTGATGATAATATCAGCTTATCACACAAAATCAAACTTCATGTCTTATAACTTATGGGTTTTTTCCTGATGATTATGCACTGAAACTGAATAGACTACTACCAGCCACAAGTTGTAGTAAAGTTTTGTGACCTTTGACCCTGCTGAGCTCTCCCAGGCACCAAAAAAACCGTTACTGCCCTGTCACTCAAACACTGATTATATATTTGTGTATGGAATCAACCAATCAGAGTAAAGATGACAAAGATAAGAAACCCATGGGTTTTTTGGAGGTTTGGATCCCGGCCTTTAAGGGCATACATGTATATTGTTGTTTTTTTGGCGGGAGATATGATTGCTCAATGAGGTGAGACGTCAATCGATAAATATAAGCATTTTATCTCCACACCTTACTATCTCCGGATTTGTTTACCTTTTTACTTCGTTATTCTAGTATTTTAAGTTTAGTTGTTCACCATTTTGCCCTAAAATAACACTAATAAAAATAACACTGATAACGATACACTGACTATGTGTTTAGGTCTGTAATTAAGACAAGGAACAGCACACCATTCTTTAAGTAATGGCATCCTCATGATTGCATATGTTTTTAAATAAAACTTATGGGGTCATGAAATTATGTTTTATCAATTCTGCTTCGGCCTCCGGCTCGTTGCATAAAGCCTTACGCTGGACATATATATCTATATGTCACTCATGACGAAAAATTGTAACTCATATTGTCAAAACAGCATGCTATTCTGAGGGATAGATTGCATTTAAACACCACATTACATCATTCAACATTTTCAAATATGAAGCACGATATGTATAATTCATCGTATCATGTCAGAAACCATATGCATTTTCACAAAGAAATTGTAAAAACTGGTTAACTTGAAAAAAACGGGCTGAGGACTACTGTTGCAAGTGCTTTTTTATATCCTGAACACTTTCATCTTTCGTTGAGATGGTTGAACGAGAACCAGCGAGCGTCTGAAATAATCAAATGGGAAGTATACATAAGGAAAAAAGTTAAACACCCCCAAGTTTTTCACCAGTAAGTTTTGTCTGAGAATAAAGAGGGCCACATTGCAGTAAAAGTAATTGTATGATATGATAAAATCATAATTTTGCAATTTAAGAACGTAATTTCATTAAAATATCATTTCGGATGTTTTGAATAATTGCAGTTATACAAATTGTTAATTTTGAGATCAAAAGGTGAATATGTTCAGAAAGTCAATATTTTTTGTTTTAATGTGTATTATTCCATTATTCCTATTCCACTGATCAAACTTTATTATGGATCTCTTAAGCAAAAGTCACTAGTTACAGCAGTATGGACCTCCAAACTCTCATTTTTTGGAAAATGACCCATTCATAAAAAGGGACTAAATGGGGCAGTTTTAACCGTAACAACGACTATAAAGCAAAAAGAAGTATAGAGTTACTGAGTCAAAGTGACAGAAGACCACCTTTATTCCAAAATCGTCTGGTTATGGCCATTTTCTAAAAATTATCGAAAATTCTTATCAAATTTCAAAACCCAATTATGTCCTTATTGTGAAGGATACGTGTGTTTTTTTAAGTGTAAAATTGTACCCTATAACAAAATTGTTTTTCATGACAACTAACATCAGAATCCATCGTATACTTTTGACAAACGGACGATAGTTATTTTGGGTGAAAAATCAGTACCATTACGTTTTTTATCTTAAGTTCTCAAAATGTCATCATGTATGATGATTTTAAAGATACAAAGTCACGAAAAACTTTAGTTTCTATGTCAAGGGGATCCATCTAGTCATATTGTCGTGTTTTTCTCCACAGATGCATTTTGCAATTTTGAAAATAGGGGGGTGCTTAACTTTGTTCTCTATGTATATTTCAAGTAAGCTAAGCACTTACACTCTCCCTTTATATCGACTCTCTTAAAATACAATCCTTTTCTTTGATGCTGACAGCAATAAAACAACAGGTTAATAAGAACACACTTTGGAATAAAAATGTTAAATTGTTCTGTCCTATGATGGTGGTGTAAGAAGCTGTGAACATGTATAGAAGTATCAACAATATGACATACACTGATATGATACAAAATGCTTACTGTTGTTATTATTGTAATTACGAACAAACTTAAATACTAAATATTTTTCCGAAAGATACGATGAGCAGTTTTTTAGTACTAGTTCCGGACAGGAAGTTATCTATGTACTAAAACCAAATGAATCGATCAAAATATCAATAAGCATCACTTTAGTAACAGCATAATACTCATCCGAAGTTTCAAACTATGATGAGCGGTTTGAGAGCTCTGCCCCTGAAACGAAACTATCAATGAGTACAAAATGAATCACCATCGAAATAGAAAACTCAGATATCAGAAACTATGTAATAGCCCAATTTAGTTAGGTGTTCAAAGCATATGCAGAAAGAAAATGTGGTAATGCTCAATACAAATTTTCCGAGGATTTAATGAGTGGCTTTGAACTTCTGCACGGAATTGAGCGGTGAGATGGACGTACGGACAGACAGACAAACAGTCAGTGTGATGAGAATTTCCCACAGTATTATTTACTCGTAAGATGAAAAGGATTCTTAGTAAAACAGAAACCTTGTCTCATCATGTCAATGCAAAATTTAAAGCGTTTAAGAAGATTAAAAACTTATGATTAAATTTTTTTCTTACACATTCATTTTCATTTTAGACCCTGATAATTGTACCTGTATGGTGTTCTCCGCTGATTTTCATCTATATCTGTTCCAGATTTCATCGACCGCATTACTCCATACAGCATGTTAATCCCCAGGGCGTTGGTCGTAAACCAGGGCCTGTCCTTACGACGATTGTGGTTGATTGCCAGGAAGAAGGGCGAGTCGTCTGTCAAAAGTTTCCGCAGGTCTCTTGCTTCGATACAGCTTGTACTAAAAGATAGGATCCCTCTCTGTTTGATCAGGTACAGCATATGCTCTGGGTTAAGTCAACCTAATGTCTTTCATATTCTAACCAGTTCTTGTTTATTTTTGCCGCTCAGAGGAGTTAAGGAGATATTCTTCATTATCTTTTTCCTTTAACTCAAGGTCCCCCCCGTTGTAGGTTTCTGCATTCCAGTCCTGTTCTCATGCCGAAATGGGTCGTACAGACTAACCACAGAGAGTTTATAAGGGCGGTTAGATCATTTGAACCCAAACTGCCATCTTCATAGATTGCTTCAATATGTCTGTCTGAAAGATCCTAGGGTGTTCTTGGTTTGTTGCATTTTCCAATTGATGACCTTACACTGAACTGCACTTGACTATGGGGAAGACAGAAAATGAACCAACCCGGCGTAAACGTCTACAGACAGGGCGTACACCATTTTCTCATTTTGAGGTTTCCCTTCATATTTCAATCGGTACTTTGTAAGTTTAAATTGCATCACTTATAACCATCATTGCCCATGAAGATTTACATTCAAGAAGTTCCATACATATATTTCGCTCATCCCTTGCAGTGGAAGTTCCACAACTTTCAACTGAACCATTCATTACACAATGCTAACAACAGAATAACTCGATAACATCGACCTCTTAATGACCTGATTCTTGAAGAAATCTAATATAATAAATCGAAGGGCAATAGAATATTACTTATGGCATCTAAATATCTTTTCAATATTGTTATCAAGTCGAAATGCGACGCATCCAGTGTTGTCTGAAGTATTTTATTTTCAAACATACATCTATCTCACGTGCGACTTTATTCACCTTTTTAAATATACATGTGGTCGCACTTGAAGTAAATGTATATTTGAATATGACAAGTGCAGCGCCACATCCAGCCCAGAAAAAAACTGCTATAAACGTGATTAACCGGATAACAGGTTGAATTGCAACTTGTCTGCTTGTCTATTGCTTAAGTCACTAGCAGATGGAAAACCTTTCTCTTTTTCTCCATTATTTTTGCATTGCCCTTTTGCATTTTAAGGTATTGAGAAAATGCAGTCATGGTCTTTGTTTACATTAATAGAAACTCACATTCTGTTCTACTTCGACTTGAAGTTTGTATATATGATAGCTATATGGTTATATTAACTTAGAATGCATCTTCTAAAGAAATTTGATTTTGTCGGTTTTTCCGGTTGTTAATTTTTTGCTGCTTTGTTAGCTGACTTGAATGATATGCTTCATGTATCTCAACGGGTTTGTTATGCAAGCGATGTGGACAAACTGTCAGCAGACGTATTAAGTCTCAGTTGTAAACTGCCCTAAAGTAGATCTTAAACAGGTCAACATATATCTTTCAGGTGTCATCGTTGCTTTTAGTATTTACTACGTTATCTAACTATATAAATACGTTATGTCAACTGCTTCAAACATGCATGTACAGATCACTCGCATAGATGACCCGATATCAACTAAATATAGATTCAAATGAAACTATCGAGTAATATAAAGGTTAGACGTGTTCGTGTCAATAATTAATATGCTTAAAAACAAATTATGAAATAGTGTTTTCTTTATATATATATAAAGAAAACTTATTATAATGATTGGACTTTCACCTGGAGTATATATATATATATATATATATATATAGGTCTCATGTGACTTGGTATGAAAAAGAAACATTAACTTTAACAACGTACATTGACGTTATATATCATTGTTCAAAATGTTATCAATAAATGATAATAACATTCGACTAGAGAACAAGACGTACTGATTTCCACCACATGCCCATTGAACTGACAAATACCAAAGAAAAGATTTGCAGTACCTCACAAAACACTCACTATGTACGAAGAAAAAATAAATACCCAGAAAAGCGATATGCCTAGTGAAAATTTTTTTTTCGGTATTAGACTGATTTATGGACGCCATAATGTCATACCAGATACATTTTTTATGCTTTTTGTAGAAATGTGCAATGTATTCTCGTCATCCTCAGTGATATCCAGAATTAGAAGGCAGGAATTTATCTTTATCTTTGATAAATGCGATGTATGTGAACATAGGAAATCATTTCATTTGAATTTGAACACCCATTTAGTCTGCAAAGCAGTATAAACCACACGTGTCTATTCCATTCTGACTGTGTCGACATAAGGCGATGGCATGCAGCATGTAATAGAAGCATAACGCAAGCGTTGTAATTTTTGTTTAGAAATGACCAATAGCAGGCAAAGTTGGCCAACTCTCATTGTCTCTAGCAAATGATTATGTAGTAGGTTTCATTTAAAAGAAGCTGTTCTTCTGGTGTTGTACTGGAGGCAAATTGACGTCTACTTGTCCATTAATGTGATCGCTGACCTGCCACTCAACCTACAAATTTATAAATAATTACTTTAGGAAATGGAAGAAGACAAAGCAACAATCAAAGGCTTTGATAAAAATTGAACCAAACTTCGAAGAATTGTTAATAAAAGGCAAGGTCTTTACAGTGTTCATTGATAGAATTCCGCCATGGCATTATAGTCAGGAAGACCTACATGTATTTTATCCTTGCTGTAACCGAATAAAAAAGAAGGAATATAGTACGTTTTTGATTAAACGTAATTATTTATACTTACCTGTTGACTAGACCTACTATGCCTGCCTCCTCTAGGCATGCTTTATTTCAACCTTATTACCACAGACGAAACTTGAAACAGTGGAGTAAGTGATGCGTAAAATCCCCCTCCAAGGGCGGTAAGTCAGTGGTCTCGTGACGTCACTCCCAGAAGCCTTCACTCTCCGAACAGGCCCATAAAAGGCAAGGCAAGACAGACCAAGCGGGGAGGATGGGTGGGACTAGTGCGTAGGTCTAGTCAACAGGTAAGTATAAATAATTACGTTTAATCAAAAACGTACTATTATTTAAATACATATCTGTTGACTAGACCTACTATGCCTAGAATTCCACTGCACGGAGGTGGGTCAGTAGATATATGGGAGAGACGAGACCAGCGACAAGCCCTGAGTGTAAGCTAACCTACGAGTCCTCCACCCTGTGGTGAGGACAAGGTACAGCCCGGGAGACACTATCTCTACCGCTAAGCGGATCGAAGAGACAACCCAGCCCCTCAACTCCTGATTAACACTGTCCCCGACCCCTATGGGGGAAAGTGTAAATAGGAATAACCGACAAAGAACAAACGATGCGAACCGAAGTTTTGCAAGGAGCATCAAAAGACACACGGGACCCTCCTCCTAAGAGGACTGTCCCCTTCTCGGTCTGATCGGGTGGACCACCTTCGCCTGAGCGAAAACCTGCGGACCCAGCCTTGAGATACCTTCGAGATCTGATGTGGAGAGATCTCGTAGGTAATGATTGGCGAAGACCTCTGAAGAACGCCAACAACACCCCGCCATGACGTCCTAGACCGCGATGTTACAGTGGTAAGCCATCGTGGCTGAGACTGCTTGGATTTCATGCGGGTTGGAATGCGACGGGGGTGGCAGGTCAGAGGCCTTGTACGCGTCAATGACTGCTGACCTATGGTATACACCCAACGCTCACTTGTCCATCTCTTGTGTGCTCCACGGCGAGAGAGGCAAGAACAGACGACGCCTGCCACCCCTCAGCCTGCCTGTACGCTGCACGTAAACCCTCAACGGTTTTTGCAGTTTTTGCAGACGAAGTAGGGAGCTAAATCAAGTAAGGCTGATAACCCCCCCCCCCCCCCCCCCCCCCCCTCCTGACCTCAATCGTAGAAGGTCCGCCTGTAACGCATGGATTTCTGAAACCCGAGCTACGGAGGCCATGGCCACCAGAAAAATGACCTTGATGGTGAGAGGGAGGAGGGGAACGTCGGAGAGCGGTTCATACCTATCGGAGCGAAGGTGGCTGAGCACGACAGCTAAGTACCACTCGGGTGGACGAAGCTTAGTCCTGCCGTCCCGCTTGAGGACCGACACATCTAAACCCGGCGACCTCTTCTTAAGTACAGAGAGGATAGCCAACAGGTTGGTGTTAATTGATGACGCCTTAAGATGCCTGGTGTTGCGTAGGTACACCAAGTACTCTCCTACCTGAGAAACGGAGGCCTCCGCCGGGACGAAACCCCGCTGAGCACAGAAGGAGGCGAAGGCCTGCCACTGGAAATCATAGAGTTTCCTAGTGGTCTTCCTATTAGAGGTAGCTATGGCATTGGCGACACACCTAGAGTAACCACTGCTCCTTAACCCTCTCTTAATACAAGCCACGTGTGAAGGCAGAACACCTGAGGGTTCTCGTGTCACCTTCCGCTTGGCCTGCTGAGGAGCAGATCTCTCCGTGACTGAATCAGAACAGGGTACTGATCACAGAGACGCCGGAGAGGAACTAACCACGGTCGGGCTGGCCACCAGGGGGCGACCAGAAGAAGTCGAAAGACCCGAGTTGTCCCTATCTTGGCTACCGGGCTGAATGTGTCCCTATCTTGGCTACCACCTGAGAGAGGATGGCTGGCGGCGAAAAAGCCTAGGCGTCCATCCCCTCCCACCCTAACGAGCGCGCGTCTAAGGCCATCGCTCGAGGGTCTGGTACTGGGGAGACATAAGTCGGTAGCTGATGACTGAGACGCGTCGCGATTCAGTTGCCACTCCTTTGGGGGAGGGGCATCGGGTCACGACCGCGCGTCCGCCAAGATGTTCTTGGCCCCTGGAATGTGGACTGCTCAGATGTCCAGCTCCATATCATCCACTAGCTCGAAGAGCCGGAGCGACACGTGAAGCAGAGCCTGGGCCTTCGTGGACCCCCGCTGAACTGTCCGTGTGGACTAGTAGACAGGGGCTTCGCAGGGGGACTAGCCAATGTTGAATGGCTAGGCGGACTGCATCCAACTCGAGGACGTTGATGTGCGAGTTCTTCTCTGACTGAGACCAGACTCCCGCCACCTGCTCGTGACCCAGATGCGCCCCCACCCCTGAGTGAAGGCGTCCACAAACAGGTGAGCTGAGGGGGGACGAGGCCGAAGAGAAACCCCGGAGAAAACACTCTCGTCTACCCGCCCCAAGCTAGGAAGCATTGCAGATCTGGAGTCAGAGCTATGGCGAGACGACACCGCGCCTCACTGATGTGGGGGCTCAGGAACACCTGTAACGGGCGGATGAATAACCTCCCCCTGCGGGTCAGGTCCTGAGCTGATGTTAGCAACCCAAACACTCTCTGCCACTGACGTAAGGGAGAGTGACGCATCGAGAGTGAGATCCATTAACCAATTGTCACAAGCCCTCCGTTCCCTCGTTACAAACAATCGGAAAGCTTAGTGTCTAGGAGAGCCCCTAAGAACTTCTGACGAGTCGCCGGGATTAAGTCCGACTTCTCTAAGTTCACCTACCATCCTAGACGACGGAACAGGTCTATCGTGAACCTGAGCTGTGCCTCGAGAACGACGGGAGAACGGTTGTGAGCGAGCCCATCGTTCCAATGTTCCAAGGTTAGTTGGAGCCGGTCCCGTAACAAGGGACGCTCCCTTGGAACACCGGTAAGAGGAGGAGGAGACGAGACGGGAATGCGGAAGCCCTGACGCAGTATTCGACAAACGAAAGATTCTAAACCTAAATGCTCCCAGATTCTGACAAAGCACTGAAGCCGACCCCCCACCGTCGGAACGAGCGGAGGAGAAAGCTGAGGGTGTGACCACGGGTCACTTCCTCCGCTTCCCCTCCTGAGGGGTACGGCCTTCGGCCCCAGGATGGGGGGACTTGGGAGATTGCTGACTTATGGATCCGCGGCCACGACCTCCCCGCCGAAAGTCAGTCCTGGCTTCCTTAGGGTTAGATTGACCCTAATGGTAGTTAGCCGCCGTACGTTTGGTCGTCTTCTGACTCCCCACGAGCCGACTCGTAAGGTCTTGTTGTTGAGCCTCCTGTCGCGTTCTAAGTACATCGGGGATACGACCCCCAAAGAGAGATTCCGAGTTGGCTGGGGCCTGCCGGAGGAAAGATCTCTGGTCGGGGCAGAAAGATGCAAGTGATTGTCCCTATGCAGACTCGTACCCCCTGACGCTAAACGCGACGCCGATAGCATGATCTGCGCGAGGTCAGCGGCCACATTGCTGAAGCCTTTGAGGAGCACCAGGTCACCCGACTCCATGTCTGCCCGCTTGGCGCAGTTGAGCATCGCCTGACAGGTGAACGTCACGTGATTCCCCAACCCCAACACTGTGCGAGCCCTCTCTGTCGAGATGCGTGAGCTGCGTATCAGTAACGCGATGGGGTGCATCGGGGGAAATCAAGCGAGACGAACCCTGATCGAGAGCAGGCGGGACAAGTTGAAAGGGATCCGGATGCAGTGGCAACTGACGCCGGCGCTTGTCAGACACTACTAACGGTGGTAGCAGACGGTTAGGATCAGCAGACGAGATGACATGCTTCATATCCTCCACGGCGTCCAGCAGGAGCCTGTAAGGAGGAAGAGCGAGTCGCATGGGAGGTGTGTCCCCATCCTACTATAGAAAACCCTCCTGGCCACCGATGAGCGAGGTCCGGAGACGCGGACCTGACTGAGTGGTCCCTCCGCGAACGAAGCCACTTCAGTCAACATGGCGACTAAGTCCACAGCCGGAGGGTCATCCGATGACCCCGTACCTCCGCATCTGACAATATACTGATGAATGGAGGGTCGGATACGTTCCAAAGCGGGCCTCCCAGCCATCCAAGTCTGGAGAGCAGTCACGAGTCGGTGACACCACCGTGACACGACGCGTGGGGGTGTGCGAGGGACGTGAAGACGAAGCCAACCCGGAGGCCCTTAAGAGAGCGTGACACGAGTCATGTGACAAGCTGTCCCCCTCTGAGTCTCGACCTATCGTAGTAGCGGAAGCCCCTACCGGATTCTGCTCTTCCGGAAACTACCTGTGAAACTCATCCGTCCGTTCGGTGATTACTACATCCTCCCAATCGAGCGTCCAGCAGAGAAGATACCATGTCCTTGACGGACGCAAGAAGCAGCTCCGGTTTGAACTTGTCAAACTTAGCTGTCTTCATCTTCTTCTTGCTCTTGGGAGTAGTGGGTTCGACGACTTTAAGCCTCAGCGGAGACGTACACCTCTCACCCTCCCGACACGAAGGGGGGACAGAGAGCGACGAGCCCCAGATCGAGAGCAGGAAGAACCACGAGGTGAGAGGGAGTCCCTCGAACCTTTACCGGATTCTGCTCTTTCGGAAACTCCCGGTCAAACTCATCCACCCTCTCCTCCGGAGAGGGGTGACGAATAGGAGAAAACGTAGGCCTTGAAGTCTGAAGAAGAGAGAGAGGGGCACACTCGTTGCAACGAAACCCCTCCTCACACAAGTCCTTACACTTCCTACACAGCAAGTGCGGGTCCTTGTTAGCAGACTTCCGACCTCCACATTGTGTACAAAACGCAGAGTACATGGCGAAGCTAATACGGAGGTAGCCGACAAGACGAACAAGGCGAAACCAGCGAGTGAAGACCGGAGTCAACGACGCATGAAAGCCGGACCAGGTGAGTGACAGTCGAGTCACTGACCTGCGCTAGACGAGGTGAGTGACAGTCGAGTCACTGACGTGAGCTAGACGAGGTGAGTGACAGTCGAGTCACTGACGTGAGCTAGCACTGACGTGAGCTAGACGAGGTGAGTGACAGTCGAGTCACTGACGTGAGCTAGACGAGGTGAGTGACAGTCGAGTCACTGACGTGAGCTAGCACTGACGTGAGCTAGACGAGGTGAGTGACAATCGAGTCACTGACGCGAGCTAGACGAGGTGAGTGACAGTTGAGTCACTGACACGAGCTAGACGAGGTGATTGACAGTCGAGCCCCTGACACTAAGTAGTAGCAACCCCTTCCGATAACTAACCACTCAAAACACAACAAGTGCGTAAACTCACAAAACGGAGAAACGACGAGACGCTTAAGTGAGAAAACAGGCAAGTCTAGACGACCGGAGGGTCCGACTATCGTAGGGTCAGACTACCGGAGGGTCCGACTATCGTAGGGTCAGACTACCGGAGGGTCCGACTATCGTAGGGTCAGACTACCGGAGGATCCGACTATCGTAGGATCAGACTACCGGAGGGTCCGAAATCGAAGCACCCCTGAAGACGAAAAACTAGTGTCAGCCGAAGGTGAAAGCCAACCGAAGCAGACGACGAGCTGTCGGAAGACCCACCTGACACTAGACGACGAAAGAACTGCCGGAGACCGTACGAACCAAGCAGTCACCCGACGAAGCCGGAGGGCGGAGGGTGGAGGCCGTACGACCCAAGCAGTCACCCGACGAAGGAGAGAGAAAGCAAGAGACACGAGTTGCACGTGCAGAGCGTGCAGCTTCAAGCTTGGTAGCGCCCAGCCTAGCACATGTGAACAAGGTCACTCACTCACTCAAACCTACAATAAACAACATACAAATATAACGCCGAGCGTGTAGATAAGGCGTAAAAACAAACCCTTTAATTGAATACGAAGTAAGGTTAGCAAAAGCAGCGAAGAATAACGCTAGAAAAGCCCAGAGTCGAGAGCGAAAACATAAACAACTGTCTTGCTCTGCAACTGAGAGGAGAGTGAAGGCTTCTGGGAGTGACGTCACGAGACCACTGACTTACCGCCCTTGGAGGGGGATTTTACGCATCCCTTACTCCACTGTTTCAAGTTTCGTCTGTGGTAATAAGGTTGAAATAAAGCATGCCTAGAGGAGGCAGGCATAGTAGGTCTAGTCAACAGATATGTATTTAAATAATAAGTGTTTTACTACAGGGTAGTAGTCATACATGGGTATATTAAAGTTAATGCTTTGTGCTATTCTTGATTTCGTTTACCAAATAGTCGATTTTTGTTACCTTTTTTATAAAAACGTGTAAGATTTTAAGCATTTTTAAAATCGTGTAATCATAAGAACGACCTGCGGAAACTTGTCCAGTCAAAGGCCGTGAGGATATTACAATTGAAGCATACTTTGAGAGATCAAATTTATGTGAATATATTGTGAACAAACACTATAGACTATAGAAGAACTAAATATTGAGCATTCCGATATGAAATTGAAACAATTAATATTTCATATTGTGTTCATGAGTTTGACATTATTGTGTATAGCCTTATACAACTTATTCCCTACGTATGAGTATCCGGGAAAGTATCTTCTTCTTCGTACTGTATGTGAATTTGGAGATATTAATTCCTACTATAGGAATATTATATCCTAAGAAGGAGAAGCAAGTCCTGCTTTGGGGATACTAAGTTTTACGTTCAAGATAATTAATGTCTCCTATATAGGAGATAGTATTTCTTATTTGGGAGATAGTAATATCTACGTAGATATGGAAAGTCCACCAAGATATATTATTTTGATCTATTCACCACGAAGATATAACCACACTTTGATAAAAGTTACAAATTTTTATTTTTTATTTTTACTTTTATCATCGAGTGTTGATATTTTTATATCAGAAGACCAGAGGGGGCGATTCCATCTATCATCTGGAGAATCTCATACAAGTGCCTTCTGATGTCAAATATACACAATATATACAAATAACGCCCGTTGATAAAAAGTTACAAATTTTTACTTTTATCATAGGGTCTTGATATACATGTATTTGATATCAGAAGCCGCGAGGGGTAGATTCTATTTATCACCTCAAATCATTTTTCATTTCGATTCTGTGAAAAATGTAATTTTAAACAGTGCACTACTCTTAGACTCCTAGTGAGATGATGCCATATCGCTGTGACGTCGTCATGTTGATGACGTCATAGTTTCGTGATGTCATTAGTTGACGTTGTGATGTCCTGAACTTGACTGTCTAAGTTATTTTTTTCAAAATCTACTGTCAAAACAATATCTCCTAGGAAATATCAATTGATCTCAAACAAACTATATTAAACTAAACTATAATAGGGAACGTGCATACGACTCTGAATGGCTCTGAATTTGGCGTTCTTATATGACATGATAATACCTAAAACAAAATACGAAAACATTTTCTGGTCATGAATTCATATTGTTGTATCAGTCCTTGCGCTGCCAGCGTGTGATTGTTAAAAGATTCAGATTCAAATATTAATATACAAGGCAAGACTGAAAATGATATAGTTTAAGACTAGAGAAAGTTTGTTCATGGTTTTGAGCTAGTTTTGTGAAGGCTTTTATCTCTAATATATGCCTTTTATCAATTGTTGGTATATATAGGTACTATAGTGTAGATTTCCAAAGGGTAATCATTTTTGTCACGACTTTTTGTGCTGTCATTCTTATGAGAATTTTTTCTCTGTTAATTAGTTATTTTCATAATAAAAAATGATATATACATGACTTTGAATATATCATGATCATACATGTTTCGGATTTTAAAGGTCACAACACGTGAACTAATATAACCTCGTGACCACTACTGCTGTTGTACAGTGTTGTGGACTCTGCAGCATGATCCAGAGTGTCCTGAAGGAGCTCTTCGAGGAGAGATTAATTTACTCACGTCAATCCAAGACATCCAGAGAGTTCTGGATTGATTCTCTCAGTACGGAAAGGTAAAGTAGCGTGTATTGCTCAGAGAGTTGCTAAAAGTGCATTGTCTATCTAAATGACCATTGATGTAATTTTGAATTAAAAACTTATATTTCAGATAATTCGTTATTCGAAGTATTGCGTTGTATTTGTTATTCTTTGACCAAAGGCAATTTTCTTTCAGAGAAATCGAGTACGAGACCAAACCTTTATTTGTAAACCCAAATTGTACATTATGTACTCTGTCAGAGCTTCAAATGAATAAAGTTGTAAATAATTCGTCTATTATACTCGTCTTTATTAAGTTTTTCTATGAGTCGCTTTTACCATTTGAGATTATTTTCTTCAAATAACTCTTTTATAAATATTACTAGTGTCAAAATGTTCTTCAGATTATAAGTTGATGTAGAAATGTCCATTCGGAAATTATATAACAAATGTTTTCTAAAAAGGTTGTTTTTCCTTTGACCGCTCATTAAACACTTATATGAAGGCTTATTTGTGGTCATATAGCTCTGAATATGATTCGCAATATCAGCTTGAAAATTGTGACATAATTGTAAAATATGTGTATGTATTTAAATACTGTTTTATATGTAAATGGGTCCATTTTTTAGATAATGAGATTGTCTAACCATAATCAGTTCCATTTAGCAAGAAAGTTGTGAACTGTATAGAAACGTTAAGTATAAGCAACCAAAAAACATAACACATTTCCTGTCACCAATAACCTTTGCTTTTTAGACACATTGGTGGTGTATTATCTAGTGAGGAATGTGATATCCATTCATATACATTCATGTATTGTCATATACGTTCTCGTAATGGAACCTGGAAAACTCTAATAATTTCTAAAGTTCTTTTTTATCAGTTATGAATTTACATATTAGGTGTCTTTATTTTTATATTTTATCCTATTTTGAACTCTAATCTGATATGGATGATTCAATTTCAACAATAGATTATAATGACGAGTATTTTTTGTAATTACCCAATTTGAATAAGATATTCACTTCATAATCAAGGTATCTGACATCGAAATTAACCGAAATGTCTTTTCCAAGTTGGGTTATGTGTGATAATGGCTATTGAGAGTAAACCTGTAATTAGATTAAAGCATAAAGTCATTTGCTTCAAATATTGAACTTTTCTAATTAAACAGTGTGGCCATTCATGTTAAGTGACAACCAGAGATGAACTACGTCACACACTGACATTTTCAACAAGAAACTATTTCAAGGCATTTAACAAATTATGTACGAGAGAGGACTAATACTAAACCACATTTCTAGAACTAATATCACTATGCTTTTAAGCTTGTCTGTAGCACAAGAGATATAGGTATAAAATAAAGGTAACACCTACGTTAAGGAAACTTCTTGAGAAAAACAAGCTAGGGCTTAGACAGTCATAGGCAATAACCAGGCTCGTGCGCTTAAAAAACTTTTGTATTTTTTACGATGAACGTTTGTTAACGCGAGCAAATCATATATTTGCCTGCCACCATACATTAAAGGAGAACAGACCACAAGTTAGTGTAACGCGTCCCATGCATTCCGATGATAACCAGCCAGCAAAAGGATTTCAAGTGCATCGAATGTTAGACGTCATGTTTTATGTACTCATTTAGTAATCACTGGAGAGCATGGAGTTTATACGTTCATTAGGCTGTGTCATCTGCAGTAACATACCAGGAGTAGAGGTCAAGTATAGGCTCAAACTCAAAGGTTGTCAATAACATTCAACAGATCATTTACAATACATGTGCAACGCAAAGATTGGTCCCGTTTTATTCAAAAGCAACCTGAGAGACCTCTACAAATAGAAGGGTAATCCTTACTTTTACCATTGTCTAAGTGGATTGAGATCATGAGAGTGTTTTCACATAATGTACATTGACGATATGATCTGAGCCTGGGGATTTACCTGCATTTATAGATTTAATG
Source organism: Phorcus lineatus (assembly GCA_921293015.1). Classification (NCBI taxonomy): domain Eukaryota; kingdom Metazoa; phylum Mollusca; class Gastropoda; order Trochida; family Trochidae; genus Phorcus; species Phorcus lineatus. The sequence continues at coordinate 66,574,196 of OV121082.1, read as the reverse complement.
GTTTTGAGTGATTCATCACATGCAACTTTGTTGTCAACTGCTCCTACAAGTGTTGTTTTCATTTGTATTAAATTCCAATTCACTGGATTAAAGTGTATTTTCTGTTTATATATGTCCAGGACATCAGCATGATAGATAAATATTGAATAAAACTTTACTAAAGAGGTAAATTTAACAAGGAATGGCCAAATACAACAATCTAAATAAAACGTTTAAGGAAATACCAAAACATCAGTGAAATATACAAAATGTAAAGATTTATTTCATACAAAAATTCTTAAAAGTGTAGCATCCACTCTGCTTAAATGTGGATAATGTTACCCATTTTGCTACCTTCACCTGGATTTTCCAAAGTAAAAATGAAAGCAAACAACAAGAAAATAAAAGAGTTCTAACATGATACACCTATGTTTCACGTCCAAAATTACATAAGCTCAAATAAGTCTGTTTTTTATACTTATTCATTAGCATTTCAAACAACCCATTCCAAAATTTGGTAACTGTTGATGAAGATTCAACATGGATGAAAGTCCTACCACATTCCACTAAAAAAGCAACAACAGTCCATCTTTAACACAAACTGTTGGTAAGCCATTTTCTCCAATCGGCTAGTGTCGGCTTTATCTGTTATTTCAAGAGAAACAATGGAGAGAGATATTTTAGTCTTTTACAGTTTCACTGAAAATAAACAATTGGATGCTCTGATTACACGATTTTGAACAGACTTTGATGGATGTGTCAAATGCCCAAATCAATAAGAAAAACTGGTGCAATTGCAAATCGATAAGACAAACCCTTATGACTTTCTTTAGATACATATGTTATATGTAATGAAGGGTTCTAATTCAAGTTGAAGTTGCAACACCATAACAGTTTGAACTAAGGTCACACACACATTAAATCAACATTTTATGCCAAGAGAATATAATGAATTTATTATTCGTGAGAACTTTGCTAACATGTTTTAGTGAAAACCGAATGGATATCATTTGAGTTCTGATTTTGATAAACTATGTATGTCTTTTGTTTATCTGTTATATGTTTATGCCATGTTACATTCAACAACCAAATGTCCATAACCTGCTGGTATGCGTCTAGTAATTGCTAAGACGCAAACCGGCTGATCAAATTTCAACGAGGATTTAATTATGTAACAGCAATTTACATTTATTATTTTCTATGTTAAAATCTATCACATTTATCAAAATTGATAGACGTCACTCAGTATAATGATGATGCCTTACTCTGCGTCAACATATATGGTGTCTTGAATTTTTTAGTCTGATTCCAGGTCATGTCTTTGAAACCAATAGGTAATGGTCACGTGTTGAAGTTATTGTCATTTTAAAGAAATTTGATATATAGATATATAAAGTGATGATACTTCTTTTTCTAGCAAACAAAGTACATAAAATTCATGATACGTTCCAATACAGTTACTTATTAGTTTGACTAAGTTAACGAGGATCGATTTCTTTACCTAATACAAACAATATTTTACATTAATATCCATGGCTTAAATGATGATAGAACATGACATAAGAAACCAAAAAAGGAAGACTTCATCGAAAAGGAAAAAACCACCAAGCTTCTAATTGATGGTAGATGGGAATTCATCATTGATTTAGATAAAGACTGTTTATTTTACTCAGTTGATAGAAAGGTTTGTACACCTTTGACCATTATTTCAAGACTGTATTGTCAAAGATGTCCTGTGAATCGATACTTAGTTATTATCGGGTCTAAAACAGCAGTCTAGTCCAGTGACATTACTGAGCACATTTGACGCAGCTAAAATATACTTATACCTAATATGTTTCATAGTTGGTTCCCTTAGACTTAATTACTTGTATGACGTGTGTGACGTGAACACCTGAAAGATCGATACATAAGTATGAGATGTCAGAAATTTCATCATCAATATTATAACAGTTATAAGAGGAGATTTGCTCGATCGTGTTTGCTTGTTTTCAAAGTGGGTCTGTATCACAGCATATTTTAACTCGAAACAAAACATCTGAGTGTTTCAAATATAAGATCAGAAATAGAAATACCAGCAACGATACTAGATATATCAAAATAATGAAGAAAGACAAAATGTAATTCCGTTTGGTAATGACTGAAAAACAATTTGCTGAATTCATCATCAGCTACAGCCAAGCAGAACAATTGTAATTCATTCTGTCACCTGTAAATTTGACCAGATTTTATCTGAGTGTCGCTTAGTGACAGCAATCAGCGGTTTTTGCTAATAGGTAACTTCCAAATAGGACCTCACTTAATATGCTGGGCTAAAGTACTTAGTGGTACCTTTCTAAATAGGAGGCTGGGAAAAACACATCTTTTTCACGATTACATGTAGCCATGCTAATCAATTAACCTTTACCCTGCCCAGAAAGATATTTCAAAGAAGTTTGTACTGTAAAAATCGGAAAAAGAAAGTTTTGTATGCTTTTTATATATTTCAAAACTGACATAGAAAGGGAATACTGATAGTGCTTTATAACGCTAGTAATTGCACACTTAGATTAAACATTTAACATAATTACAAAAGCACAACTTTTTGTCCATGAAAACAGTATCCTTAACGTCTCACCTTCGTCAACGTTTCTCAACAAGGTTGAAAGGAATTACAACTGCTTGATAAGTATGAATGTGATGATTGAGAATATCACAAAGGGCAAAGTCCGTGAAAGTTGTTAGCACTCTATTAAGCCAACCGCAAAGACTAAATGCTATCTATGGGCTTGGTTAAGTCGGCCCTTGCTGTTTTAAGGGAATTCAACTCCAAAACTAGCCTCAGTACAATTGAATCGTTTGGATGATACGTATCTGATTAATAATCTTAAGCAAAAGTTTGAAGGAGTTGAGGAACATTTTATGAAGCACAGGTATGTTTGATTCAACAAATGCTGGTTATGTGATTTCGGTTAGTGTGATAAATGAGTGTGTGACAACAACCTTAACATCAACTACCACGGTCATTCAATTGGTTCTATAGGGAAGGGAATTTTAAACATATCTTCCAAATGGTTAATGCACTGAAATAATTACTGTTTCGTACATTTGTTTGTCATCTCCCGACATCTGCGTTACACTACAATGAAAGATGTTTCCTTCACACAAACCGCAAAGTCGAGTTTTTACACACTAGGGAAAAAAATTTGTAATAAGAAAATGTTCTCAGTCAAACCAGCAAAATATGACCAACAACTAATTTTTTTCATAACAAATTTATAGATAATAAAAAAAAGATTACAATATAGATTAACACAAATAGGTACTATAATATCAATTGAATGAATTCAAATATTGGTAAACTAGCAAAATATATTCATCGAAGTCTTTTGTCAACACAAGAGTTAATGAGATGAGCCAGGATGACAATTCCTAGATGAATCCGGCTTGTAAACATATAACCGAAGACGTGGGAAACAATGACGCATCTGAATGATCGCAAATTCAAATTTAGGAACTTGGAAGTTGAATGTCTGCCACTTTTTCTTAGCTAGTCCTTTATAGGGAATTAACATTCTAGAAACATCTGAAAATACCTGCAAGCTTCCACAAGTAGACCTGTCGTAGATATCGTGGAAACACACAGAAATCTCTAGAATAAGCTGGCATACATAATCTGAACAAATTACACATTGTGTAGCTTGTTAAAAATAATATTTTCATATCGATCATGAATTATTTATAACGTTTTTTTTTCTTCTTCTAAAAAAGAAATTCTATATCCATATTTTGCTGTTATCCGTTGTTAAATCCGTATGTTTCGTGATTAAATTTTAAATGATGAAATGTCAATATTTTATTTGGGATTTGCGTTTTTTAATTCAAAGAAAAAATACACATTATTTTTTGGGGGGAGAAAATTCGTTGACCTTTTAATTTGATTTAAGAAGTATATAGGATATCTATGATTTGGGGTGATCAAGGTACATTGTAACTAACTGTCTTCAATAATTAAAACGCTGAATAATAATTGATATAAATGAGTAAAGCATGATGAAACAGAAGCTTATCAGCATTTCTTCGACTATTTACCCATTTTTGTTCAAGAAAAAAGAAATGTATGTTCAATGCAATCTGATAATACAGAGTGGTAGCAGATAATCCACGTTTAACATGACATTAGACATCGATACAGCAAATGAACGGTTCAATGATCTTCTCTGTCACAAAACTGATATCGGATCTTTCACCAATGAATATAGATTTGCTTAAAGAATAACGAAGCATCTAATATCAGACCTAAAACTGCTTATAAATTGGACCTTTTCAAACATAACTGTAACGATTGATCTCTAAAGGATCGGTCAACTATGACTGGATGCCACTATCGCTAAATCGCACGTTTTTCACCGAGCTTAATGAGTTAAATTTACGTATAACATATTTTAATGGAACATTCAGTCACTTCAAAGTAAAGAATAACAACTAAAATTACCTTCATCATTCAATATAATATTCGAGACAAAATTCATGAAACGTTCTCCTGAAACGCTTCTAGGCATTAACCATGTTGAATATCTTCAAGAATCAGGGCCTGCAAAAGACATACTTATTTTGAGTGTTCTGATATCTTTGTGTGATGGAGGATTCTGTTCTTTCATAATAACATTATTTTTGCAATCAACTGTGGATATTGCATTGCAAGGGACGAGTGAAATATATGTGAGGATGGTAACACGAACATATACTTCTTGAATATAAAATCTTTATGTACAATGATAGTGATAAACAAAGAAGTTTAACCTAAAATGTACTGATGTAAATACGCAGGGTAAGGTCAAAATGAGAGACTGATGTGCATCCTGTCTGTAGACAGCGGGATCATTCATCGTCGGTCATCCCGATAGTAAATACTTTGTGCAATTATAGGGTCACCTAGGCTATAGGAATAGATGGACATGATGCCAGAAATAAATTGATAAGTTATGTTTATGGCATGGAAGTGAAATGGAAGAAAGTACAATATAGCATTGTTTGAACAAATGGCGTTATTGATTATTTAATATTACAACGAGGAAATCCGCTTTTTTGCGTTTGGTCATGCATTGTCTTTTGCCTCGAATACAGGTTGAAACAGGTTGTTGTAACAGGACTGTGCGTAACTGCCTCAAGGCTGCTGGATTTTGGACTAGGAAAAGTAAACGTCCATACCTGATACATAGACAGATACTTAAGCATAGTCTTTGGTGTGTGGACTGACAAAGATAATTTCCCTCTACACGCTGTTGCTAAAACATGCATTTGCTATATGCAAGATTCAGTCGTGAACGATCCATCTGCTCTTTAAGCCATACATTTTGATTGAAAGATATTGTATTCCACTTTTCTTTTGTGTCGTGTTGCCCATGTGCAAACAGAAAATACCTCTCAAATGTCTTTCTTCTGTAGACGTTCGTTGTTTTAATTCTCATTCCCGTCTCTTTAAATTCTATTTGACGTTCTTTGAAGTGTGTTTTTACAGATAACACATTTATGGGGACACTATGGTACTTTGTGATAAAGTTTAAGTTTGATTTGTATCGATTGTGTGTTAAGTTATATAAACATCTCTGAATGATGAGTTCTTTTTTCGTCCCCTACATTCGCTTGGGAAGTTCTAATTGTAACTTGGAGGTGTACAAACTTGGTCCATATGAACAATCGTTATATAAATGAAAGATATATATGATAATAATAGCCGACAAGACGAGACAAGAATATTTTTATGTATGCATCGCGGTGACCTAGATGTCGAAAACGAGGCTAAACCCGCAAGCTTAAAAAATTGCATGCACTCTTTTCAACTCGGTTGCTCATAGACTTTTTCTATTTTCGAATTCTAGGAAAGATATATAATTTTGTATACTTTTGCAAAAAGGTTATATGCTGTATTTACAAGGACCTCATTTTCAATTTGTCAACGATGATTAAAGTTTACATTCATAACAAGTCACAACGAGGAACGTCGATGTCCTGAAATGAATATTCAGATGAGATGAGAAACACTTTTTTGTTTTCCATTAATGCCTTAATTTTTCCTTAAAGAAATCGATAGTTACCCTAGTTACAGTAATGATTGATTTTTTAAATTTTATTCTAGATTTTAATAATAACTATCATAAATTATACTACGTATTATATCTTAGATAATGGCATATATTTGTAGATTAAATCCTATTTTAATGAAAAATAAAATTCAAACTGTACATACTCTAACTCAATAAGAACATTTTGATACTCGCAGGTTTCACTGTAAAGCATAGTCACAATGGTGTTGCGGGTTTTCTCCCAGCAATAATACCAGTAGGCGTGATAAACGTGAAATACTCTTGAAAGCGGTGTTAAACCCCAAATAACAACGCCTCACCAAACCTCCTATTTCACAATTTTTTAAAAATGATACTAGCTTTACCAGCCAAGGTTGTCGTACATTAAACAGAGATATTTTTGAGAAACACAAGATATACTGTTTGATGTGTGGTCAAGTCTGGAGCTAGTCATAATGCTTGAAATAGGCATAAATGAAGTTTTAGAGCGGCATGTGACGAGCGGGTTCGTGGAACTCGGTAATGCGGAGTTAACCTCATTTCTAAATAGCTCATGAATATTCATGACGTAATACTAGGAAGGGCCTATTAACAAGCCTAATTCAGGACACTCTAGAATCAGGATAATATATTAATGTCTCTACAAGAGAAACAATACGATGTTTTGGTCAAAGAGATGTTGTCAATGTTGAAGTTTACAGACATATATAAGATATGATTAAACGCAGTTTTAATTGTTCAAAATTTTAATTAAATGACAAAGACAAAATTTATAAGTACAAATATAGCTCATTAAACTAAACAGAAATACCATCGTTGTAGAGTCAATCGATAATATACACTCATATAGAAGATCGATACAAGTGAACCGAAAAGTTTGTAGCAGTATGCAATATTTTACAATCTTAGATAACATTATCTAATCAAACAGATTGGTTCCTAATTCCTCTTTAATACTTGGAATCGAATAAGTCAAATGAAATTGTTTGCTTCATTCGTTTTTTGTCATTATACTTGATTTACGATTTGTTATTAACTTCTTGTGACGAAAACTTCCAGCAAATAACAAGAGCTCGGGGAAACCTGGCAAAGATAGAAATTCAATATCACTATGGTCGCAATTCAATGTGACTGATCATGATCCCTTAGCTTTTAAGCTTTCTATCACACTCTAGGCCACTAATAGTTAATATTTAAGATTATTGTATAGGAGGATAGTATAAGGACAGTAGGTAACTTTTATGAATTGCTAGCTGTTTAATAGTTAAAATTAAGATGGTCCATTTAACATCAATCTAGAACCCTTTAACATTGAAACTATCGTTCTCAAATACGTTGATAATTTAGAGTATTTACTGAACGACATATACAAAGTTAGATACAGAGTTAGATTGAAATGTCATCATAAGGATTGTTCCAGAAAATGGTTTGTTTTAGTTAGAGAATAGCAGTTAAATCATTTGCTGAGACACGAGAATCTGACTTTCAGAAGCATTTTCAAACAACGCCTCCTGGGTCCATAGATGAATTGAATCTTAATACTTTTAGACAACAGACATAAAGAGGATACACCGAATCTACACAAGTGATACATTCAAACTTCAAAATTAAAGTTATAATGTAAATTACTGCATTTGAATGACCTCCATATAAGTGATGAAATGGCACATATGATATGCAATCATACAAAACAGAGAATGATTATGATAATATTGAACATAGTAATTCCAAGCAGCAAATATTTCCAAAGCATTGGAAAAACTACATAACAAAAAAAGTTATCATTTTGCTTTTGAATATTGTCTTCATTTTACATTAAAACATTGTTCTTCCATAGGAAATAAAATTGCGTCATTTTCGTTTGAAATATATATAATGTATAAATTGATGTGAACGAATACTGAAATTCATCGTCATTATCAAATCAAGTATAACGTTTACAAAATGTGTTCTGTGTTTGTTGTAGTTCAATTGATTTGTCAAACATCTCATAAATTGTATTCTGAAAAATCCAATTTCTAACACAATATCAACAAACCTTACCTTCAAATATCCTGATTAAGTGAGTTTCGATCTAAAGTTTTCCAGTCTTGGAAAAAAACATTTTGTCTAAAACATCATCTTGTTTGTTTGTATTACCTGCTAGAGCTCATTTGATTCTCCAACATCTCATTTACCTTTTTAAGAAGTTAATAAATTTGCTAAAGAAACCTTGTAATTCGATTTCTTTAACATCTAATACTCTATCAAAATAATAATGACCTTTTTATTGACTACCTCAATTTACAATAACAATGCGTTGCATGGGAAACGAGATTGTACCTTCTTTTTGGATGTTGAAAAATATATTAAATTGTAAATACTATTTTAGCCATTTAGAACTTTAGTATTTAGCTGACTTAATACAAATGAATGCAATTTAGATACATATATTCAATACATCTGAGCTGCATGCTGAAAACTTTTGGTTTTTTAGAAACACTTTAAATCGGATAATTTCTCAACAATGCCTATTTACTTGCCTATGGACTTTATTTTACAGTGCCACATGTCATCTGAATGTATTTATAAAATTACCAACATTTAATTCTCTTACATTACTAACGTTCAATTTTCTCCAATATGTTGAACATCCATTTTCGTAAAGATTTGTAATGATTTTGAAAGTAATGAATATCATGGTAAGAATACAATCTAAATGAATTGTAATTATCAATATGCTTCGAAAATGTTCGTTTCCTAAACGATGGTACAAATGTATAATGTGGAAAAAACAGCTATCTGTGAATAGATGTCTCAAAACATGGGAGCTGAACATTTCTGATCCATGTGTTTTCATTATCAAACTTTTATTTAACTTTATGACAAGATTTTGATTATTTCTTTGAAATGGAGACTTCTTAAGAAAAACGTCATTCATGTGCCTGCACGTTTTTTTTATGATATTCCAATATGGCTTGATAATACTTTCCGAAAAAAGTCAGACAAATGGCCAACACAGAACCGTTGGGTCTCATCATTATTTGATGAACTGCTCTGGACGAAATTGTATTCTTTGCAAATGGGTCCCATCGGAAATATCTTGCTAACAAAACAATGATATTGGATCATCTCTTCTTTTATTGAAGGTCTGTTTATTTGTGTAGATATTTCAAGACACAACGAAAGCTCAATGTTATGATATGTTTTAATGAAACGTTGAGATGAGACGGGTGTAACGCTGGTCTGCTCTTATGCTGTTGCGTACAGTGATAACATTACAATCGAGTTGCATGTTTATTAATGAATTGTATTGTTAGAAGCGAGCTCAACAGCGCCTATGCAAAAGTGAAGGTTAGCACTCGGACAATTTACAACCACACATATTGAAGCAGTGAAACAGATTATGAGTCGTGCAGGATTACAATTTGTATTTCGCAGTTTGAGCATTTTGTGTATTCATTTTTAATTTTGCAATTACACACAAATAACACAAACTTTATGACTTAAACTTGATTTTTGTCATTTGTCTTTTATCTGTTATCGATATATTACATGCAGAATGTATTTACCAAATTTCCAAAACATGATGATGTAATAGAGATGCATTTCCTAAATAATTGGTGACAAAGAAGACAAGATAATTTGAATGAAATTATTTTCTGTGTTGAGGTACATGTTTGCATTCATCACCATCATCATAACATAGATTGAGTTTAATTCCTACCTTTTAAATCATCTCCGTATGGCAATGCTTTGCACGTTGCATATACGAGCAAGTTTACATAAATATTTTGATAGGTTTAAACCTCTTTTTTTAAAAGAATGTTTTATCAATGACGATGTCACATGAACAGTAATTTAAATCTGAAAAACAGTCATCTGTACATTCATGTTTAATGAAGTTGATGCAGTTCACATATACTTAAATCTTACATGCTTTATAGCTAGGTTAATTAGCATAAACAACTTTGACAATTTACCAGTATATCTTGATCTGTTAACAAGGTTCAAAAGATGTACGTTTGACTAAATTTTCTGCTGAAAATTTGATCACATCGTTTGAAAATCAAATCTATTGAGTCAGCTAACAAAGCAGCGAAAATTGAAGTGCGTTTCGTGTGTAAGGTGTAATCATAGCAAATTTAACCAAATACTTATAACATATACTGATTCAAACTTCAATGCAAAAGAGAACAAAATATAAAGTTTTGTTAATGTACAATAAAGGCCATGACTGCATTTTCTCAATACATCTTAAAATGCTAATTGGCAATGCCATCATGATGTCGGAAGAAAGAAACGCGTTTTCATCTGATAATGACTTGAGAACAATTTCCTGAATTTAACTTCAGTCACAGACAAGCAGACAATTTGCAATTCAACCTGTCACCCGGTAAATTTCACTTGATTTATCTTGATGTCATTAGTGGCAGCGCACAGAGAATCTTGCTAATAGGTATTTTCAAAACAGATTCTCATTTATGTTCTTAGGGGAAAGTAAACATTGGTGCCTTCAAAATTAAAGGTCCGAAATAAACATATTTTTATCCATACTGATTATATTTCTCAACAAAAAGTGATTACGAGCTGAACATTACAACGGATCTTCGGGCACTTATATTGACCCTAACACATTTCAGCATAATGATGATAAATAGCCTAATTATTTAAGAGACAATAATTGTTCAATCTGATATACATGTCCTTTCCAATCTAAAAGTACAACAATCAACCTTGACTATAAAACTTTGGTAGAAGATATTCTACATTTAACATGATATAATCACCTTACTGATTCAGCAAATCGAACACTTCAGCAGTGCTTGCTCCAGTAAGAGTGGGGCCATTGTCCTTTGATCCTTTCAATCGCATCACTTCTCTGGGACCTCTTACCATTGCATATTGTTTTGCTTCAAGATTAATAAACATAGAATAACTTAAAAAAGATTGTAATGTTGACTAAAATCAAAGGCAATAATTTCTTATCAGTATCTTATTAGTGTATATTTTTCTATTTATTATTAAATTTCAAACTATACATACTTATAGTATATATACATCTTTTGACAACAGGGACTTGATTTAAACTTATGTACTAAGAATGCATTATATTGTGAACAGCTGACCCTTAGATAGTTAAAGGTTGATGTTGAATTGTCAAAATTCCTGTAATAATATTTCAATTTACAATGTCTTAACTTATCAGGCAAGTGTGTGTTTAAAAGAAACTAATTGGTGTCCTTAAGGGTGTAATACAGATCTTATATGTCCCATCTAAAGCTTTTAGCAGAATTAGTTTGGCACCTGCACCTCTCAAGGCCATTTCTCATAAGAATAGTATTCAATTCCATCCTGGAGACATATAACACTAGCAATCTATCTTATGTTTCACATTAAGTATTCTTAGCACTTACTCTCATTTATTTGATTGCAACTGGTTATATGCTAGTACCCTGAGACATTTATAATGTTTAATGTCTTCAAAAACCAAGGCGTGAAGAGTTTGAGCAGGAACGAGGTTTTCATTCATTTGTTTGATGTAAGCTTTGTGTAATAAATGCTTTAGTTATATCAAATTATCATTTTTGCTATCAATTGTGAACATTGTATTCCAATGAATGACAGACAAATATGTGTGCATGGTGCCAACAATAAACAACATTGTTGATGGCCTTCTTGTGAAGTAAAACGTGCACACAATTTGAAAGAGGCCGATGGCTCACTCATCAAACTTGTTTTTCAATACATAATCAAACTTAAATTCAGTTGATGGGGGTTGACAATGATGTTATATGTGCAGACTACTTATGTCTTGATACTATCCGTGCTGCAATCTTCTGGAACCTTCTCGACTTACATTTATAAGCAAGCTATCTGAATAAAAAAAGTCTTGAAAAACCAGGAGTTCTTGCTAGAATGTGTGCCAAAGTTAACATGTTCTGTGCAATCTAGGAATGATCACAATTTACAGATTTATTTTCATTCCTAGATTGTTTGAACAATCTGCAGATTGTGCGACCTGAACAATCTGGAAATGATCACAATCTAGAAACTTGCTAGTACAGGAGTCGATTCCTAGATTATGAAGGGCTCACAGCTCGCCTTTATGCCAAACTGATGGAGTATAGGGTCGATTCCTAGATTGTGAAGTGCTCACAAGTCGTCTTTATGTCTGTACTTCTTTTGAAGATTTTTCCAAAATAAAATCGCTATCACGATAGTCGTAATTCACTGTTACTGATCATGATCCCTTGTCTTTTAATCAGGACATAGCTGATAGGCATACTCTTGATGCTATATTGGAACCTGTAACAAGAGAGAGTTGTAATTCCTTAATATAGTAATCTAATGGATTCGCTACACTAACTTTGACACAAAACTGAAATTTCATTTTTACTTAATTTTCCATATCATGATAACAGAATACGACTCGCCGAAAGTTATTAAATCAACTTAAACAAGTCTTGTTCGTCCTACACACGCTTGTGCTTTTCACCCTTAGCCACATATAAGTTGATGTGAGGTGATATTGGGTGTAACACCTCTTACAAGAGTATTTAACTTATATCTAGTATTATGACAAGGAGAAAGCCCGCAACACCATTGTGGCTATGCATTGAGATGAAACCTGGAGCATCGGCTGGAACTAGCGAACCATGTGGTGGTACTGCACTGAAATTCAGTGTAGCATTGCACCCAAACCTGACTGCCTGTATATCACTTCTAAGCTGTAGACAAAGTTGCCGAGCCTCTGGCGGAATTCGAACAACGGACCTCTTGATCCGAAGCGAATGCGCTTACTATGGCACTATCCTGCCCTCTAGCCAAATGTGAAATAACAACCGAGGTTTATAATTGACTCTCAATATATCAAGTGCCAATTTACGCATATTTATTGCAATTACACATTAAGTATTGAAAATCCAAAATACATTTTATATGACATATTGTAAATTTACCAAACAAATTAAATACAAAAATGAAAAGACGATAATCTATCGATAATCATTATTTCAGAAATTGTACACAAAAAGTGTACTTCGAATGGAATGTTTTACCTTAATCAGAGATAAAGACATATTGTCCGTGGATCATTTATACAGCTGATCTTAACAATTCTAGAATAACGAAGTAAAATGGGAAAACATCTATAAATAGTAACTTCTTGAGATGAAATGCTTGTCTTAATCTATCAAAATCTCAACTTGTTCAGGTAGAAAACAAATATGATCATATTTGATTTTATCAAAGCACAATGATCATAAAGAAAACAACAGGTGTTGATTACATCGTTGTGCTCGCTAGGTATAGGCGTCAATGAGGTTCTAAAAAGGTTAAGTGATCATGAATGAAATAGAACTCTAAAACTGATTTATATATGTCGTGATATTCCAAATTAAAATCAAAATGATCAAAACCAGTGTGATGACCATTCAAAAAGCTACACCATGTATTGGTACTGTAAAGGACTCTGTCATAGATATTGCACTATTACGTAAAAAGGTAAAACCTTTATATGCTAATTATGTATTCCCTGATAAAAACACCGAGAAGTTTTCCATTTCCAAAAAAACCACGGAAACTAATATAGTAATTATTATAAATATATTTTCATATTATAGATTATATTTTTCACCCATATCATGATAAAAAAATTATGAATTCAAAATCCGGTCTACGATCCATCGCAGCCTATTATTGGGTAAGTTTCTGCACGCTGGTCTTATGATCATACTTGCTTTCATATTATACTAAAGACTGACAATAAAACTTACCAAATTACAGTCATTCAATTAGATCACATAGTCTTAAGAAATTATTTACACATTGTATGTTGAATTTCAATTCAACGGTCTTATGAATGGACAAGTAGACATCTACTTTCTTTCAAGGTACGACATGCTCCTTTGAATTAAACTTACTAGATTATATTTTGCTTGAGAAGAGGAGAGCCAGTCGATTTTCTCTGCTAAAGGCAATTTGTAACAGAAATACTGACACTTGAAAACATGTTGTTACTCCACACAAACGTAGCAATGTGTTGAATAAAGAAGTTAAGGGTCCATATACATGTGTTCTTTATCATCACAATAGCTTTTTATATGCAACTGAGATAGTGTCTACCGACTTTCAGAAGTAGTTTATGATATCGAAGACAGCACAGTCAGCATTGTGTATTAGTCCAATGTATGTAAGACAAAGCTTATCGTGTATACTTCTACATTTCCAAATCTTCTAACATCACCTTCAAAATAATTCCATTTAGCATTATTTGGCTAATTTATCCATTTACACAACAATTTATATTCCACTCACAATTAAATCACATCACTTTATTAACACATTAATAACATACATTCTTAAAAAACACGTGCTCGTGTTTTCAAACATAAACAAGCATCCAAATATCGGCCTTTAATGTGCCCCAATACACAAGGAAAAAGACGGGTCAATATTAAAAATTATACAAATGTGGAATTAAAAGACAAGTGCACATATACTCTCAGTAGTCACAGTAATCACGGAGTCTGTCATCAGTAGCGAGTTTTACCACCCTGGGAATCAATGCAAGCAAGTACATGCCTCCTCATTGAAGTCGTCAGGCGTCGGGTGACGTCAGCAGGGATCATGTTCCATATGTTTAATAGAGCTTGCACAAGTTTCTTCTGGTCGTTTGGAGGTGGCACCAGCTGTCTCAAATAGCGGTCAAGGTGATCCCAAAGGTGCTCAATGGGGTTCATATCTGGTGAGTTGGCTGGCCACTGCATAACAGTGACTTTGACGTTTTCGAGGTAGTCTCTTACAATTCGGGCAGTGTTAGGTCTTACATTGTTGTGTTACAATATCAATTTGCTTGGCTGTTCAAAGGAACGACGGTAGGTCTCACTATCTTTTTATCGAAGAACAACCAGCGGCGTCGTTATTTGGCCACAAATCCCTTCCCATGATGCCGCCACCTCCAAACGGGTGAACCTCTCTAATGCTGTTTAGCGCGAGACGCTCGTCCCTTCGTCGATAAACTCGAATCATGCCATCCTTCCTGAATAGGCAACACCTGCTCTCGTCTGTAAACAGCACCCTCTCCTACTCACCTCACTGCCACCAGCATGGAGTACGTGTCCATCGCTATCTCCGTTGATCATACCGATTGGTTGGTCACGTTGCGCTTGCGCAAGTCTTGGCATAATTTTGGTGTTCTTTATGTTACTAAATGTCTGCTCTTTCCAACAAGGATATTTATGCAGCATTGCTGAACGTGCATCATAAATCATGCCTCGTTTTGCACGTGTTTGTGGATGCACAATTCCAGTGGCTGCGGTCGATGCGATGCGTTCGTACACTTATACTATCATTTCCTGCTTAGAATCAAACCCGTACCAGCCCTCTTAATGTTTTCATGAAAAAAATAAAAGTGGAACAGTTCTTTTGCCTGGGAGGTTCGTTTAGATTGTACCGTTAAAATCTTGGGTCATCTCCGAACGATAAAACGAAAAAGTTACTGGAACACTTATTGTAACACTACTGTATTGACCGATCTATATTCAGTTTGTAATTCGCCAAAGACTTCATTTGGAAGGGGAGAGAACAATCTTAACATAAAACGATATTTTTTTAAACATATAATTTCCATGTTGAAAATTTTTGTTTAGATACAACATTCATGCTATACAAATTTTCTCATTGAATTACAAGCATCTTCAAGATCTTACAGAAAAATACATATGTGACTGCCAAATGAGCTAATTATTTTCAATCGAATAACAATTTTGCTATCATAAAATGAAGAAAGTGTCGTTTAATTCTTGCCATCTCATTATATTTTGTTTACTTTTAGATTTGTCATTAATTGAAACAAATAAAATATATTCATTTTTATCTAAAAACAGAATACGCAGTTGTACAATTTCTACAAAAGTGCTTTGTACCGCAGGGAAATAGTTATCTTTTCACTGACCATTTATTGAAAATAATTAATATATTCTCCTAAATGTAAAGATAAAATTACAAATGATTTTATATGTAACAACAACCACGGATAAAATTGAAATATAAGTAAGGTATATCCTTTGCTGAACTGTTATCTATCAAATACCACTCGTAAAGCAACTAATGATAGATATCACAATATCATCAATTTCAAATCAAATTACCCTAAGGTTTGTACTTGTATTGATCACATATGACTAGTAGATGGTGGAAAGGCATTAATCATTGACATATGGGTTATACGAAAACATAGTAGAAATATGGAAATCACGTTCTGAAATCAAAATCAGCAAGTAAGCCGCTAGAAATAATTTCAAATAATGAATTCATTTTCGAAGCATAGTTGTTGGAGGAACTACTAGTTGAATTGCAAAAAAACATAGAACTGTCGCCAACATGATGTTGTGGAACTTTCCGACACAGCATGTTCTTCTGAAATAATTATGAAGTTGTGATTGCAGAGAACAACCTTTTTCATTTCATATCAATTTGCCAAAACAGTTTTATGGTAGAAATACAGGATAAATACGAGAAGTCGTTTACCTAAAGATAGCTGTTATCGCGGATAGCTAAACATAGATTATTCTTTCTTCAGTGTCGGTGCAAGTTCCAAGAGAATGAAAAATATATGTCAGATTTTTATTTGTATAAAAAAACCATTGTGATTCCAACATTGTCGAAATACTCGTAGTAAGTGCGCTACAACCTTAAATTAAGTTCATTTAGGTTAGTTTTGTATGATTTATCATTTTCATGTTGATCTTTCACATTTAAATGTTTTTAATAAATTCTTATTAAATCAGACAACATAATTATTAAAAACTTTGCGAAATCATTAACGATGTATGGGTTTCGATTCATTGATGGATGTAAAAATGACAATATTTAAGTCATGATTACATCTTATATTCCGCTATTGTTTGCAATATACATGTTTCCGCCATAATTATTTATAAAGCTTTGTTACCATAAAGAGTCAAAACATTTATTTTACCAATTACAATGTTCGACAACTGCTCTATCTGACTGGGATCCATTTGTCTGACCATTGACTCGTCTCAATTGCATTTTGTTACACAACTGGATGCCTGCCGGATCTTTGTGTGGCCGGGCATTGTCATCCTTAAAGATTGGTCGTATGGATGCCAGCCGAAACGTGTGAAACAATATTAATCACGACAATATACCTTTTATCAGGTAGGTAGGTAGGTGGATTTAAGGGCGACGTTGGGCCAAAAATGACCTATATGCGCCCTACCTTTTATCAAATTTAGTTAGAGTTACTTCCCTTGTTGCAGCGACGATGATAATTTATTGATAAAAAATTTGGAACTGTTAACGAATCATTTAATTAAATAGAATAGCTGCTGATTAACTGGAAATCAAAATATGCAATCATAAAAGATAAAAAAATACATGACTATGATGATATTGGGTATATAAATTCCAAATTTTTTTGTTTCACATCTAAGACATTCTTCTTGTACAGGAATTAAGCTTTCAATAATGTCGTTTAGTATTAAAAAGTGAAAACAGATTTTTAAAATACTGTAATTAATCGTCATTGTCATTACAAAACAATTTTTACCAAATGTGTTCCATGTTTGTAAAAATTTAATTAATTTGTCCAACACCATAAATTATATTCTGGAAAGTCTATTTTGATACAATATCAACAAACCTGAACTTCACATGTCTTGATGATTAATTGAGTTTTGATCGAAAATTGAAGAATACGTTTTATCCTTACCGTCATCGTGTTTGTTTTCACTACTTGCTAGAGCTCATTTATCATTCATCGTTTTCAGAAGTTGATAAATGTGCTAAAGAAAGTTTCGGAATTGATTTCTCCAACATCTCAAATACTACTGACTCTATAGGAAGCGATATTGTACCTACATTTGGGTACACTTAATGTATTTATACATTATTGTGGAAAATAGATTAAATTGTAAACACTATTCTAGCCATTTAGTACTTGCTGACTGAATACTGTTTAGTCGAATTAAAATACATATGTTTAAAACATTCACGTCACTTGCTTAATTCTGTTTTTGTAAGAAAACATAATCGGGTAATTGCTCAACTAATTAAGCTTACTTACAAATGACCTTTTTTACAATGCCACATGTGATCCGGGTGCGCTTATAAAATTGATTCACAACATCTAACTCAATGACATTATGAACAATTAATTTACTTATGTTGTGTATAATCCTTATTTTCAAAGCATCGTAATATGCATCATATACGAAAACGAACTAATAGAGAGGAGACCACACACTTTTGTTATTGTTATTCACACACCGAGGAAAAGTCATGTAGTCGATATTTTATTTACGAACCATTAAACGTACAACTCAGGACGTAACGGAATTGGATGGTCTGTGTTAAAGCAAACATGGTACTGATTTAAACAGTTTAATTAGTAGTTGAGAAGATTTGTTGTTTTCTTTCCTAACTAAAGTGAATAGTGCAGTTGTATATATAATTTTTCAATGCCCTGATTTAGCGTTGGCTTTTGCAACATTAGCATCCATTAGTTGCATGAGAAGAGGGATAAGCATAGATCCATAGGTGTTTCCTTGGAATCCAAGAAAACAGTTTTCATTACTTGTAGAGTTGAGGTGTCTGTAATTAGACATGTCAAAACACTTCTAATCGTTAGTTTTCGTGCTAATACGTATACTTTTTTATCTTCTGCCAAGTTTTTCCATTGTTTATTTATTTGAAATAGGAACTTCTTCATTCGTGTGCCACATGTATTCATACTTTTTTTTATCTTTAAGACTTTCCGATAATAGTCTGGCAAATGGCCAATACAGAACCATTGGGTCTCAACATTATTTGGTGAACTGCGAAGGTAGAAATTGTATTCTTTGCAAATGAGTCCCATCGGAAATATCTCGCTAACAATACAATTATATTGGACATTTTCTCCTTTCATTTAACTACTGTTTACTGTTGGATAGTTATTTCAAGACACATTAAAAAATAATAAATCCCAAAGTTACATTTAAATGTTCAACATTACAATCGAATTCCATGTTTTACAATGAATGTTATAGTTAGAACTGAGTTAAACAGCTCATATGCATCAGTGAAGCATAGCAAGCAGACAATTTAAACTGCACATTTTGAAGCATTAAGAGATATTACCAATCGTGCATAACTACAATTTGTATTTCCCATTTCTAGCATTTTTATATTCATTTGATATATATTTATCCTGATTGAGAAAATTATAATCAGCTGGAATTACAAATCAACTGTCACTCTGATTATGGTAGATTTTTACACAAAGTATATCGTGACGTCAAAATGGTCAACAGGTTCAACTGGTCTGTAACTAATAATGATGCTTCTTTGGGATTTGGTGTGCAGTTCACCCAAGTGTGGAGTGTGACAGTAGTGCAAATCATTCTTTAATTGTATTCATAATTAAAATTTAAAGTGTATGACGTCCTTCATGTACCCTCATCGTCAACAGCATTTCATATTTGCTTTAAACTATCGTATGATAACATAAGACGATATTGTGGTTATGTGATTCAAACTCATGCATTTTTCGGGTTAATATGACATAAGTTGACACTATGAAATGAAGGAATACTTTTTTATTACCCACGGTGTCACATTATGTCTGTAATAAATGCTACAAGTTACACACATTACATTTTTTATTTATTAAATGTTGATGAATATATTAATATTACAGATCTTATCTATCATTTTGGTTTCTAAATTAATGCTGCAATCCATATAAGACTTTTGTAGGGTAAGTTTCTACATGTTGTTCTTATGATCAACCTTGCTGTCCTACCAAAACATTTGATCAAAATTAACTATTCAGTAACGTCAATTACAAAATACAGGACAAAGACATAGAATTTATTATACTCAAATTGTAGTCATTTAATTAGAGTCACACAGAGCACAGAATAAAACAGGTCTCTCTGACTACGTAACTATGCAGAAATTTAATTTAAAAGTACTGCAATAACCTTTCTTTCGTCTTCACAATTACACCTAAATTGTTTCTTTTTTTAAAACGGCCTTTGATCAGTGTTTTCTACTTCCTTTGTCGAAAGAAATTATTTACAATTTGGTAAGTGGAATGTCAATTCAGCGGTCTCGTGAGTGGACAAGTAGACGTCTTTTTGTTTCCAGTTGAACATGCTCCTTTGTTTAAAAACGTACCAGATAATCAGTTGTATAAGAAAAAAGAACAAGTCGATTGCCCTGCTAAAGGTAATTTGTAACAGAAATACTGACGCTTGAAAACGGTGTAACAGGGTATACATAAACATACATAATCTTGTCGGATATACATATACACGTGTGCTTTGATTGTAAGAATGTCACTGAAATAGTTTTTATGAAATTTCAAAAGAACAAAATCAGTTGATCGATATACACCTTATTTAAGATGTGCCATCATTACAGTAAAGTGCCTAATCAATCGACATTAAATATGACTCGTGAATCATTCTCACGTTCATGTTAGTGATGGCGAACAAAGAAGTAAAATTACAGTGTTAAATGGTGTACCATTAATGGACAACATAAGTCTAGATTACTACATGACTTCTCATTAAATAAATCTCAGATAACACACGAACATGTTCGTATCAAATGAGACCGAGTGTGGTATTTTATTTGTTACAAGCGTTTTAAACACTTTTAGATGCCTTGGGCATTTCCTTTTTGTAAGAGATAATGGAAATATTCCGAAAACAAGACCCATTTTAAAGAACTAAGTGCAATAATTGACGTAAAACCCATAATGCGTAATTCCTCAACACGATGTAGAATGTAGTTCTTGAGATCCTATTGAATAAATCAAGAGTGGGTTTCAAAACTGGAAATAATTTTGACTGTAGTAATTGTGTTATATGTTATGACTAACAGACTATCAAAATATGTAAATATATCAAATATGCAACTGTCACCTCTGGCCGTGGCCTGGCCTTTGAAGTGCCAAGACTGATCGTTTGTGTCCCGGCGTGCCTGGGCTGGCGTGAGTTGCGAGAACGGTTGATAAACTACAGGTATTGAGACGGTCACATCTTAGCTTCTACAAGATTCTACAAAGAGAATGAACCAAAGGTTCGAAACGTTTAGTAAGTGAAACGTTCTGAGAGTCAGTTTGTGGCATTTGTTAATTTTAATTAATGTTGTAAAGAGTCGCCACGCTAAGCTACTCGTTGTTGTACAATTGTTGCTTTTAAATATCGATGGAGACACAAAACACGTAAAACCATCGTTAGAAGTGATATCACACTTTTCATCAAAAACGTACATTTATCAAATACATATATATCACACATTTTAGACAATCTATTTACAATGAGCTCATATTGGATGTTGCTTGAAAAAATATAGTTAACCTTGAAAACGCATTGTTGAATATATGTTTTATTTCTCTCAATGAAACTTAGATTGTGTCTTGCTTTACTTGTAAATAAATGGTTATCTTTTTACATAATTTTAAGACCAACCGTAATAACTCTATCCAATACATATCTCATTAAGAAAGTTTTTGTATTCTCTTTTAACCATTTAGTGGTAACGATATGATTATGGTTGTGATAAAATACACATCAAAGGATACATCAAATAAACCACTGAGAGACAAAAGATGAATGTTACATTGACACGCAAGCACGCGATATAAAATCCAGAATATCTTCATTGGCCGGATATATGGGTGATATCATCACCATATCCATCCATGCTACACAATATCAGGTTACCTTGCAGGAATATTAAGTTTGTAAACAATTTAGTGACTTCCTTTATCTTATGAAAAAATCCTTATGAAACAATATAAGAGAGTACACGTTTTGCTCATGACAACGTTAATACAACTACATCTACTCTTTTATTTTGAATCCTGGTATCAAGCATACATGAACATTGATGATAAACCTCGTTACTTTAGGTCTAACCAAATTATAACACTATAATTCACTAAAGCTTTGATATTGTCAGATGTATTTAGCGATGATATGAAATATCAATGATTGATGATCATCTACGGCTTATATTCACTATAACACATTCTCCTGTTGAAATATATGGCTATCACGAATAAGTAAACAAACATTAGCAATTGTCAGACAATCGTATTCGTCAATGCATGGATATTTATGAACTCATGGAGTTTTCGAATGATACGTGATACCTTATTCTACAAAACAGAAAATAGCTTTGAGTATTCTCATACCTCTACAGAAAATTCTCCTTTGCAAAACCTGATAAGTATATTTAATAGGGAGATTTTTAAATTAAACGCGCTAGTTTACATTGTATTACAATGTATTTTCAAGTTCAAGTATGTACATATCATAAAGTTTTCCCCTCAATAAGCCGCTACTTGTAACAAACAAAATTGCCCTTTTTGATGTTTAAAACTTGTATCATTGTTAGTCATTTAAAGTTTAGAGAAGAAGTTGTATTGTTCCTTACAAATTGCTTGATAACGGTGTTAGTATCTACACCGAAACGTCGCAATCCTGCAATAAAGAAGTTGTAAATCCATATAACTTGTTCTCTATTCAAGTTTGTGTCAATTCTATAGAAGCATGAATTATGTTCTTCACGTTTTTGTGGTATGTCTATTGGACTAAATAATACCAAACCCAAACAGTCAGAAAAATGGTCAATACGAAACCACAGGGTCTCGCCTTTATGTGAAAAGCTACTAGCGCTGAAATTGTATTCTTTGCAAATGGTTCCCAATGGAAATATCTTCCAAACGAAGCAGTGATATTGGATCTTCTTCGTTCATAAGATTTTGTCTATGGAAACTGACAAAGCGTTGGCAAGGTATACTGAAAGTATTCTCATATCGGTAAATGTATCGATTTAATAAGGAGCATGTTGAGGTGATTATCACTTTGTGGCAAACGTTGAAAACAATAGAGGTGTTTGTTATAAAGTGACTTTACAAATTAACACAATAGAGCTTAGAAAGCTTATTTTCTGAAGCGACACAAACTGAAGCTATAAAAGAGTAAATGAATTGTTTTAAGTCCATTTATTTTCACAGCTTGTAAATTGTTAATATTTTATGATGCTATTAATAACATATATTTTAGTATTAAACCATTATAACTCACTCGAAAAGTTAAATCCTAACGATTTACTGTGTAAAACTTATAATTATTGCTTAACTTTACTCCTTGAAATGGTCAGCCATTGATTAGTGTCTGATCATAGTTACGTAGTGCACGTTTTGTAGTGCAAGGGATCATTGTAGTGCAAGGGATCATTGTGTCGAGCCTGAACCTAGTCATATTCTCATATTTTCATTTCTTAACCATAATAAGGAATATACATAATTGCTCATTTTGAGACTGACTGTAAGCTATTCTATAATCGATATTGTACATTTTCTTTTTTCCGTACTCAGAACGTCTCCGCCGACTATCTATTCGATGTCAAGATTTGACGTGAGTAAACTTAATTTTTCCTTTGAACCTTCTTAATCATAATCTAGGTCTAGCTTCATAGAAAATATAAATATGTCAAATATTTAATGATACTGATGGTGGCCACACGCGATATGGAATGTATGGTTCATGCCCAGGGCCCCCCTCATGCCATTTTGCAAATTGCGAATCTTGTAAAATTGGATTTCTTTGTTTTTACTTTTAAATTGCTTTTATGCAACCTCCGTTTAATATTTATTCAATCTTGGTAAACTGCGAAATGTTTTATTTGTTGGCCACAGAAACGGTTGACACTTAGTTATCTTTTGTATATATTCACAGAGAATTATTGAGAATAATTTTTACCCCTTTGAAAGAATTTCAAGCCACAGGTCAAGTGAAAGGGAAAATTCTTTCAGCAAAGAAAGCGAATAAACTCTTTCTATAACAATCAATCGGTCAATGTCTAACTATTTATTAATAGAAAAAAGCTGAGCACCTCATATGATTGGAAAATGAGGTCACGGAATATTGTTTGAATAAACCATTTTTAACAGATTGTGTATATTTTTAAAAACTGTGATTTGATTTGTGATATATTACTGCATTTTCTTAAATGATTTTTTATTCTAAATGATAATATATTTTATCATCCAAAACTGTGTTCCACAGGAGATATCGCTTGTGGAAGATCAAGCGATATCTCCTAGGAGATTTTGAACAATGCCCTATTGCAGTCAAGTTCATGACATCACAATTGTTTTACATCATCAAGTAATGACATCACAATGCTATGACGTCATAAACATGACGACGTCACAATGCTATGACGTCACTCCACTGAGAGTCTAAAAGTAGTGCAGTGTTCAGAAAAACACATTTTTCACGGAATCGAAATGAAAAATGATTTTGGATGATAAATAGAATCTCATTCTCGTGTCTCCTGATATCAAACATGTCAGAACTCGTTGATAAAAGTAAAATATCCTCGGCAAGCCTCGGACATTTGTAACTTTTTTCAACTCGTGTTGTTATATTTGATATCAGAAGACACTTGGGTGACTTTCTCTATAAATCACTTGAACTGAGAACTGAATACTATTTCATGACATAATAATATCAGACGCATGAAACATTGATAGGCATGTTGAATACAAATGCTCTTATATCTGGTTTAAAACATTGACTTGTAAACTATATTATATTGCAGTTTCATTATCTATAATCATAACAACGGTAATTGTTGCAAAGTGAGTTTGAAGAAGAGAGATATATCTCCAGTGAATTCGACCAACCGGGAGTTTATAGGAAGAAATCCTGAATCTTCCATCACATCACAACGATTCCATCCCGGCGCTCTTCTATCACGAATGGGTAAGCAGAGGAAGTGAAGAGAGTTCTGATTCATACGGCTTAAATCTTCTCGCCCTTAATCCTTGGTGGTTGATGAGTTGATATAATACAAACGATCTAGCGCTTAGGATAGATGCTTCGAGCATTTGAATGCTTTACGTATTCTGTAATTGTCTATTTCTTGATCTTAATTTTTCTGATTTGTTGCCCTCATGCAGTCAGCAATACTCATTCGTCGATTCAGAGTTTTCCCTTACTGCACTCTGAGCGACACTACAAGTGTCCTTCCATGTCTGTTATTGATTAAACATTGACCACTATGTTTCTTCCATTAGCTTTGTCTGCTCCATAACAGCAGTTTAAATTCATTATGATCCTTTGTAATGATCATAAGTGTCTGGTTTATTTTCTTAAAGGCACTAGTGCCCACCAATATTTCGTCTAAATAACGAAAGCACAGATAGTGCTTACTTATGGCTGATACTGACGATCCGCACTCAGGTATTCTACCTCGTAAGTTATTTAACAACTTTGTACGTATTCATAGTATAATCGTGATTCTGAAAATCCATTAAATCCGCAAAAAGCTACATCGGAAATTCAAACTTTGTTTACAGACAGAAGAGCAAAACAGTAGCTGCTATCTTAATGAAATAACCATGCTTGTACAACTCGGTAAGGTTACAAGACTGTTTAAATCAACAATATTTCGTTGTTTGTTCGCAGTTCAGAAGTTCAGTATATTCAAAAGCTGCAGATATAACTTTTTCAGTCGTTTTCAACTTTATATTTTGCCCATGTTGTGCAAAGCTGACCGTACATTTCTGTAACTGTATGCTGACATCGACCGTCCTTACTTATTCATTGTTGAATACAGGTCAATTGTATAGATTAATACATATTAAATTACGTCGATAGAAAGCTAAAGTGAGTGCCTTTATATTCCTATTCCTTAAAGTAGCAAATTTGAACACTAAGGGTTTGCTATAGTGCTTTAAATACGGATCGATGGAAAGGGAATTTAATCTCGCCTTAGTATCCCTTAAGAAAAACCTTCATGTAAAAATTTTACCAAAATAGATTCATAGAAAATAAAGAAATGATAAAATCTATGACGAAGTTACGCTAAGATCACTCACACGTAATGTGTGATTGAGTTAGAGTTAATCATTTTAGCAATATTTCTAATATCAAACACGCAGATGAAAAATAATCAAAAAGAGAGTGGACAGATCAGGGAGAAAGGTATCAAAAGGACGAGGGAAAAGACGGAAAGAAAGGCATCATGAGTAATAGACAGCCGATCGAATTTTGTCTGGCTTCAAAGCGGCAACCTGTTAAGGTTGGGTGCCCTTGGCAGAGCATGTAAGCTACGGCTGGCACAGCTCTCGGGGTATCTGAAGCACGCAAACCACCAATACATGATAAGACATTGCGTTAAGAAATGGACTGAAGGGGGAAACGTTTATGGATGCTTACTATATGGATGTTTCGGTTCATGCACTCACATTATTATCAGGCAAATGATAAATGGCTTGGAAGCAAGGAGTATATATAGTGTGAAACATGTTTTACACATGATTGGCTTAGTTTACACGATGTTGTTGAGGTGAGCTGATTTGGGGTTCAATGTGGCTTTCGAGAGTATTTCACAAATATCAAGGACAAAGCCAGTAAAACCGTTTGTCCAGTAACACCGTTGAAATAAAATGCTACACTGAAATTAAGCGCAGTACCACCCATGGTTCGCATGTTCCGGCCGATGCTCGCAGGTTTCACCGCAATGCATAGCCACAATGGTGTTGCGGGCTTTCTCCCTGCAATAATACTAGCAGCCGCGATATAAGTGAAATAATCTTGAAAGCGGCTTTACACACCAACTCACCTCACCTCACCTCTTTACTTTTGGCCATTTCCATGGAAACATTACTTAGAATTTCTTTTCCGAACTCTAAAACATGAGGTTTAGCTCATCGAAACTTGGTGTTCAGAACAATCATCATGTTTGATTGAGTTGTTTTATTGTTCTGGCTGTTTCCATGGAAACAAATCACAGTACAGATTTTAATGAATCTAAAAACAATACACTAATAATATTTAAACATAATGAAAGGATCTTTAGCATCTTCAGAAGGAAAATGCATTTCGAATGATCGGCTTGGGATTGTTTTCAACTGAGGGTATAAAGAATTTAGAGTTTATGAAAGAATACAGTTTCTTCACTATTGTTCAATATTTATCACACTTTTGCCACTTGCCGGGGGATAAAGACGACTCTGTCTGATTTAAATTTAGAATACCAAACATATGAAGAAAATGACTATATTTAACATGTTGTTTAAAACTTAAAGAATCATTTTAGGGATGATTAATAGAGTAACTGTAAGTGGTAATAGGAGACGGAAATGTTTGACACAGTCAGTCGACTTACGCGCATAATTGTAAATAATGGGAAAATCGAGGTTAATTCGGGTGATGAACGGAGAATGTGATCTAATTTGCATTTCAAATTATCATCTTGTAGACTAATAGATTTAGTTCTGAATCGTGTCAGTTACACGTTAGCCAAATCTTAAATAATTTCCTTCAGAAATAGACGATTACATTTTAACTGGTCACATTTCAAGACGTATTTCCACCAAAGGGTAAGAGGAGGAGGTTATTGATGTGTTCATCCCCCGTACATAACCACATGTCAGGCAGAACCCCTTGTCTCTGTTATCTTGTGTCGAAACAAGAGAGTTTCAACACTGGTTTTATGAATCAATATTACTACTTGAATGGAAGTCAACATTAATTCTGTTCAGTTCTATTGAAATGTACGTCTACACCAAGGATTACCTAGGGCTTGACAGTTCTCCAAATATAAACGTAAATGCTCACCGCGACATTGATAACGATTGGTACTTCGAAATCATTAAAATAGCTCCTTCGTTGATAAGGTCATTATTTGATTATCTTGTGTTTTTTTCTTAAATGGCGATAGTTATCAATTACTGATGTTAAGAACAAACCAGGGTGCTTAACAGAGAATACCACAACTAGTATCTGAGTTCTTCTTAAACTTTCTACTTCTATGTCAGAATGTGTTTATTTTGCATTATTTTAGATATGAACAAACGTCGGAAATCTTGGAATAATATATGCGCCATAAACTGAAGAAAACAGTGACAAGTTACAATTTGATTAGATTCCTGGATGTAAATGGACCCTTACTTTAAGATTTAAGAGAAATTAGAGATTTTACCAAGATTTAATTTCAAATTAGATCAACGTCTCCTCTCAACACCTAAAGTGAAAACAAAATCCTACGGAGAACGTTCCTTTAAATGTCAAGGACCTCTCATATGGAACCAATTGCCTTCACACCTTAGACAACCACTGACTAAAGCTTCCTTCAATACATCTCATTCTCTTTCTTTCAAGACATTACTTTTCCAACGAACCATCAATGACACTTAAAATCAACCCTGCTATATCCTGTGCACCATCACTTTCTCTTGCTATATCTCTTCTTTGTATGTGTATGTATCCATGTTTGTGTATCTACTCCCTATTCGTTTCCCATATGTTAAGCGCCAAGTGCTCAAATTACGAGGCCAGGCGCTATATAAATATTCATTATTATTATTATTATTAT
The DNA here is from genome assembly GCA_921293015.1 of Phorcus lineatus. Classification (NCBI taxonomy): domain Eukaryota; kingdom Metazoa; phylum Mollusca; class Gastropoda; order Trochida; family Trochidae; genus Phorcus; species Phorcus lineatus. The sequence continues at coordinate 66,545,754 of OV121082.1, read as the reverse complement.
TATTATTATTATTATTATTATTATTATTATTATTATTATTATTATTATTATTATTATAAATCATTATACGCATCTCTTAGTTCCAAAGGCCAAGCTCAGTTCCTTCATTGATGTGCCAATTAGTTATTGATTGTAAATGCAACTTGCAATTAGGTGCCCACAAAAGATTTCGAGTCAATCACTTTGCCTATCAGTTTTGTTTAGTTTGTCCTTTTACTTCATTTAACAGTTTTCATGAATAACCTTAAAATGCTTGCCTTCTTTTAAAAAATATTGATCTACGTAGACAGTATGATTATCCGTGGGGAAATGACTTCGTGACTTTCTGTTTAAATAGAGAATCATATCAATAAATATCATGTAATAATGTTCTTACTGAAATACAGGTTGGTTCTGTTCCATAGCCAAAACATCCTTCTGTTGATAACGTAAGCTAACTCTAGCATTATAATGTAATTACTTTACTGTTTACATAATGGCGAAACGTTTGGTCCCTCTGTTCATTGGTGCAGTAGCAAATAATGACTTTTTTCGGCCGCACTCCATTACCATTAAAGAGTTAATGACGGTATTTGCTTTAAATATCGTATTTTGTTATATCAAATTTTGTTATATTTATATCACTTCGGTACTTTTTCAGTAGGATATTTATAACTGATGTTAATCAACATTACGGGCGGTGTCAACACTCTATGTAAAGGCCAAGTTACAACTGGTAACATAACTGTGAACTTTGTGCCAGGAATATGTCTCTTCCTTCACCAAAACGACGTCGTCTTGCCGTGTTAAAGTCGGACAGAAGCCAGGAAGGGACTAACCTCGGCTGACCTACCGGCCACAACATGTTCGCTAAACACAAAACAACATTCAAATTCACGCGTTCTAAACGTAGCGTCAAAGTGATAGTGAATTGTCCGATACCAGCTACTTGAAATGTAACGTTTTCTTTGGGATCGTTGTATGTTGTTTTTTAAAGAAAAATAGTTCAAAATTACGATTTTCATGTCCCAGGAAAAAAGTATTACTTGGAATTAATGACCCCTTCTCCCCTATTGAGACATTTTGGGTAACCAAATCAGTAACAATGTGACGTCATATAAAATTGCGCCCATTCCAGGAAAGTTTCAAGCGTGAGGAGATGCAAATAAATATGAGATATTATCTCATTGTGACTTTGTGATAAAGAGGTTGTCATGTTCGTGTTTTTTGGGAGGATGGTATATACCCAACATAGGAATATTCACTATTAATTTAGCTCGCCAAGGCTAGCAAATACAATATTTACTCCAAAATGAGGATATTTACCATTCCAAAACTCACTAGCATGATAAACTCTGTATTTTTTTTAATGTGATAATTTCCAGGTATATCAGCACTACTATGGAATATTGTGTTCTCACTCTGGAACGATGACAAATTATTGTCTTTAGTATCATGGAATAAGCCAGAAATGTTAAACAGTCGTTCACCCACTAGTGTCAACATGTAATAAGGACATAAATGTTTCCCGACAGATTAAAAGATTACAATGAAACATGTTTTACTAGAACGTGCAGTCAGAGAAAATGTCACCTGTAGAGATCTTAATCAAACGCCAAACAAAATTACTGTATGACTGGAAAAAAGTCTGCCTTTAAATGGAGTACAGAAAATGCGATAGTTTTATAAAATGAAAAGGGTAAGAGGATTAATCACTTCCCATATAGCAATAACAAGCTTTCAAATATTTCTTTTTTTGATAAATAAGAGAAGTGGTGTTGATTTCCAGATATTAAACTTCCTATATAATCAGAATCTACGAGGTGCTGATCAAGTAGTCTTATTGCTGTGATCACATAAATGTGTTCGAATGAGTATTTTTTGTTTTAAAACCCTCCAGAAAATGCTGATTGTTACCTGTAAATCACAGGGATTGGTTTTTTTCTTTCCCTGGTCTTTTTTATTGTTCAACGACTTTGGTGTAGTATTATTTCCGTTTTTCATAGAGAAATGTTTGAGTAAATAACAGGTAAATAACTTAAAACTCGGTATTAGCTAATTGATAGTATCCAGGTAGAAATAGGATTATCATCGCACACTTAAATGTAGGACGAATAAAATCTTTGAAATATATATATACTTTTCTTATAAACTTGTTAGATTTAATACAACTCTAAACGCAGTCGGATCACAATAAGGTCATATTGTCATTTTTACTTTCTGTTGGGATTTTTCCGTTTATTTGGAAACGACCCGGGCAGAAGGGTTGTGTCCAGCTCATAACTTTGTAAGTAAGCAACCATTTCAATTTAATTTTGTCATGATGATTACACATCTTTTCATTTTTTAAACTATCAACTACTTTGAAAATATCTTAGTAGGATTTTGGGGAAAAAATTATGATTTTGTAAGAAAACTTGTTCAAGTCTTATCCAGGTCATAACTTCTAAAATAATAATAATAATCGATTTTGGTAAAAAGAATTATGAACCTACCTGAGAGTGCGTCATGAAAAATAATTTTTAGAAATTTCGATAGAACGAAATTGCGTTCTGGGCAAATAAAGAGGACCTCAAAGCCTGTCAAACTCATATAGTCTAAATAACGTAATAATCATGTTTTGTTATGCCCAATAGTTTTGAATATAATTATGTAAAATGTTGCTTTTTTGGTAAGAAGTGGCGATTGTTAGGAAACAGTTTTGAGTCATGGTAAGCTTATATGTGGTGGCTTTGCTTAAAAGTCCATTACTGTTTATGACTTCCGTATTAACCATCTGATTTTGATAACATTTTATATGAAGGAGAACCCATAACCAAAATTTCATTCATCAAAATCAAATAGTTTACCTAATTCAATTAAATATGTAAGGACCATAACTCTGCCAAAAAATATATTTCGGAATGGGCTTTCGAACTTGATCACGACTATAACCACAACGATGCTCATTTAGGTGCAATAGTTACCGAGAAACCTTGTCCCAAATGCATGCCAGGTAACTAACTACAAAACTAAAAAGTTGTAAAGTGTTTAGAACTTAAGAGAAGGTCGTCGTTATCATGTTTACATTTTGGTTGGTACATCTTACATTTTTTAGATAATTGACCGGGCGGAAAGACCGCCATATAACCACGCGTACTTCGTAGAGAGGAGGTTGGGGGTTAATAACTTAAAATAATATTATCAATCTTCAAATGTTTTAATGAAAGGCCAATCCTTACACTTTATGCTATGCACTGTAAACCAATCTCACCACTTGACTCAATATGTTAAGTTGATTCCTGAATTTTAGGGCAGTGTCATCAATGGTTCTCTACTTCCAGCCCATGCTCGCAGGTTTCACTGAAGTTTATAGCCACAATAGTGTTACGGATTTTCTCCCTGCAATAACACTAGCAGCCGTGATATAAAGCGGCGTTAAACCCAAATCACCGCACCGTGTGTTGTTTAATTACAAAACTGTTAATGTAAGACTTGATATAATCTTAAATACATTAAAAGTTAATTTTTCAGAAGCACATAATAAAATATATTTATTTAACAGCGTAAACCATCCCAAATTTGAAATTTAATTCCGTTTAACAGCACATAAGGTTTTTTCAATAGTTTACTTATATGACATTCACAATTTTAGCAATATATGATCTTTGAAGTTGTGATGCAGATTATGTTGGAACCCTTACAACACCTTTTTAGGTATGATATCTAACTATTTGATTAATTTCAGCTCGATTATCAAACACTTTTAGGAATGGTATCTAACTATATGAATAGTTTCAGTCCGATAATCAAACACTCTCTCTTTTTGAAAATATTGTTCTAAAAAATATTACTTCAACAGCGAATGAAAGAAACTTTCATTAAGCAGCCATACATACAATTTCAACACTGGGAACAAGTGCTGTTTGTACTGACCACTTAAGCCACATTATCTATGTATCTGTATAGTAGTTGCCTCAATTCATCATAGATATTAGAACATTATGAATATCTACAAACGTATATGTTAGCGTTACGTCAATGATAAATGTTACTGTTTAATTTTCTTCATGCTAACTGTTATTTTGAACTAACAACGAAAAACCTTTGAAAAACCATGTAAAGGTACATAAATACTGGTTGACTTGTCTTTTTATTCATTCACTTATGCCTTTCGTGTCCAAAATCGTTATATATAATGATCGTTTTGTGAGATAATTTATAAACCATGTTTATATAACTCGTGAACTATACTGGATATATACTATCAAAACTTTCTCACCCCATTAAACGCAAGAAGCCAATTTTTAAGGAAACAGCAATGACTTCTTCAAGCTACGATGCAGGATTTAAGACCATAGAATAAAAGCTGCTTTCTGTATATCAAAGAATATACAAGGTATAAAATTTGACAACAAAATCTAATTTTCCCGATTTCAGTATAACTGATAACTATTTCGTAAGTTCAATTTGGTCAGTCAGAAACATATAGTTCATTTAAGGGGCAGTAACCATCTAAGTTCGTTATCAGTCTGTATATAATTACTACCTGTAGATTACTATTGGTAGAGTAATTAATGAATACAGGAATAGATCGCAAACTGAATACATCCAATACAAAGTACGAATGGAAATGGGGCTCATAAGATTAAGTGAACAAAATGATTTTCCGTTGATAGCGGTTTCTAATTAAATTCATTCTAGTGACAAAGGAACCAGAGAATGTGATTAACCTGAGGACAGAGAAACGTTATTAACACTTAATGTATCAAAATATTATAAAATTTCATTGAATGGACGCAGCTCACTGTTATCGCATCATTGATCAAGGATTTCGGATAGAGAGTTTAACGTTTAGCCTTATCTAAACATGATATCGAACACAAAGAATTAAATCAAGCACCTTCTATTTCGTAAAGTTAAATTGTGTTTTCGAAAATGTAGGGTATTTTTAACAGATTGACCTCTCCAAATATAACAATTGCTCAGTTATTTAGTACATTCGTTGAAATAATAACCAAATGCAAACTAATTGAAAATATGAGTTCAAATGTGATGGTATTGAATTATTACCGATTACAGCTATTGTTCTTCGAGAAATACTACAACAAAGACTTTAATTTTGATAATCAGAAAGAACATTTTCTTACAAAGACATTCATACACCGAAACATCTTTTACCATAAGATGTTATAGCAATACATTGAAGTTCTTTTTACATCAGAAATGAGAAATACATATTTGGGAATATATATTTGTTTCTTGGATAAATCATACTTATCACATTTGAGCAACAAAAATAATTTTCCTAAGTCATCTTTAGGTAACCAAAGAACAAATTAAGCTATTGCAAAAACTGTTATCCAAAGAGTGTAGTGGTGATTTCGTTTCTACACTGCTGGGTGATCGCTCTACCTAATATCCTCAATTGTTTTCCTTACAGGTTGTCTTCATTTTTGTCAGCAACATTTTGTTGTTTTAAAACACAAAGTGCCTCAATAAGTTAGATTTTAAAATGTGTCTTTTCACTGACTTATAAACGGTCTGAAAAGTGCATTTCAAACTGATAAAAGCCAGATATGTATTTTCCTTTGTTTGAATTATGTATTCTGTATCAAATATGTACGATCACATTATTGTAACTGCTACTTGGCGTTGGACTGATTCCATCGTTCAAAATAAGCATATAACAACTGGCAAAGAGTTGCCATTATTTGAAAACACATGTGGCCCTGCTACACAAAATATCGCCAACTCAAGAACGTTTGTGATTACAATAAGGGTCCTTTAAAATAAAGCTTAGAATCTCCTAAGGATAATGCATTGGCATAGAAAAGATTGTTAGGGAAAAACCTCAAATACCAGTTTTACAAAAGGTATTACAGATATTTCGTATTTCTTTTGTAATTGGAATTAACTACAATGTCGAAAACCAAAGAGCTTAAGGAAAAATGGCTATGCTAACTGCTCAGAAGCTTGAAGACCATTAGGATCGCCTAAAAAGATATCCTAGTTATAAATTGGCATAGACGTATTAAAGTCAAGTACTGGAACAAACTAAAATACATGTAAAGGGTTCATTAGATATAGGAAAGTAGCAGAAAGGTTTAACAAAAGATAATCGAAAACTAGATGAGCGTTTGTGGGACACCGCAATAGCAGATCATCCCAGAAGCTATCATGTTTTCAGTGGGGTTTTTTTGGGTTTCATAACAAGCGACCTTGACGTTTGACTTTGAATAGGAACAATTCGAAAGAATCATATGAATTCTGAATACCTATTTCTTAATTCAAAATTTGTTAAAAGGGTGAAAAACCCCATAACCGATATCTCGTGCCCTTGACTTCTGACGTTCAAGGTCACACATTCAAAGCTTAATTGTCGTCGACTACAAAAATCATGTAATGATAAATCATTTGTTTGCAAAATCATGCACAACATACATAACCACGACCTCGTCATTGTAGCGAAAACGTCTCTGAATTTCGGTACTTCACCACATATGATATATACCGGAAAGAGCCTAAAAACACAAACATTTTGAAAGTTATCCTCTTTAAAAGGATATTTTTGTATGGATTTCATAACTCGCGACCTTAACTTTTGACTATAAATGTGAGCATGTCCAAAAATTTACCCCCGGGTATAAGTAAGAAGTTATTTATACAAGTTCTAACTTGTAAAAACTAAAAACAATGTGCGGCGGCGGCTTAATCCGGACAGTAACTATAACGGTTCTGTAAAACATACGAAGTCCATTATTGCGTCATTCCACAAGGTTCAGAATTAGAATGGAGAGAGTATGGAAAACTCTAGCGTGAATTAACACGTTGAATATATGAGTCACATTAAAGTAATCAAGTAAAATGTTAACCGAGGGAAGGAATCCATTTCGGTCGTTGCACGAGGCATAGCATACATATATCACCTTGGTAGCTCTTGAAGCGCGAAATCATAGATACATACGGTCAATCATTATATCAATCGATATTGTATAATTTTACTGCCTTTACATAGCAACTTTTTTGTAAAAAAGGTTCAAAGATTAAACTCATTTGAAATGAGATACTTTCTGTAACCGTTTAATGTTTCCAATAGGAAATGGCTTCGTGACTATCTGATCGAAAAAATTTAACCCATAATTACATGTTTGATATCCTATAGTATTTTGTCTATACAAATACAGGTTGTGCTCGATTCATCCCATATATCTTTTGGAATAGTTTAAGACTAAAGTAAACTTTAAAATAATCATATAATTATGTACACACGGAAAACAGACATTATTACGTCTACATCCTATGTTACCGTACGGATTCCATTGCCAGATAGGGAGCGGGATAGCAAAGTAGTTAGCGCGTTCGGCTTCGGATGATGAGGTCTGTGGTTCGAATCCAACCAGGGGCTTGGCAACTTTCTTTGCAGTAGAGAACAGTTCTACACGCGGTGAGTTTCGGGTGTAATGCTACACTTAATTTCAGTGCGGTACCATCCATGGTTTGCAAGTTCCAGCCGATGCCCGCGGGTTTCACCGCAATGCATAGCCAGAATGGTGTTGTGGGTTTTCTCCTTGCAATAATACTGGCGGCCGCGATATATAAGTGAAATAGTCTTGAAAGCGGCGGTAAACCCCATATCACCTCACCTTGCCATAAATACACTTTTTGAACACATGTTTTGTTAGGAAAATAAATGCCCCTTTACTTAAAGAGGGACCTTACTTGAAAACAGTTCCGGCCTCGACGAGCCCACGGGAATACGTATTGGAAAAGGCCCAACAATAATGTCAGTCGGCTTTTAATGAGGAAACTGATTAAATCAATGGCAAATAATGGATAAAAATTTCTTGTGAATGAACATTTTTTACAGTGGAACAAATGAGGTCTAAAACACAATTTCATGATATTCAAAACAGTTGCAATTCTTAAGGGATGCTGAAAAAATAGTCATTTCCTAACAAATGAGACCAAAGAACTGCAATCATCGATTAATTCAATCTGTGCTTCTTCCGAACGCTAAATGTGAAAGGTGGAATCTTACAGGCAAAGAGATGAAATACGATAAGCAAAGTAAAGTTTAGTACAAGCGATAACAAAATGCGTAACTGGAACAAAACATAATCCTTCAAATACAGGCGCCGGCCATGTTGCAACGAAAGCAAGGCTAGTAACGCAGGACTAGGGACTGAAAATCTACATTTTTCGAACAGGGGACGTATATGAATATGTGATACGTATGAATAACACATGTCAAGTTAAAACATTCCAATTAGTTTCGACTGTATTTAGAAAGGGAAATTCTACGATTTACAGATAAACCTGATTGAATGATCGACTTTATTTTATTGCGCTTACCCTACGTGATTCCCACTATTTCATATACAATTTTTTAAACATTACTAGGGTTATTATTAATGTATATGTCAAAGGAGTCCGTGCAAATCTAATCAATTGTATTTAGTAATAAATGATTGTTTTATTTAGGAGCTGATAAATTCACGGTAAATAGTATTTTCATTGGTAGAATTGACAAGAAAAAAACACACATTTCATGACATGACAAAACATGCCTCTCATTACAAAAAAAAATATCCTTTAAAGGGAACTTTTGATAAATAAAGGAGTAACATTACACTCATATTTGATTTAAAGCATTTATTTTGGGGATCTAAAAATGATAACTTTTTTGTCTCCGAGGGAATATAATTGAAGAACATGTAATTGTAAAGTATTTAAGTTTAACGACTCCATTAGGCCACCATGATAGGTATGTTGAATTCTATAATCATCGCTATATAGAACACAAATGGGTTGAATCAGGCAAAGACTTATGCCAAACGGGTTAACAATTTTGAAAACAATCCGACTAAAAGTGTCATTATGAAAATTATGTTTGCAAATTACCTTACGAAATTCCTATTATTTTAAACTATCTTTATTAACCTTACTTGGATTATTATTACGATTAAAAACAATACAAACAAACCTACCTGATTCGCTTATACAGTTGTATAATTAGACTTCAGACACTATAAGACTAGGAATGACTGCAAATTGTTTCTTTCAAAATGTTTGATTTTATCCTAACGATATTTCAAAAAGACTTGTTTTCTTAGAGATCAAACCGGTTTTGAAAACCACAACCATTGCAAAAGCCTCGTAGAATTTGGTTACGACATGGTTGTTATTATAACTTTCCATTTGATCTAGAAAAATTAGAGGGTGTGTGCTAAAATTATAACTTGTGAGTCGCCTTTTCATTGCGTCCAGGTAGCTGTCTAGTTTAGGTCAGTGACTCGCTGGATATCCAAGTAATAATCTCAGGGATGATTTAGATAATATTCGGAATTAACTTGGAATTGATAATATCCTGATATATGAAATGTTGGTTGCATTATGAAATGCATTGCTATTCTACGTATCCATTTTGCTTTTTTTCGAAATATTTCATCATAATATGTTAATTATAATGAACTTAACGATAGTTTACTATTTTTCTCGTGTCTTTTGTCTAGTTAAGACTTTAACAAGTCGACAACAATTTTATAGAATAATTAAGCATATTGTGATGATACACACCGTTTTTAATGAACTCGCGCTTTGAATCCCATTATTAAAAAAGTTTTATCAGGGTGTAATTGGTCAAACTATTGCACATTTACCTTGCAATTTTCAAAGATAGCTCTAAGAGTGTATTTTCTTTTATCACATTCTCTTATGATTTTTCACAATTAAAAAATCTGTTCCGGAAATTCACATTCAACTATGTACGTCAGCTTCATAAGTCTTCCCTTTGCGTCCTTCTTCAATGATGGATGAAAAAATTCAATATTCAATCTGAGGGAAGAAAAACATCATAGTCTTGGTCAAACAATATAAAAAACCTTTTAATTAAGCACGTATATGAACCATTGACTATTACAGGAGTGAGAAGGAGGTTATCGAGACGTAATGTTTCACAAAACAATCAACGTTCTACGTTGAACTCATCCTATTTACAACTCAGATCATATATTTCGGATGGAGAAAACGTCAACACTGATTACATAAATCAACATAACCGAATCAATGGAACTCGACATCTAGTCACATCAAGACATGTTAAAGTAAATCAATTCGAATCAACATCACTGTAAGAAGCACCAGGGGGATAAATTATTTCAATAGATTAGTGAACATGGAACTCACTTAGACAGTTGTAGAATGCCTAGAAATCAAATGTGAGTTTCATCCTATGAAAACAATGGAAAATATTGATGTTTTATTGCATCGTTTAAAGGCTTCTGTTGTCAGATGTTGGTAAAATGATCAACATTTTTTTTAATTATGTTTTTTTGTTGCAAAAGTTGTGACTTTTAGAAAAAAATGTTTCAAATCCTGTCCGGAACATAACTTCTAAACTAAGGCACATTTGGTAGTGATACACATATTTCAAGTCGACTTGTGTGATGATTAACGATTTTGAAATACTGTTGTAAAATGTTTTGGACCCGAAATACTGATATCATCCTGTCTTCTCTCTCTATGATATTATGATCACATGATAAAAAATACTTCCTTTACATTATGCAAGTTTGTCAAAAAAATGTTGATTTCATTTTGATATAACAGTTTCCTGTTTTTATTCTTTACAAAATCGCAAATGCAATTTGATTCAGCAAAATAATATTAAGGAATCATTAATTTTTAAACAGCCATAGAAAAATCTTAAATTGAATTGTTCAGTTGCAAATTGTTCTGTCAGAATTAAGGAGGGGCATGTTTATATGTTTATGACAACGTTGGTATTCTTTAAGAAAGTATGTTAGTCATCTGACACGGGAGTTGATGTTCATAAGAACGTTGTGTTCTGTTAGAAGTTTGATTAGTCATGTGACGGGATTTCATGTTCAAAACAACGTTGGTGTTCTGTTCAAAGTGACTTGGGGCATGTGTCGGGAGGTGATGTTTATAACAACGTTGGTGTTCTATTAGTAATTAATTGAAGCGTGTGAGGGGAGGATATGTTTGAAACAACGTTAGTGTTCTATTAGAAATGTGGTTAGGCATGTGACGGGAGGTGATGCTTATCATAACGTTGGTGTTCTGTCAGAATGAGGTGAGGTATGTGACGGGTGGTGATCATTATAACAGCTTTATGGTAACTGTGATACTTTTTTGCGAGTTCAAGATTTAAAATGTCAGATTGCGAAACTATAGAAATACATTTTTAATGACCTTTCTTTTTACATAATCACTAGCATCCTGCTTAATCAGCGTATATGAATCAGCACTAGTGGCTGAATCTCTTTGAAAACGTAGTATATTTTCTTCAAAACAAAATAATTTTAATTTGTTTATATAGATAGTAAAATGACTAATATATTGTTAAATGTTGTCACATGTAAACATATATACATGACTATCTTAAAGTAAGCCTTAGTGTCAAATTACCCATAAAATAAAAATTACTTCTGATTTGATTTGATTAGCTTTGATTCTAAAGAAGGTTTGAATTCGTAGCTGAAGTTTTGGAATATGATCATGTCTCTGATATCAAGAGAACGTATAAAGAAGATGTATGAAAAATAATTATATTGTCTTTGCAATCAATTGATCAGAGCTTTCTATTAGAATAGAATAAAGTAATTCACGAGAACCAATACGAAAAAGTAAGAATTAATCTACACATGACATAAGTCTTATATTTAATGCAGTTATGATTTTGATTGAATAAAATACTTTTGAAAAAATGGAGTTTTAGAGTATCAGTTGTGTGTAATGAACGAACGAAGAAAACAGTTATTAATCTCTTGGAAACAAGTCATAGTTTTTTTTTTCTTTTTAAGATAATTGTTTGACAAAGAACAATTGATTCAAACACATGTTTATAAACACGCAAAAATTGATCGATCAAAGCTTATAAACAAGAATGTTTTGTCAACCGGAAAAATATTTTCAATTAACTTTATTGGAATTCTGGTGTCTTTCTATTAAAACATTTGACGTAAGACGTATCTTCTTTTTTCCTTTTTGCATATAACGAAATCGGATTTTGTAAAAAGGCTGTTACACATTTACACATTTAACAATGTTCTTCGCATTTTTGTCATTGATATCTTGATTTCATCGCCAGCAAGAACGTTTTTTCTAAAATTACTCATTACCTTTTCCATTTCAATATTTCCGTCAGTGTTAATTATATATTTATTATATACTCTCTGGACATAGATGAGGAGGAAATCAATGAATGTTCAACTACTTCATTACAAGAGTAGACATGTATTTCGTAACTGATTTGAGATGTTTGTGGATCTAGAAGTCTAGTAACTCATATATAAAGGCAGACTGAGGAAACTTGGAAACATTACGCTTCACTTTTTTGATAATTCTTTTGCGACATTTTTCAACCGTTTTGTATTTATCAGCAAGACAAGACTTGTCTTTCACACCTCTTTTTGGTCAAGGACGTTTGTAATTATACGTTAAGCTACCCCAATGTGACGCACTGCTGGGAAGCAGGATGCTGATCACGAAATTGCACGATATTGGGGATCTGAGAATGTGATTGTTTACATGTTTAAAATCATGTAACATTGTTGCACTGCTCAGTGAGGCGCACATTTGTAGGGGAACTTTTTAGACTGGTCTACTTGTTGAACCTTCTAGAAGTGGTTTTAGAAACATCAGATACATATCTATAGGGCTGTCTTGTCACCTTGAGGCACACATCGAGCTACCTGAATATCTACAGTTGACTTTTGGGATCATTCATTGTTCTCCACTCTTGGAAACAGTTTCCAACCGGATTCATTTCAGAATCATTTTGACAAGACTCAACTTACCAGTTGCTGTTTGACCAGAGATATTATTCTTATCTAGCCTATTGTGGCCCATTTTATATTGTATTGCCTATATGTGTTAGTTTATCTCATTGTTTATAATTAATCAAATTGTTATACTTATATACAATTATTTGTCATATCTTGCTGGCCTGATTGGGGACATATGTCAACTCTAAATTCTCATGTAACACATTCAAGAAACATGAATATTTTGATTTTTTACCAAGAGTACCACATCTTAAAATAATAGAAAAATGTCGAATGTCTTATAAAAATGGGCTAATAGACAAAAGAAACGACAATTAGCTTGCAATTTAAACAAACTTAAATATGCCCATCAGAGGATGTTAGGGCAACCAGCGCTTCGTTTTCAATCAAAATGGTTCAATGTCGTTTTGAACTTAGATTGAAAAGAGCAATTTCAAATCCTAAATGTGCTGTGGACACAATTTTAATGGTTTCATTCACACATATAGTATTTTGCATACTGTGAATCACAAACATACAACAGTAATTTCGTAAATACAGTAAAATTTAATTTAGTCACATTATGTCAAATCTTATGCAGTATAATGCTGGTATAATGATGTTGTTACACAGACTTTATTATTGTTGCGAGCGACATTCTTCTTGTAATTCATAGTTTATTGCAGTTTAGTTAACCTTGATAATGATATATATACTTAACATATAAATAACTCCTCTATCTGAAAGTTACACTATCAAAATGGAAGAGACACTTCTCTCATGATCACTTATAAAATTGATATTTGAAGTTTAACATTGATAAAAAAATTAAAGATTTTTTTTCTTTTTAAGGTCAAAAAGGGAAACAAGAACAAGAGTTGACAAAGCTATAGTCTTTCAGATAATTACATAGTCTAAGTACCCGGAGTTATTTAAACTCACCAAAGAATCAATATAATAACAAGTGTTTGCCACTAACATGACAATGTCCCCCGCCGTTCGCCTTAGCAAAATATTACACAGTGGTCAAAGTGTCGTGGTGACCTTGAAAATGAGGTCAAGGTCACCAAAGTCGACTGGCATCTGAGTCTTCCTCCATTGAAAGCTGTCACCAAATATGAACGGTCTAGGTAATAAGCTTTACGAGATATTGCGTTAACAGATGTATTACAAAGTGGCCAAAGTGGCGTGGTGACCTTGAAAATGACGTCAAGGTCACCAAAATCGAATGGCGTCTAAGTCTTCCTCCATTGAAAGATGTCACCAAATATGAATAATATTGGTGCTAAGCTTCTCGAGTTATCGCGTTAACAAGAATCCGGATGTACGTACGTACGGGTGCGGACAGACGCCGCTGAATTCATAGTCCCCCGTTTCGGGTTGCGGCGGGGTCACCTTTCAATGCCTTTTGCTTCTAGAGAAGGAAGATGCAATTAGGTTTTTAGGGCGTTGCTCCTTTAGCCCTTATAATGGGTCACAGGGTCCCAAATCTATAAATAAGAATCCCATCTGCTACGGAGTCTGTACACAAAGTTTCAGCTTTAAAGGCCTTTTGCTTCTAGAGAAGAAGATGAAAAATGGTTTTTAGGGCTTGGTCCTTGCCCTCAATAGGGGTCACAGGGTCACTAAATCTATGAATTAGAATCCCATCAGCCAAGGAGTCAGAACGCAAGGTTCCAACTGTCTAAGCCTCTTGATTCTGGAAAAGAAGATAAAATTAGATTTATAGTTCGTGGCCAATGTGTCCCTTATTAGGGGTCTCTGGGTCACCAGAACTAAAACCTAGAAACCTCATTCGTCAAGGATTCTGTACGCAAGTTTTCATATATCCTAAGCCAAAGGTTCTGGAGAAGAAGATAAGATAGTGAAAGGTTTACAGACGGGCAGACGGACGGACGGACGGACATGCCATGCCATAAGCCCCTTTTGAGTTTCAGGTGAGCTAAAAGTTCGACGTTAACAAATGGCTTCCGTTCTTTTCATTCACACAATAATTATATATTGCTTTACAAATGGCAAACCACTATTATACTATTTCGATTTAATGTTAAATTCAGAAATTATAATGAAATATTGAGACCAATGTGAATGTCACTTAAGAGGGTGTGTTTCCGAAATCTAATGCGTTCAAGCCTGTGCTAAATGTACATTTCTTGTTGCAAGAAGTAACAGAATAAAACATTTTAGCCCGAACTTTCCAACTGAGATTTAATTTCCATACAATATGTTAGTAGCTATTCGATTTTCATTACCTGCTCTTTGATATCTGAGGGAAAATTCGTCATTGAAAGTTGATTAACATTATGCAATCTTGAAACTGAAAGTTAAAATCGAATGGCTCAGTCTGTTTTAACAGCGTGTTGAATTCAAAACGTTTAGAAAACAACGGTGAAAAGCATGTGCAACCCGTACGTGATTAGGTTTTCCCCTGTTCCTTCTGACCTCCAAACCTTTATAAATCGTACATAACTTTAATTAAGGCTGTTTTTCTAAGTACAATGTCCTTGTGATCCTAGTCAAAAGTCGCATGAAAGTTAGATCAGTAAAGCAAACGTACCTCTAGTCAATAAGTTTGAAACTTGAATCTATTTCCTTTGACAATTCATACATGGACGAAAATATTGCAACGCGAGATTTTTCTCTATTTCTCCCTTTGTTGTTCGTCGTCTTGTTCATTCCACGAGCATTCATTCATGCGCATTTGAGTTATATCAACGACTGACCTTCTTGTCTTGATAAGAACCCTCAGTTACGGGGCTAACTCACTACCTATCCACATTCACTTCTACTAAGACTGATGTTACAGTTAAATATTTTCGACTATGAAATTTAATTCAATAATGTTGCCAACATTGATGTCTTAAGTTCAATATAAAACCAATTTTTGCTCAACCTCTGACAATGGTCTTGGGCTAGTTAAAGACGTTTGTACTTGGGGTTTTACGATATTTTTCTACGAGCTTCATAATTGTTGATTTCGGTCTCAAATTAAACAAGTATGTTGTTAGGTCTCGCTGTTAGGAATGCCACTATTTGGTATCATCAGTACGATGTTTGTAATGTAAATTATGCCAGGAATTCACAATAGTTAGACCTTATCACACCTCTTACAGAAATAGAACAGTCGCAAAGTAGTACACAAAAATGAGTACGCAATAACAGAGTTTGCTCATAAATTTCTAATAACTAACGGTCATGTTACAATATCGATAAATAGTTGCGTTTGTAAGACTCCCGCCGTCGGTTTTAAACTAAATTTGCGGGTGTATCGCCGTCGGTTTTAAACACTTAAATTTGCGGGTGTTGAATGACAATTAATCCCGGAAATTTTACAAACGCCATTATTTATCTTCTAAATGACCCTGTGATGTAAGTTAATAAATAGTTAGACCTTTATAACAGTTTAAAATCAGCACACAGGTTCATTCTGGTAACTAGTTACTTGAAAACTTAATTAACAAGGGAACAGAGGAAATCAATTAACAAATAATGTGTCCCAATATGATTAACCTTTAAAACATTGAACTCATCATTCAGTAATTACATCTGTGTGCGTAAGTTCTGAATACAAATGGGAGATTTGGATTAGTCTCGTTCAGACGAAATAACTGTCTAAGAATTATGAGGTTTGATAACTTAATCCTTTGGTAATGATTTACATAACCTCGCGCACGGTGTTTTCGAGCCCCTAAGACAAACAGTGACAACTGTTATAGAATAAAAATCTTTTACAGTTAATTCTTTTTTTAACCGTTATCAACATTTGTTTTTCTTATTGACTACGTAATTCGATATAATTAACCCTTGTTTGATATTGCAAGAACATCTCCGAACTTCGAAGAGGTCAATTTGATCGCAAGTTTTGTGACGTCACCTCTTTTCGAGCCATGAGGGATACATGTAATTTCAATTTCGGGTCTAGTTTGGTATAAATGATTTGGCACATGACAAAAGTACGTTAAAGCCCTTCATATTTTCAACCGCTTTTGAATACTTTAAAGATAGAATTCAGTAGTGTGAAAAAGAGCAAATGGAAACATACTGTGAGTGTAGTTATGTTTCAGATCGCTTTTTGATTACGTTATAATTCATATAAGTAAAGGTTTTTAACAAATGTCATTAATCAATTGCTTATTGATAATCAATTCATTTTAAACATATTTATAAGCTCTTCAGGGTGATCATACATTGACGTGATATAATACGTTTAATTACCGTACAATGACACTTACGTAGTGCTTCAGGTCAGTGAGAGGCAGATTAACAATACAGGGGGTAAACAACTATTTCCACCTAAATCAACAGTACTCACTCTGTGGAACTTGACAGCCATTCACATCCAGACAAATGATTTAATTCAAATCAAATCTGCGCTTAATGTAAGAAACACCAGGAGAATAGGACATTTCCGTAAATTGATGGACACGGAACTCACAGTGACAGCTGTTAACTTACCCTTATTGAAATGTCAGAGCTCTATCTTTTACTTGAATTACTAACGGACAAATTAAAATAATGATTAACAACTGAGTTTGACATTCAGTTTAATTTCGCGGGGATTCATAAGTATTTGCAGCTATTTATATAAGAATAACTTTGTTGCAATTTCAGACCCCTCCCCAGACCCCCTTCAGAAATTTGTATTGCAACCTTTGTTAAAACGCTGTTAAATACTATTTCAAAATATCTCTTTTTGCTTTTGATTTAGTTTCAAACTTTGTTAGACTGTAAACAGTTTGATGTCCTAAGTGAATGAGTGCTAATTCTCGTCCTTTCAGGAACAATAAGAATTGTAAAGGAAATTGCATATATACAATTTTACAAAACAACAAAAGATGCTATATGGTTGTACTATATGAGAAAACATATGATAACAACTCACAGAAATATCACATTAAAGCCGAGTGAATTTAGGACAGTGAATAATACACCTTATCTATCTTTTTCTATAAAATAGCGTGTTACTCACACACGGACCACACGAAGACCCTCAATTTACAAAAGCACAGTAAACATATTCGGTGATATTGTTTGGTTTGAGTTATCAAAAACTGTAATAGGACATGATGTTCTGGTTCAGGACATTTGGCAGAATATCGTTTCGTTTCATACTGGACAAGGAGAGGAGTGGAGTTGGTGGAAATGATTTCATGACCTATGCTCGCCTCTCTGTGACTACAACCATCGTTTCTCTTGTGTAAAATACATTAGTGCGTGTTTATTAGACACACGCAAAGGTTTCTAATCATCCTACTTGAAGAAAACACACTTAAGGCGGGCAGTTGCTGACGTAAAGAAATAGGGAAAAACAACAAATGGACAAATTAGTTGTTTAGTAACCTAAGGATAACAAAAACACTCGATACAAAGCTTTTACAAACCGTAAACCACAGTAAAACAAACAAAAATGCCTGTTCTCAAACAGAAAGCAAAGAAACATTTCAGTTCCTGAAAAAGTGGGTATAAAGCTGCATTCATCAATTAATTTACTCTGTGCTTCCTCCAAACGCTGATGCAGACAGAAACACTTTAGCTAGCAGAAAAAGAAGAGGAGCTTTGCACGAAGAAAGAAAGAGAGGGTACGCCAAGAGAGCCCATCATACAGAGCCAAAGAGTCTAACAGAAAACACGACAAAATGAAAATGAATGACAGGAAGTAAAGTTCAAGCAGTTGACAATTTGACAACGACATTACTATCTATTTCGAAACGCCGCACATACCGGCTAAAAAGGTTACATCATTCTTTGTCACTCCAACTTCGATATTGCGGTTCAAAGATGTCATTCAATCTGTTCGTTTGAGTAGATCAATAGTGACAGAAATGCTAACATTTTCCTCTATAAAAAGAGCATATAAATAAAATCTGATTAGGTAGTGTGCAGATTCCATATTACTGTACTTTGCAAAAAATAGTATAAAATATCAATGATTTACGATTGAATTATATAAACTTAGTTTAAACTTACATAGAAAAATAATGCTGGTAACTTGAATGATGTTTTTATTGTCACTAAGCCTTCGTTGAGATTTCGGTTGATCCTTTGTGAACCTCACTTAAAGAAAGAGTTTTAATTTGATATATTGTCGAACGAAATATATTGATAAGTTCAATATTTCTCTATCCAAGAAACTAGTGTTTTTACATGTTGTTCCTAATCGTACATGTAAAAATATGCTTCACACTTTATTAGCAAATCGTTTCGGTTTACTTTCATTTAGAATGAATAACACTCACATGTTGACCTTTAATTAGTGAAGGTTGGTTATATAGAAGAAATTGTGTTTCGGGATGATAATCGCTCATGTGTATTCAAATGACCAGACGAAGACATCTTTTCTAACCCAATCGGGCACAGATATGCCGGGTATTACAGTTTTACATAATGGTTATGAGAAATATAGTTTTCCAAAAATAACTCGAAATCTGATTCGCTGACAGAACTACTTTCTATTCATTTCTCAGGGAATCTAGCATACACGGGTCAACCAGACTTTCGTATGGGATAACATGAAACGTTAAATGTTTATATCAATATTGGATCTTCAGTTATTCAACCTTCTGACAAAGTTAAAGACCTAGGTGTTTTCATTGCTTGGCCTCGAATGTCATGTCAGTCATCTGTGTAGAATCTGCTACTTCCATCTGAGAATCATCGGTACAATACGCAAATACATCACGACAGACACAGCAGCAACCCTTGCCAGAAATCTTGTTTCATCACGTCTTGATTACTGCAATAGCTTCTTGTTTGGACTCCCTTCCTGTCAACTGAAAAAATTACAGAAAATACAAAATACCGCCGCTCGTATTGTCAGCCTCAAAACAAAAACTGTTGAAATACACTCTATTTTACAACAACTACATTGGCTCCCAATAAAGTACGAATTGACTTCAAAATTCTGTGTCTGGTTTACAAGTCCCTGCACAACCAAGCTCCTGAGTATATCTCCAATCTGCTAAGTGTCTATACTCCAACAAGAACCTTAAGATCACAGAATCAGTACCTCCTAGGTCCACAAACTGTCAATCTTACCACCTACGGCCAGCGATCCTTCAAATATGCAGCACCCTCACTCTGGAACTCATTATCTATTGAAATCAAACTTTAAAAGATATCTTAAAACCCATTTCTTTCAACTGGCTTTTTAGTGCATTTCCTCTTGCCAGTGTATATATTCTGTTTATAATTTTCTTGTATTTTAATGTTGCGCCTTGAGCATGCACCAGTGGATGGGAAATGTGCGCCTTACAAATATCCATTATTATCATTATCATTATCATTTTTATTATATGTGGTTTGTTTTCCACGTTAGGAATTACTGGGACTACATTTGACTGGGCCATAGAAGACCATGACCCAATCGTCGCGCATTTATTGGATACACCCACACTTTCCGAGGTGCATCGCTCAATCGTGGGTCTCCGAGGCGTAGCGTAGCGAAGCCGAGGAACCATGATTCAAACAGGAGGTGTATTGAGTGATGCACCGAGGGAAGTGTGGGTATATCTGACTTATACCCCACTCCAGTGCGAAATTTTACAAGTCCCTTTGTTAGCCAAAGTTGAAGATCTCTTCACTTGACTAAGTTTAGATGTACAAAAAAGAGTAGGTGTATTAGAAAAGTAGAGGTGTATTGCATTACACCTACAGTTAGAACAAAGGAAACCCTAGCAACGAGAACGGAAGTGGGGTATAAGAATACAATAACCGAGCAACTTGCAACTCGCCTTCACAAAGGTATTTTGCAAACGTTCCGTGAATATTCTCAAATATCACTTGGGTAAGGAAAAGGATAACCAACGCGAAGCGTTTTATCTGCCCCTCGTGAATTATTGTAAGAAATTCCTCTCTTAATTAAGCTCGCAATTTATCACACAATCCACTCGGAAGTCCTCGCACCTTGATTATTCTTATAGTAACTGACCCCCCTCTGGAGATTGGTGGATGTAAGTTTTGTCTGTTATATCATCCTGTATAACCTTGTCGTTTAGAAAGTTTTGTAAAATGTGAAAAACATTTAAGTATACATAAGGACTAAAGTTAAGCACCCCCAAGTTTATCACCAGTACGTTTTATAATAAAGAGGACCACTTTGCAGTAAAAGTAATTGTATGATATGATAGAATCATAATTTTGCAATTTAAGAACGTAATTTCATTAAGATATAATTTCGGATATTTTGAATAATTGTAGTTATACAAATTGGTAATTTTGAGATCAAAAGGTGAATATGTTCAGAACGTCAATATGTTTTGTTTTAATGTGTATTATTCCATTATTCCTATTCCACTGATCAAACTTTATTTTGGATCTCTTAAGCAAAAGTCACTAGTTACAGCAGTATGGACCTCCAAAATCTCATTTTTTTGGAAAATGACCCATTCATAGAAAGGGACTAATGAGGCAGTTTTAACCGTAACAACGACTATAAAGCAAAAAGAAGTATAGGGTTACTGAATCAAAGTTAAAGAAGACCACCTTTATTCCAAAATCGTCTGGTTGTGGCCATTTTCTAAAAATTGTGGAAAACTCTTATCAAATTTCAAACCCCAATTATGTCCTTATTGTGAAGAATATATGTTTTTTAGTGTCAAATTGTACCTGTTAACAAAATTGTTGTTCATGACAACTAACATTAGAATCCATCGCATACTTTTGACAAACGGACGATAGTTGTTTTCGGTGAAAAATCAGTACCCTTACGTTTTTTATCTTAAGTTCTCAAAATGGCATCATATATGATGATTTTAAAGATACAAAGTCGCAAAAGCTTTAGTTCCTATGTCAAGGGGATCCATTTAGTCATATTGTCGTATTTTTCTCCACAGATGCATTTTGCAATTTTGAAAATATGGGGGTGCTTAACTTTGTTCTCTATGTATATATTATATGAAAGGATAGGACCTTTTTTAGAAGTGTATATTTTCCAAGGACAAATCTGACCTAATATGGGCGGGTGATTGACCATAATGGAGCTAAATGTTCATATAGCGACATATGGCCTCGTCATTGCCGCTACTATCATAATTCCAAAAAAAAAGAATTTGTTTCAAGTCGAACCCGTTCATACTACATTAATCATGCTAACACGAACATTTGAAACCGCCAGACAGTTGTTAAGTGTGACAGACTTAACTCCTTATTACCCGGTTTTCTGATCATTCTAAAAATAGAATGCATGAAGGTGTTGCTAATGATGATTTTAAAATGACACTTTAAGCAAACATCGATATTGTATCGATAGCATGTAACTTTAAAAACTTGCTCAAGTACAAATGTAAGTAGTCTGTTTTTTATCTTTCTATTGCCATGGCCACAGTATATGTTATAAATCAATGCAGATGTGATTTAGATTAAAGGTATCCGTAACACTGAATTATTTACTATTGCATTACTATTAATTGTAAACTTTATCAAGGTTATGCTGGACACCTGCCCAATCTTTTATCTGCTCTGCCAGGGTATTTAATTGTAGAAATCTCGGCAGCAAAAGACGGTCTCTGCGGGTCAGATTGGCGTGTATCCATCACATCTGCCGGCTGCAGCACGCTGTTCACACTTCCTGTTGGACCAGTTTCAATATGGACGTAATCAATTTGCTGCCTGTATCAGGATTAACGAACCCGGGGCTTTACACTGCATGACCTCGTTAGTACCTTGCACCCTTTGTGTGATTATCTGTTCAACTTTAAATAACACAATTATGATTTTAATGTGCTACAAAAGTACTGTGATGAATGTTGTAAAGCAATTTCTAATTAGTACTGTAGCATAGATCGAGAAGTAGAGAGAATGCACTGCTTCGCGTCCTCCTTCATTACTGAAACAATCAGTCAGTAATGACATAGCTCAAACACAATGCACTGAAACTCATTACCGTATCAAAGCGTTTCGCCATACCGTGGTGCGGATAAGATCACATTGAGAATTCATTTAAGGTTTGCTTCATGCTTGATGATGACACAGGTAATGGACTGACTTCTACTGAAACCGCTGTTATTGAAAAAAAACATCACGCAAATTGACCTTTTCAGTGGCCCCCTCGGCTACGAAATTGCTTTCATTTGGTCACTGGCAAAAGTGCAAGCTTTATCATGTACACACATACTAAACCTTTACTCCTTAAATAAGAGCAGATTAATTGAGAATAATTAAACAAATACTCGGCGAACTTTGATTCCCCATTTATAAAATTGTATTTTAAAAAATCACCTTTTCCAAACACGTATTAAGAAGTTCATAACTCATTCAAAATTAGGGACTTAAGGCCGTAATAATTGCATACCGTCTGCTTCCGA
Source organism: Phorcus lineatus (assembly GCA_921293015.1). Taxonomy (NCBI): domain Eukaryota; kingdom Metazoa; phylum Mollusca; class Gastropoda; order Trochida; family Trochidae; genus Phorcus; species Phorcus lineatus. The sequence continues at coordinate 66,522,704 of OV121082.1, read as the reverse complement.
CGTAATAATTGATTTTATAAATCAGTTTGCCTACTTTACTGACACTCAATACAAAGTCACGTCTACACAAATAAGATAAGTGAATTCAAATCGACACTTATTTAAGGAAATACCAGTGGCATATGGCACCTAGCTTCAGACGCAAGTGTACAGTCAAATTACTTACGTGATAAAATATTTAAGATAAAATGGTCCGCGTAAAATTACGCTGTGTAAAGTGTGGAGATTTTCATAGGTCTGTATCTGCAGATCTATTATATGTTTTTGTTTTTGTTCATGCTTCGTTTTTTTAAGTTAAAGTAGTTTCTTTTGATGAATTGCAAGTAGTAAAAACACCAATTCGCTAATTGCATGTTTTTGATAGCTATTGTTTAATTAGAATCGTCTGAACGTGTAACAAACTCGATTTTAAATTATTGAAATCATTAAAGAAAGGTTTCAAACTAATCGGGTCTACGTCCTGAAATGTATTTAATAGCTCCGAGTTAGAGATTTGGGATTTAACGTGTTTTCAATAATAATTCAATTATTAAAGGGATAAAGCGTATCATAAGGAAGATGGACATTGTCAAGATTGAATCAAGAGGTGGCACATTACCCCCGAAGTCAGTCATATCGGTGTTCATATTTTACATACGTTGCAATAGGACAACCAATTATTTTATATTGAAATCAATGCTTTGACGTCATGTTTGCCTTTGACTTTACTATGAATCGTACTCGATCGAGAATACTAGTATTTATCCACTTGTGTAGTTAACAAAGTTTTACATGTACATTTATATAATATCTTCAGTTTCTGTCTTCCCCCAAATATCAGTATATAATTCATGATCGGTGACAACTGGTATTATACAGGACTACCGGAACAATAACATTGGGCTCTATTTTATGTTTTATTAAAAAATTCGTAACAAATAATTTAATTGTTTTATATTTAAATAAATTCCAATTTCTGTTGAATGAAAAAGTCACCTGGCTATATTTTGCATATCTCAAATGTCTTTAAATATAAAATGTAATGATGAATATTTCAGTGTCATGGAATGAACGAAAGTAGAGGTTGACAATAATTATTCATACATTTAGAGCCCATATGTTACCCAAACATACATGCATGAGAATCTACAAGGTTAAGAATGTGAAAAGTTTATAGGAAGGGTTATCCGATTAGTTTTTGTAATTGTATTCATCACATCTGCCACTTGCAACATCCTGGTTACTTGAACTGGCCTGATTCGAATCTAATCTAATCAATCAGTTGCCTGAAGCAGGAAAAACTTACTAAATGCGTTTGTGGTTTGAGGTAAATCATCTCGATTTCATCTTGTAGGCACTTCCATTCTCTGTCATTTTGTGCGATTCTTAATCAATTTTATCTAAAATACCTGCCTGAGCTGGATAAATACCTTTTACTTAACCCCAAAATGAAATTTTAATTAAACACATGAATATATTGTCATAAATATATTCGATTAGTTGAGAAATAAAGCGTTAGCGTGTTTCCTTTCTGCCATCTTCACGCATTGCCTATCCTTACGCCTGCCCCAATGCCTTGCAGAATAGGCCAAGGCTGCTGCGAAGGATCGCGATAGTCCAATCATATGAGAATTGCCACTTTTTGCCGAAGAGGGCGCTGCATTCAAGACACAAATTTTGACTGGTTGGCAGCAAGGTTTAAATTAGCCAGTGATAGAGACTGTCGCAATTTAAAGCAATGCGGAGGAAGATGCCTTTCTTCATAAAATGTCGGCATCTCGTTGACAAAATTTACCTTACTGGATAGGTCACTTGGAGCATTATGTTAATTGTCGCTTGTTAATGTATTTTCATTTTGCAGAACAAAGTTTGATTTAAAAAATAAAACATACACTCCTTCTCTTATTGACATTGCTTCACTTCGTGTATAACGCAAAGAAATGGATTCTTGTTATGGAATGAGATAAAAATCCTGCTAGGAAATTGCTCGACTTAATAAGACATTATTCATAGATTCAGCAGCTGTTTGGCTAGCTTTAAGAAATGAGATTTTCTCGGAGTGTGGAGTGTTATGACGAAAGAGGTGCGGGTTAATCATGCAGTGTTTAAGAGAGGAAACTGCTGGCTTCTTCTCGCGGGAAATCAACTCTTTTTAATGATGTAACCGGCTTATTTTGTCATCGGTGTTACCCGCGGGTTAACGATTTTTCAAAAATAGGGATATCTTTAAATCAATTATCAATAGAAGTAACTGTGTCCACCCTTAGTACAAGTATGTCGTAGATTTTTTAAAAACCTGAAGGTTACTTAAAGCGACACTTCGTGTTTTCAATGACAAATTATTTGGATGTTTTACGTTACAAAATACCATATGGGATAACGTAAATTTTAACATCCTCACAGGTCCATCCCCAAATTGAAAAACATGAAACTTGCTAGTTTGCATTGAAACACTTGCCATACGTATTTGCAACAGCCGAATCATACGTCAAATGTACGTAAGAACTTTGTAACTCTATCATCTGCATTTTGCAAATTAACAAGTTGTCGACTGCCAGTTTTCGATTTTCGATCGAAATCGTGACTTTATACCTTCATATCTTAAATGTAAACAAATTATAAAATGAAACCATTGATTGATGTTTTGCATCTATAACCCGAACAATTCCCGACAATGACTTGAAGGGGTATTTGGATAAATTATGCATGAATGAACTGGAACAATAATTTGTAACAATGTTAAAGCCAAAGCAACACATCTTTATTAAATCGTAATGACAAAAATCAGAGTTAACGATGAATTCTTTTCAACGTTTAATTCTTTCCGGTAATTACGAAACACGTATCTACTTCAAACATTTGCAAAATTTCACGTTACACTTAACCTGTTATACATAATAACTCAGAAATCACAAGCGTGCCTTGTGCAATATACAACGAATATTGTACTGCATATTGTGTTGAAGGAAACCTATTTTGTTAAATATGAATACATTGTGGTTTTGCTAAAGGTTTAATCTAAAAACTTCTCAATTACCACACGTTTATTCCTTTTAGTAAATAAGTATTTAGGTAGGAAGAATTAGAGTTGAGCCAGCAGTTACGTGCCATGGTAGAAAATGATTTCAACGCAAACCGTCTTAAAGGTATACAGAGCTACAGAAAACACCCATCGTGTTCTATCAGGTATTCATATCCGCACAAGGCCCCTACAATACAATTCTCTTTTGTCATCATTTGTCTCGTATCAGCTACCAGCTTGTCAGTCCAACAACAGAGCACGCAGACGCTTGAAGTGTTTTCATTGGGCTAGAGAAGCAGAGAAACATGGAGCGGATATATATCCCATATGGAAGCAGGATAGGAAACATTAACATAACAATATAACAAACGTTCACGGTAATACGTAAATACAAACATAAACTATTACTTTTAACCAATGATCATTTTTGCCAATTAAAAAGGGGAACAACTAAAACCGTGGAAGTACAAGAACCTGTTATCTACATATTTACCTATTTTACAATCATCAGAATATCACAAAACATTGTATGTGCTACTGTTTTAAGATAAAACGTCTTATATTTAGAAAATTTTAAAAAACATGCCAATGAAGGAATTATTCCAATAATCCGAATTAAGAAGTTCATGCCCTAGACATCATTCGACCGTTCTTATGTCCAGTTAGTGGACTGCCCTCTGCTGAGTCCGAGCCCTTGACGAGGAACCTTTTCCTGTAACTACTGCTTGATACTGACGTCATGTAAGTGTTCTGTCGATGCATTCGTAATGAATCACGGTCTCTCGTAAATTTGAAGAAACCACAGGTAAAACATCTGAACACACTGATAAATCCCTGCCGAAATTTTGAGTTCATCCAGCAGTATACGAATGGATTGTACATGCAGTTGCTCATGGCGAGCCAGTGGGACACCATCCAGATAATGTTCATATGCTCCCCGTCGTAAATGCTGGGGTTGATGTCCCCTGCCAGAGTCAGCGCATCCAGAGGGAGCCAGCAAATCGCGTAGATCAGAACGATGGTAAACATCATCTTCGTTATCTGAAATAGATATTGACATTAAAGACAAGATGTTCATATTGTATAACTATTACGGAGAGGCGCACATCGCAATATATCATACATAGTTATCATTCAATAACATAGGATAGTTGCAGTGTAATGAACTGCGGACATTTGGAGCTGTTAATTCTAGTTTTCAGAAATAGAATTTTTAAAAAAAACATTGTTTAAAAACTTTTTTTTTTCAAATTTAAAAGAGAAAAATATAAACAAGGGAGATGTCTATGAGATTTGAAACCTCTTCATTTCAGGAATGCATTGCTATAGTGTGGACACTACCACCGTTGTTATGCAAATATTAAGACACAAAGAAAGATGTTGTAAACACTCAGAACTTGTTATAGATGTCTTAGTTCTCCTGTGGAGGCATCGACCGTTCTGGCAACTTAAATCACTGATATTGCGTTACTTAGTTATGTTTATTATGTGCATTAGTGCATAATCCATGTATTGAATTATAGGTATTGATGTTAAATTTGAAAATGCCGCGGGGGGAAATACGATGACTGCGTCTTTCCTTTTGGACTCAGTGAAAGGAAGTAATAAACTTTGGTAGACTGTTGCTATCAATTTTCGTCATGAATAAATCCATTTGCAGCCTATAAGATTACGAGAATACCATGCATTTCAATCAACGTTTTTGTTTTATTATTATCTGTATATATTATATGACTTTTTCTTCAAAATAGTTCGTTTCCCCTTTGATGTAGTCTTTCATGATCATTTATATATTCTTAGAGGTTGTGTTTCATTTGTGTTGACAGATCAACTCTAGAATAAGGGTTTCAACTGTCATACTAGAGTTTTTGTAAATTGAATAACATTAATGAGTGTATGCCCTTTTCAGGTTATAACAAAATATAATTTAAACTGATAAATAAAATTTGGGGTTGACTGCAGGTTCAGGTCTCGATGTCACATATAACGTAACAATTTGATTAATTTAAAATGTGATTGTTTTGCCCCGCAAGAGATTATCGATATATTATTAATCTTTATGTTTTAAAACAAAAATTCGGAAAATATTAAGGATAACTTGCAACCACAGTTTTTACCAAAATCATGTTGAAATGTTTTAACAGTATTTGTACTTAGAAACCTTAGAACGTCCGAGCCTTGAATCATAATCGCACGGAAGCCAAGATTTGATATCATTATCATTGACACGTTTGACATTTAATTTTCGTTCGTGTTGGGATTAGATAAAGTTGAAATAGACTGACATAACGAACGAAGTCTTGTCATAGCTCAAGCTGCAGAAGCTAGTTCAGAGGCTTTTCTGGCTTCTTTGGGTTAAAGTGCAAAACGGCCAATCAGAGCGCTTTTGGTGAGGATTCCTCATCTCTGCTGAACGATGCAAGGTTATCTAAAAATTCAACTGTCTGACAGTCTGCTAGTGCCTCCGTTACAGACTGGTAAGATTTACAGTCAAAGAGCTGTCGCCATCGTGCACATAAGGGGATTTCGTTTTTGACTTGTCAGTTAGTCACATTGTGTGATGTCCTATTCATTACGATATGATTAGTGATCACCAACAGTGATTTAAGAAACATATGATATATAGCATATGTCTAATCATGTTAATCATGTACTATTACACGTATGCATCATACTCATTCTTATCAACATGACTCTTTTTTGCAAATGTACGAATTATGAAGTCCATCCTTGTGTGCATTTCATAAGAGTTATTACTCACTCTCGAACCATGATTTAACGGAGTGTTCCCTGACGTTAACGAGGCATTATCCCCTCATCCATCAAGCGTCATGCGAGTCTAATGTTCTTTAATGTGGACACTTTTCAGCTCGTTATAAACGTTTGAGGAAGGTGATAACCCGTCATTACTGAAGAGTACCATTTGGTAATGGTAAGCTTTCTATAGGAAGTTGACACGAACGAGATGATTAGGCCACTTGTCAGACTTTCTATTTGTAACAATCAAACGAATAACAACCTTGTTCCCAACCCTAATGATGATCGAGAATAATAACGTTATCAGGTATCCACATATCATGTGTCCATTGTGGCTAAGGTTGGTGCAGCACGACCACACGATTACTGGATCAGTATTGACAGCAGGCATGTGATACACCAAATTTGACACTTATTTACAAATTAACATCATCTCATATTTTTTACAGATATGACAACTATAGGAATGTCTATGACATATCACTGTCTAATTGGGGTAAATCATACATACTATCAAAATCTTTAGTGACATGTGAAAACCTGTATGTGGCAGTGTTAATTATAGCAGCCTAGATAAAAAGCAGAGAGCTTGTACATTCAAGCTTGTAACTATGTGCCTTACTGTCTCTCTATTGTTCTTTGCTCTGACCTCTTAGCCACTTCAGCTTTCTATCCTTTGTTCTCTATTGTTAGGTAAGCTTACTTCTCACTTCTCATCTATAAAGGTTAAATGTTTAGCATCAATATTTAATTACATATCTCATAATTATCTTATCGGCAATATTTATTATTCTCTATATTTATAGGAAATAGGGCTATGCTATTGTGTGTATGTTGGTATGAATGTATTTCATATGTAGCTTAGATGCTAAAGCTATAATTCATATTTTTCTATTTCCTGGCACATGTAATTATTGTGTCTGTATCATTCATTTTATACACATCAGGTAATTATGATGTGCGGCTTTTAACTAAGTGCATTATACAAGTGTGTAATATATATTTTATCAATTCATAAGTATATATCATTAATCAAGGTAAGTTTGTGCAGTCATTAATATAATGGCATCCATGCATTGTAATGCTAATATCTATGTAATAGTGTAATTTCTATCATATAAGTAATCATAGATTTATTTTGATTACCAATTATCTGCAAGCTAGGGTAATTGCTATTTCATACTTAATCTTTACTAGTATCTTATTCCCTAAGTGTACATATGTTAAGTGTTGCATTTCTATAAGTAGAAATGCATTTATCATCATCATAATCATTGTGATGAACTTTCTTGTATATATATTTATGTATCGGTATAGCACATGTAACTATGTGGTATGGCAAGTATCTATATTTTATGCAGTATATCATACATGTATATATTACTGATATAATGTATCAGTTGATTTCATTATGAAAGGTATATGTTTCTTTCATGCTTAGTGATTTATAATACATTTCATAAATCATTTAGTTATAGGACATGTTTAATTGATTAGTTACTTATGGTTAGTTTGTGTACACTTTTAGGAGAGAAATGATGGCGGCCTTAGATTGTGTCTCCTTATTCCACTTCACCTAAGTACTATATACTTGGTAGGTGTTTGCCTGTTAGTTTAACTTATTAACATATTCAGTAATATATATATAAAATTAATATATTTGTATATTTAGCTTTGTATCACAGATATGTATTATGGTTATCATCATGGGTAAATATCATGTTGATGTATTTTCATCTAATAGTAATGCTTACATAATATATTCATATTATGTTGTAATTCATATGGTATTTTATAAGTATATCATATTGTATTAGTTGCACACTATGTTTGTGTTTGTGTGATTTAATTATCCAAGATGTGTCATATATATATATAACCCTATATGGTATAATTCGGCAATGATGTTTTATGAATCAAATGTTTTATTAACATGAACCTGTACTTATCATTTTATGTATTGTTGCAGGGTGATAATAATAACAACTATCTTCACTACTACCATGTCCTCATACATGTTGGAGATTGAATAAAGTCACTGAGTTCACGTCCCAGCAGCGTTGGTCGTTTATTCAACCCAAGTACCTGCTACATGTATAAAACTAATTTGACTTTCACTACGTGTATTATTTTCAAGTGTAAATTAGATTAATAAACAATGAAATACAAAAAAAAAACATATTTGTCAATAAATGATACCATATTGGTTAACAAACAACAGGTATTTGAGTAAAATGCTACCGTTCATGTACATAATATTGACGCTCAGGGTTTCAATTACAACTAAAATATATTGATTCACATAGAACTGAGCTTTGACTGTTTTTGAATAGAGTTATATTTACTGGCTTGTTATAAATATAGTACAAATTCTATGCACAGAAAGGCTAAGAACTGGGTGGGTGTGGGGGGGGGGGGGGGGTTGTAAGTAGATTAAACTCTTTACGATCTTCTCGATGGTGAAGGCAACTTCGATGGCACTAAATAGCTACGCGGTTTAGTCAATGAGCTTCTCACAGTCTCCAATATACACCTTATCTACTTCATTCCGAATTGGAGAATTCGTTTCAGATGGATTTTCTGAAATCGCGATCAATACTTGGTCATTTCACTGTCTGTGATAATTTTATCGAGTGCATTATTTCCTTTTCCAGACAGGACAGGTCGCAAAATGGAGTCCTTATCCGTGCTCAATAACAGTTGTACCTGATCCCGACATATTGTCCATGTCCTTTGCGTCTTGGAAATCCAATATCTTTGCCATTTAATGTTAAATCTAACGAATTACAAGAGAGCCTTTAAGTAGGTCAAAGCTCATTAAGGATTTACAGTAATGGATTGAAGCGCTTGTGCTTTAGGTATAACTACACTTCAAGACTTTTTTCTTCGATTGATCAATTCATGTGCAAAAGGGCAAGGGTGATTTTACATGCCAGCAATATGCATATATAAATATATATATTCAAATAAATATATATATAATATAGATTATATTCTATAAGAAAACAGATTCACATCAGTATCTGGACTAACATGTCGATATATATATATATATATATATATATATATATATATATATATATATATATATACTTAGAGACTGTCAAATGGGGTGAGTTTGTATGTGTATATTTCAGTTTCACTTTTACATATCCAAAGATGTTCACTTTTCGATGATTTATTGCTAATTAAATAATACCTTTTTCTTTGATTCTGCCATTCTCTGATCGCGACTGGAAACTGCTTCACCAGGGGGCTTGTTGATTCTCATGACACATATAATCTGTCCATATGTTATTGCCATCACAACAAGAGGAAGCATATACTGTAATACAAGTATCGCCGTTGAATATATTCTCTTTGAATGAGGGTCGTCCCAAATCTCCTCGCAGAAAGTTGGAGCTGTTGGATAATCCACGTAACGATGGGTTCGTGCGTAATATGCAGTTGGCAAGGGAATTGCCAGAGAAAGAAACCACACAACACTTATTATGATCAGAGCTTTCGATTTTGTTAGTTTTTGTCTCAGAGGGAAGATGATGGCCACGTATCGGTCCAGACTTATGGCGATGAGAGTGAATGAGCTGAGAAACACGACGACTACTTGAAGATATGATACTACAGGACACAGAAAGTCACCAAACGGCCAATAATTAAGCACTAGATTGGCAACAAATGTGAGCGGAATGCAAATTAAAGCCATTAAGAGGTCACTGATAGCCAGACTGACGATGAAAAGGTTGATAACTGTTCGCATTCGACTGACTCTCATCACTGTGTAGCAAACTATCAAGTTCCCACTGAACGCGAGTACGACGATGAGGGAGTACATGGTGATAATGATTGTCTGGGTGTAGAGCGGCACCACCAGGGGCTCGTAGCCCGGGGGTAAAGGAGTGCTGATGTTGCTGGCCACCTGGTACGTGACATTGTGTCGGTCCTGGGGAGCCTTGCTTGGGATGATCATCTCAAACGTCAGGTTCGGCTCCTCGTCTTCCCCCATTGCGAACTCACTTGTCATACTGAAACAAACACATTTGTCTTAGACATGTTTCACATCGCATCAATCTGCTCGTACCTGTTTACACTGACCGATAAACTTATTCTTGATTCGACTTTAATAATCGTTTGTAAAGCGTGTTCTTTACATATTTATCAAGCCAGTCTTTAATAATAAGGTTTTTCCTATTATTTGTAAGATACAACCCTGGTGAGATGTACTTTCAAGTTAGTGTTGCAATAAAAATATCAGTTTAATCACTGTAAGATATATCAATGATGCGAAAAACACATTCATATTTCATTCCAGAAACCTGTGAAAATCATAATGATACTTCGACAGTTACGTTTATGGAACGCTCACAGAACATACCTACTGGGATTGTATGCTTGATGTTATTTTCAATATAAGGCGACGCTGTAAGATAAATAATGCAGAACAATTAATTATATCAAGATTTTTGATGGAACATGTCACAGAAGTCTGATGATTAGTCACGTAGTGTATTGGAGACTCACTGGTGTTATCAAACATATAACGAAAGATGAGCATTCCTTTTGGTTTACACGTCGTGTCATTGTCGTTTAAATGGTTAGCTTCCAGCAGATGTAAAAACTGCATATTCATTACTTCTGGATGTTGCGAATGTCAAGTTTGTTTTGCCAAGAGTTGATCAACACGTTTCACATTCCAAGGCTAATTGGAAATGCGAAGCCATTAGGACTGACAGAGAATTATTTTGATCAGGTTCACTAAAACATCTTGGCCTCAAAATTGATGTAAATGGCAGATGCCATTACAAAACAATACGTGCTATACATTTGACATTCTTCAGAAATTCGTGCTGATAACTCTACAACTGCCTTATGTAAAATTATATATTCGGATGAATTTTTCATGCAAGATATCACATAAATCTTTGCTGAAAATGACATCAAGGACTGTTTCTGAGGTAAACGTGATGAGAGAAGAGACGGACGCAAACACACAGTGCAGCAGGCATGCTTCAGCTCCAGACACAAATTACCAAGTAGATGGGAATTATATTACTTGTAAACTTCCTTTTCATGACTACCGGTTTCGCGACGTAACTAGTTTTGGTCATTTTCCGCTTTTGTGCGTGTATGGGACCGGTTTATCATCCTTTGACTGTCGTCATGAAATGCTAATCGGCCATACCTTTCCACTCAGGGTTTGTGGTCTAGAATCACAGGACCTCCTCCTTGCACGAGGGTATTTGGACAAGTGTGAAATCACCATCTTCATCTAATTACATCGTGATGTGTAGATAATGATTAATGATCAAGGAATGTGAGACGAGGAAAAGTGTTCGAATTAGACATGGTTCTATCAGGACTGTCTCAGTGCAATTCCTATATTTTGACGTCAATCAAAATTTCTGACCATTCAACCTTACAAGACCAAAACGATCCTATTTATTGTAATAAGACTCGATTATGATTTCATTACATTATGATTGATTATACAATTCCATGATCGTTGTCTGACTATGTGAACTCTTGGTTTGGAGCTGCAAGATTACGTAATGCAGGATTAGTACAAAATATCATTTAGTCTCTGGTCTAAATGTGAATAAATGTGATATCACACCTAGTTTATGACTAGTGTTGAATATAAACTGAAATCTACTTTCTAGAAAAACCTGATAACCCGCCCTCACTGCAAAATGACCACAACGTCCCAGATGAAACATGACGTCAAGGGTAGAAGACGTAATTTGAAGAATATGAAAACAAACTATTATCATTTACAAAATGTCATTATTTATCTTTTAATCTAGGCTTACATTTATGAATTTAATATGATTCGTTCGTCATTGTTATCGCGGGCCCTAAAGTGATATGTCGGATAAATCATTACTTTGCCTCATTTGATGTCTTCTTTATTTTCTCTTCATTAGAGTTTTTGCGGGATTGGTGAAGGTTCATTGTTCTAAACAGTTTAATTCGATTTTCCTTCTTCAAACACAAGTTCACAATATAAAAGTTATCTTATTTAATAGTTGCCACATAATTCCGTGAATAACGCAAACAGGTTTGACTCAATTGTAAAATGTTCTTGGGTTTTGCGTAAATGTTTTTATATAGGTTACGAGAAGTGACAAAATCAGTTTCGATTTTCTTTCAAAACCTTAAATATAGCATTTTGTTGGGTTTATGTGAAAGTACAAACCCTCATTTCAAATCAGTCTGTTAAAATTGTTTAAAAGATAACGAATATTGGTGTAAACATGTATTATAAAAAAACTAAAATAGGCGTGTCCTATATAAAAATATTCGTCAAAATCTTAATCAAGCAATCCAATTACTTCATTATTAATTATGATATGAAATCGACTGTTTGGTCTTTGAATATGCTGTAACTCCTTTATTATGGTAAGGCCCAAGTGAAAAGATTTCTATCGTTTGACGATAAACGATTTCATAGATTTCAAACAAAATTTTGTCTGCATTACTACTCTATATGAGAACAAAATAACGAGGTAAGGTAAAAGTATGTGCCGAGACTATTCTAATAAATTTTTAAACAGATATGAAAACTTCTTACAAACTTAACAAAGAATATAGTTAAGCCTACAATCTCAATCTGATAGAGGCGCTAGTTGATGTATATGACAAAAGTGAAGTATGTTTTCTAAGGAAGTTAAACCTTCTGGATATGGAGTGAAAACGGAATGAAATCATTAAACCATCAGTTTCTGACTTAGTTTAGGCTATAAAATATAATTTTGGGTAGTTTTAAAAGAACCCATGAAAGTGTTCACAAGGCAGTGTGCTAGCCCTGTATATGGAGATACAGAAAGAGAACAACTTTGTATAGATATCTAAAATCTACCTTATACGCGTTTTTGTAATGGTTCAAAACATGTGCACACTAATTTTAATAACCCAAAACAGCATCAGTCCCCTTTCAATTTTAGTTATTAGATAACACCTATCACTTTACAAAGAATATTATTCACTAAGTGTTTCTCAAATGTATGAAAAGTGTCATCTGTTGTTATTTAGTTAGAACAGTATGTGATTTGTGATGCAAGATGCGAATAGCGTCCATCAACAGGACGTACATAAGGATGTCAATAATTTGCAAACTAGTTCCCCAAAGATGAACCCTTATTAAGATCTTGATAGCGGACATTGGATATCGATGTGGTTGACATGCAAATTATACACTTGTCCGAGAACTCTCACGTAGAAAGCTTTGGTCTGTGGCAATGTGCAAACTACTTTATCCATATTCTGACAAACGCAATCGTAACATAATCTGATTCTGTGTTGTAGATTTGCTTTTGAGTCAATGGGTTTTGTCCAAAAAATGATATGTTGATAAATTTGGAGAAATAATATCAGGGTCTTTACTGGATTATTGGTGGTTTAATGTCAAATGAAAAAATCAACTTAACCAATAAGCAGACATTAGTTCAGTTCTGAAACTGTAGCACGTTACAGACTTTTTATAGTAAAAGTTTGGTCTACATATATTGTAAAACGAATTGCGCTCACACCGTGGTACGGTTATGATTGATATGTGAATAACTTATCTAAACATTTTATGAAATATCAATTTCGTCTTTTACCACTGATGAGATTGAAGGTAAAAATAACCAACGTCATACCCTATCAGAAAATATCGATAAAGAGACACTCTTTAGAAAAAATCAAAGACCTTATACAAAATATGTCATCATAGACGTTCTCAACTGTCAGGATAAAACTCTCTTTTATATTCTTTTTTATTAGTAGAATTCATTATGAATTGTAATCTTATTTGATCATCTGGACCAATTGGATATGTTGACGTTAATGATGACCTCAGACATTTCATAACGGAATGAAATACTGAAAGATGAATTGGGCAGATGGCATAAGGTTTAAATTAGGTAATCCATAACATGTCTGCGTAATTTAAGTCAGATATTCCAACACGTAAAACACGTCAAGGTCAGATGCTTACGAACCATTGAATAAAGTCATGAGTTGTAGCGGACCATGGACTGTATTCTTCATTCAAGTAAAGGATGCATTCATCCAAATGATATACTTGTTCGTTTCTTTTCATCATCAGTGAATTGATAACGAAATTAACATCCTTGTCGGATCTTTAACTTAGATTAAACTTTTTTGGAATGTCTGTTTCGACCTGTGGGTAATAAAACAAAACCCAGCTCGTGACGAGGACGTCTGGTTACTCTTCTGTATATCGATTGTGTAATTATGTCGCCATTTCTAAGCAAAGGAAAATAATGTTACTTGGGAAAGTTAATCTGTCATACCAGAACATTCGTTAACATACTGTATAAATGTTTCCCAGCCCAAAGTTTCGCGAAAAGCGTTGCGATAGATATCTAATGGCTCCAGTCTGTATGCCACCGGGGTACCCATGGCCACGAATTAGAAATTCTAAAGAACTATTGCTTAGAGTCCTTGACTATTTTCACATTGTTTCAACGCAGTCGAACAAGGGTCCGACTAAATTTTCGTGTCCTTGAACTTCATTATAAGGTCACAATACAATATTTAAAGCAATACATCGTGAAATAAAGAGAATAGAACGGTTTTATTGATAATCTACTTCTCTATAAGACTGGTTGCCGCGGTACTGAACATAATGGACGGTTTGATGTATACAAGTTACTTTATTCTTACATTATATTCATAACAAATCACACGTATTTTACTTGGCCATTAAGTTTATCACTTTTCGAACAAATAACAAGCCATACATTGCGGATTTCCAGATTAAAACATAACGCTTCTGTCTAAAAATGTCCATTGGCAGGTGTGTCTTTGGCCTTAGTACCTTTAAGCAATCAATCCCATATTGTGTATAACATTTAATTTAGATTTTACTAATGTTTGATTCCTTCCAAGAAAATTCAGACTTCTTATAAAATTTATTTTACTAATTTCCAATTATGCAGCGTTATCATAACTGAAATAATTATATTCAGGAAAGGGTCATGAGATTTATGATTACTCTGTAACGTGCGATTGTCATTTTATTGACGATAAATCGGCCATCTCAGTTGCTCAAGAGCATTTATTATATGGCCTATAGATCAATATTTAAATTGGAGGCGTGTGCCTGTTGATTCATCTGGAGATTAATGACAAGACTATACATAAGAGCATTACCAATCACTCATTTATATAGATCTCATGACGGAGTTTTCAAACCTCTATCTTATCGCCTTTTTACAATTTGTTTAAATGTAAATGAATTAACCACATCAAAACCTACACTACTGAAATATTTAATCTCCAAACTATTACAGACCGTGTCAGGTATCGCCGAAACGTAACACTCATCTTCTGTCTGATATTATTTCACAGTGTCTTTCATCAAGAGCATACTAAATGTACTTCAAACCTACTGAAGGAAGTACCTAAAGTGAAAAGTAGCCGCGCACGTCCCCATGTTTCACATGTATATTTTGTGAAACATGTAATCACAGAGAACATATTCAAGATAAAGCGTTTAGAAGCTTTATAAACTCTTCGAGTGTAGCATATGGCATCTCTTTTACATGGAGTCAAAGGGATCGCAGAGACATTAACAGTGTTCAATAACTGTCCTACCGATTGTATTTCTGCCATTTGAATACAAGTAAGTAACAACTATCTATCATTATCATTGTGAAATATCGAACATGGGATATTGATTTATGAAAAAGAAAGAAATGTGAAATAAAAAAATAATAATGTAGTCAATTTTCCTGCTTCTTAACAGACAAAAGCAAGAAAGTCACATGCAGTTGTAAAACTTCCAAATTAAAATATGAATAATAAGTTTTTCATATAAGCGTTCCAGAAATTAAAATCATACTCACATTTTCCAAGAAATCAAACACGTCCTGTGCAAGAAAGTAAAAGCGAAGTTATTCCTTGTAATCAATATAGCACGAGACGCTCTAGTAGCGGCAAACCTCCCTCCACAACAGCAGCGATGGGAGCCCAGCCCAGCAAAGTACTAGCTGTACAAAGAAGCACCTGCGATAGGGACTGATACACTCATTATGTTCAGATACCAGACCGCCGCGACCATCGGGGGTCAGTACTTTGCCTACTCGCCGCTCAGCTTGTCACTGAAGCTAGGAGCTAGGATGTCAGCCCCCGCCTTTCATACATTTGAATTGTAATCTGGATTACAATAAACTGATATCGAGATTATTACAAGCACAAACATTGCCATCAGCATGTGTACTTATCGCATCGTTGGGATCCTTCCTCATGTTAGAGAAGTGTGTTATGATAGGAGGGCCCTTTTTAAAAAAATTACAAAATAAAATTGTTTAACATAGATAAAGGGGGCTCAACAATATTGTATATGCTGGTATGTACTTTAAACGATGTGCCGCATTGGATGTCCTGAGTAAAAACAATTTAGTTCGTGTCCCTTGTTTGAAAATTTGATATCATATATTCTTGACAAATTCGTTCAATCAATTATAGATGATGCACTTAGCCGTTTCTTGACCTTATCGGCATCTACTTTAAAGTGTGTCCATTCAGTTCACCTAAACCAGGAGTTAACGCGTGGGTGTAATGAATACAAAAGAAGTTAATGCAACATGAAAGGACACAGCATAAAATAATAATGCGTTAATACTCATTTAGTGATTGGGTTCAGGAATCCCTCCGTGTAATGCAGCTAACCTGACACATTATCAAAGACCTATTCCAAACATACCGCACACAAAAGAGCAGAGAAAGCCGGAAATAGTAATTGAACCTACCGGAAGATGATTATTGGAGACCAAGATATATTTCAATATCATGTGCCAATCTTTGGATATTAAGAACCCCTGGTCAGTTTATAAATGGTATGTTAACCGTGTCCAGTGTCAGCCATTCTACAGTTTATATTTTCATCAAGATTAAATATTCCAAAGATACAAGGATGTTGATAGACACCACCATTGGTAAGTAAAATTGTAAATACTTTCTAAAGTAAAATATAATTTTGAAAATTATATAACAAATGCAAAATAAAATCATGATATATTTGTATGAAACGAATCTATATTTTAGAAATATATGTTTATGCAATAATATTCTTATTCTGTATCTCTTTAACAGAATTGTGTTGTTTGCAAACTGAACAGACAATCCAATAAAAGGATTCACTGGCACTGAGGAGTTTGTGATGACTAGGATGTGAATAATGTATAATTGGGTGAAGCCACAATGAATTTATTAAACATTTACCATTGTCTCGTGAATGGATGTATTACAACGACTATATACTCCCCGTGAATAACGACTAAACATATTTTTAAATGAATATTGTGATGTACAACTTTTTAATGGAGATAAAAAGCAACATAATTATTTCCCAGCTTATCATTATTATTCTCATGAAAGTAGCTTCTAACACAGAAAGTAGTCACAGTAGAAAATCTCTCAGCGTAACAGAAATATGTTCTTAGTAAAGGCGAACGTCTATACTGAATGTCCTCTTCCAATTACTGAAACTAAACTAAAATAAATGATTACGGCAAAACATCATCTAATGAGCTGCACATAACACGGAATCTGACCAGGGAGCAATGGTTCAAATTCTGTTTAGTGAAGCATTTCTGACATTTGATCTACAGAATTTTTGAAAACCTTCTTGTGATTTTAAGGGTTGCAGAACATGGGCGAAATACCATTCCTATTCACTGTTCAGACTCTATGTGTTAAAGAAATATATAAAACCCTGAACAATACCCTTCCATCTATTATCACAACACTCTCTCCAAGATACATGCAGTTGAACACTACAACCCTAGTCCATAATATTTAGACTATCAGTCCACTAAACGGTGTAAAGTCGCAGTGTTGAATAGGTGATCAGCCAAACTAAATAAAATGTATCTATACTGATTACCCCAAAGTCACAGCCTGGCGAGCTGGTGTTATTTATCGACACACTAGAGGATTAAATGCAAGGCAATGTCAATCAAATCTATTCAGACCAGTTTTACAGTCGTCCTACATCCTCAATTGAGCGGGTCAGTGTCTATACCTTGCGATGATTTGAAATTTAATATAATATTGCAAGTCTGACAGATACTATTGACAATCTCTTTATCATGACCGGGGCTACCGGCGTCCGAGGAGGAAATTACTTCTCAATGACGGTACGGTGCTGTTAAGATTGATTCGGGCTAAGACTTGGTATCAGATCAAATATGTCAAGGCCATGTTGGTCTGTCGGACAGACAACCGGTTTCTCTTCGGGATGCTGCATGTTTATGGTGATGTTTACTGTCTGTAAACAATGTTGCAATCACCTGGAGAAATGCTTGTGGACCAACTTGTATTTAAATGTTTAGAAAGGTGAGTCTTGCGGAAAAGACTTCGTCCATACAACTTTAATCAACTGACCTATAACCAATCCTTTGAAGGAATCAATACCAATTTAAGACAATTTAAGATTTATCTTCAGATCTTCTTTAAAGCTCTGAAAACTGGATTTATAATCAATAAATACACAAAGTACTCTTCTCGAGCAAATGATTTTAGCCAAAATTAACGTAATTGAAATCATATAAAGTGTGAAACATCAAACAAACTTAAATCACATACACACATTCAGTCATAACGACAAAGCATTCTGTTCAATGTTTTACACTATTTGTTAACTGCCAAATTAAAAATATTTTTTTAATCAGCATACATCAGTTTGATCGGTAAGATAATATATTGCTGTGACAATATGTTGTCATTATGCTAATATATTGCTGGCATGTTGAATGAAATACAGTAGGTAACAAGTCTCACTGAATTCCAATCATAGTTTACATTGATTACGGGAAAAACTCGTCATGAAAGAACTTTCAAAAAGGCACATGTTCCTGACTTTTTTCGCCATGATGTCATTAAGTCCCATAGTTTATTGAAATTTCTGTTAGAATAATTATCATTCTCCAGTATCAACTGGGAGGGGATATATGTTTGAACTCCGTCTGTCCGTGCATGCGTCCGTCCGTGGTAAAGGAAACAGCTTTTCCAAACAACAGTTGAAGATAGGCTTCGCAAATTTTATGTTTTGCTTAAAAGTATGAATACCTAGATAACTTCGAAAATGAGAAGCGCGAATTTCTTTCTCCGAGTTTGTTGAACTTGGTCTATTCTTTTTTGTCAATTCAAATTGCTTTCAAAGGGGAAAACTTTTATCTGAAAATGTTCAAGAGAGGATAACTAAATCTAATGTGTGAATTCAGGGTATCAATGCCATTGCCTGTTTCAATCAGAACGCAACATTGTGGCTTGTCATACTTCTGTTGTATGTTCCCTTTTGTATTCAGGTGGGGTCCGTACAGGATATTAACATTAAGTAATGGATCTGGGAAAAAAATAGGAATAATGCTGAAGACATCTTCAGGGTTTTGAAAAGGTTCTAAAATGTAAAGATCCGTAATGGTACATTATGACAAGGCACGAATTTACCGATACTTTGCATTATTCTCCCATGTCTCAGTTATAAGCTATAGCGTACGTCTGACACGTAATGGGTTACTTTTCAACCCATTTTGTATCATTGTGTGATGTCAAAGAAAGAAAATATATGTGCTTTCATTTAAAGTTGTGAAAGATTCGGTAACAATTATGAATTACAAATTCTAATCAATAAATGGAAAGGACGTAAAAGTGGGACCATTGCACCTCTCTCTCTCTCTCTCTCTCTTGCCATCATTACCAGTGTTATGAATATAACATGTGTGGCTAAACCCTTTTATCGTCATTTGCAACGTATATATATGCAATTCTATTGTGCGAGAGGAAATTGATCCTTTAAATAGCCTTGATATTATTTGATATAATCAGGCTTTCAAATCAGCAAATATAAACAAACTTTGACGATAAATAATATAATCAACAAAAACGATGATCCTCGATTAAATATTTTATAGTTTTCGTTACATTGCGTTGGCTGAGTAAATAGTAATTTGTCAATCCCATTCAAATATATACTATGAATGAACAAAAACAAATAGCTTAAATATTTTGTTGTCTTATCCTTTCGTCAACATCCTTCTCTTGTGTTCCTGACAAGAGGATGATTGTGTCTGTTGATAATAGATGTAAGCCAAACACATAAATTCGGATTGATTAAACTATGTAGACAACGTAACAAATCAAATCAAATAAGTTCATTCAATATTTCGGTCATGTGGCTAGAGTACAATTGAATGTGACCACTTACATATGTCACGTGACAGGACAGAAATACTATTATATAATTAGTTTTTTTAAATGCAAATACATGTTTCATAAAGATTGCAACACATTTTATCAATTCAATTCAAGTAACAAGAGCATACAAGTTTCTGTGATTTACATTTCCCAAATACTTATTTCTGAGGTTTTTATATCGTTCACATATGAACAGTACATGATGTTCATCTTCAATATTTCCAGAATTACAGTTTGTACACACAGCAATATTTACATTGTCATATCTTTGTTGTCTAAGCAGATTTATTTTAAACGAGTGTAAAGCAATTCGCAGTTTACAAAATGAGCGTATTAACGTTTTATCACTCAGTGCTGTAAGATACAATTCAGGCCGTAATGATGATTTAAAAGTTGAATACTGCCTCAGGAAATGGGATGTACATAGTGAGTCATGCCAGACTTGGTTATAAATATCTTTAACTCTCTGTGTGAAAACATTTATAAACAATTGTAAATTACCAACGTCTTCTGCCATCCAGACATAAGAGAAACCAGTTGTAAATAATAAATGGCGGACATCGGACACCCATGTATGTTTACCTTTATCATCAAGTTTTTTAAGAAATAAATAAGATTGATGAGGGTAGCGTTGTGGCTCCATTCTTAAGAGTTTAAACCAATACTTTATGACACGAACTTGTGTAGATACGTGGATCGCGTATCTACCGCACTCACCCAATATCGCCTTATTTGATGCATATTTACCAACATTAAGAAAACATTTGAAATATGTAGTTTGGACTTTTTCTATACATTCATTATATTGAGTACCCCATAATTCAGAACCATATAAAAGAATAGGCAAAATTTTACAGTCGAATAGTTTGCAGGCCACTGACAGTGAAATTAACTTATTTTTACGGAATATTCTGGACACAGAATAAACAACTTTACTAGCCTTAAGAGCGATGTTATGACATGCCTTGGACCATTTTAAGGACGAAGAAAACAAAACACCCAGGTAGTTATAATAGGTAACAGTTTTAACTTCATTGTCTCCATTGTACCACTTTTCCTTCCTGCTTATGATTCCACCTTTCCTGAAAACAATGATATTCGTCTTCTTCATATTTAGTTGCAGACCCCATTTCTGGCAAAACGCATGTATGACATTAAGGTGTTTTTGTAGGGCATTCACACTCAAGGCAAATGTTGAGACGTCGTCAGCAAATAGTAGCAGAATAATATCTTCAATATGTTGTGAGATAAAGATACCGTTTTGACATACATCTCGGTTACGAGCTTGTTGATAAAGAAAATAAATAATATAGGGCTTAGGACACATCCTTGTTTGACACCCTTTGATGACGTGAATGTCGATGAAACACCACCATTACACTTCACACATGCTTTTACTGATCCGTACATACTCTTCAAAACGGTGAATACCTTATATCTGCAACCCTTGGTAAACAACATAATTATATAAGAGCTTATGTAGACAACGGAGAATCATGGAAATCTCATTAGCCTGAATAGTTTGATAGCCCTCTCTGAACAAAGAAAGCCTAAACTATAACCTTCACAGGTCAGATAAGTTGGTTTCCTGAAATATTTACCTGAGGTTACTTACCATTTTTAAGCATCAGTTCAAATTGGAATTACTTTATCCTTTGTAATGGTCCAATGCTATTATTTGCCGAAGCATACACACATTCCTTGCAATGTTAATTGAATTTTTGGCTCATCAGGTCTTAAAGACCCGATGGGCTATGGCTATGGCATGGCATGGCGTCCGGCGTCCGTCCATCCGTCCATCCGTAAACTTTTCACTTTTTCGACTTCTTCTCCAGAACCAATGACTCTAGAGAGCTGAAATTTTATGTACATACTCCTTGGCAAATGGGGATTCTAAATTGTAGCTTTCGTGACCCCATGACCCCAAATGGGGTCACAAGGGTCAAAACCTAAAAAATATATTTTAATCTTCTTCTCCAGTTCCAAAAGGTCTTGATAGCTGAGAAGTTGTGTGTAGACTTCTTGGCCAATGGGGATTCTAAATTGTAGATTTTGTGACCCCATGACCCCAAATGAGGTCAGAGGGGTCAAAACATGAAAAACCTATTTTCATCTTCCTCTCCAGTTCCAAAAGGTCCAGAGAGCTGAATAGTTGTGTGTAGACTCCTTGGGCACTGTAGATTCTAAATTGTAGGTTTGGTGACCCCATGACCCCAAATGGGGTCACAGGGGTCAAAACCTGAAAAACTATTTTCATCTTCTTCTCCAGTTCCAAAAGGTCTAGAGAGCTGAAAAGGTGTGTGTAGACTCCTTGGCCAACGGGGATTCTAAATTGTAGGTTTGGTGACCCCATGACCCCAAATGGGGTCACAGGGGTCAAAACCTAAAAAACCTAATTTCATCTTTTTCCCTAGTTCCAAAAGGTCTAGAGAGCTGAAAAAGTGTGTCCTTGGACACTGGGGATTCTAAATTGTAAGTTTGGTGACCACTTGACCCCAAATGGGGTCACAGGGGTCAAAACCTTAAAATCCTACTTTCATCTTCTTCTCCAGTTCCAAAAGGTCTTGATAGCTTAATAGTTGTGTGTAGACTCCATGGACAATGGGGATTCTGAATTGTAGGTTCGGTGACCCCTTAACTCCAAATGGGCAATGGGCCTTTTTTAGCAACATATCGTGAAAGGAATCCCTGACGTAACTTGGGATAGCCCTTGCCGAATCGACCAATGAGATGTCCGAAAACCAAGTCCATTCGCCTGAAGCAGGGATTCCCGGACCTGTCACTGAACGAACCAGTATGGCGTCATTGCAACTCGATCTGCGCCAAAATTCCTCTCAATTTCATCAGATAAAAGTCCATAATGCAAAAATATCAATTCAGATTTTTGATAAAAAAACTTTTCTTCAGTGATATTTGATAAGATTCCTAAACAATTTTGTTCTTGTAAATTTAACCTGATTGTCAAATGTTAGACAGTGGGGGAAAAGTCAATAACAAAGACACATCATCAGTCCCATCTCTCAGCATGGATGGACACGTCCATTTTCATGTAGGGATCATAGAGTGACAAAATTTACAAACTGAATCATAAAGTTTTAGGGATTTGTTTTAAGATAGATGCATTTATGGAAATCAATCGACTTTTTGTTAGCCCTTCAAACACTGTCTAAAGTCTTGTCACCCCGCACAATAATAGACCATCCCTCAAGCTTGGTGTGAGTGAGTTTGGGTTTATTGTGTCGGCAATCTTTCAGCTATTTCACTAGGTCGACCAAAACTTTGACGTTTCAGTTGCCTGGCTCAAGTAAACACGTTTGTCACTTGATTTGATTTACTTATATCTGAATTTTCCTATTTACCAAAATCCATTTTATTATTTAATATCATAATTATAAATCTTACCTATTTCTAAATCTATTATATATTTTAGATTGAGAATTCAACTACTATTCAAGACTTTCATGTGATAATGATTATAATAATGTTCCTATTTCCAACCTTTAAACCATACACATTTCTAATTGTTAAAGGAGTTTGCTGTGGCAATGCATAAAATATATAATTATTTCGGAAACTTTATTTTAACCAATATTACACACACGTCCTTAGCAATGCAACAATTGAAATCTAAGGCTCACATGACATAAATTGTACATTCAAACAAAGATAATGTTACTATTTTACAATATATATATGGCTTCTTGGGTAAATATGTTACAAAAAATATAGATTTATCACCTAATACGCAGCATAGCATTTTGAGTTTTTTGTAGTATATCAAATTCAATAAGCTATCAAGTCACTGTGTTGATTAGGTGTTCACAGTGTAAATCGAGTTATTTATCGACACATGTACGGATTAAATGTACGACAATGACAATCGGATCTATTCAGAATGGTTTTACAGTCGCCCTGCATCTTCCATTGACCTGGTCCTTGTCTGTACTTCAGAATGATTTGAAATTTGATATAATATTACCAGTCGGATAGACAAAGTATTGATAACTACTTTAAGGTGACCTTGAGAGAAAATTACATCTCAAGGACTGCACTGTTTTATTAAGATGTGGGCAGAGACTTATCATAAGATGAAAATAAGCTTTATTAGTTTGGCGAACGGACACATTCACTTTTTCTAATGAAATTGTTTTGTTAAGGTGTAAGGTATCTGACTGAAATGTTTATTTCACCGGGATAATCACTTGGGACCATTTCTGGTTGCTTTTAAATTTCCTTAGGGAGCTTCTAACCTCATGCTCCTCCTTGTAGAATTCAGAATCAATTCCACATTAAGTTCTTGTCTTAAGAGCTGAACATAAGTATTTTTTTTCTAAATAAATGTGTCGCTCCTGGGTCCATACAAATCAAATATAGAAACTGAATGTCTCCTAGTCTGGAAATGTTTAGGAGACTGAAACTATTTTAGTTGCCAATCTGACATTGAAACAATGAATTTGAATGCCTCGAAATAACCAAGCAGAATTAATGATCACAAATTCAATTGTAGAATACCAGGTTGATCACATGTGCTAGCGAGTGTTTCCCAATAGCTGGCCTTTATAAACTCTTCAAAAAAATAAACTTGACATTCATGCGAAATTGATTTTTTCGAAACGGGTCAATTTTTTTCATGATACATACCTGTAATTTAAAGAAAGGCTTGCTCAAAAGTGTAAATTTACCAAAAACAATGGCCCAAAAAGTTAACGTTGTGTTCAGGGACGAAAACGAGCGATTCGTCAAAATGCATGTTCTGCCAAAGCACGTGCATCATGGGATCATGAAGGTTTACATGCAGACACGTCTGCTTTAGGGGTATAAAAAGCCATATCAGCCGCTGTTCATTCAGACTACACAACATCGGTACAGCGACCTGAAGAATGCCAAGACTGAACAGAGCGCAACGCAACAACGCTATTGGCAAACTGCAAGCAGGAGCGATGCAGCGAGATGTTGAAACACACTTTGGCGTGTCCAGACAGACCATCTCTTCATGTTGGAACCGTTTCAACACCCGAAACAGCGTGGATGCCAAGGTCAGGCAGACCAAGGGTGACTACTCGGGCCAAAGATCGGTACATCCGACTGCTCCACCTTCGGGAACGCACCAGGACAACAACGTCAAAAACAACGCAGACACCAGGCCTGCGTCGAAACAGGCTGAGAGAGGCTGGACTTTTTCCACGACGACTGGTTCGATGTCCCGTTTTAACGCAACGTCATCTGGCGGAACGTCTCCAGTGGTGTCAGAGGATGAGATGGGCACGTGCAAGATGGAGAACCGTTCTCTTCACTGATGAGTCCCGTTTTCTGCTTCGACGAAGTGATGGACGAGCACGTGTATAGTGGAGAACGTTATGCTGCCAACTGTGTTCAGGAGGCTGTCCCATTTGGAGGTGAGAGTGTCATGGTGTGGGCCGGGACTCGTCACGGTGTTAGGACACCCCTTGTGCATGTTGTGGGTAACCTCACAGGAGTACGGTATAGGGACTTGATCCTATTCCTCACGTCAACGTCCATGGTGGTTTCTTTCAGCAGGACAATGCTCGACCACATATTGCACGTGTTTGTCAAGACTTTTTACAGCGTAACAATGTCCAGACATTGCCATGGCCAGCCAGGTCACCAGATTTGTCTCCAATTGAGCATCTCTGGGACGAACTGGATCGACGCGTGCGCAGTAGGAATCCACCATCCCAAACACTTCCAGGACTTTTTGCAGCACTTCAGCACGAATTGCAGAACATTCCACAGGCTGTGATTGACAACTTGATTGCATCCATGGGTCGTCGGTGCCAAGCAATAATCAATGCCAATGGTGGCCATACCCGATACTGACATTTGTGCACCCCTGTGATGTTGAAACACTTGTGCACCTGTGCATTTCAAGATCATGCTTATTCTGAATAAAATTTACTGAACAGAGATCTTCAAACAGCGTTTTAGTTTTCATTTAAATGTTTAACTTGCATCTGTGGTCTTTATATTGAACTTTGAAAGTCAGTGTCAAGTTTCTTTTTTGAAGAGTTTATAAAGATCACAAGATTTCAAATCCCCTCCATTCTAGAAGATCGGGGAGATATGAAATACATGGAACTTTAGAGAAGAAACTTTTTATATATAGCTGGCCTACATAATTTAGAAGTTGGCAACCCGCGCCTTTTTCATGTTTTCCTGAATATGTCAGTTTTTGAAAGTTTTGCATTATGGATGATGCAGAATGGCAGGTTCCAAACTCCGTAAATGAGCAATGTTTACTCCGTCAAACAGAATGAGTTTAAACAGTGTTCGAGTATTAGGAAAACACTAGTAAGTACTTTGGCAAGGTTTCATTTCAAGGTAGAGTATCATGCCAAAAAAAGTATATATTATGTTTGCATTTTGGTTAAAAATAAATGTCAACAAATCATGTCCGGCTAATAACCTGAAGATGCTGATCACATGAATGTTTATCATAAAAGAAAAGTTTGAAAATAATTAAGGAAACCTCTCTTTTTGTGCCCTTTGTTAGACTGATCAAATTCTTCGAGGATGTCCAGAAATACATGAAGTTCATTTTGAAAAAAAAATATAATGTTAAATATTCATTTTGTTTACAATTCAATCAAATTTGAAATGATAAAGTTTTCTCTTTTCTCGCCATGTATGAGAAATGAAATAAGATTATTTTACTGAATGAAAGAAACATTTGATACGCAGCGGTACAGATAGCATTTCATGCAAAAATATTTTAATACAGTGAGGGATCTTGGTTTTACTGTTAAAATATGTGACTTAATTTCAATGTGTTCTCCATAGCTGATGACTGAGTGAATGACGTTTTGACATTTAGTGCGAGTGATTTGTGCCTGACCAAGAGGATATGAGAAGCGCGTTTCTTAGAGTGAATTCACAAAAAGTAAGGAAAACACTACACTAGTCTACAAACACCCGCATTTCTATTCAAATAAGTAGATAACTTACTTTATATATTCTTTATCTTTATAATTCACGCACAGAAGACCTGGATTTCTAATTAGTGAAGTACAATGATATAAAACAAGAACACACATTCCAAGTGTTGTGAAATTCTACTGGCCTGGTTCTTGCAACTAAATTCAAATCCAGAATGCTGCAAAGTGTGAATGATTAGCGTCAGCTTGATATATACTTATATTGACTTCTCCCTTTCTTAAATCAAACCATATTGTTGTTGCTCGTCATATTCCATTGTATGTATCCTTTTTGTGTGGACAGTTCCGGTTCATTATGGTTCCTTCAGGATAGTGACATCAGCTAATGGATCGGGGAGAAAAATGAACAATGATGGGTGGGAAACATTGTTACACTAAAGACAACCTCAAGGGCTGTGAAGAGGTTTGCACATGTTGTAGTCTGTAATGATGGATTATGGCAAGGCACAAGACGATGATGTCCTCTAACTTTGCGTGTTCTCTCTGGTGTCATTAATAAATTATAGTCTATCTCTAAACTCGTTTAATGTTATTGCTTATACTATTTTATTGTCTTTCAGTGTTTCAATAACTTCAGAGAATATGACTGTTTGGTTAATTTACAAAATATCATAAAGATTACCATGATTGCAATTAATAGCAATACTTCAACTTGGACTTGTGTATCCCGGACAAACTGAATGGCAATATGATGTATGAAATTGCCGTTTGTTTCAGAACACGACACATACTATATTTGAAATTCAGAATATATCCATCTTTCTTTTCACAGTTCGATAACATGAAGATATCAGAAAATATCTAACGACACCTCTCCAGTGGATGGGTAAACAACATGGTAAGTTTCGAAAAAGGTTTAATGAGCAATTTTGGAGTTCCATCATAAAGTCCAAATTGAAAACTCTTTATAGCTACACACATCTATTCTAAAGAAAACTTGACTGCAGGTTCATCTCTCCTCTACACAATTCGTCTGAAGTACGTGGACATACAGACTAGCCAGCCGCAGAAATACTATCAATGCTGTTGAAATAATGTTATGCAAAACTAAGTAGTAAGAGTTACGCTGATTACCCCCAGGTCACAAGTTGTAGAGCTGGTTGTATTTATAGACATACTCGTAGTTTAAATGCATAGCTATGTCACTCAAGTCTATTTACAGTCGCCCTAAATCCACAATTGAGTCAGTATTCATGCCTCGCCATAATTTCAAATTTAATATATTATTGCAAGTCCGACAGATACCATTGAAATTTTCATTATCATGTCCCGGTGCTTACAGGCCCAAGCAGGACAGGTCGACGTTAAGAAATCAGACAAAATTTTAGCCGTTATAAAACATGCTGTATGCGTCTTTCTCTTATTATGCCTTTCTTTCCGTGTTTTCCCGTATCATTACTATCCCTTTTCACTGATCTGTCTCTGTAATTATCGCAAATTTTAAGACCAAAATATGATTAAATAAAACAAATACTACATATGCTTTTAGTTTTTTATTTTAACGTTGGTAATCAAATCCAAAATGTAAATTGACGTGATATTTGTTTTGGAGATATGCAGGACGATATTGTATGAAGAAATCTCTTCCCAACTACCTACGTCTTTGGTTTAATAATTACGTTTGCTGAAAAGGCTAGAATACAACATGATCAGAAGAACATGTAGTATGGTTACAATGTCCCTATCTGCGGCATTACACATCATATACATATGTTATAACAATAGGATTGATAAATGTTTAGTATTACTTTATGCATTACATAATATGTGAATCGTTAAATCACCTCAACATTAAATGATGATTACAATTTATTATAAAATATAATTAAGTGTATCATACACGTATCCATACCAATTACATGTACTTATAAATCATAACCTTCATGAAACAATACATCATGATAATATGAACACTCTAAATGTATATATTATTATACATAATTACCACAAAATAGTTTGATAACAGTTTGCATATACAGTTATACATGAAACCATGAAACTCATCGCTGCGTTTCACGAACAGGTAAGTCAGTTTCAGGTCACATCAAGGTAATTGATAAAAAAACTAATATTAGACCTATCTCATATATAAAACACTAACACGCATTCAACAATCACTCACCTAAAACATACATTAATTAAAAATAATGCTGATATATTACATGTCTATTTATATATAATAATAATGTATGCATATACAACACTTAATGCAATAGAATAATTGAAACTAACTTTATTATTGAAAATCCCTAATCCTTGAATCGACACAATCACAACACTGTAAATAATCACAATAATGGCAATGTAACTGAGTGATTTAAAACTCTAAAACCTTAACCCTATCAGACACTTATTAGCAATAGATAGCAAGCTAGACTCGGCGATAGCTTAGGTATAGAGGGAGGTGACAAGCCATGGCCTGAGTGCAATCACTATTGTTAGAATGAACTAAAGTAAACTAAGAGTAAATGAAGTTGTTAAACATAAAATATACAAATAGAATTAAATGAAAGGTGTAACCTAGCTTGAACCAGCTAAATCTCGTGAATTAAGCTAAATGACTAGGCTAATGACGTTTGTCAATAAGGCCGATCTACGAACACTAAGGGAATATTGTTAAAATACTATTAACATGACAACTCAAACTGCCTTTCAATAAGAGTTCAACTCAAATCGAATATATACAATTTCAACACTGCCACGTCATTACCAAAATACTAATATGGCACGTGTGGCTGAATCAATTCACTGTCACCTGCAAATATATCTCGAAAGGGCAAAATGATCATTTAGATAACTCTGTCTAATAAATCAGGCTTTCAAACCTACATGTATCAACGAAAAATTGAATATCGTGTTGCCTGAAGAAGGAGTAGCGCTTGAATATATTGTTAATTCATATTTTCATTGAAATCCTTCTTTCGTGTTTCAGACAAGCGGATGGTCATGTCTGTTGGACAAAGATGTAAGACACATACATACATTCTGTTTGATATAACTATGTAGACTATGGCTAACAGTGGAATTCTTGAATAATGTATTAGACTCTAGAGTTTGATAGCCTTTACTGATCAAAGGAGTCTTAAAATACAACCTTCATAGGTCATATAAATCTTTTCCTGAAATATCTGCCTTACGGGTCCTTACCTTAGTTAAGCAGTAGTTTAAAGTGAAGTTAATCAATCCTCAGAAATGGGCTGATACTAATATTTGAAACATCAGTTACTCAAGACTCTCAAGCGATAATGATGATAATAATCTTCCTTTAACTATTCCCTTTCGGTCTTTTGAAAACACATTTGAAAAAAAAAAACTATGTATGAAAGTCTATTTTTTCAATATAGCAAACACATCCTATGAAAATTACCATGAAATTAAAGTACTGCATTTGGTATTACAGAAAATGCTTTAGATTATAATGAATCCTAGAACACAATTAACTTTCTTTTTGTTGCCGCACGATACTAAGGGGGTTTGATATTATATATATCTAAAACAGTTTACATTTTTCAGTTCCGATGGTTTGAGCACAGTTTTATCTCATTATTATATTGTTTGTCTAGGTTACATATTAATTATAATACATTTATTTAAAACGTCAATTTTTTTAAACTGAAGCATTTGCTTGTGAAATACCATTAAAAGAGATAAATAAAATATGGCTGCAAATTCAAACAGACTTTTAAACAGTCTTTGTAGATGTTCAAACCTGAGCCTAAAAAACATTGATGTCCTTAACATGAGCCAAAACTACGCAACGAATTAACATTGATTAACATTGGACATCGAGTCATCCAAATGTTTATTTCCCCAAAACGATATTTATAAGTAATCATAAATCAAATGAACACATCAACAGCATATAAACATAAAGCATGGCAACATTCAGTGCAAGATTGTATATTCTCTATCCAACCAAAACCATTTGATGTAGGTTACAAAAATGCTATTAAGTCACAGTGTTGATTCGGTGTTAAGCGAATATAAATAGAACGTTTCTACGCTGATTACCTCAAGTCACAGCCTCAGGAGCTCGTGTTATTCATCAACACATTCGCAGATTAAATGAAAGGCAATGTCAATCGAATCTATTCAGACTGGTTTTATAGTCGCCCTGCATCTTTCATTGACCTGGCCGTGGCTTTACTAGATTGATTTGCAATTTGATATAATATCGCAAGTCGAAGACGTACTATTCACTACCTCTTTATCGTGACCTTGGCTGCCAGCGTTCGTAGTGGAAATTACATCCCAATAACGTCTTTTCTGTCAAGATTGATTTGGCAAAAAGTTGTTATCAGATTGGTTGGGCGAACAGACAACCGTTTTCTCTTATCCAAGTTTTTTAAATTTAGTAGTAAGGTATCTGACTTAAATGTTTCTTTTACCTGGATATATCATTTCGGACCCAGAGACACAGTTCCTGGTTGCTTTTGAACTTCTTTAGGGGAGCTTCTAAAACTATGACCCGTTTGTGTAAGCTTCAGAATCACATCAACATAAAGTCGTAATCTTGTAAAAGAGCTGAATATAAGTATTTGTTCTAAATAAATGTATCTAGAGCACATTGGATTCCGAATATGCAAACTGGTCGGAAATGTTTTCAGTTTAGGCAAAGAATATAATAGAATAGCTGTTTCATCAGTAATTGACATTAGGGCTATTGTTTGCTCAGTGGTGTGTTGAACTTAGTAAAAAAAACTGCTTGGCAAAAGTGTATAGTGAAAATATCATGTCATTTAATGTTTGCCTAAGTTTGACTTATTCTTTATCATCTTTCCGACTATAGTTACGAACTTTTTGGAAGATAAAATAAAATATATTCCATTCTTATAATCAAAGATGAAACTCATATTAACAAAGGATCTCATTCGGCAGGTTGCCCAGCATGACACACTTTGGAGATCTTTGTTTAGTGTATCTTGCATAACCCTGTGATTGATAGATGAAATACCCATAGATGTATCGTCAGCGAATAAGCGTGCAGCACAATCTAACTGATCTGCAATATCGTTTACATAAACAATAAACAGAAATGGACCCAGGACTGATCCCTGGAGTACTTCAGCGGATAAAATTTTTGGACTTGATAACGAACCATTCACAAAAACCTTTTGGGTTCTACCATTTAGGTAACAATGTATCCATTTCAGTAATCCTCTACCTATACCATAGTTTTCTAGTTTATGTATCAAACCTCTGTGCCACACTCTGTCAAATGCCTTAGACACATCAAAAAAGACCATGCAGTAATCTTCTCGTCTGTCTAAGGCATAACAAATGTTATCATATAACTCGATTAACTGATGGGTCGTAGAATGACCTACTTGAAAACCTGATTGATATTTATATAGTAAAAGATGGTTCTTTCAAAAAATTTACCCAAAGAACTTATTAAAGAAATAGGTCTGTAATTACTACAGCAACATTTATCTCCTTTCTTAAAAAGTGGCATTACATGTGCCTCTTTCCATCTATCCGGATATCTACCTGTTGACAATGATTTATTAAATAACAGACATAAGGGTTTGCTAATAGAATCTGCGATATATTTCAGTATTTTATGACTTATTCGATCGGGACCACTCGCTTTGTCAACCTGCAAACATTTAATGGTATCAGAAAATTTCACGTTCATCTACTAAGATATGATCAAATGTACTTGATGTACGCAATTCAAAGAAAGGGAGAGCTTTATCGATATCGTCAAGTTGACAAATAGATGCGAAGTACAAATTTAATGCTTCCGCCTTATCAAAGTCTGAAAATATGCTTGGGGGAATTATCAGATTCATTCGATCGTAATGCCGGAATAGGATTCATAGAACCTGAGTCTTTGACGAGACTCCTAAGTACTTTCCAATATGATGGTTTGTTTTCTTTGCTCATTTCAGCTATAAATTCATCTAGATTCGAAAAATATTGTTCCTTTGCATAACACTTCATATTATCAACCTTATTTCTTTGCTTGCGATATGGTAGTTTATCCTCATTTCTATTAGTTCTTTTGGCCTTTTTCCTCAAACGATTCCGTTTTCTAGATTCGCATCGTATTTCAGAATTATACCAGGGTTTGTCGTTTGGTCGAATCGTTACCTTCTTTGACGGAATACAATCTTTTATATATTTTCCGAAGTAATCATAGAATAAATTTGTTGCTTCATTAATGTCTGTACTATGTGTCATAAGATCATTCCAATCTGTATCACGGATATAACTATTCAATAGATCATAATCACCTTTATCATAGCACCATACATCTCTTGTATAACATAAAGACATTGAAATAACTGTATTTATGGCAACAAATGTGCCTCTATGATCACTGATACCTGTTTTGAAATCAATCACTCCACTATCAAACACATCGATGTCATTACTGATAAGGATAGGTTCTAATAACGTTCCGCTCGTTCTCCCAACTCGTCTTGGTTCTTTAATGACATTACATAACGCTTTTCTGCTCATAATCTCACTTAAATTTGCAAATTTGTCTGACAAGAGATCTTCGTTGAGGTCACCAATCAATACAAGTTTTGAAGTATGATCAAGTGAGTTTTCAATAGCATTTTTTAATCTCTCCCAAAAAGCAGCGTTATTACCCGGGGGTCTATAGACTGCGCAAAGCATGATAGATTTCTGTGGTAAATATAATTCCAACCAAATTATTTCATCACAATCATTTTCTTACTCATATTGTCTTTTCAAACTTAAACACTTTTTTACATAGACCATAACACCCCCACCAAAGGCATTTCTATCTTTACGTAATGGTTCATGAAAGGTATCCCAAGCTAAATTGGTATTGCTAATATTATTATCTAAATGCGTCTCAGTGAAACAAATAATTTGGTTTTCTGATAAGCATTGATTTAAATGATCAAGCTTGTACTCACGCTTCTCGTGTTGAGGTGAAAGATTTGTAAAGTTCTATCTAATGACTGTGTTACATCATGGACAGGGCCAGGGTTCAAGTCGATGTCACCAGAAAGCAGAAGTAACAATAGGAATAAAACAAGAACATTGGTGTTACCCAACGATGATGTAACGAAACACAAAGCACTGAAAACAATACACGCTTTACACTCAGATGTAAAAATATACAATGCTGATTTGAAAAGACTTGAAAAATGTGTGTAAACATTCACGCGTGATTTATGTGCTTTCGAACTTACTCCATGTGTAATTCTATAAAATTTTCCAATAGTTATTCGGTATTGTGTAATGTTGATACCCATACTCACATAGTAGGCTAATGTTAATGTTTCAAGTTTAGTTAATGTTACACGTTGTAGGACAATTCAGAATTCGGAGATAATACAACCGTAACTAGGTGATATTTATATATACAAGGCATATATATACAGAAGAGGTGGTAATAACAGACAAGAGCTATGACAATGATAGCAAATATACACTATATTACACAATATACACAACAATACTATGTACAAGGCGACGGAACTATTTCTGATTGTAAATGGTCGTAAAGAGGGTATTACAGATAGTTGGATACATATCAACCAGGTGGTAACTACGAATGATAACTTAGTCTACATAAGAGTACATGATAGTTGTTGGTTTTACAAAATTACCTAGACAATAACAGTCAACATTACCTACTGATTAGGAATCCCTGATAATCCATTAAGTACCTTTAATGAATTCCACACACTTAACTCCGGTATCTATCCAAGTAGGTTGTTCGGGCTGTTCTTCCACGAAAATCATTCCGTCTCGTGTCCATGTACCTGAGAAACACTTGTTCTTAAACATGTCCCTCGACGTCTTGAACAGCTCACGTCAACAGCCTTCGTCAAGTCCTCGTTGATGTAGACTAACCTCAGCTTAAAAGCTTTATCATCAACTTAAGTCCTGTTGACCAATATTCATGAGATAAGACCAGTAGCCTCATTGTATGCAAATAATTGCGTTTTGGTATAAAAATGTTTACCTGAACAGTTGCTTTAAAGATTTAGTTTCATTCCGTGATATAATCTTATTCCATTACGTGTACATAACGTGGCCCCTACCATTTTCTTGCTAAAAGATCCCCATAAAATAAAACAAGACGTGAGCAAAACGGAAGCTATTCTGCTTAGTCTTAAGAGCAAGAATGAAATTTTGAAATTAAAATTTGAAAACCAGTGTGTAGATTTTAAAAAGGCCCATAAACATCTTGGAATCATTTTTTCATCTGATTGTAAATGGAATACCCATACTACTAGCATTGTGAAGACAACCTCTTCCATGGTAACTTCCATGAGAAACTTAAAGTTTATGTTTAACAGAGAAACTCTAAATCTATAATCTCTAAGATCTATATAGTTTTCATAAGACCACATCTTGAATATGCCTGTAAACTTTGGGATGGTTGTTCAGTAGAGGCTTCTGATAAAATTGAAAAAGTTCAGTTCGAAGCAGCCAGGATAGTAACTGGCCTTCCTAAACATGCCTCCCGAGAATCCTATGAAACGGGTTGGCAATCGTTAAAGGAGAGAAGAACATATCAAAAATTATCCCCATCGTACCTCTGTGACATTATGCCTAAACCTGTTGAAGCTAAGACAAACTACATTCTTTGAAACGTGCGTGATCTTTTTATGTCATATTCCCGCACAACTTTGTACAGTCAATCATTTTTACCATCATGCACACAACTTTGGAATAACCTCCCACTGCACATTAGAGAAGCCGAATCAGTCAAAAGTTTTAAATCGTATGTACAACCATGTAAACTTATAGCGCCATTATATTTCGCATTTGGTAAAAGAAAACTCAACATAATTCATACTCAGTTAAGACATTCAACCAGTAGATTAAACAATGATTTGTATAATGTTGGTCTAGCAGAAGATCCTGGATGTATTTGTAAATCCACATGCGAAAATTCTTATCATTATCTTATGGATTGTATTTTGTATTCTAACATTAGACAACAAATGTTTTATAATATATGTAAAATATGCAACAGAAGACAACTTATTAATTTGGATATATTGTTGAATGGCATCGGAGACCTCTCTTATAATGACAATGTAATTTTTTAAAAGAAGTTCATGAATACATTTCTCTTTCTGGAAGATTTGAAAACTAGATTTTAAAGGATGCCCATGTTTGTAATTGCAAATTTATATTTTTCCTAACTATATGTTAACTATATTTCTTTGTTCGCTCTTTTGTATATATGTATTTCTTCTTTGTATACATTCATGTATTATGTATTATGTTAAACTTTATATATGTTAGTTCTGTACAAAGGAGAGGGTTTCATAAGAGGGTTTGGATAACTTATACCCAATCCTTTCTCTGAATAAATATGTTTAAATCAAAATCAACTTGGTATAAAGAACTGCTTGGCAAAAGTGTGTTTCATTTCTTTCAGGTACAGTGAAAATATCATGTCATTTAATGTTTGCCTAAGTTTGACTTATTTTTTATCATCTTTCCGACTAAAGTTACGAACTTTTTGGAAGATGAAATAAAATATATTCCATTCATATAATCAAAGACTCATATCAATAAAGGATCTCATTCGGCAGGTTATAGTTAAATCAAAATGATCACGTCTTGTTTTATTTTATGGGGATCTTTTAGCAAGAAAATGGTAGGGGCCACATTATGTACACGTAATGGAATAAGATTATATCACTGAATGAAACTAAATCTTTAAAGCAACTGTTCAGGTAAACATTTTTATACCAAAACGCAATTATTTGCATACAATGAGGCTACTGGTCTTGTCTCATGAATATTGGTCAACAGATGGGACTTAAGTTGATGATAAAGGTTTTAAGCTGAGGTTAGTCTACATCAACGAGGACTTGACGAAGGCTGTTGACGCTGTTGACGCTGTTCAAGACGTCGAGGGACATGTTTAAGAACAAGTGTTTCTCAGGTACATGGACACGAGACGGAAAGATTTTCGTGGAATAACAGCCCGAGGGAATGATCCGTGAGATTAAATGTGACTATGACTTGGATAGATACCGGAGTTAAGTTTGTGGAATTCATTAAAGGTACTTAATGGATTATCAGGGATTCCTAATCAGTAAGTAATGTTGACTGTTATTGTGTAGGTAATTTTGTATAACCAACAACTATCATGTACTCATGGTCTTGTCTCATGAATATTGGTCAACAGATGAGACCTAAGTTGATGATGAAGGTTTTAAGCTTAGGTTAGTTAGTCCTTAAGGAAAGACTTTTATACCCCATTGCCACTCCACGCTCCAGTAGATTGGTAATAATCATGCAAAGTTTCAGAAAGAATTGCTGAGCCGTCTCGGAGTTCAACTCCGAAAATAGGATTATAGTGGGTAAACGTAAAGGGTGGTGACAACATTTAATTTATATTTACATTTCTATTGATTTTTCCGCAATAAGCTAATTTGATTGGTAAAACAAGTAATATGAAAATCTTTTCTGGACACTTTTACTGCAGGATCATATCTTCTCTTTATCACCCTCACCGAGTACTTCTGGGCTAACCAGCCACTACAATACTATCAATATTGTTGAATTGGAGTTATGTCAATTTAAGTAGATACAGTCCAGCTGATTTCCCCAGCTCCCAACTTTGAGAGTTGGTGTTATTCATCGACACACTCGTATATTAAATGCAAAGACATGTCAATCAACTCTATTCAGACAAGTTTACAGCACCCTTGCATCTTTCATTGACAAAGTTAGTGTCTACACGTTGCGATGATTTGATACTTAATATGATGTTGACATATACTATTGACCCTCTCTTTATCATTACCGGCGCTGCTGGCGTCTGTGGAGGAAATTATTCTTTACTGTTAAGATTGATTTGGAATAAAACTTATTATCAGATAAAAAAGTTAGTTTAGTTTATCGTACTTGCATACGGTTTCTCGTTTGGAAGTAGTTTAAATTGTATACTTTTTTATTTGATGATCCAGATTTGTGGTAGTGTTTTGAGGAATGACACGAAAGCACAACAGCCTTGAATGAATTAATTAAGATTATGCAGACTCATTAAAGTTTTGAGTTATGACGAGTCCTTACGTGTGTCAAAACTTTATGACAAATAAGACTCTGGGAAAGCCCAATTAACATTGGAAAGATTCCTGATTGCAGATGTTCACAGCAATAACAATTATCAATCTTTTCTCATGCGGTCATCCTATTGAAACCGAAGTCATTCGTGTTGATACATTATTAGTTCAGTTCTTCTAATCAGGGAGTAGCCTCTCTGTACTGTCATGATAGCTATCAGAAAAACATTCTGAAATATTTTCAATTTAAGTTTATGAGAAAATATATATCAAAGTCAAGTCAAAGAGTTTATTTTATACCAGGGCCTCCTCCACATACAAAAGTCCACATATAAATAACATAATTCAAGCAATATACAATTCAAATGGTTGATAACAAAATTACAGTTGAAAGATATCGATTTAGCTACGAGAACAAATTTAATTTTTAGCAGGTGTTTTTTCCTCAGTCTTACACTGTGATTGACAAATAACGAAAATTGAGTATAACATTTTCCTTTTGAGTACTCAGGATGTAACGGCAATGGCAGGTGGTTTTGATAAAAACAGTTAAAGAATGTACTTTCTTCTGAGAACGGAAAAAATTGGCAAACGAGCATAAGATGCGTTTGATTTTCAACTGCTGATTTACATATAAGAACGAAATTGCCATCTTTTCGATACAAAAATGTCTTCATTGATTTGTTACTACATCTAACAAAGAAAGTCTTAATCTGGCTCAAGTCTTCGTAATTTAAAATTTACAAAAAAATTTCTGGTTGAAGTAGTTACCTTTTGAAGGTTTTGTAACAATAATAGCGTGAGCTATTATAAAGAGTGGAATGCCAATCTTGATGAAACATATTAATAGCTTGCTTTTGATATAAAAAGATATCAATATACCGGTTTGTTTAGATCATCCAAATAAACTTTGGAGAAGAAAAGAGATGCCCGTGTAATTTTGACGGGTTATCTAAATGCAAACGCTTATAATAAGCTAGCTTTGGGATTCTAGTCTCATGGATACCAATACGTTTTATCAAATTGTTTAAGCATTTAATCTGGGAATTTACATACAATGATTATAAATCATGCAATATTGTGCTGATGAATATTTTGTACATGCTAAAAGGTAGAGCGTTTCTGGACAATCATACTCTTGGTAAAAATCAAATCGATATAACATTATCAAGGAGTTTTAGAAATATCTTATGGGTAGTTTTTCCGATCTGTATGTAACAGATAGAACGTTGAACATGGCTTTCTTCGCATCTTGTTACTAGGTCTTTAACGCTTCCAGGGAAGTTCATTGTGGTAAAACAAGAGACCAAGATTTTTATATTGACTACTAACCTGAAGTCATGCACCAGGCAATACCTGTTTTTTATTTTCTAATAATGGATCGCCCTTTCTGAAATAACATTTGTTTTGTGATGGTTAACAGATAATTCGCATTCTTTGGTTAAGCGTTCTAAATATTTTTTTTTATCTTTTAATCCTACAACTGCGTCTGACAAAAAAATTACATCATCACCAAAATGCAACGTTAATTCATCAGTAATATGTGCCAATCGTATTATACAATTCATTGCTGGAAATGAAAACAAAAGGCTTAAAATGCATTCCTGGCTTAATCCAACTAGACAGTTAAAATAATCCGTAGGATCGCCAACACACCGTTCTCATGATTTTATGTTAGCATACATAGAGAAAAAATAATACGTCTTCCCCACGAAATTCAAAACTTAGAAAATGATACCGTAACATAGAACGATTAACAGAAACGAATGTTTTCTTTTAATGTAAAGATATGATCTGAAGTTGAATATCGCATACTTAACCAACTGGTTATTTTATCATTTAGTATGGTTGTAACTATCCTGGCCAAAGATCTCATTAGTGAAATGCCTTAAGGTTATCTGGATCATCAAGCTTCCCCTTCTAAAAGAAACAATTATTGAAGGAGACTAACTTTTTGCCAGTTGAAGCATTTGACCACATGGTGATGAAAAGATTATGTACATATGATCAGATAATATTAGATGCGATATAGCATTTGATATTTCCTTTGTGATATTGTTGATTTCAGAATTAATTTATCAAAACACAACGTTATGTAGATCGGTGTCAAATACGGATTCGTTGGAAAGATTTTCTGAAAATGTAATAGCCATTTTGTTTTGGGTATAGACTTTTGATTATGCCGTCGATTTGGAAGAACCGTTTTTTCGACAAAATTAAGAGGTATTTTAAACCGAACTACCGAGTCAATTTTGCTTTTGGTTTGCGTAGATCGCATTATAATTTTCGCCAGCAATTCTGATACTCATTTCACATTTTGCAATACCGCGTATTATTACACTCTGTGCATTTGCGCCGAAACAACACGCCTATCTGATTTACCTTCTGCTTTCTGTTGTGGTGTTCTTGATATGTTATTTGATTATAAACACAGATTTTCTTCATGCATTCAGACGAAGTTTAAAATGTTATAAATTGATCGATTGCACCGTTTAGATCGATACCAATCAT
Organism: Phorcus lineatus; assembly: GCA_921293015.1. Lineage (NCBI taxonomy): Eukaryota > Metazoa > Mollusca > Gastropoda > Trochida > Trochidae > Phorcus > Phorcus lineatus. The sequence goes on along the minus strand of OV121082.1, from coordinate 66,482,253 downwards.
TGAAAGTAGCCGTTGACTGCAAGATAAGTTTTTTTAAGTAGAGTATTCACTTAACATTTAATTAGAACGTCATTCCAAACAATTTTGTCTTTTTTGCAACAATCTCCATATTGTTCAGTTTTTGAAATTGGAAATTTGAAAACTACATTTGACACGTGCAATCAGAATACACTAGTTTAATAAAATTAATATCGAAATTGGTACGGGCTGTTCTTGATCTCAACCAATAGCTTGTGTTTTAACCTTTCAACAAACATTTCATATTGTGCCTTGTTCTACCGAATCTCTGTTCACTTTTGTATGAGGATACTTACATTAATTTGGATACATAAAGTGTTGTTTTTAAACAAAACGCTCTCCTCACACTATTTAACATGTCTGAATTACGACCATTTTCTTCCTTATTCTGTGAAAATAAAACATACAATAACACAACAATTGAAACACAAGCCCAGTGTGTCCACTCTTTTAGTGAACAAAGGATCCACTTAGGAGATTAACATACTGTGTTTGGAAATAAAGGGCATATAACGGAATTATAATACCTCTTAATTCAATTTAAAGTCGAACGCGTAGCGTGATGCTTTAAATGGTTAATTTAAAGCTATTATTCTTCCGTTACATGCCTCTGATTTCAAAACACAGTATGTGTATCTCCATTCTACCATAACAACGATTTAAATTTTAACTACATGCTATAGCGTAAAGTCGGCTGTGCTGTATTAATGCCCGTGCACGGTTACCACGGACTTACAATTATACAGAGATGACGTATTTGGGAATCTCGAGATTTGGGAATCTCGAATAACGTTACTTGTAGCAAACCTCGAACATTACCGACAATTTCTAAATTCTTCAAAGGGAGCTCACTCTAGTCAGTAAACGTTAGTATTTCGCGACGAGCGTGAGCGTTCGGAATAATTTCTGCAATATTTTAAAACTTGACGTCGGTATCACGGCATTGATGTTTGAAATAAAGTTTGAGATGAGAGCGTTCTGTATTTTGGTATTGTTGGGTATGATGTTCTGTCCGTCTCAACTGTTTCAATACCACCACTAGGCCTAAAGCTTTGTGCGGTTATATCCCAAAAATACCTACGACCCATTACCCCTACGACCCAGTTCCCCTACAGGTTGCTAAAACAACACAGTGAGTTACCCTTCTGGCATAATAGAGTCGCCCTAACAAGTGATTAAGAGTAGAGAAGATTTTGTAGTGTGAGTGTTTTAGCAGAAGAGGTCACAGGAATTAAAGTTAAAGTTGCATTATGAATTATAGACAGAAAACGTATCTGGTGAAGTGATTAAGTATGGAGTAGATTCTTCTGATGAGAAGGAAAGCTTTTTCAAACAAAGAAACAACAGTTTCATTCATGTCGGAATTTAGAAAAAGATAAGTTGATTTACATTAGATTGAAAATGTATATACGTGAATGTAAAAGACTAGACAATGTCTGTGGATTACAACTGAGTCAAATGAAAATGTAAATATGTAAAATAAATTATATTTAATATAGTAATATATGTCTCTTATATGTCATGATAAATAAAGTATGACATAAAGTTATGTTTTAGTACGACATGAGGATATTTACTGATAATGATGTAATATGAATATATGTACTATGTGTCTCTTATATGTCATGATAGATAGTACGAGATGTGAAAGAATGAAGATATTTGATATGTCCCTCTGTCAATGTTCTTAGCCAATCCATTATTGTCAGAGGTATCAGGCTTGAGATAGCAGTGCAATGGACCATAACTTTGTTTTTATAAACTGTAGGGGAAATGGGTTGTAGGGGTTTTGGGGTACTACCCTTTGTGCCTACCATTATATACTTTAAACTGTAGGGTTTGACCGCGGTAAACATTTGCATCCTTTAAGTTAAAGTCATTGTCTCATTTTTGCAAGGCAAATTGTAATGCATGACGGACAAATAGTTCACCACTCACAGAAAACTTTCCCCTGACGTTTGCAACAATTTTCAGAACTCTGCAGGCATTCTAACCCTCAATAATCAAGTTCAAACTACCCTACCCTACCCTAATATTACGTGTTTGGCGAGCGTTAGTCCTTACCACGTCATTTCGCTAAGACCGTGACGAAGAACACATAAAATTTTCCAGCTGAATATCCAATTTAAATAGCTAATAGCTTACCCTTTTTCAAATACAGAAATTACAAAAAGGTGGTAAACTCAATGAAGAATGCGTCTGTCATAAGTATCGCCGCTGCAATTACTAGATTTCCTGTGTTTCGCACTCGCGATGGGATTGCACTTGATTCGGTACCTTATCGGTCTGAAACGGCATACGCCAATAAGCTACTTCATCCAAAACTGTAAAACCGGCATAGAAATAAAAATCTTTGCAAACGCGACAGGAAATATTTGTGTTAGTGATCAGATTTTGTTCGTGAAGAATAATAAGTTCAGTTTAGTTGTCTTACAAAAATGAGACTATGACTTTAATAGAATTTATATTTTGTGCGATGTAAATCAACAAAAAGTTGCCTTTTGTTAAAATGTCCGGCACACAAGAACATATTCTAAGTAAATTGTTGCTAGGCAACCAGTGAAATCTTGCGCGTTGGACGAAGTAAACACAAGACTGTATAACCAGATTATACGCCCTCTGAATTTTCACAGCAGCCAATCAGAATTTGGTATTTCGCACAGTTATAGTAGAATCGCTTTTATTTTAGAGAGACATTTAAAGTCAGGAAAAGATAGCTTCCCGTGCAGACTAATTTGCTCTCCTTTATATAGAAACTGCCATAGTAATTTTCTTTTGATGCGTTTGAGATCACTGAAATAAATTGTCGTTCTAATGTCATGTCAATAAAACAAGTAAAATGTCAGGAAATAAGGCAACATGAGGCAACATAATGGAGAAATTTCCTTAAACCACGTGATCAATTAAATAAAGTGTTGAATCGCTCAAAGCAACAATGATCAAACTGAATCTTTTACTGCAATCACGAATTACTGTTTCTTGTGATTTTTAAGTGATATTTTTACACTTAAGTGCGCAGCTGGCTATTACTTGGATTTCAGAGATTTCTCATAACATACAACCGCAACCAATTGTATCATTGCTTTCTATACGTTTATACTCTAATCACTCGCTTTCGCACTCAACTCAATTCAATTCAGACAGATATGATTTATTTATGTTACATTTATATGCAACTCACTATAAATAATAGATGCTTTAGTATTTTAGAAATTGAAATTATTGTTATGCATATTGATGGATACTGTTTTCCGAAAATAGTAGAATCCATAAAGATGTAGTCAAATTACAAAAATGTTACCAGTTGTTATATTAGTTGTTAAATGTTGGATAGACTGAAACTGTTGTGCGTGTCGGTAGTGTTCGTTTATTCAAGCTGTGAATCCTTGTTTTCATTCAAACCTGTGACAAAGCATACAACTTGTAATAACCGTGAAATTTCACTGTTTATACAAACATAAACTTAACTTTAAGAACTTTAATAATTTTGACAAAAAGTTACAAAATTATCATTTCCTGTTTTTCCCCCAATATTTTTGGTGTAGGTCTTTACATTTACAATTTTCATTCATAACTCTTTTTGAAACATATCGAAATATGGACAGTCGAAATTGTTAGATGATTTTTATTTGATTATCTCAAATGTTCGAGAAATTCTTATAATGAATATAGATGAGATCCGCACTGTCAAATTCTAAAAGTAATTGATGGTAAACTTAGTTACAGTAAATGACTTATTTATATTTAGAAATACCTGGATTAGTAAGTGTACATATCTGTATTTGACAGTGAAACATAGTTCTATAAAGCCATCAATACCTTCGATTAATAAATAAGAGTATACTTTTCTTCAATACGTTTTTTCACATATATCCAAGTTAAGACCACTACTGTAGGAAGAAATCCATTTAAGACATTTCATGTACATCTGTAGACACTATCTTTTAAATCTTTTTTTTCAATTGATTTTAACTGTAACAATACAATTATGATAAAATGTCAGGATAAAATTTTGAATATATTATATATTCTTTATAGTCGCATTGTTCTCTGTGATGGATAGGTTGTCTGACGTTCAACCTAATTTTATCAAATCAAAGAGCTAATCAACTGTTTGAATGACAGCTTTAATTTTTTTGTTTTATTTTGTTTGAAATGAATGGCTATAGATAGCAAATTTGCGTTTACTTTATGAATTGGTTTATTTGAAAATATTCACTTGCCAACATGAAAGTTATTGAAAGTTTTAACAAATTTATATACTTTGGCGATTGTGTTTCGAATCTCCACAATATAAGCACACACTTGAAAATTAATTCATTTGTTACACAAGTTAGTTTAGAAACTTTGCAGTTTCACAGTTGTTAGCATTTCAACACGACAACCATGATTACAATATTCTGTAACCGGAGGCTTGCGTTTTAAGCCCAGAAGCAGCTGGCTACATCTGCGGAAATAGGACTTAAGAATCCACTACACTAGATTAATTTTTTATTTTAAGGCGAAGCTTTGAATTATTTAAAATGAAGCGTTTGAGTGGCATCATAGAAGTTGTTAAAGTAACAGACGTTTGTTTAACAGTCATATAATGTAACAGATTATGTGTCCAAAGTTCTTTTGTTTTGATATTAACACTTGAGAATACAACATTACAAAGAAATAATACCTTTTACAAAGAACCAATTACCAAGGGCCCATTTTCCATTTTCAGATATCCTTTACAGATCGCAATATGTAATATCAAACTGTTTACAACATAGTTCTTATTATACAATCCTTGTCATTACATAAAAGCTAGCAAACCACAAAAACGTTATCCCTATCCTTGAACTGGTGTTCTGGCAAACTAAATAGAACGATTCTATGCTGATTACCCATAGTCACAGCCCAAAGAGCTGGTGTTAGTTATCGACACACTCGAGGATTAAATGAAAAGTATTGTCAACCCAACTCTATTGACACTACTTTTACAGTAATCCTACATTTTCAATTTAAGAACTAGTGTTTTTTCATTGGGATGATTTGATATATGATATGATATTACTAGTCTAACAGATACTTCAACACTCTCTTTATTATGAAAGACGCTTCCGACGTACATGGAGGAAATTACTTCTCGATGGCGGTATGGTACCGTGCGGTACAGTACTCTTACGATTGATTCGGACTATGACTTATCAAATCAAATAAATGCATTGTTAGTTTATCGAACTTCCAACTTGTTACTCTTTCAGAACTGTTTTTGTTGTCCCTAGCTATATGATTCAATGCTAAATTTCATCTAGAGAAAATGATATAATTCAAATTGAATCCACAGTTTTAATAGAGATACATTTTCCCCAATGTTTATATTTCTCCTGAGTAGTTACTTTAAAAAAATATTTTTAAACAATAATAATATTGACAAAAAGAATTCAGATCTTGTAAAAAGGCTAAAATAAGAAGATACCTTTTCATAAGAGTTTTTTTCAGGAATGGAAAATATTTTTCAAGACCCATGTATGCAAGATTAAGTTAAGCTATTTCTAAAATTATCAAAGAATTTACGGTTAAGCTCTTATAAGCTCATTCATATATCTTTTTATGTGATTGACTGGGATACATTTTATCACAAACTTTCATAGAAAATACCACTCAGGGAATGGCCCATTTATATTGGACACTACACGTGATCAGTAACATTTACCTGTTTTTTTCTTGCTGTTATTTCATTGAAGCTACAATCATTCAAATATATGTATCATTAGCATATTGTATCAACCGTCTTGTCATTTCAGAGTTTTTGTTATCTTATTTGTCCTTTGTTTTTTTCGGGCAATCTTACATACTATTTTAAGCTTCTCCATGCTCTACATTGTCACTCTGTTTGTGATACAGATAATTATTCCCGTTACTTCACCATTAAACATTTGATGGTTGATCATTCACTGTATCACAACATTCATTAACTTAAAGTTCATCATGATATTTTTTAATATAATAAATAACTCACCAAAAATGATTTCTTACCTTGAAGAGAATCACACTGAAAGAATACAATCAATAGAGATAGATAACTATAGATCAGTAGTCTCTGCACTATCGGGGTTACAAGCAATAGTATTTTGACTTAACGTTGAGAAACCAGACACAAAATTCGAAATATTTTCAATTAAGGTAAACAAAAAGCATATATCTATTTCTCTTCTATGCTGATTTACTCATATTTAAAGAACTCTTCTCTGATATGTGTTCAGACAGAATTACAAATGACAAACGTGACTATAATTCACTAATGTGTATAGAATTACAGTCATTATCTTAGGACAGTTCTAGATCTCAAAATTCTTATTTTTTGTATGCTTTCTTTAAACGTATTGTCCCTAGTCAGCGACAAATCAAGGGTCTGTTCTCTTTTGTGTGAGCATATATCTGACTCATTCAAAGTAGTGGTCGCACAGGAAACTGACATCAACTAATGGATCAGGCAGAGAAAAGAACATCGAGAGGTAGGGCACATTTTCACGCTGAAAATATCTCAAAGTATGTGAAGAAATTTGCAAATGTCACAGCCTATAATGATGCATTGATAAAACCTGTTTGGTTTTTCATTTCATTTGTACTTTCTGGTTACTTCCATCATTTATAGTGTATGTCTAGACTTATATAATCTTTATTCCTTGCTCAACTTGAATATTCATTGACTGTGTGCCAAGAGCCAAATAGAAATGTATGTATTTTGATGAAACTTTTTAAAATCTCAATAGTTGTGAACGGAGAAATAATACAATTGTAAACCTCCTTAGCGACTCAACCTTTGATAAAAGACTGAATTTGTGTGCATATACTAATGACTTTTCGGAATCCTATCACGTTTTTGTTGAAACGTTGCTGACATCGCCAAAGCTCGTGACTGTGAGACATTATTTCAACACGTGTATATTTACCGTAATCAGTCGTACCTCGTTGGTTTTTCTCTAAATCTTAGTTGTATTTGTTTGTTGGCTTGACCCTCATATTAACCATTACGAGCATGATTGCCATGGAGTCAGGTGCGGAGGCATGTTTATATACGTTATTTGTTTACAACATTTTCTTGAAAATAATTTTACTTATGCGGTTGTCTTTTATGTCAACACGATTTTTGATTTCAGAGAAAAATAATTAATTTGTTGTATCAAAGATCTGTTTTTCGAACTACTAAACACGTCTTAATTACGAATATGATTTTCCTCGTTGAGGAAAAATATACATCAAATTAAAGTAACAGAACGAAATCTAACAAAATCCAACTGTCTCCATTATTCTAGTGCTCAAAGGTTTCACTGTCTTTAATATAACGAGTAATTTATCAGAGAAGAGAGGTTGCTGTGTTTGCAGAATAATCTGCTCTCATTTATATCAAATTGCCCTTGTAAATTAATTTTGAAGAGGAAATGCATTTTTGTAATGATTTTAAAGTTATTTTGTATTTATTTCAAAAGAATATACATGTATCAATCACATTAAACACATAATATCACATAAACTGAAGATAACACAATGTCAAGAATTTATAAAACATAACAACTCTCAATGAGTTCAGCTGCACGTCTAGTACCAACGTAGTAATAACAGACGTTTGTTTTTGTTGAAAAATATACTTTAATATCAAGACATTTATATTCAACGGTCATTATTTCTATCTTTATCTTCATAAACAGTAATTTGTTGGTAGGATATGATGTAGGAGTTTGTATTGAAAGAATTGTATGTTTGTGTGAGTGGTACACTTGAGAATCCCTATACATTTGGTCCCAATTTTAGAAGGAATTTTAGCATGCATTTCATGTTCCTAATTATTGATATGGTCATTTAAAAACATAGTTACTCTGTAAGAATGGAATAAAAGTGTTTTGATCCTTTTCTTTCCTTACACATATGTTCTTTTGTACAGTGGAAAAATCGGCAGTTGAATCTTTATTATTTATTAGATCGACTGATTTTACATATTGTTTTGTATCACACACTTATCAAGCTGTACCTTTAACAGCAGATATATGTTATCAACCGCGTTTTACGACTGAACATTGCTTACTGTATTGTTTGAATTACAGAACCCAATCGGGGTTTCAATAGGAGATCTTCTTTACTCGAGATGACATTAAAAGATGTTCATAGAGGAAAAATACAATCCTGTGGTCAATAAGATGTCGTGCCTAAAATGATATTTAATTTAACGTAAGATTCATCTTTACTATGTGGACACTGTGAGTAAAGTACACATAATACCTTAGTTCAAATATGTTATCATTTAAGAATGCAACTTTTTCCTTAAAACATCATTTAAGGCACCTTTTCAAATCACAAAACTGAGGTAAATTGTCAGGATCATTAATGCATAACAACAAATCATCTAAAAAAATACTTTTCAAACATAGTTTTTAAAACGGTGATTTCCTAACTGAACATACCTTATTCACATGGCATACAGAATGATATTTCATTAGCCACTGTGACAGAGGTGATGTTCCTTTAAAGAAATACATAATTGATGAGTTGCTTAATAGCATGACATCGATTTTATGACTAAGTGCTCATACGCTACATCCAAGTAAATTTAATAACAGACAGTGCTATTCACCTTATGAAGATTCTGTCTCTGATAGGTTGACAAACGAGGGTGTTTTCAGAACAACTCAACGATGGTGTAGTTACACAGATGTCGGATGTTCATAGAACATTTCCTTCTTGATGGATTATGTCAAGAATGAACATTTTGACGGTATTGTGTCATTATTTTTTAAATTTTGGATGTATAATTGACAACAACCAAGTGATAAAACAAAGTAAACGTGACAACTTGTTTTACACCATGTAATCAAAATGAGTTTAGTGACACACTTGTAAATATTTTCAGGGTACTAGCGTTTTTAGAGACACTGTTGTTTTAACATTCCTTCTTCTAAAAATAATTCTTAGTGTTGCAACAGATGTGTTTACACCCTGCTAAGAAAATAATCAATTATTCACTATTTTACAGCTGCCATAAATGTACTTCACATGCTAGCCATAACATAAGCATTGTTTATTCACATATTAACAAGAATATAATTATATGTCATGCTTCGTAATTTTTTAAGTAGCAGCATTCTTCATCTCGTGATCTTGCAATTGTGAACGACTTTATTCCTGAGCATGTCATTGTTGAAGAACCTCATGGACAAAACAACAACATGGACTAAATGTAGGCATTATTCGAGTTTAGTGCAATCTCTTTGTTATTGGTATTTTGATATAATATCTCAATAAGTGGTCATTATACATTATCTTTATTGTAATGGACAGAGCAGCAGTGAGACGGTGTTGAAGGTAACGTTCAAGTAAACCATATGATAATTGTCATGATGTCCTTTTACTAAAGCGTCACAAGTTGTTTTTTTTAAAAACACTATTTTGACAATTGCATTCCATGTCACACGTCTATCAGCATCTGACATTGTCTATAAACGTCACGATATATTCAAAGAAGATCAGTACGAAGAATTTGCATAGGTTTGATTAAGAAAGCAAAAGCTTTGAAATCAACATGTTTTGATTCCGGGAGAGAAATAGCTTTCGGAGGTAAGTCAGAGTGAAGAAATCTCCAAAAATGTGAAGTTAATTTCGGCCTGAATTGATACATTTATATAAACTTATGGCTTTTTTTTAATTTTCAGTGTTTCCATAATGGTTACTTCATTAATTTATGAGTATGTATAGATGTGTATTTCCATGCTCAATTTGATGATTCGTTAAATGTGTACCCAGAGCTAGGTAGTCAATATGTGTATTTTGATGAATTGACACTTTTGGAAATCTCAATGGTTAATAACGGAGCAATAATTCAAATATGTAATCCTGATCTTTGTAAACTTTTGAAGAAACGGGCTCATGTGAACATAGTAGTGAAATTTCTGAATTCTGATAACGTATCGCTCAAATATTGCTGACAACTTTCAGAAAAAAGTGAGAAACTACAGAAACATTGTTCTTTTCAATACCCTATTTGATGTCTGAGAATTATTATAAAAGTTATATCCAAACTGTAACAGACGAAAACAAATTGATATTAAATAGCACAAGAGCTCGGCACATGCTTAACCTTGGCGAATAAAAAACTGTACTTTATCATGTCCAATGTAACAACTTATGTAGTTAATAACCAATGACGTACACTTCAGCAAAAATGAATTGCACCCAAACTAGCTAATATATATTGCTACCCAACACTCTTGTCATTTGGTGTTTTTAGAATAGATGGCTGATGTCTTTATTGAAATCTTCTCATATATTAAATCAATAATATATAGCATTGTGTACAATAAACTTTATCATTGTAAAGACCTTTTTGGCAAACTATATAAAAGTCGTCTTGACACAAAGAGAGGAACTGTATTTTAATGATAATGACTGGTTCCAAGGCAAAGCATTTGCAAAAGTTAGTTTGACCAAAGAAACACTGTGTAATTACTTGAAAAACACTGTAATAGTAATGAGTAATCTCCCTTAACAGTAAGTTCTATATATATATATATATATATATATATATATATATATATATATATATATATATATATATATATATATATATATGAAAAGTTGAATTGGTTCAAACGCAAGGTCACATATAGATTAAATATAACATACTTCACATAGTCGTTTGAAGAATCATTTTAATCCGATACTAGTATTTCGTCAATAGTATTGACTCATCAGGGATGAAACGATATGATCGTTAACATCGCATTACAAGCGTTTTTATAACAAAATATACGTACATTGTACAAGGATATATTGTAAATTATGCTAATCAGGTGACATCATGGTTCTTCCTTGTTGGTCTTCTGATTGACACAATCACTCTCTTATGAGTTTACCCCTTGAGCAATATGTTAATGTGACATAATCCCTTTTGTTTTTAAATAGCTCAATTGTAGTTAGAGATATATATGTCAGTGATTTAAGGGTAATCATCTCATTGTTTATTTAGTGAGGGTCTATAGGTGTCAATGAAGGACTCTTCAAGTCGTAAAAGTGCATTTGAGACACTGCCCATGTTAGATTTATGAAATAATTTATAGAAAGGAAATATTTTGAAATCACCATTTGCACAAGTAGAAAGATGTTTATTTACAAATAAACAGCGGTATCTGCTATCGTTATTGTGTTGTCTGTGTAAGGTTACCCTATTTCTTAGGCATTCAGTTTTACCAATATAGGATTTTTTACACTTAGGGCACATTATTGCATAAATGACATTTTTTGAATTGCAATCAAAGTTAGATTTTATTTCAAATGTTTTGCCATTGTCAAATGTGAAAGACGAGCCTTCTAATAAATGGGGACATGTGCCACATCTTTTATTTGAACATTTGGAAACTGAAGGTCTTTCTGTTGGGTTTTGAATACCATCATATTTAGCCCTTGTTAAGATGTGTTTAAGATTTTTGGGCTGTCTTTTGCTTTTAATGATTTTATTTCTTTTCAACATTTGGCCTAACCTCTTGTCTTTAACTTACCTATGCTTAGTCAAGACAAGAGGTTAGGCCAAATGTTGAAAAGAAATAAAATCATTAAAAGCAAAAGACAGCCCAAAAATCTTAAACACATCTTAACAAGGGCTAAATATGATGGTATTCAAAACCCAACAGAAAGACCTTCAGTTTCCAAATGTTCAAATAAAAGATGTGGCACATGTCCCCATTTATTAGAAGGCTCGTCTTTCACATTTGACAATGGCAAAACATTTGAAATAAAATCTAACTTTGATTGCAATTCAAAAAATGTCATTTATGCAATAATGTGCCCTAAGTGTAAAAAATCCTATATTGGTAAAACTGAATGCCTAAGAAATAGGGTAACCTTACACAGACAACACAATAACGATAGCAGATACCGCTGTTTATTTGTAAATAAACATCTTTCTACTTGTGCAAATGGTGATTTCAAAATATTTCCTTTCTATAAATTATTTCATAAATCTAACATGGGCAGTGTCTCAAATGCACTTTTACGACTTGAAGAGTCCTTCATTGACACCTATAGACCCTCACTAAATAAACAATGAGATGATTACCCTTAAATCACTGACATATATATCTCTAACTACAATTGAGCTATTTAAAAACAAAAGGGATTATGTCACATTAACATATTGCTCAAGGGGTAAACTCATAAGAGAGTGATTGTGTCAATCAGAAGACCAACAAGGAAGAACCATGATGTCACCTGATTAGCATAATTTACAATATATCCTTGTACATTGTACGTATATTTTGTTATAAAAACGCTTGTAATGCGATGTTAACGATCATATCGTTTCATCCCTGATGAGTCAATACTATTGACGAAATACTAGTATCGGATTAAAATGATTCATCAAACGACTATGTGAAGTATGTTATATTTAATCTATATATATATATATATATATGATTAAAAGGGTTCTGCTATGCTATCGGTTTCCTCACCTTAAAGGTATTTGACACTTCAAAGCATATCAGAACGTTTGACTCTGGTGCGAGATCATACTAGAGAGTGTTATTCTCAAAGTAAGAATATATTTTATTGAATTTGAATACACTCTTTAAAGTCTACCATTATCTCGCACACTATAGAAATATGTCTACGCACAATACTAGAAAAGTATAAATTTATATAGGTAAATTGGTGTTTTAGCTACAGAAGATGTGTTTAAAATTTCAGCTCTCATTGGCTTATACGCTCAATGGTTTGTGCGTGCCATCATTTCCTTTACGGCTAAGCTTCTTTGAATTTTGAAGCAAATCCAAAAGAAATGTTCATATCAGTACAGGGACTCCTATTTTAAAATTACAAAACCCAGAATTAGCAATTGAAACGGGTGCATAGATACCTCCCTAGAAAATAGTTTCAAAGGAAACAGATTTCTGACTATTATAAGAACCGAAAATTATTCCTATAATCACGCAAGTTCAGGACTGAAAAAAGGTTGTAACATAGCTATGTCGAGATGGACTTAACCAACAACGTTAACATGATGAAATTATGGAACTATCGCATGTCTTTCAGTCGTTCTTTTGATAAAAACAATGTCCTTATAAAGATGAGAACAAACATCTTAAGGAATAAATAATAATAAATAATATGTTGCCCTTTCATGCATGTTCCTAGTCCAATTCTATATCATGTAATGTATTTCATTTATAAAATTGATTCCATTTAGACAGTTTGAAATCAATTGATAAAATTGATATAGTAAAAGAAAACCCAATAGTAAGTTTGTTGGAATACCGGATTATTGAAGTAGGCTAAATTAATCCAAAAATCTTATAGTATATGTACATGTAAGGGTGACACACAATCTATGTAGTTCATTGATTTACAATGTGACATCATTCATGATGAAACACTTTCCCTGTTGTTTAAAACTCGTATTATCATAACAGATTACAAGCATGCTTGCTTGAAAGTATTCTCAATGACTTTTAAGATTCTATAAGAACAGTCAAAGTGTTTTTGACCTTAGAAACGTCAGCACTCACACCAAATCTATATAACAAAGAATAATTAAACCAGTGCCACATTATCAAATTAACCAATCTGAGGTTTTGGTAAATGTCCATTGAACTTGAATCGTTAAAATGTATCTATAGTTGAATGTTATTGTGTATTTTTCCTGATATGTAAATTGTCTAGTTATTCTCATATTCATATCATCATTTATCATATTATCATTTGTAAATCAATGCTTCATGTTATCAATTGAACATTTAATGCTTGTAAGACGTGTTCCATCAATATTGCAATCTTGAAATTAAAGACAGTAAATACAATTATGCAACAACATGGTCGCTGGTGAATCATAATGTTAAATTCGGAAAAAGATCCTTTTATCAATAAGATGTTTTGTCTCAAACAACCCATTTAAAATCATCCTTCTTCCCGTTGTTCAGATCTGACAGTATTTAAACATGAAACAGGTTCTTTAACTGATCATATAAAGGCAACTTTTCAAAAACTGAATACAATTATCGTGACAGCATAAAACAAATCTTCTAGAAACAAATACTTTTTCTGCAATTCTGTATCTGGACAAACATTTGGTTTGTTTCTCCGTTTCCTAACATGTAAGTAATATGACATCCCAGAAGATATTTCACTAGCCGTTATGAGAAAAGTGCTGTTCTATGAATTAAAAACATGATTGATGAGTTGCTTAATAGGATACAACGATTTTTATGACAAATTGCTCATACGCTGCATTCAAGTAAATTCAATATCAGACAGTGCCATTCAGCTTATGAAGATTCTGTCTCTGATAGAAGCTTGACAAACGAGAACACTTACAGATCAACTCAACGATGGTGTAGTTACATAGATGTCAGATGATGGTAGATATATTTCTACTTAATCAATTCTGTAAAGGATGAACATTGTGAGGGTGTTTTCACATTCTATTTCTAATTTATATTTGACAACAGCTAGCAAATTGATGAAACGGAACAAACGTGATAAGAGTGTTTTACACCATGTAAACAAAACACTTCTATAACTTATATATAATGAAAAATGTTGAATGACAACGAATTCCTCGCGATATCTTAGGCGAATCACGTCAAATTAATACTTCATGATTACTATATTCGGCCCGACTCAATATTTAATGTTCCTGTTTCTTTAACAAATCTTGTCATTGTCATTTTCCAGAGGGTTGTCTACCGTTAGATATCACAAATGAATAATAAATTGATTTAATTTTGGAGAAAAAAATATACATGCGGCCTACTGCCATGGTATGACGTCACAAAGACCCACCGTTTTGACGTCGCAATTCGTGAGTCACGAGTATTGTCACAATGGTCTTTGACTAGTTAAAGGTTTTTGTTTATTGGGTTTGAAGAAATTTTTCGATAAGCTTTATAAATGTTTATTTCGGTAAAACATTAAACAGGTGTATTTTGGATCTCGCTATTGTGAATGTAATTAGTTGGTATTATCTGTAGGCTATCTTTATTGTTTATTCTGTCGGTAATTCAGATTGATTTTGACCTTGCAACACTTCTTTTTAAAAAATGGAACGGGCGCTATAGCTAAGTCTTTTTCCACACAGATATACGTGTAAGTGCGCAAAAACAGAGTTCACTCTTAAACCGCTGAGGACTAACGGTCATGTTACAATATCGATAAATAGTTGCGTTTGTAAAGTTTCGAGATTCATTGTTATTCATCACCCGCAAATGTAAGCTCTTAAAACCTCCGGCTAACGTTGAACAATAATTAATTCCAAAAAATTTTAAAATGCAACGATTTATTTTCTAAAGGAATATCTCGCTAAATGAATAGTGTAAAGAGTGTCACTGCGACCTCGTGTCAAAAGGAACCATCCTAAATATGTTACCTCCTCTGATGAATCTCCCTTGGATGAAATCAAACCATCATATCAGGGTACTAGTGATAATTGATGCGATGGTCTTCAGTTGCAATATGAAACAAAAGTAACAACTATCTAAACCATTAGTGAGGCGTATTTTCTGTTTTGAATACAAACGTAACTTAAAGTCTTGATGTTTTCAAAAGTGAGTAATATACATATGGAAACAAATCAAGATCCTCTGTATTCAAAACAAAAATGTAATACTCTGCGAACGTTACAATCAGTTGAGAGAATTAAGTATTCTTGACATGAACAAATGTAATTGTTGTGAATACTTTCTTAAAAGAAAGATTATCTCTGCCATTCTTAATGGTGTTTCGGTACTGAACTTTTACAAATTATAACTCTTTTTTAGCGATACTAGGTGATGAAAATTAGGTTTCTAAAGATAGTGTCTGTTTTACCAAGTTGACTTCACGCACCACATCTTTTACTTTGCCGAAAAGAATGTGTATGGTGGTGGAATTTTCATCCTTTCTCTATAAAAGCACTAACATTTATTTTACAAGAAAAGTTATCATCTTTCGAGTTTTGAAAACATTTTGGGTTCTTAACAGTACAAACCGCTTTCCTCAGCTTTGGAAGGGTCATTAAGTTAACACTGACACTGAATTTTGTCATTATCATTCTCTTATTTATTTTTCAATTCCATTTTACCATTTATAGGATCAGAGCGCTATAAGTAATACAACTAGGGAAAGGGATACTGAGACTAAGGTAACATTGTAACACCTAACATCTCTAGAGATGCGAAGATCTGAGGCGATGCATTGTAAAACACCTACATTTAGTACGTCATCTTTATAGTCTTTAGTTGTAATCATCACACGTAGAAGGGGACAACTTTTCACAATAACCACTAAAGATAAGATAACTAAAGTTTGTGTGTGACTTCAAGGTATCAATACCTTGATGGAGTTCGAAAACGAGAAGCGTGTAGTTTTTTCCCCCAGGGTTATTGCTCTTGTTCTGTTGTTCCACTTAGTTCGAGGGCATATCCCATTGGGACAGCTTTTCTCAGAATTTATTTAAGATTGGGTAACCAAATTTGTTGTGTGGCTTCAGGGTGTCAATGCAGTGATGCATTCATCTATTCCGGAGTTACTGACCTTATTCTAATGTTTGGACTATGTTCAAGGGAAAACACGAAGTTAAAGATATTAATTTTAAAAGTTGTGAGTGGCTTCAGGGTATCAATACATTTAATTAGTTCAAAATTAGTTCTATTGTGTTCATCTGACTAAGATCATTCAGAAAAATGTTGTGAAAGTGAAAAACAATTGTGTGGGGAATGATCGTGATATTGTATCTTCAAAACAAAGGATATTATGAGTCTAGACATTGCGTTAGCGTTACCTTGGATAAAAGCATTATTTTTACTTTTTACTTGTATCTGAAAAAATCGTGTTGTAAGAAGGATTATGTCTTTGTTGATTCTTAATGTCACTTGTTTGAGACAAAAAACAAAACAACACAGGAAAATTATATTATCAAAAGTTCCATGGTGAAAGAAATTGTACATCTAGTAGCGAATGTTTTCGGTACGTTTCTGAAAATACTATCCCTTTGACAAACTTGTTTAAAAAAGACTAAAAAACTAGATTAGAACGTATTTATGGTCAGGTCTAGAAAGTGATGCGAGTCAAAACCCACAGATTATACATCGGAACGTTAATATAACCTAGATAGGCGAACTGAAGACAGATAAAGTTATAATGAATGGGGTTTTCTAATTTTTCGCCCGAAAAGGACCTTGTACTTTGAGAGTAAAAAAACTCATTTCCCTGGACACGATATTCAGAAATCTGATAACATCAAAAGGCACTCTACAACCAAGACGTTTCAGAAGAGATACAATTTCCTTTTCTTAGTTCCACTCAGGAAACACATTTCCAATAGTTAATGATTGCTAGGACGTCGACTTTATAACAAATTACTGCATGTAAAGAGGTGGACATTTAGACTTTGCATTCGGTGACAATGACATTTACACTGAATATATTGGCGTGAAATATATGTTCACTCGTAATGTTGTTAGTTGTACATGCCATCTTATATCATCTTATGATATGTAGGCACCGGTTAAGTACCCACATGGCGAATCAATATAATAGATACGAGCTAATTTTAAGAGCATGTCTGTCTTCTCATTACCACACTAATTGCTGAGATTTCTAGTCAAGCTCGCTCAAAGTATTCTTCTGATGTCATTAACTACTCGTTCTAAAGTTACATGTCATCACGGGCTTTCTTGTTTTGCACAGTGAACTTAGATCAGATGTCATTTTCTGCAGATTTATCGATAAAAGCATCAACAAAAGCATTGTGTGAACGTCAAACAAATTTCTGACATTAATTACAAAAGTGACCAGGAAGCACACCTTCGCAAAAACATATGCAATCATTGCACACGTAGTTCCAATTAATTGAAATTTATTATAGGTAATATTACAGCATTTAAAGCAAATACAGATGTTACATTAATCTTTCTTTAAATGATTGATAAAACATAGTAATTTAAAGGAAATAGATTAATGCAACGTTATTCAAGTTCAAATTGGAATTGGTTAGAAGAAAAATAAACATTGGACAATTATTTCATACTTTTTGTTTGTAACCACGAACCTGACTTGTAACTATAAGGAAGAACATGTAACAAAAGGGTTTAGATCTACTTGATCTACTTGATGCTCTTAGTTAAGAGAAAGGGTAACCGATATGCGCATTACATTTGTAAACCTAGGGCATGTTTCCAGTTTCAGAAAGACTGAGCAAACGCTATTTGTGAAATAGATTTCGTAAAATGGAACACCATTTGGGACATTTGTTACCATCCAATTTACATTTACAAATCTTATTAAGATTTTATCTCTGATAAAAGCATGACAAACGAGGATACAGCTTGACAGAACTTTTGTTGAATACATACGTCCTGCTTGACCGAACATGTGAAGTGAAGACATTGTGAGGTGAATTCATACACTTTCACCGGAGATAATTAAAGCAATCAGGTGTAAAAAGAATCACAATTTGTGCAAAAGTTGTGTTATGAGTTAATACTTCTCACAGTACAGAATGAGTTAATTTCATCTTTCAGGGTAAATATAGTCATGCAATTACAGTTGACATATTGAAAACATTCAAAACGATAGTGTAGGTTAAGGGAACCCAGTAGAGATAGCGGAAGAAATCACACACTGTTTGTGTATACAATTTACAAAACTTCAAATGAGATAGATTTTGCTCTCCATCAATTTGGAAAAAAGAAACTTGGCACAGTTGTGATTTGTGACATTTCTGTCGTATGGTTTAACGGAGTACTTCAAAATGGAATAATACCCTAACTAGCACTATTAACCCTATCTATAAGAAATCAGAAAGTCGTATTAGTGCCGCCTCAAATAGAGCGATAACTATTTAAAGCTGGTTTAGTAAGCCGTTTATCTGTAGCCTCTATAAAAAATGTACTTAATAAGTTTTGCGATGATAATGATTTAGTATTGCATCTCTGATCCCGTTTCATAATATGATACAAGGATCGAGAAAACAAATTAAGAAACTTCTCTTATATATTTTTCAAAGACATGTAAAAAAATCTTGAGAAATTCGAAATCGCCTGCAGTGATGTTGCTTAGTTTAGAAGCTTTGAAAAACTTAGAAAGGTCCTCTCCAGAGTTCTCGGTTCTCAATCTCACATTTGGTCTCAATCTAGAGCTATAATTCTTTGAAAAATGGCGTTTGCCTTTCTGTGTGTAATTAGTATATTAGAATAAGCCTCTGTAGTACGCCGAGAATTGAAATGGATCTTCCATATCCGATTTCAGAATTATATAATAGTATAACCTTCCAAATACGAATTTTATATACATATGCATTACTTTATTCCTTATTCAGATATACACGAGTTGGGATTACATTTTCACCAACTCTCAGCAAATCAACGTTTCAATTTGCGGGTTGTTTGCACTTATTTACATCATTCATTTCCCCCAGTTATATAAGTTACTAATGATCTAAGAGACAATGGTAAAACGTTTTCGAATCCGAGGAAGTACAGCTGGCTCTGAGTAAAAGTAGTAAAAGTAGATTGCGATTAGTGAAATAAATTTTGCCCTGCATGACGAAATCGGTGTTCTGAATAAATGATCGTTTTGGGATCACACAAATAATGTTTTCCTAAGAGACATGTTAAAAGGACAGATATATTGCCCGCAACGCAACAGATCGAATAGATCTTAATTTCAAGAGTTTTAGATTGTAGTAATTACAAGAAATTGTTCAGTATAAAAATGATACCTGCAGTGAAACGAAATTTAAAGTTTAATACTTGACTTGCACTCATCAACGTCAACATTTTGGCATGCAGTCTTGGTGTGTCACATTTCTTGGAAATTTTCCTTTAAAATCTGAAATGTTATGGGCTTCTTGTTGTTTAAGAGCTACATAGTTAAAGGGAAACTGATTGGAAACTATACAAAATGTCTTTAACATGAGACCGACATGTGATACGCCCAATGTTTTATTGCAGATGTGCCAGAAATACTACAGGTATTAAGACCTAGATGTATGTATATTAAATAAAATTATCAAATTCAAGTAATATTTGATTTTCAAATTATGCACATCTACATCTGCATCGCATCCATTATTGACTGACTGACTGACTGACTGAATCAATCAATCAATCAAATCAGATTTCCAGTGCAGACATTACTCATTCCCGCTGTGATAAGATAAACATTCTCATTATAACGTCATTTACGGAAGAGGTTTCCTTAGCTTCCTAAGAGATGATTAGCGCTGATTCTGGAAATGTGCATAGAAGACCATGGTTCATCAGTGTACAACACTTTCAACAGTTCGATGGTTTGGAATTAGATAAAATACAAATTCAGGTGAAATGATTTAAAATGACGTTCCTCGTGATAAAGCAAATAAACAGGGGAAAAAGTCCCAGGCGACACTTTATTACACTTTATTACCAGTCGACACTCTATGATTAATCATTATTGATAATGATGAAAAAGTTCACTGGGGTCCAAAATACAAAAGAATTCTTGATAATCTTTTAAAATTGAAAACAAAAATTATATCATAATATTAACCAATGCTGTCTTTTTTACCAACCAATGGTCAGAAATATGCACAAATAGTATATATGGCATTAATAAGAATTTTTTTTCTGTTTTTGACCCCATGCCACTTTTGGGGAATTCTTACTGACATTCAACATATCTGTCACTTGTATAGCTAGTGGAAACATGACCCTTTCACAAAATGATTTCAAAGTTTTGACTGTAGAGAAATTTGTTGAGAAATTGTGAAGTATTCAAATTTTGGAAAAATTATGATTTTACAATGGAATTCTTACACAGTGTAACAAACTTTTGTTGGATGGTGACTCGAATTTTCATTAACTACGACAGCAAGTTATTAGACACTCTGGTTCCGCAGGGTATTTTGAAGGGTATCAATTGGTTTCTACATATTGAATTATAGATACAAATATTTAACAACACTCAAGGCACTGACTTGGAAGAATTTTCATGTTGTTATTATTAATATTATTATTATCATTTCCTTCAAACCTTTCTCTTGAAATGGCCCATGGTAAACCTATTGACTTTCTCTTTTCTTGTGTAAATAATATCTTCCCGGGACAACTTTTTATTATCGGTGTATTACATATATGTCAGGCTTTGGAATAATAATTCTAAATTGAAATTTTAGCATTCATGTTTGCTACAGTAGTGTCATTCTTAGACATACAAGATATAAGATATAATGGTCACTGTTAGTTTATTATGATGCGAATTTTGTAACTCTTGTATTCGATTTTTCAGAAAGTTAATGTATCATAATATTCTCTTAAACATACCACCATTTTATAAGTACTAAAACGATGAAAATTAGTTGACATATCAGCATTCGAGCAGTACTAAAATATTAAAAAACTATGTTTTTATCACCTATTTCAAGTATTTTAAAGATTATTAAGTGCTCAACAGACTAAGAAGGCACATGGAACAAACTACCAACGAATTTTCAAATTTAATCATCGATTATTAAAATTTTTGCTTTCTTGCTTATGACTTGTCATGGCAATGCGATAATATATGTCGGATGATCCTTATGATAGCAAACAAATATGGCTCCTTAAAATGAACAGCTAATGAAACTGTTAAAACATTTACACGGAATGCTTTGAATCATTGTAATTTTAGGACATTCTAATGTAAGGTAATCATTTTAAATGTTTCAGTCACATAAACATTCTTTTGCACTTTCACGTCTATGTGGTAAAAATGTACATAAATAAAACCATTCGGTCTGTTTTAACATATTCGAGTGAACCTGAAAACCTATACTGAAAATAGGAACATATATTTTGAAAACGACATGTGATTATTCTTCCCACAATTACACAAATGGAGACAAAGTGTTGGGTATCTCACTTTTCGAAAAACATGTCATTAGGCATAATAATGATGGCAGATTTATTTCCCGGATAGATGACATTAATACTTTTTTCTGTGGAAGGATTCACTTAAATTCATTTAACTCTTTATTGTGAGTGATCTTAGTAAAGTTCCATTTTACCTTCGTTTAGAAAATACTTTATTATGACACGTTAATCAGAAAGAAGCAATAAGTCTAACGTATGGCTATAAAAATACTTATTTTAGAAAATACATTGTTCATTATCAAGTAATGTTTGATTTCCATTGAACTCCGAGGGCAGACATCAGTTCTTCCATTGACAGAATTTAATCACTCATTGTCCCCCGCCGCAACGCGGAACGGGGGACTGTAAATTCAGCGGCGTCTGTCCGTACGTCCGTTCGTCGGTACGTCCGAACGTAAGTCCGGATTCTTGTTAACGCGATAACTCATGAAGCTTAGAACCTAGAGTGTTCATATTTGGTTACAGCTTTTAATGGGGGAAGACTCAGACGCCAGTCGACTTTGGTGACCTTGACCTTATTTTCAAGGGCACCACGATACTCTGACCACTGTGTAATACATTGTTAACGCGCTATCTCGTAAAGTTTAGCACCTAGAGTTTTCATATCTGACGACAGCCTACAACGGCGGATGACTCAGGCACCAGTGGACTTTGGTGACCGTAACCTATTCGTCCCAGGACCTGCAACCCCGCTTGAACTCAGCTGACCCATTTTGCAACAGTAAAATATTGAGGTCTTCTTTCCCATACACTTTGGTCATACTTTATGTTTTATGTAATTCGGTCGCATTCACCCCTTCTTTCGTGAAAAACTTAACCGCACGATGCTCAGTTTTAGAACTTACCAGCATTACAGTAGTGTATCTGTTTTCAGCAGGCTGTAAATCTGAAGTAAATGGGAAGGGTTGTTTATTTCTGTAAACTGTCGTCAGATGGCCGATCTCATCAGATGATGATGTTTTCAGGCGCGAAGCAATACTCAGTTTCTATGAACTTATTGACTTCAACCCGTATCAACAGTTTTGTTCAGAAGGAACTTAAATATCATTAAGTTCTAAATCTTGACCATTGCGTTTTATTTGTGACGAGTCACGGGTGTTATTTTTTTACGATATAACTTTACTATCGTTTTTGTTACATAAATTTTAATCATATCAATGTCCAAGCATTGACGTTATTTCATTAGTTTCCTTTTTGCAAGCCGTATCTTGAATTTTAGTAAAATCTGTCATCTTAAAGGTTTAAAGAAGATTTTACAGTATCAAATCCCCTACGGGAATATCAGTAACGTTTGCCATTTCTGAAAATCAAATATCAATTTCTCATTAGTCTAATGTTCAAATGGATGTTACTGCAGCTAATGATTATTCCAGAAGCATTTGTGCGCCCACGTTTCAATTATGGATTTCTATGGATAAGATCACTAGCTATGCTTCTTTGTCAGTTTGTAAATATGAAAAAAAAAGTTCAGCTGAAAAAAAATTCAAATAAGATATTTGGAAAATGTTTCCTTTTTGAAAAAAAGAAATATCTATTCAATATCTATTCAATTTAAGTCATTTTTAATCAATGTCATAAGATTATCATTAAAATGACCTATCATAAAAATAAGTATGTTAAATCATGAAAATAGATCTTCGTGGTTATGTACATAATATAATATCATCTTTGTCTCGTACTTTTTAAAGAGGACGCTGCAGCGACTAAGTTTGAAAATACAGTTTGTTAAAACTTGAATCGATATTCAGGTTACTTGTATATTTCAAACTTAGATTTGCGAGAGTCATTTGCTGTGAGAAAAAGTAGAGATAATTTCAAAGAGGCAGTGCAGATACACACACAAAGCCGGAGAATGACAGGCAGTTAAGCAACTTTGCACTTCTTGACACAACATTGATTTAACTTGACATAGGTTTACAACAACATACTCCAAGGGGACTTCGACCATATATCAACTACTGAAACCTTCAAGACAATCAACAGATTGCATTCTATCGCACGATGAACAGGGAGTGTAATTTATTGCTGTATCTTTCTAGGGAATGCTCATTTCAATCCATTTTAATTCCAAATACTGTGTGTCTGTGAGAGGGTTTCCACAACGTATTCATTTAGAACCAACTTTAACCTCAAATGATCTCTTCCATACACATGTGCAACCAAGTTGTTTCAACAACTTCTATACAAAACTATTGCAACAAGAGTATATAAGGGACATGACATAAACCAGAACGTGTTGAAAGTACACACCAGATTGTTTAATTTCAGATGACCAATCATGATATAAAGTTGGGCAAACGATATACATACGCTTTGTTTTAGAAATAATACAAAGTAAATCTATCTGCAAAATGAATATTACGATTTGAAATTATGGCTAACTACCACAAACACAGGTCAACCTGCAACAAAATTCAAACTTATCTATTTACCTATTTTGGTAGTTCATCTAAAGAATAACCTTGAAGTCACAGTAAGGAGTGTTGCACTGTAAGAAAGTTTTGTTTTCAGGTTTTAAATATTAGATCGATTCAGCAACACCACTTTTTATATACTACAATTTTTACGCAATGTATTATTGTTACCTTTATACATTGATGAACACAGTGTGTGAAGATGCTGATTCCTTCAAAGAAATATATTGTAATATGCATTATATTTCTAGAAATGAGGGCCTTTACACGGGATACTTTTTCAAATGATACATTTGTTATATTATTATCGTTAATGTTAATGTTTTTGTCTGTCAAGTGTTTAACTGTCTGGGCTTTAACAGGTAAGTTCTGTTGACGTATTTTAGAGTTACGTCCCTTTTATTCTAAAGCCCCACATTCTATTTTTGTTAATACATGTTACTCTAGCTCTATGTACAAAGTAATGGTTGATGACTTCAAAATACAAACAGCAGTCTTTTATATAGTCCCGATAGGTTTATTAGTGTCAAAATATTCTTACAGCAAATAGCAATAAAACTTCTACCATTACGTTCAATTCCTTGACACAACTTAACTTTATTTCGTTTAGTTTGATACCGCGTGTAGACATTAAAAGCCCTTTCTAATTGGAAATATATTCAAAATATTGTGAACTAAAATCGTGATTAGTGATAAGCTTTTTTGGATGCATTTGCAAAATGAAAATGGTCAGCAATTTTGAATGTGGATTATTGAATGGGTTTATTATCCTAACTAGCATTAATAATCTAACAAATAACGACCATTTTCAAAAGTGTAATTTTGTTGCCCACTTGTACACTTTTCTTGAAAGACGAACCTGATAATCCTTTCCAGATGAACAATAAGTTTGACACTATATGCCGTAATCGAAATATTATGAATAAATGTTTCTTGAGCAAATCTGAGATAAATAATCAATTCTCGTTTTTAATTATACACTTAATGTTTAAAAAGAACCTTATTTAAATGTTATAAAATGTCGGAAGTTAGAAACAATATTTACAATTTCCAGGTTGTGTGATGCAAAACATGCCAATGCATTAGGCTTTTTCAGTTCGATGATCTATAAGTTGGGATGCAATGTAATTAGGTAGGTAAGTTTAATTGTAATTTAATTCACTATCAAAAACAGTACAACCGTTAAGAAATTGACAATTACTTTAAGTGAACAATATGTAATACAATCAAAGTACAAATTCAAAACCAGCTTCAAAAACTATTCAATCGTTTTATCACGGCAAACATCTTTAACCAATCTAATTCAAGTGTTCATATATCTCAATTCTACACATGATTGCGCATTGGGACGTCAATATATTGAAGAAAAACTCTTTGTTTCAATTGGCTGATAGTTTCTTAGTTAGCCTGTCACGCAACATATGATGTCATAATATCAACATAGAGATTGTTGACATTTCTCCATTTAACTATTTCAGTTAAGCACGAATGTTTTTATTAACTCTTGTTTTACTTTTTTATAGTAACATAAAAGTAAAATTCATGTTTAAGAACTGAAATTCGTCAGTCCAGAGATACATAATGACACAGCATCGACTATCATCGCCAGAAGTGTAGGCCTTGTCGTCCTTTTCCTATTTACGCAGCAACGTATTTAGAATTGAAACCAGTCTACGTCGGGTACTGACAGTCTAAATTTAAGAAGAAAAAAACCTGGGGCAATAAGTGACACACCGTGGACTTCCACGGACATTCAATCAGACAATGAATGATAGATTAATCCAGTTCTACTTCGATCATTTATCTGCAGTGTAGTTCTAGAGTACTCAGTAGCACAGGATAAGTCCAAATAACATAGCATATATACCTGAAAAAGTTTCCTCAAGCAACACTAGATATGTTTGTGTAAGTGTTGAATTGAAATATTGATGCGCTACGGAAAACATGTTTGTATTATCTGTTATAATCATAGTGATATATCTTAGTGCCTTCAACACCCTATCATAGGACGTATAGGAAAATCAGATTACTCCGATTCGAACGACCTACAAAATACTTTTACGCAATCAAATCCTTCAAATTGTCAACTTTGAGCATGTCAACACTAGTTTTCGGCAGTGGAACTAGAATTTGAAATGTATTTGACATTGTAGTAGGAACGAAAGGTTTTTTTATCATCATCTATAATGTGATCAAATGTGTAGTTATGTTTTCTTATTAAGACACATTTGTGCTGTACAAATGAAGGTATTGTCAAAAACCTCTTGACGATATTTTTAATAACAACAAGGTACTTTTCATGGCAACAGGCATCGTAAGTTACAGTTAAAGATGGCATTCTCGTGAGGTAGCTTAAGTGATCTAGACGCACACATTTGACATTAGATTCAACGGCCAAACAATACAAAATCAACTCAAAGCAGAAAATCTGATGTCATGATAATGCAGGTAAAGCACATGAAGAAAGAAGTTGATTTACTATTTTGAGAATGAGAACAATAAAGTAGACTAACATTATCAAGTCACATTCAGTGTCATTGTTACTTGACCATTAGAGTGAAGATAGCATTCTTTATTAGTTATGATACTGACAAAGGTATAGCTGAATGCGGTTGATTAACCATTTTGAAATGTAATAAATGTAAAATAGTCTTATAAAAATGAAAACGTTTGTTATGATACTGAAATAAGTAAATCAACATAGAGTGTAATTCTACGACAAATAACTTTACCAGATAGTAAACTAATTGTCTAATATTTTTTACGCTACTTATTACAAGGAGCACTGTCACAAATAATTTACAGGAGGCTTCACACGTTCCGATTTTACATGCGCAAATCAGTAAGTTCAAATGCTTGAAAACATCGATACTCAAGACGGACATTTCCCTAAAAATTATCACAGAGAAGGCAAACGAAATATTATGACAATGATCCATATTGAATGAATGTATGAGTTTCTCGAATGACTCGGTTATCTAGCAGTTGCACCTATGAAGTACCCACATACCTTTGATTCATAATCTTTCAAGGACTTCCATCATGTCTGGATCTAGTGCCACCTCGTAGATTAGAATCTAAATAGTAATTTGTTATCTCATTAATCATTTTAATACTAAGAAAAATATCGCATGTAACACGCGTGGAGCAAATATCTAATGCTAATGCATCTGTTAGGCGTATAGTAGTAAAGCGTTGTGCGGTAATGCAATCATTGTTAGCTAGATAATGAATGATAGAAACCAAGGGGAGATTTAGTCAGGTTTAATACAACATGATGTATAGCATGTTTAGAAGTACTTCACATGGACAGCACGTGTTCAATCATACGTGGGGGATCAGTATTATATGATACCTTGATAACCATGGTTATTTATACCCGTTTACTTACTCCATTGTCCTAATTGCAGTTAACATTTATTTAATCATTCAATGAAGCCTTATTTCTATCAAACAACCAGAGAGGGATACAAAGTTAAATTAGTCTTCATGATTACTAGACACTGCTGGTTAATAACTGCATTTTGATTATAAAAGATTGATGGAAGAATTTACCTATCTTCAGAGTCAAACATACTCAATGTGCTGTCCCAAACCGTGGGAGATCGTGGTATTATAGGAGCCCTGTGTGCCCAAAGAGTGTCATTCATTGCTCCACAGTGTATTTATTTCTTGCATTTAGATTGGCATTTCCCGACATAGATGTGACTTAGCTCTAGACAGATTAATGCTCTGAAATGTATATGAATAGCTAGTGAAGGCCAAGCCCCTTTATGATAATTAAAACAAACAGAAATAGTTCTCTAGGAAGATAAGAGCGTCAGCATTTGTCACAATTACTACTTATTTCGAATGTCATGGAAACTGATACCAGTTCTAATGAAACCATTGTTTATTCCTTTGGATACATGTGGATTTCACAGTAACACCCAAACAATCTCTCGCCCGACCATAGGTATCTATCATGGATGGGGATTTCTACGGTATGATTCTACATGGTATAGAAAGTGCAACATTTCACTCGCATTTAATATTTAGACAGAATGATAATTCAGCTGATCCTTCACAACGTTGACGTACTTCCTGTGGAGTACTTACTGTAAGGATTTCTTCAAAACTAATACCAGTTCAAGATCACCAATTGGATAGAATTTAGTTTAAAGAATAATTGTTAAGTATGTACAGTCAAGATTGAATAAAGACATATAAAACTGTATTGCTTATATAGCATTTGTCAATATACTATCTACATTATTAAGGAAAGGGTAAATATATTTGTTAGATAGGCTATAATTATTCTCCCTTGTGTATAAGAAGTATAATCGGATGTTAACTTGATGAATAAACAGGCGGATGTATACATATCCTTCACTACGAGAAATGTTCTTCTAGGTTTTCCTTAAAAAGTAATGATCCATTGAATGATATGTGTCTCATCACAAAATATGCTATTTTCAGGTCTTTTCTTAAGAAGAGGACATTGTCACTTACGCATATCCAGAGAGAGTTGGCAAATTACTGCAATTCAACAAAAGCGATGGCCTATTCAAACCCTAACGATGATAAATTTGTGAAACTCTAGTCCATGTGACCATTCCTAATCAAATGTACTGTTCATATATAGTGGCAACAAATTAAAAAAATATTTAAAAAAAAAAAAAAATTAATATCATCAAGGGAACGAAGTAACATGATACTATCTATCTATACACTTCCACTTCCACTAGATATCTCTTGATGCACTATTTGTTTAAATCATGTCAATTTTATTTAGGTATGAACATTATTTGATTGATAGAATATCTTAACATTAAGGAGAATTTCATTAAATGACGTCAATTAACTCATCATATAAAGTTATGAATCTATAACATAATCTATAGCCTATGACAATTAGATTTAGATTCGAGTTTTAATAATAAAACTTGTTTTTACCAGAAATAACAATCATATTTGAGATACGAAAATAAGGTTCAATGTATTAAATTGGTACATAGAGTAAATTTAGATACTTTGAAACTTTTGTCACAAACAAAATAGACTTTTTTGGTTTACATTTTTCTGATAGCATCGCATAAGTCCTTGTTATTTACATGAAGGTGAAGTATAATGACCTAAAGGCCCCCTGAAATTTTAAATCAGTGGAAATATATCTTGACTTATTGATTTATTCTTTTGATGAAAATGTGACTTATTCATACATTTGCCTGTGGGTGGTACCGGAATATCATTTTGTTATATAGCAGGTTTTGAATAATGAATTAATTCCTTCGTTTTCTCACATTTATATAATTACTGCTCGAGGTCTTCAATTGCTACATGGTAAGGTTTGGAATTTCATACTAACCCCATTTTTATATGTGTGGATCAATTTCAACTGGGAATTTCTTGCCTTGCTTTCTATTGCAGTATATTTCATTACAAACACAGTAAGATATGTGGGGAAACATCATGTCACTAATTTTGTCAAGCTATGATTTAAGAGGGAGTTGAGCTCACATAATCTAAATAATCAGTACACAATACTAAAAATATTTCGTTAATGGTTGTAAATGTTAGCAGACTAGATATGTCAATTCGAAAACGTTCAAGATGTTACAAAGTATTTTATGAAACACAAGCTTATCTCTTGATTCTGTTAGCAAATATTGTGATATAAAATGCCAATTCTAACATTTAATCTGTTCGATTCATTCGATGTTATATATTGCACATGTATTGGAAATATTAGAGCATTTGACCTCTTCTTTGAAAGGGACATCTGTATTTTACATTGCGAATGTAAAGCATAAATACATGTGAAATATTCAAGATGATTAACATTGTTGACAGTTATTTGTTTGTCTTTACATATCATACCCTCGTGGGAAGTATTCTAGAATTTTTAACAAAAGCTAATAAGCTTTACTTTCAATACATTGAATGGTGATTCCTAGCTTAATAAAGCCACGGATATTGATGACATCACTTCTTTAGAAGTTTAGGGTGGCCTCTTACACTATGACGTTTCCAAAGCTTTTCAACAGGGTTATCTTTAGCAAAATATTCATAATATGATGTAGAACTATACTTTGAGAAGTAGCAAGAAAAATGCCAAAACACTTACATCACGATTTAAAATGTGTCAAAAATACTTTTCTTGAGTGCGATGAATGAATGAATTTATTCACATATTATTCACACACAACCAAGGCACTGTGACTGACATCCTCGAGAATTTGATATTTATCGTGGTTGTTTCTTACGTGCTGCCACTTGCTACATGAATGACATATTGTTGAAAGCATGTAAAACCCCTTAACTCACTACTGTATAACATGCTGCTTGGTAAGAGGATTGGAAAGGACTAGTGTAACAGACTAACCTTAGGGTTATCTATCCATTTAGTCGTGTTTACCTGCTATTTAGCTGCTATCTTATATATCGTATCTTAAATATGGGAAGCAACGTATTTTCTAAGCGAGATGTTAAGTGCCCCTATGGCAAGCAAAAGAAGGCAAGTTCGAATAAGGAGAGAGAATCAGAGACATGTTATGCTAGTTTGAATTTATTGATTAAATTATAAAATGAAACCGAACGATTAGGTGTAGCTCCATTCTGCCATGACGATTTTGATTATTAACTCTTAGCCCTAGCAAAATACAATTTGAGAAAGGTTCGGACTTCCGGAAAAATTGAACTTGTCTGTATTAACATCTTGCGTCTTTGTAATGAAAATAGATAAATAAAATCTTTAACAAAGATTAACATAATACTGAATGTTGAATAAATGGTTTGTAACATTGTAACACAAATGTTATTTTAGAATCATATATAAATCTTTTTTCAGTTTGCGATAGATAAAAAAACCTAGACATCCGAAAGAAGCAAATAGGATAGTCTGATTCAAAACCACTATGGCGTCACAATGAGCAGCATTACACCAGAAGCGCTCGCAAAATGACGTCCATGTATTCTTGCCGAATTCGAAGGAATGCCCGTTACTGGAAAGTTTAACTACTATGACTGGTCATTCAAATTTCTTAATGTGTGTCAATACACAATATCTAACACAGTTACTTCGCTTTGAAAAGAGATTAATTTCACTATGAAGGCAATGGATGTATTTATACATTGTAAAATGATTTCGGGTAAAACGAGCAACGCCAATCGTGAATCGGACAAATAAACAAATTTGATCGAGGTATCGGGCACTTCATGATAGAATTTGTCGTCGAAACGTTCAGTAGTTTCATTTGAAATTATGGCAATTTGAAACATATTTATAAAAATTTATTAGTTTCGTGCTGTAATTACAGGTATTCAAATGTTGGTACATTTATAGATCAATTGAATACGTGTATTTTGGATCCTTTGTACTGAAAATTGAATTGTCATAGAAGCGGAGGAAAACAAATTTCTTGTGCTTCCACTTCCCTGATATTTTTTAGTTCAATACTGACGAGTCAAATAGACAAAAATGGCGTTCCTATCATATTCCCTCTGTTTTAACCTGTTCATAACTAATGTTTATGCATAAAAACTACTTAGAGTCTCTTAAACCAAATTTAGAAGATGTACTTTTATATTATCTATTTACAAATTGCTGAATATTAGAATAAGATAACTGTTTTGACGTCATAATGTCAAATAATTGCAAGCAAGCTTTTCTGGATTTTAGATCAAGTTTCCTTTTTCCTAGCAGTGTGTTCCTACTAAAAGATGACTTTTATGACTTATTTCTAATATTCATCAATTAAGCATTTAGAATTCTGTATTGACCAAGTTACAGGTATGAAGTCCTGATAGCCATTGCAACTGATAGAAGACCTGTGACACAGCCAGCCAATATGGAAGTACATAATTAATGAAAATTCTATTAATGAACATCTTACTTGCACCACTACATAATCATACTTAACGAAACTAATCCCAGACATATCTTTTGAAGGTATTGAAGGAATTACTTTAATTTGTTCTTTTCTCTGTGTTAGGGTCTTCGCATAGTCAGAGCTGTTCTATGCAGAATTCATTGTGATATACGTAATATGATGAGGTTTTCTGTACTGCTCGCCATTATTTCTATCCCTTAGTTTCTATAGATGCATGAATAGAGGGTATTTTACAATTTTTACAAAATACCATGTATTCACATCGAGTGAAGGAGACATTTGTCATTTAATATCGATTCTCATGTTTTGGTCAGCTGACAACTTGGAATATTTTTTATCAATCGTATTTTTCTGTAGAGTCTGGAAAAAATAGCTTACGTCTATCAGCAGAGAACAACAAATAGGTCTGATTTGCTTTAAACACATTTCTTTCAATTGAGAAAGGGACTAGGCATTAGTTTTCCAACTTAAGTAACCTTAAGCTTCCCTCAAGGTTACTGTCTCCAAACAAATAAAGGTTAAGTTTGTCTTACGATCTGTGATACCTGATCTTAAGCTTCAGAGAACAAGAATTAATATTCTCTCAGATCAAAGAACTTATCATCACACCATTGATTGAATACTTGAATATACAATATCAAATTATAAGTGCACATGATTCACTGTTTGTGCCGTAGGTGTTTATATTGTCAACTGAGACACTTCATTAATTAACTATACCACTGAAAATAATGAGTTGTATACATATTTTTATATAGTTTTAAAGGTTACGAAAAAAGCCAAAGTTTGTAACTTGACCATATATCTTCAATTCCTGATGTCTTCTCAGGTACATCATGATGTAGTATGATGGAATTGAATTTTGACAGTTGGGTGTTAATTTGCTAATGTCAGGCATCCTAGACATTTGAGACAACTTTTCGATTTGTAAAGATAGCGTGTTTTTTTACGTATTGTATTTCAAATCTCTTCACAACAAAATGTGTATTTAACTAATATAATACTGGAATAATGTTTCATAGATTATTCATAATAAAAATGAAACACACATGTTATTAATGTGATATTTAACTCATACCAAATCTTCTCCTTAGCTGAGCTACCAGATATGACCAAGCCAGGGCGAGATACTGGTTACGAATTATGTTTCTTCTTCGACAAAAAGTTACGAGTGATTGGGAATGAAAATTATTTTTTCCGGGTTATATTCTTATTTCTTATTTTCGAGGCTTGGCGAGAGAAACAATTGTTTTAAAAAAGTGAAATGATAACCTATCACACCCCGTCACATGTTACTTAATATCTTATAGCCCATATTTTGAGAAAGGAAAAAAGAAATAAATGAAAAACTAAAGGAACATGCAAGTAAATTTCAAAATCAATACACGAGTTATAAAGCCTACTTTCCGTCCTTTGTGGAAGTCTTATAAATATACAATTTGAATGTGGTTGTCTTTGTAGGTTTTATCACAACTACGGGTATTAGGTTAAATGCAGAATATGGGGAACAAAAGTAACCAGTCGAATAAAGGAGAAATGTTTGAAGTAGTCCTTGCACAGCAGTTTGTAATCAAGCAATCAACGTTCAGTCCAAGGTGTAACTCCCTAGGGACGAACAGGAAATAAATATGCTGTGTCCCTGTTCCTGTATGAGTAATTCACATACCGATATATATGAACAAGATCTGCTCAATGTGACATTCTTTACCAATCATGTCCCTCTAATTCAGATGGAGTAACAATTAGCCCAACTTATTGTTGGGTTCCACGAGGTTTCTTACCCGAAATATGTAGGGAATCTGCAAGATGATGATGTCTGCAAGGTTAATTATTGTTATTGTTATTATACGCTTGATCTTATAATAATCCTTAAAAAGCCCATGCAATTAACTGCTGTCAAATTGAATAAATTCACTTCAAAGGACATTGCCTTAATAGGAATACAGTAGCAAACATTATAACTCAGGGCTTTTATCTTAAAAAAAAACCTTTACAAATATAAAAAAAAAATTCTGTAAAGGAGTACGATTATATCTTCCAGTTTCAATACATAGAGAGCAAAGCCACACCTAAAAAGTGATGCACAAGCAGAGTGGCAAAAGTGTGTGAAACATATGGAACAATTTATATCCTTTCATAACTCTCAATATTGTAAAACCTTCCTAAGCAGGTCATTGGTGATCATTTATCATTCAGAAGATTATGCTTTTCATTATGGTTTTAACGGTCAACTATGGACATAGTGTTGTGACTTGTGTCTTCATGCAAATAGTCCAAAACAATTCTGAAGATGTCAAAAATCCAAACGACATTACTAAAGATAATTCTAATTAACGTATCCATTGAAACGTTAAACGATTAAGTAGAAAGAGTTGAAAACCCCAAAATGCACCACCACACATGAAGTTGACCCATCAAGAAAGATTCAACGAGCTAGGCCTTGAGTTCTTGGCAGAACACAACATTTTAAGTTGCGTCTCCTTGAATCGACAAATTATGATTATTCCATATACTATGGTTCTACCATTAGCAAAATTCCCATGGAAATAGACAGAAACATGTAGAAAGAAGTTTAAACCCGGAAAGAAGCCACCACTCTGATATAATCATTGTTCCATATACCAAATTTCAATGAGCATGGCTTTGTGGTTTTCAAGTTCCAGATCAGAAACGAAATTCTAACTTGCGTTTCAATAGAAAGGAATAAAACAAAACGAAAAAATACAAAACAAAAAAGGCGGAACTTCACATGATGATTGTTCCACATTCAAGGCTGCTTATCCTTAGGGTTTTAGAGTTCCAATTCCAATTATTATTCCAAATTAATAAAACATCTAGCGGTATTTCGTTATTTATTAACAATGTCTGACCACAAAACAATATCACTGCTTACAGCATTATTTGGTACGTACAATCCATGATAAAAAGCTCATTACACTTTTTTGTCAAGCTTCAATAGATGAAAATGTATATGTGCCCGAAAAGGTTCTCCCTAATAAAGGTACACCATATTATGAAATAACTTCAAAAATAGCTTCCTGCAAAATCAGCATAAATGAATCCGCTCTTGCTCCTTTCTGATACCCTGATCTCTTTCGGGGTAAATCCCTCGTAGCTATGCTCACCTGTTATTTTTTCAGCCAATGAAATGTCGTTACTTAAGGAGCTTGACGCTACTAGCTTAAACACAACGGATTTTTCAATCCGGGTAGTGCCACTGTTGCTGAGTGCGAGTCGTCCCATTGGCTGGTTAGATAGCTAGCGATACGAGGGTTGAAAGAGATCAGGGTATGAGGAATTAATTCATATCAGTTTAACAAAGGCAGTTTACTACATCAAAATCTATACAGGTTTTAATTTGATAAAGTAATTGGCAAAATCATTTATTTCAATTTTCAATTTCAACCATGAAGTCACATCAGCTGTAATATATCAACGATTTAATATCCTTCAGGAAAAGTAATTTTTTTATTCTAAATGATAAGATCAATAGAAAGGATAAACATTATTTAGAGAAACACAACTCTTTGGAGTGTTAATCGAACATTACGTATTTCTACATTTTAAACATGAGAAATGCAATAATCTTTAAAAATATATCTAATATTTCTGTCCATGTGGCATTTCAATCGTACGTTTTGTTAGGGGATTCAAAAGAGAGTTGTAGTTGAGTAACGGTTCGGCAATAATCAATAGGGTTGTAATAGTTGCGTAAGAGTAAGACGTTAATCTGATTGTCTCAGTTTGAGAACGGGCAACATATTTTCACTCATCACAAACGCGTTACACCTGTGATAGTATTCCTCCTAAGGTACATGATGTCAGGAGAAACTAAAGCTTGATGTAAAGCGAGGTCTGTAATGTTATCCTTGGTAGGGAGACTGCTGTGGCAGTATATTTTCTATTGAGCAATTACAGTACTACAACTGTCTGGACCAGTGCGAGATTGAGTGGGGTGAAGTATTCTCATGGGTTCTGGAATGGATCCTAGGGATTTATCTTGCCCAAGAGGTAATGGAATTTGGGTTAATAATCAATTCCTATTCAGTCACTCATATGATTATTATCATATTTGTTTCATAGAGATGCATTGCTACATCGAAATCGTCACTCAGGACAGCGACGTCATATAGAATGTTTAGGAATATTAATTATTCTGATAATTGACAATTTAAAACATGTTCAACCCTGCTCCATTAAGATAAATAATAATCTCTTCATTCTCTGATACCATTTACAGCATGTCTCACACAACGTTAAAGTAAGTAACCAAAGAAATAATTTACAATCAAGTAATACCAGATATGGCGATAAGTAGCCATACATGTCTAACTTATTTAGATCTTTTGGTTAGATTTATAGAGCCAATACGACGAAACAGGGTGGCAATATTTTAAAGATTACATATCAAACCTATTAATACATTTTTGAAGGTGTATCTTGAAAATTAAAAGCTACGTCTATGATAATTAATGAGCTCAAATCCCTGTAATAATCAATACACCAATTGATTCCCGACAAGTTGGTGCCACAGGATTACATGTATCTTTTATGCAAGACATTCTTTTTAGGAAATGTTCAATTTTCAACCATTTCGAAAAAAAATTAAGATCTTTGATGTGACTTAACCAGAACTTTACAATAAAACATCTTAGAAAAGTAGTTAAACTTAAAAATACGCCATCTGATACTCAGGAATGTATACGTAGATCGCGCATTTGACATTTGAACATTTGATTGATACAAAATCGTAGCTATATAAACTATTGACTAGCCCGTGGCTCTGGGAAAATAGCAATACATATGGACCTGAATTAGGGCAACTGCATCCACAATCTGTACATAGTGAGTCCCAAAATAAGCTCTATTTGCTAGCATTCAACCTTGGTCTCGAGTTCAAGTTTAAATCGATACATACTCTAAACAGTGTACTTATCTTATGAACGGATCTTGTATTCGAATAAAAAAACCATAAATAAATACAGTTCATTTTTAATTTAACATTTATTACATGATCTACGCTTTGTTGATATAATTCATATGGTGGAGATGGATACATATACAATATTCATTGTTAATGCAGAGTAATATCTGATTAATTTCGTTCATTTCAGCTTTCAATTTATAAAACATATTCATTATGCGCCTCACCATCTTAACATGGATTCAAGATAGCAAAAATACATTTGAATATTCATAGAAGCCTGAAGTGCCTTTGAGTTTATGGAATGACATGGCATTGCATTAATTATGACAATGTCTCAAATATACACATCATGCATGGACTCATCTTTGAACATAAGACAATAATAACAATGATACTGTTAATGACAAGCAAAGCATAATTATCAACATCGCACAGTATGAGGTCAATTGTTTTAGTGTCTCCCCCGGTACACGAACCCAGACTTCTTGTGTTTGTGGCATACATGCTAATCATGTCAACCACTATGCTATTGTACTCCAAGAGTACACAATTGAGAACAGAATATGAATAAATCGTAGATAAATAAACGACATTCAATTATTGAAATGCAGTAATATATAATTTAGTCAGCTACAAGTAAGCAACTTGCTTTGGTTTGAACATAACCAGATTATTGTGTTTTATCATTGTGACAAGTGCTTCCTTAATGCGAAAACCTAAACCGATTCCTTAATACGAATTGCTGTCCTCTCACTGAAAAAAGGTATTAAATTCTCATTTAAGTGTTTTTCTTTTTTCTTGCCTCATAAAAACCTTGCTTATTGTACTTTTCAAAGTTATGTTGAATCTTTGTTTGTATTCTTATACAACTTACAGCTTGCCTCTCGAACACTTCAACCATAGACTCTCTGATGTAAACTTTTCTGAAAAATACTATATTAAGTCTACATGCTTGCCCACTGTTAACGTTTATCCTCTCGTCTATAGCGGAATACCCATTGCTTCCTATGCAGACTAATTGGCTCTAAATTTACTAAAGGTTGCCTTTTTTGGTGTTGTTTTTTATAAAGAACTCAACAACGCAAATAAAGATCGTCTGTTCTGTCGCTGATAACAGGTGCAAGGCATGATTATGATAAGAATAGCATATCAAACCTTTACGACGAGAATCTGATTAGAGTTGTCTTTGGAATATCTAAGATTGACCTGATACACAATTCCAAAACTTTTGCATCATATTTTTACCACAACGAATCTCAATACATCTTTTTAGTCTGTAAGTCAAAATCATTTATACTATGAGGAAACCTAGGAAACCTAGGAAACGCTATAGCATTTACGCATGTTTTGTACCAAATTAGAAAGTGATATCCTACAACAAAACATCTTAAGATAAGAAAAGGACAAATCATCTTGCAATCTATGAAGAAATTGTATATTCTTCGAGTCGCTTAATCAAAACAATTATCCTCGTTTTGAAGCCATTGCAGTTAAAAATGGTCAAATTTATTCATTGGACAAATGTTTAGAAATTGAAATTTCATAACACGATTCTGTCATAATGGACCTTTGTGAAACAGTAAGCAACTAAAGTAACCTTACTTTGATACTTATCACATTACAACAACAAAGATTTATTTTTCAGTAAACATTATTGACTGTTGTTTTTTTCAGTACAACCAAACTTATTCATGTAAAGCATAATGACGAGATTTTGAAAGAAGATGATAAAAAAGAGTGTAAATGTTTCTTCATTTCGATTTGATCTGCTAAATGGTTGTTTTGATATACCCAACTAATTGTACTTACTCAGTGTCTTCATAGATGTTAAAAACATTTGTAAATATATGTGTTGTTGCATATTTCGAATGGTCTTAGATTTCACGAAAGCCATTAATCAAAATGTATTTGTAATATTGTTTTGTATAACTTGTGATCCACGTTCATTAAATGGTATCAGCACATTGTTGTTTTCTAAAAGATTGTTTACTGAAGCAAAATAAGTATTGTTTTTTCCAGATAACTTAATTTCAAAAACAATTTACTTTTCCAAATGAGGAGAGATGGTGTAGGAAAAGGATATAACATTAATGTAAATATCTGTTATCATAAATAGTATAGTAGCAAAAAAAACTTTTCCGCATATCAATCAAATGTAGACAATTATACTTGTTTTATTAACCGAAAATATGTAAGATTTCTTTGTGACATTGTTTGCAAATAGGACACACTGGGCTAATTTATCCAAATATATAATCGCCAAGGTCTGACTGTGACAGCAGGCGAATTCAATTTCTGTTTTAACCACACGTTGCATTGTTGAGATAGTCTCAAGATTCATGAGTACGGTTGATTCCGACGTCTATAACGTTTAGCAGTATTGAGATATGATTCAATCGGCATGCCACTTCAAGAGATGATCCCAAAAAGAGGAGACCACTTCTACTCTAGACAGTTATCTTTAACCTTTAGCTTTCTGGAATGTTTGACCTTTGGATGACAAACTTACCTCTACTCTAGACATTTATCTTTAAGATGATCTCTGAAGTTGACATGTGGCTGACGAACCTAACCTTTTTCAAGACATTTATCTTTAAGATGAGCTCTGAAGTAGACCTTTGGATGACAAACTTACCTCTACTTTAGACATTTATCTTTAAGGTGATCTCTGAAGTTGACCTGTGGCTGACGAACCTACCTCTTTTCAAGACATTTGTCTTTAAGATGATCTCTGAAGTAGACCTTCTGGTGACAGGACTTCTACTCTAGAAATTTACAAGTATAATTATGAGGTTTTATCTGTTACAGAAAACGTAGCACAACAATTTTATCAAACATTTTTTATTCAATCCCAAATAACAATCTTTGAAACTTAATGAGTGTATTATTCAAGCAATATCAAAAGACCTGTGTAAGTAGAACTTATGAATGCTGTTACTGGCTTTTAAAAATTGGTCATGGCTATCAAATATCTCCGCACTCTTGCCATCTATTTCACGTTCAAGTTTATTCACCAGCAGAAGAAAAGAAGAAAATCATTGGAAAAGTAAAAGGATAATTTTAAAACGCCTAAACACATAAACGTTGGTTTTACCTTTACATGGTCTCAACATGAAGAATTCAATACCAACTTAATACCATTTTCTGACGAGATTACGTTGGCTCTACTCTTATGCCGGGGGATGTTAGCCTGCATGGGGCAAGAGGATCGTTGGTTTTTTATCCTTGGGTGGTCCAATAACAAATTAAATTGCCATTGAAATTGTTGGAATTATGCTCACATCTCACACATTGATGTCTGTTCTTTGAATTGTCATCAGGCTCGTTTTGTGAAAATCATTGTAATTTAAGTGGGTTTTTTTTCAATATTTATATTCATCCATGCATAATATATATTTTTGGTATGGATTTTAATTTTTAAATGTATTTAAACTAGTGAATAAGTAGTTGCTTGCGTGCAATATTGTTATTCATATCTTCTTTCTTAATGTAAATGATTCCAAATCTGTCTGGGTGTACATTTTCTTTCATGTTTCAGTTTTTCTGTGATACACATTTACATATTTTTACTGTTACTGCATGCACACTGAGCATAGGTGTAACACCGCTCCGCTAATGTTCATGTATGTTTACTTCAGATATTAAGGTTCATTAAAAATTTTAAGGAGTAAAAGAGCATAATAAAACCAACAATTTAACATAAGTTTTACTTATATTAATTTACAAAATTATAAATCTAAAATATATTTGTTATACATTACTTCAAGTGATTAGAGTGTTAAGTTTGGTGATATTGTGAATAACAATTTCATGATATTCCAGATATTATTCTAAGCTACATTTCTTAAGAAAATATTAGTGAAACAGATTCCTCAACAGGCCCAGGGCATCTCACTTAAAATTCCCCTTATTTCTATCTGCTTATGTGGTTCTAGGAACAAATATTGACTGTCCAGAGGGCAATTATTAACTCTTATATTTTATATCTCAATTAACAATTGAAATATTTCTGTTCTTGAATTTTATAACATATTTTATAAAAAATATAAAATGTAAAGTTTTGAAAGTAAGTAAGTATTCCCTACATCTGTTAACGGAGTAACCATATAGTCGGAAACGTCGTACAATTCACAATTAAGAATTTGTAATAAAAATCTTGCCTACCTTATTTACATTTTTATTGTAAACTTACGCTTGCAAACTGTGTTAGCGTCTACACTGAAACGTCAGGCTCCCGCAATAAAGAAGCAGAAAATCCAAAGAATCCTTCCTCATTCATACTTTATAACAATCTCTAAAAAAATCAAATAATTAATTCAGGTAATAGATATATAACTATAAGTAACATGAAACATTTGATACCAAATACAGTAATTAGGATAAGTAAAGACATCTTAAATGAAACTTATAATTTTGAGAGATACATTTTCAAAAGAAACAAGTGGATAAAATTGAAATCACCGATCCCAGTATTTACAATAGGATGAGTAACTGTAAATGCAGATCCCTGTCGGCTCAGGTGATTGTTTAAGTTTTGAATTTGTCTCATATTCAGAATTTAAAATGTACATTATGCTATACTAATTCTGTACCCATTGGGAACAAATGAAAAAATATTGTTTGTATTGTAGCGGAATCAAGCTTCACACTCTTGTCAAATTAAATGATTGAATAATGTAATTTTCTTAGCCTAAATATATATATATATATATATATATATATTTGAAAATAAAATACTTCAGACGACACTTTCTGTAGATATCATTTTAATGATGACTGGATGCGTCGCATTTCGATTTGACAACAAGTCTTTTCAACAGTGTCGTCTGAAGTATTTTTATTTTCAAATAGTGGCGTCTGAAGTATTTTATTTTCAAATAGTGTCGTCTGAAGTATTTTATTTTCAAATATCTTTTTACTTCACGTGAGACCTTCTTCACCTTATACCTTTATATATATATATATATATATATATATATATATATATATATATATATATATATATATTGTAAACAAATTATATTTTTACGTATTCAGGATGTTTAGGTTAACAATTTCATTAAAAGGAAGGTTGGTAGAGCACTTGTGTTACTGAGACAAGGATCCTTTCTTATCCGAACATTTACACGGTTTTAACTCATGTGTTACCATTTTACGGCATAGATAGATTTTGCATACTTTTCCTATAATCAATATCATGTTATGAAAAAGGAATTCAGAATAATCCTTGGGTAATAGTTTCAATGTTTCTTTATACACTTTATTTCACAGCTTTATTCAAAGAAAGATATATAAGAAAAAAAATATTTTTCATCTTAAAATATGTTGATGCATATGTTGGCAAAATATCCATGTTAAATAAACCACTGAATGAAAATAAAACAATTGTTCCAGGTTCCTAATGAATCTTTCTACTGGTGGTCTAAATATCTTGGTCAAGCAAATTGTAAAACACATTAATACGTGTTGTAAATTTAACCTCCTGAGTGATTCCCATGGTCATTATTGGATTATGAACAAACTAAACATTCATCTGGTCATTTTTAACCTGACAATGTTTCTTTTGAATATCTGTGCTCACGTGTTATTATTTCAGCCAATGAAATGTCGTTATCAAGGGAGCTTGAAGCTACTCTTTAGAACTTAACGGAATTTTCCATCCGGGTTGTGCCGCTGTTGTTGGATGCGAGTCGTCTCATTGGCTGGTTCGATAGCTAGCGATACCAGGCTTTTGGCCTAAAGGATACCAGGGTATATGGAAGGTGCTGGATCAGCGTATTCAAGCGTATTCAATTACGCTGATGTAGCAGGGTGAGTGTTGTTTTACGATACCGCCATGTGATAATCATTATGCAATCGGCTGATGTAAAACCTACGTTCACAGTCTGCCTTCTCCTCTCCATATGTGATTAATTCAATAAATACATAAGTTAATGAAACCAACAGTTTTATGTTATAGTCTAGAAGACCAACACAGTTTGTATGATTTTGTTAAATATAGAACAATCTTAAATCTGTTGAAAACCACATGAAAAAAAAGATGAAAAGAACTTGCATTAAAAATAGTTTTGTCATCTTAAATTTGTGGTGATCTTAAAACAATGACGTGAGACGGAAAAGACATTGCTAAAACGAAATTTCAATTGTACTTATCGATATAAGTACAGCTGTTGAAGAAACGAGCACCAATATTAGTGCATGTCACAAATGCCGTGAAAGAAAGAACGCTTTTTCGACTGGAGAAAACTGATTTTATAGCAGCATCCACTTCAAAGCAAATGGTGTCTACTTAACTTGGATTTTATACTTGAGTCCGATCATTGACATCGAACATCAGTCAGAGGTTAATCAGATCTCCTGAAGTTGGCTTGTCTCGTTATTCTCATAGATGATTGTTATGGTCAACTTCGTTACGTCAAAGGACTAAATTGGCTTCCAAATAGCATAATTGTCCTGGAAAACATCTGAAAGTCTCCTTATATGTAATAGTAAAATACTTTTCTCTGGCACCAACATTCTCAGAATCAGTTGATGGATCGAGTATGTTCAAGAAATGAGAAGATTGTAATTTCTATGATTTACCATGGAGAACATTTGCTATAAGATACACGATAGAAATCTTAACACAATTAGATGCCATGAAGCCAGCCATATCAATATCTACTAATATCTAATTAAACTTAGATAATTATGGGTAAAATATTTAGTTTTTTTCATCATTTTGATAAAAAATACGTTAAACGTGTAAAAGTACAAAATTTCGTTTGGACTTGATTATAACCAAATAGGTCACCTGATCTTAGTTATAGTTGACAGGTGTCTCTTCTGATAAATTTATTGTCATTCAGTCAGGCGAAATTAACAACACACATACAACTCCTTTGTGACCTTCCAATGACCATTTATTAAATTGACAACAGGCTGAGATATTTGTTTGTATAGACAATTTAAATTTTGATGATTCGCTGGAGTTAAATATCACGAGACAACACCTTTATGAAAACTCAAGGTAGAATTAGTAGGTGATATATACATCAATGTTTAAACAAAGCATTCAAATAGTTTTGGTAATTTCTTTTTTTTGTCAATATAGTTTCATTGTAGTTTTCATTCAGTAATTTGTAACGAGAGATAAAAATCATAAAGAACTAGCTAATTCGTCTATCAAATACCAACAATGTTAATGAGCATCTGAACATGTATCCCACCATATGCCTTTAGAAACATTATCCCTGTTATCATGGTTTCTTCTTTTATTGTTTAATTTCTAATATTGTTTAAATTGCATACAGTGGAACTGAAATGTTTAAACATGATGTTGCCATAGTTGCTGAAATATCAAACAA
The DNA here is from genome assembly GCA_921293015.1 of Phorcus lineatus. Lineage (NCBI taxonomy): Eukaryota > Metazoa > Mollusca > Gastropoda > Trochida > Trochidae > Phorcus > Phorcus lineatus. The sequence continues at coordinate 66,437,796 of OV121082.1, read as the reverse complement.
ATTTAGAAACATAGAACTCTCACTCTGTATACGTTTCCCGCCAAAGGGATATAACTTAAATCTAATTTCCACCAAGATAAATAACAAAATATGACATACCATAATAAATGCAATTCTTTGAAATAGATCATATCATATAAGATCCTCACATGTTGGAGCGGCTCTCTTTATTCCATCTTTAGGAATAGAGGAAACTTTCCAATTGCAAGAGGGTATCTGTCTATGCAGCAGACTGAACTATTATTCTTAATGTCCTACTTTGTGTGAAAAATCATAACTTAAGCAACAGGAATTACAGACTCGTTTGCAGCTGTTAACGCGATACAGACAAAGTAAGGACAACACATTGACAATTTATATGAAATAATACATCTTGACAAAATGTTGAATGAAGCCAATAAAATCCGTGATATTGTATGAATTCCTGTTCATCTAGGTCTAGCTGGAATTGCAAAATTCCATCATAATGCAAAAAGATCACTGCCATGAGCGCAAGTCGACTTTATGGACCAATATCTATTTTGCTATGAATATTGACAAAGTAACAAAGACGCAATACGGCTAATCAAAGTTCATGACCAGACACTAGTAAAGAAGCTGATTCGCTAATTTCAACTCGTTGGAAACACCATAAATGTGGTCTATAAATCATTCTAAGCCTCATGCTCACAGGATTTTAACCTATGTCTTTGTATGTGTTGTACACTTAGATCTCATCGGGCATCAGTTAAAATGTTCCAAAATAAGTAATTTAAATTTGTTTTATTTCTTTATAGAGGGAATGAGTTATTGTTTAGCGCGGCTAGGTCAATATTTCATCCATTAGACACCAGAGATTTAATCAAAAGAAAATGATTGCAAAACCAAAAACGGTAACAGCACGGAGTCTGTAAAAACATCAGAAATATATCATAAAGTTGTTTGAAAGCTTTAATAGAAAGTTTTAAAGTTCTATAACTTATCAAAAAAGATTGATTGCCTTAAGATAATCTAAAATTTGTTGTTCACCTATGTTATAAAAAAGTTGTTAAATTTAGATATCTGAATAAAATGTTTCTTTTACTTGTGCAGTGTCCTAACTCTAGCACAGGATGTGCCCTTGAAGTTGATGTGAATTGTAATTCTCATAGATGTTTATTGTAATGTCCTATCTAGATTCGCTCAATTCTAAATTTGGGTTTGTAATTCAATTTGATCATACCAAAATCTCTTAAAAAATTCTCATACGTATATATGAAATTATACAAAAATGTCGAATTACATTTCCTGAATGCAATACGTACCGGAGGATCGGATATTAAGGGCGTTACTATTCGACTATAACAAGTATGTGTATGTTGCATATAAGAAGCCACTTGGGAAAAATCTCAAATCATTTGCATTGCAGTAGTAGATTCACATTAGAAATGAAAGGTTTGTGATTACGGCCTCAATAATTCAACCCAAAGTTCTGACGCAACATTCTCGGTGAAATATGTGTCCGTTGGAGATAAGAAGGTGTGGAGTGGAAGCTGGTTGCATCTGATAAACATCGAGGATGCAGGAACTAGAGGTTTCTGAAGATATGCACAGATGCTGGTAACGTTAGGCCCGAGATAGGCGGGCACTTACATAGCTGTTATTCATACCTTGTAACTTCATAAACAGTCTAAATCACACACGTCATGATTATGTCTTTTTGATACAACATATTTAGCAACAAAAATAGTTTTAAAACAGGTTACAATTTTAAAATTCCAAAACAGCTGCAAAGAAAAATAGCTTTCTACACCGATCACTTTCTCATTAATCAAACATTTACCCAGGTGGATGGGGTTTATGTTGGGTCTTCAGACTCTGGCTCAAAAGGATTTTCTCTTTGGCGAAGTCAACAGCCTTTGTTACTCGATAAATGTAATGATTATCATTATACCATTCGAATAAGTTGATATGCTTTCTTGAAGGATTCATTGGCATTAACATGACGATAATTCTTTTGGAAGATAGCGCCTTGATACAGTTTAAAATCTGAAATATGATTACTCACTATTATTCCAATAGGGAAGCTAAAGAAAAGTATGATGTGCAACCTCGGCTGCTCAGGGTGCAGAGTGCCGCAAAACACATGGTAAATCAAGACAGAAGGTCAATAAAATATCTTTGATTAAAAAATTACATACATAAGTAAGATATTTTATCATTAAACTCTTTTACATAACTTTTAAGTTAACATTACGTGTACACATTGTTAACATCATAACATATTTTTCTATTAAACTTTATTGCAAATAGGAGTTCATAATTTATATCGACATTCAGTGAGTAAATATGAAAAAAATAATAATTATGTACGGCGTGGGTACAACATCAAAAAAGTGTATTGCACTCTGCTAATATATAAGATTTCAATAGTTATAGCTCGCTTTATACAGGTCACGAGAGAAGATTGTTTTTCCGATAGTCTGTCAATGTTTTTTGCTTGAGTTATGTTACTGTCTAACCAATCACAATAACACAGGAATGAACTGAAGGATGAAACAGTGTTACAGAGGATAGACTCTCCATTGTTTAGTACATGAAATGCACCATTAAGCAATGATCTGCATTGTAATCTAGAAATGAGTTGTTAATGTGCTCTCTACTTTTTAAGTTAAGACATCACTTTTATAGTTACGACATCACATTTGTTGAATGATGCTTTGCAAAAATATATTTACTCAGTGTTAAGAAAGTAACTCAGTAGACGATGAAAATTCAATATGCCACAAATTATAATTTATAGAGAACGCATACATGACTTAAAGAGCCACTCTGTGAGTTGTTGCAGTCATATATGCCAAACTTATATAATTAACCAATGGTGTCATTTGATCGCGATCAACTGTTACCAAAAAAAACACATTTTGAAACTTATTTGTTTTCTTACAGTGACAATATGAAGGTAGAACGTCGCAATTATGATCGAAAACCGGACAGTGGCGCGTGTCAAACAGTCAAACGTAATTTTGGAGACTTATCTACAACATCCAGTTAGGAGTTGATAGTGTTTGTTAGGTTGTATAACTAATATCAATGTATATTGGACGTGATATCTACACCTCTGTGCATCTATAAGGCTGTTTTTATATTTTCATGGAAAACCAGTATTTGTCATATATATGTCTTTTGGACATGAACAGTTAAGATGTTTTGATTTTATATCACCACATATGACATAAAGGCTCGTATCATAGGTAAATAATATGTTATGAAAATCACTGTGGCTCTTTAACACTAACGCATTTTTGTCTATACTTGGATATCGATCAATGTTGTTTTTTTTCTGACACCATTTGAGCTATGAGCTGGACATTTGTTGCATAAAGGATTATAATAGAAATTCACATCAACATCTCAGTGTAAGTGATTGCATTTCTCTAAAGATGGCTTCAACAATACGACTGTAAAGATAAAATGTAAACAAAGTGACAAAGAGAATGATGATCATTTAAGCGCGGATGTTTTGTTCACTTCTGTTCTTCTTTCATACATCAGCAGCGTAATGTAATGTATGGTTTAGAACTGAAATCGTCTTCTTTTTGCAGCAACCTTTTGAGGAGTCAGACCGTCTCTGTGTGGGACAAAATGTAAACTTTACGAATAAATAAACCCTGAGGCAATATATGATTTTCAATCAGACATTGAATTACAATTAATCTACTTCCATCACCTGGTTTAAATTTTTTCTGCATTTTGGTTCTTGAGTACCCAGAAGCAGAGGATGGGCTTTGAATATATTATATAAATTGTTTCATGCACCTCAGTCTCTGTCCTGAAGGCGACACTTCTTTAAACAAGATGAAAGTGTACAACTGCTATGTATGAAACGTGTAGTTGGGCAAAGGAACATATATGATTTAATATGAAAATATGTTAGAGTTAACATTATTTCTTCAAGAAAAAAGTAAAAAATATATATGGTACTGTGGGTTTATAGCCGCTACGGCACAACATGCATTGAAACATTTCAATTAAATCATCAACATTCAAGCTATTTTTGTACTAAAAACATGCTTTCCCCCACTCATTTTCTAAATATCTACCTGAACGCAGACATACAAATCATATTCATTCAACAACATCTACTCTCTAAGAAAACCAGTTAATAAAACTTGCTCACATGATAGTTACAATTGAAAATTGCTGAGTCAGCACAATTGTGAATTATTTCAAAATAAGAATACTATGTTTGTTAATTTTGATGAATATTTAACCAGAAAGCATCAAAATTAAGAAATAGCCGCTTCGTTTTGGTTTATTATATAAGAACATTATGATTTAAGGTTATTTGAGTTTTGTAACTGTGACTTGTAAGCAGGTGAGGAGCGAACATCCTTAATATTGCAGACGTAGATTTCCAGTTGAACTGTAAGGTTTTGTTTTTTAAATAACGCGAAAAACTGGCTGAAATTGGATAGCATGAACAAATGTAGAATGAAGGTAAAATAATCGCCTATAGTCAACTTACTTCAGTGACGTATTTGAATTAAACGGCTATTGCATTAATACTATTTAATGACTATCATTACAATATCTGTCATGTAGAAAACACGGAAGACTGTTTAGCAATGAATTTTAGTGGTTTCAAACATATTAAATGAAGAAATTTAAGTGAATGACATATTTGGGTTTTGTTATATAACTTTGCAAAATTCAAACTTTTTGTTCTAATGCACTTTACATTTGAATTAATTTAAACTGCAATTTTGATATAGGAATTATTTAGCCTGACAACTCTGTATATCGATTGATAAAAACATGATTATTTCTCTAAATACCCATTGCCTGTTAGTAAAATGGCATGTTTTAGTTTTACAAGTCAGTTCAACGATATTGGTCTGGTTCATCCTCAGACCTCCCAAAGCATATTGCTATCTCAATGAATAACAAATAATTAGCTCACTTTTGATGATTTTAACTATTTTTTCCATTATTATACAGTCGTCTCGAAAGTCAATTGAATTAATCACATTTGTATCAAGCTATCAGAGGGAGACACAACCTTCTCGTATTAGAGTCCTCTGAGAGAGTTTATACTGACAGTTTGAAAGATATGACTATGCTAATGTCACCTATAAAGATTGTGTGCAGTTGATTTTTTTCGTAGGCTTTTTGAACATATAAGATACCACTTTTTCTCAATTATTCTGACTTCTCAATTGAAATTTGAATTTACAAAACTTTTCAGTTGGTGATAACAGACATATTGGTTTAATTATTCTGCATGGGCTATATATTATTTCAAAATATACTATTTCTTTATCGCGCGTCAAGATATCATTTTACTACTGTGCTATAGACACTATTAATTCATTACTGTGCATAAGGAACCATAAGAAGACTTTAAAACAAACTGTTAATAAACTAAATTTCAATCTTTATCATTACCACAGGCATTCATGAAAACTTCAAGACGCATCAATTTCCGCTATTTAATCAAATATACTTCATTGTCTCATTTGAATATTTGAATTTACATACTCATTATGACTAATGTTAACATTTGATTATGTTAACAGAGAAGTTGTTAAAATGTATTTGAGTGCCTGATATCCTAGGAGCATCGCGGAGAAATACATCTTAATGGGGTTGGAAACATGAGTTGTTCTACATTGTTCTTTTTCAAGATGTTGTTAACATCTCAGACCCTAATTAGGAGGCAATGATAAAAACCACCCGTGACAATTGCATTAGTCTACTATATGGAGAGACTTGGTGTATTAAATCAAATCATATGACTGATGTTAGATACATATTTGTCTAATCTTTGTAAGCTTTTACGTACGGTGTGTCTTTTTATAATACATTAATGTGATAACAATTGATGCTTTAATTAAGTTTTTAATGAGTTGATAACGTATGTTTTTCACCATTATACCGTCTAATTAATTCATAGTTTATTCTGTAGTGTGTGGTGAATCAACATTGTAGACCTTTGTAAACAGAGAAGAGAAATAAACCAAAATTAAGGTTTCAGATTGAAAAATATTTAATTCCTTCATGTCTGCCTATTCAAGGTCATTAGTTGGCATTCATTGGTCCACAGTGTATTTATGTCTTGCATTTAGATTGACATTTCCCGACATTGACGAGTCTTAGCTCTAAATACGTTAGTGCTCCTTTCTTTTGATGAATAGAGAGAGAAAGCTATGCCCCTGCATGATGATTCACTCGAACAGAAATGGTTCTCTGGGAGGATGTTAGCGTAAGCATTTCTGACTCGTAATCATCTTGTTTCAGCTGGTGTTGAAAATCCTACTATTTCAAATTCAACAATTACATTTAAACCTATCAATACACGAGTAACAACTCTTCCTCTTATACCAACCAATCCCTCTCACGAACTTATAGGTGTCTATCTTCTCTGACTACATGGGCTTTGAATGTGTACAGTATGATTTTATCCGATATAGAAAGTGCAACATTTTCCAAGCATTTAATAGACAGAATAAAGATTGAGCTTGTCGCTTACTACATTGACGTATTTTATATTGAGTATAAGCTATTAGAATGTTTTCAAAAATATTTTAGTGCAACATTTAACAATATTTAGATTATTGAACAATACTGTTTAGTGACAACTAATCTGTAAGCATGGATATATATAATAATATACTGCTTATTTTGCAATTGCCAAATCATCTACATAATTACCACAAAGGTACACTTTCAAATCCGATACTGAAGCACTATTTTTGCAAATAATGCCAATTTTAGCCAGGTATGCGAATTTTATTTAATAACGTCATATAACAAACATACTAGCCTATGACAATCAGACGTAGACACTGGCCGTGCCGATAAAAAGATCAAGAGTTATGTCAGTGAAACACATAACATAAATTTCCTACCAGAATAAACAATTCAAAATATATACAAATTTTAGATTAGAAATAATGTTGAATGTATTTTTTTGGTGGCTGAAGCAAATGATACTTTTAAATTTATAGTTCGTTTGTCACAATAAATGCATACTTTTTGGTTGTATATATTTTTCAAAATAGCAACAAAATAGGTATTTTCATGTGCATTAAGATGAAGTAAATAGACCGAAAGGCCCACAGAAATTTTAAACATTTATTTATTATTATTTATCGATTAATTATTTTGAGTTGATGAAAATGTGATTTATTCATACATTTGCCTGTGGGTTGTACCGGTAGAAATGTTGTTATATTCATGTTCAGGCTGGTGCCTGTCTTAGAATAGTAGCTTAACATCGATGATGAATTAAACCTTTGTTTTCGCACATTTGTAGAATAATTGCTTGAGGGTTTCAATTACACTACATAATAAGGTTGTGATTTTCAGACAAATCACTTTATTTATATATGTTTTCAACTGTGTAGATCTGGAAATCTTTGCAATAGTTTGAAGAGATAACAAACTTTAAAGGTGCAGTTTTTTTTGTAAAAACCTTGATAAATCGCGATTTGAACTTAAAATGAAAACATATTTTAATGAAAGATTTGGATGTATTTACATGCTATTCACAGACAAACAAGGGTGACTGTCTTCCTCGGGAACTTGATATTTATCTTGGGTGTTTCGTACGTGCTGCCACTTTATAAATCAATGAAATATTGTTGAAAGCATGTTAAACCTACTATAACATGCTGCATGTCAAGCTGTGTTTACCTGCAATAAAGCTGCTATTCAAATAATTAATCAAATACGTTTTTATCATGCACAATTAGAGACTAGCAAGACAATGAACATTAAGTCCGATTTTTAAATAATATGCCGAGTTAATTTGAAATTGATTTTGTTAAAAACTGTTCATGAAATAGTTCTCCTAGTTACCTTTTATATAGGCCGGATTTGTTCATAAAATTGAATTTGATAGATTTCATAGTTTTGACATTTTGAAGGATTCATGCTGCTTTCACGGGCCAGCTTTGTTTAAACGTTAGTTAGTCACTTGTTATTTCTGCTTGATCGTTCTTTACTGTAGATAAACGGTAATTTAAGCCGAAAAATGGCTCGTCTTTCAGCACAAAAAAACAAACAAATAGGTTTGTTTTGATTTAAACACATTTCAATGGTTTTATAAAGGCCATTTGACTCATAATTCAATACATATTAAAAATACCATACATGAAACTTCACACGAATTCGCATTAAAGGATTTCCTCTCCTACGGCAAACACTTTATATAAGAATTTTCCCATCCGGAAATTTGATTATTAGATTCCATTAAATACTTAAGACTATTTATATTTTTCTTGTGACTGAATAATACCGGTACACTATCACGAAGAGTTTGATACATTGGACAATTTTATAAAATGTTTCTTCTTCAGTTACATTACATAAAGAACATTTAGTATCAGAATTTTAACGCAGTAGGATACGACTTGTTGGAGTTGATTATGTCCTTGCACGTGCACTATGCATTTTCCATGAACAGTTTGGGCATAAAAAACCTTTCATGACCGTGCTGCTCTCAGTTGAAATTTCAACATGGTCAGACGTCAGCTCAGTGAACTTGACAGAGGAAGAGCCATTGCGTGGCTTCAACAGGGATTTACACAGAGGAATGTGGCACAGAGAATCGGTTGTAGCCAGGGTGTGATTGGGAGACTATGGCAGCGTTTCCAGGCAACCAATTCAATTCAGAATCGCCCACAGTCTGGTAGGCCAAGATCAATGTAACAACGTCAAGACCGGCATGTCATTCAAATGGCCTTACGTCAATGCGTTGTTACAGCGAGATGTCCGAGAGATGAACTGCGAAATGCAAGTGGTTTCAGATATCGGACCAGACCATAAAAAATCGTCTGCGAGCCCACAACACTCGATCTCGACGACAAGTGGTTCGACCACCTCTTCTTCAACGTCATATCAACGTGACTGGTGCACATGTCATAGGGACTGGATACGGTGACAGTGGGGGAGGGTACTCTTCACTGATGAGTCCCGATTTGAATTACAGTGCAATGATGGCAGACTCCGTGTCTATACGCGGCAAGGAGAAAGATTTGCTGATGTTAACGTCAGACAACGCCATCGCTTTGGAGGTGGTACGGTAATGGTGTGGGCTTGAATTTCGGTACATCACAGGGCTCCTCTTTTCGTCGTCCAAGGAAATATGACAGGTATTATGTACAGAAACGAAATTTTACAGCCTTTTGTCATCCCAAGTCTTTGTCAAATTGGAGCAGGTTCTGTTCTTCAAGATGACAATGCTAGAACGCATAGAGCACGAGTTGTTAATGATTTTCTCACCTAAAATGGTATTGAACGAATGGATTGGCCTACATACTCTCCCGACTTGGCATGGGATGAGTTGGGCAGACGTGTGAGAGACAATTATTGGCAACCTGATAATCTTCAAAAATTGGTGCCATTCCCAAAATATTTTTTCGATGTCTGATCGACAGCAAGCCTCGTAGCTGTGTCGACTGCTCAGAATAGTTATGTATAAAAAGTGCATATGCTTTGCATAACAGACTCAACATTGCGACATATTGAACTCACTCTGAACAAAAGTGTGCTTAAAAGTTTTGACTTACATGTTCCCTGGGTCTAATAAAATGTCAAACAAAAATAATTTGTTGACTCTAAACTTCTTTTGAGTAGTATATATATTTCAAAAGTAACTGATGTTTTTATTGTGTAATAAAATTGCAGCGATACTTTATCTGTAAGTGTCCGTGCCAGTGTTGTTTTGAACAATCAATTAATCTTTCCTTGAATATCTTTAAAAATAAAACTGTATCACCTCCTCCCTGTTGTACACAAACAGGCCCAAACCCATATGTGAATAATAACTGCTTAATCTTAGATGCCCAGTTAGTACGTTTTCTATAACAGGTTTCCTAACATAACATAAGTTATGATTGGTATGGGTATCTAAATGATGGCATGATAAACAATCTGAACCAATATGCAGTTTAAACAAGAATTGATATGCAAGAGATATCTCCCACGATCTCCAAATATAGTAACAGTAGGGTTGGATTTACTTACATGCAACACAAATTTACAGAAAGTTTGATGAATGATTTCAAGTTGATTAATGTCCTTATATACCCATATTTCGCAACCATACAGCACGGCTGGAACAATTTTCATATCAAATGCATGACGAATATTTACATCCTATTTACGAATTAATAATTAAATTTTTTTATTGGGAATAAAGCTTTGTTGGCTTGTTGTGCTCATGCACTTGTCCACACAAGTTTAGGTGATCATGATACTGAGATACTTACATGCATTCACCACTTCGATTTCTGTATTATCATAGCTTTAGTTTTGGCAGTTGTAATTTGCATACCCCAGTTCAAACAATAGCTATGGAGAAAATCTAATTGCTTTTGTAGCTTCAGAGGTGTATCGGCAACAAAAACAAAATCTTCCGCAAAGAGTAAAGACAAAATATAATTAATACACATCCTCTGATATAAATATTCCACTATTAAAAACTTCACTCATATATCCGGTCAGCTTCTTGATAATGGAAAACGACAGCGGTAAACACATTTCTTTCAGTACGGAAAAGGACTTCTCTCAAGGTTACCTTCTCTCAACAAATAGGTAAGTTTTGTCTTACAATCGCTGATATTTGACCTTAAGCTTGAAAAAAAAACAAGAATTAATATTCTCTAAGATCAAAGAACTTGTCAAAACACCATTGACTGAATACTTAAATATACAATATCATAATTCTGAGTACACATGGTTCACTGTTTGTGCCGTAGGTGTTATATATTGTCAACCGAGAGTCTTCATTAATTATCTATATCAGTGAAAATAACGAGTCGTATATATGTTTCGGTACAGCTTTAAAGGTTACAAAAAAGCCAAAATGTGTTACTTAAGCTTATATCTTCAGAGTTTATGAAGTCTTTATATGTACATCTAAGTGTAGTATAAGAAAACTGAATTTTTACATTTGTGTGTTAATTTGGTCATATTAGTCAATATATTGGAGACTATTAGATTTGTAAAGAAAGCATATTTGTTTGGTTTATGTATATTTGATGTGTTCATATATATCTTTATTCAACTAAAATGATACCGGGATATTTTTTTTCATATGTCTTCCATAATAAAACACGAAACAAACATAGGGTACACTTGTTCTTAATGTCATATATGACTGGAAGAAAACTTCACTTCAAAAATGAGCTATGGGATAAGTTCAGGTAAGGCGAGATATTGGTACCGAGTTTTGTTTCTTCTTCCCCAATTACCCACGAGTGATGGGGAATGACAGATTATCTTATACCGAGTTATACATACTAATTTTGTATTTTTCGAGGCTTGCCAAGGCAAACACATAATTGATATAACGAAGTAATCTGTGATTCGCAGTCACGAAGTGCTAAATATCTTACTACACATAGTTTGATTTAATCTCAAACTGCGAAACTTAAAAAAGAGGAACAAGGAACAAGGAAATAAATCTCAACATCAATACACAGATAACAAGGACTACTTCTCGTCCCTAGTGTTCCTCTCCTATATAAGAAATAGATATGGTTCTCTTTGGCAAGAAAAGCACACTTTGAATATGAAGAGTGAAATGATAAGCTGTCATACCCCGTCACTAGTTGCTTTAAAAAGAAAGGAACAAGGAAGTAAAGGAAAAACTAAAGGAACATGGAAGTAAATCGTGAAATCAATACGCCAGTAACACGGCCATTGTCTCGTCCTTCGTGAAAGTCTCCTATATCTATTAAATTATAAATGTGTCTTTATAGGTTTATTTAGGCTTGTCATAACTGTGACTTTAATTTGTAACTCAATTGCAAATCACAATTAACAATATTTGTTTAAATGTTCAGTATGGGTAACAGAAGTAACAATCAGGAAAAGTATGAGATAAGATTGAAGTAGTACCGGCACTGAAGTTTGTAATGTACCAATCAACGTTCAGCCCAAGGTGTAAGTCTCTAGTAAATTCGAACAAGATCTGCTCAAGGATATAATACTTTACCAATCATTTCCATCTAATTCAAAAGAGGTCGCAAAAAGCCCAAATAACTTTAGGGTTTTCCTCGTTTTCGTGCCAAACAAAACCAATTAGGCGATTTTAATATGACGATGACGTCTTCCAACTGTAATTAAGTTTATAATGGACTAATGAATGAGATATATAAAGCTATTGTTATCTTCATTTTCTATTATCGCTATATTGAACCAATAAGCATTTCACTCTTGTTTTTCAGTAACAGTCAAAACTTGAGCAAGCAATGACATCCTTAATTGCATTTAGCCTAGGCGACGCCAACAATTATGTAAGCGTCCATTGATAAGATATACATTTTTCAATAATTACAGTGAAGATCAACCATGAAATCAATGTATCGTTTTGCTATCAGAAGAATTTTTCATTTTTGATAATTCTTTATTCAACTCTTTATAAGTACAGCAAATCATATAAAACATTCGCAACAAATCATTTCTTTTGTACATTTTAGCATTATCACTAGACATGAACAGTACAGTTTATTAGGAATGGTCTGTGAACAAGTTATGGCAACTGGACCAGACCTTTACAAATTTGGAAGGGTTACAGTTTGAAAAAGCTATCTCTTTTGTTATATTGTAATAGTTTGCCAACTCTCTCTGAATGTGCGTAACTGATAAGGTCCTTTTACTAAGGTAACTTCTGAAACTAGCATCTAAAATGACAAGACATATTTCATTTAATGGATCATTACTTTTTGAAAGAAAACCTGGAAGAACATTTCTCTTATTGAAGGATATATTGATTTCCGCCAGCGTTTTAATTATGTTTTCAACTTCATTCCAGAGAGAGTGGGCATGTTCACAATACCATAATACATGACATATGTCAGCATCAGAGCCATAACAGCTTGTACATTAAGGAGAATTCCTTTAGCCTATCGTAAAGAGATATTTACTTACAGGCAGGATTTGGTGATTTAATGATTCTATATTGAAGCCAACGTAATTGCACATAATCCGTAGATCGAAAGGGAATTTCAATTATATTTCTCCATTCTTGATCAGAAAAGCCATTGATATCAGTTTCCCACTGCTGATTGGCCAATGTTCACTAAAAGTTTGATGCAAATAAAACATTATAATACTATTTTGATCCCTTTTTGTCATCGAAATGATTGTCATAAAACTCTGTTTTTATGATAATTGGTTTATCTTCATTACCTATGAACGTGCGGTACAGAATGTTATAAGATGAAAACAATGCTAGATATTTTCAAAAGTCATTGCAAGGCACTCGAGGGATTTTATTAATAATGTTTGCTTAAGTTTCCAGAAACAAAGACAAATCTGTTTGCCTATCCAAAGCTGCCAAGATTTATCTAGACTTTGTGTTTGCAGGCATGTGATCTTGGATATTGATACTGATATTGATATTGATTGGATAAAAGTTCGATCTTGTAAGCATCATTAAATACAATGAAATTAACAGTTGATACATTGCTAACTTGTATTAAATATTTAATAGGAATGAAATGGACAATGTAATAAAACATGGTGTGAATCTTCAATAAAAGCTTTATAATAACAACATGAGTTTTTGTTCAAATTTCAACTCTTAGAGGAGCAAACAGACATACTAAAAGTGATAAAGAACTTTCATATTTGCGAAGCAAATGGCACTTAAAATTTAAAATGATATTACATCTGATCAGTGTTAACGGTCATGAGCCCTCCAAAGCAAACATACGCATTAAATCAACGGGTTGAACTCAAATTTTGAATTCGTGTGATGAACTGCCTTTTGTCAAACATTGCCAATGATTGTTAAAAAAATTAACAACTGTTCATAAACCAGTTACTTCCTTATTGTGCATGGATGAGATATTTTGATGTGTAAGAGTCAACATAGAAGCACAAATGATGTTTTTGATATCAGAAATCTAAACTGTATCATGTAGTGTTTGCACAGAGGCAAACATAGTTTTCTTTGGTGAAAATTCAGTGCCAATACAACTTCATTCATAATTTCTTTTTAATTAACTTTCTATGAAGGTTTTATTTCCAAAATCTACATATCTTAAGTCAAGAGTGATAAATTAATAAAAATTGTCGTTACAATCCGAGACCTTTACATTTTGCACACAGGGGTGCTCTTTCTTCCAATATGTGTATGTAATACATTTAACATAATATTTAAGTCATTATCATTTTCAAAGTGAAAACCCCAAGCTGGTCATCAACGTAAAGACCTAATGATGATTATATTCTCAATTACAATAACAAGGTCATTAATATAACATCGAATTTCATCATATAAGTGAACGTTCAATCACTTATATTTATCAACGTTTTTATATCCTTTTGGGAATTGGCTTTTATCTTTAGAAATAAGATCGATAAAAAGTAAATACATCATCTGGAAAAAACTCATTAGAGTGTTAATTGAGCGCTTCTGACTGTTTCTGCATTTCAAACAACAAAACTGCCTTAATCATCAAATTAATATTACTTTACATATTGCTGTTACTGTGCAACTTCCTTAACAAATGAAAAGTTGATTCCTTAGGAAATTTAAAGTCAGTTGTAGTTAGGTATCAGCAATAATCGATAGGGTGGCAATAGTTGCGTAAGACGTTAATCTGATTGTCCCACTTTCGGTATCTACAACATATATTCACCGGCCATAATCATATGAAACATGTGATTAATATTCCTCCTAAAGCTTGATGTAAAGCGACTTCTATAATCTAATCTTTCTTAGGGTGACCACTGTGACGCTATATGTTCTTTTGAGTAATTACAATACTAGAACTGTCTAGACAAGTGCGAGATTGAGTGGGGTTCAGTATGCTCATGTGACCTGGAATTTATCCCAGGGATTTATCTTGCCCAAGAAGTAATGAAATTTGAGGCAATAATCAATTCATGTACAGTCGATCATACGATTTTCATTTTTGTTTCATAGAGTTGCAGTGCTACATCAAAATGATCACTTAGAACAGCAACTTCATATAGAGTAGTTTAGCAATACGAAGGCCACGGGCCTTTAATCATTCTGATTAATGATAAATTATATTCAATCCTGCTCCATTCGGGTATAATACATGCTCATCTCTCTCAATTGTCTAATTCCCTTCACAGCATTTACCTCACGACGTCATAGATAAGTATTCAAAGAAATAATTTACTGCCAAGTAATATCTGCTGTGCATATGATAGCCAATTTGATGCAACATAGTTTTTTTCAGATTTAGGTCATTTGGTTAGCTCGTGGTTGTATAGTTCATATAACGAAAAATAGCGGCACCTTCTTTAAAATGACATATATAACCTGTTGATATATTTTTCAAACATGTATCTTGAAAATTGAAAGCTAGGTCTGCGATTATCAATGAGCTCGAAATCCCTCTTATAATCATTACAGCAATCATACCCGACAACTTGGTGCCACAGGATTACATGTCCGCATCATGCACGGAGACATTGTTAAGAAATGTTAAATTTTGAACCATTTGGATACCAAATTTAGATCTTTGATGTGACTTAGATAGGACATAATAAAACATCTTAGAAAATTACATAAACTTAAAGACTGACATAGAGCAGTGTCTCAGCAATTTTGTGCATTTCAGCTCACAACTTATTTCACTTATTCACTATACTCCACACAATGTTAAAATGATTTCAAGATAGCAAAAACACATCTGAATATTCAATAACATTGGCATTGGCCTGAAATGCCCTTAAAGACAATATCTGTCCATCCACTCCTCTGAAAATTAGCTTTTTCGACCACAGAAGATTGCATATTAGTATTTTAGAAACAATGAACCTTTACAATTGAAAAATATAACGTAATATACACAGACATTGAATTGATAATAATGATGATGATAATAATGATTAAAATATACACTAAGATACATTAAGAAATGATTTAGTATTTTTGTTTTAAGTTCTTACGGACTTCTATCAGACAACACGTTTGAAGTGTTCGAGAGCCTAGCTATACGCTGTATAGATACACAAAGACTTTATTGAAATATATTCAACAACATTTGAAGAGCAAAATAGGTAAAGTTTTAATGAGTTAAGAAAAAAAGAACAATTAAATGAGCATGTATTTTCATTTTTTTCTGTTACCCCTTCTTGATCACTTATTTGAAGACGCTATGGACTTATATTTTCAAACAAAACAGAAGATAAATGTTTAGTTTTCACTTGTTTTCATTAAAAGGACTGCAATTCGTAACAAGGAAGCAATTTACCAACTTGTTTCCCACTTGTTACATTGACAAAAACGTTGATGTTCAAACCCAACCATGTTTTCATACTCTTTGTAAGTACAACAGTTAAACAAACGAGCACAAAAATTTGACCCGATTGTCCAATAAGAGAAAGCTTTTTCAAGTAATTTAGACTGTTTACTTAAAAACACTGATTTTCTAACAGTCTTCACTTCAAAGCCAATGGTGTCTACTTAACATGGATTTAGTCCGGTCATTGACATCGAACATCTGTCAGAGGTTCAATCATTATTCCTGAAGGTCGTCCGTCTCGATATTCTCAAATATGATTATTATGGTCTAACTTAGCTACGTCAAAGGACTTAATTGCCTTCCATATGACATGATTCTACTGGGAAACATCTTAAAGTATCCTTATATAGAATAGTAAAATACTTTTCTCTGGGACCAAAATTATCAGTATGAGTTGATGAAACGATTATGTTCAAGATATGAGAAGATTGTAAACATGTTGATATTTCCTGGCAAACATTTGTTTTAAGATACAATATGGTCGTCAAAACACCAACCATAACGAAATCTACTCCAAACATTAGAAATCATGGGTAAAATATTATAGTTTTCCAGTTTGGTGACAAATATGTCAACATGTAAAAGTTGGACACGTCATTTAATTGTGCGACAGGTGTTTCAACCGAAAAATTGTTGTCATTCAAACAGATCATTGTTAATTTAGATAGACGAGAATAAAACATTTACACCTTCTTGTAACATTTCACTGTCCACTTATAATATACTATTGCGGATATAGTGGTTCCTGCCAACAATTTCTTATCCTTTTGAAGACTAAGAGGAGATAAATATCATGAGACAACACCTGTTTTTCTATATTCATGATAACTCAATGTAGAATTTTTCATATTATGTCAATGTTTTTTCAAGGAACAAAACAAATTTTAGTAATTCATTTTCAATTACAGAAATATCCTCATAAAAACGGGCTGGGTTTGTTTTTTGCAACAAGTCAAACGGACTTTCCGTTATGTTGATCAGCAATTGAATGATTGAATTATAATTTTTATTCCTGTAAATATAGAGATTATATTGCTATTGATATCATGCTAACATTTGATTTAAAAAAAATATATACATATAATGAGATTGAAAATCAAATATCAAATAATTTCTTTTCAACATGTTTTGTAATATTCATATTTTAATATTTTATATATTTTGGTTTGTGGATGGAACCTGTTTTACCTTAGAATATAGCAATTAATCAGTGAAACAGAATACAGAAGTTAGAGAAGACCTGCATGTCATTGTTATTTCTATTACATCAAGTGAGATCACAGGAAACTCAAGTAAAACCAAAATAATGTTTCAGTTTTCCCTTTAATGTAAGGATGCGGTCACTTTGTTACTCATGTTGATCCTGCAAATCAAAGCAATGAGCTACATCACCACTGCCTTGAGAGGAAAATTGCTGCATCCAAAAATAGGCTCGGGTCAATTGTAATTTCCCAATATGATCTCCCCTGATGTGCTTATGGCAGATTGTTTGAAGTAGATAATGTCGTTGCTGTTGTAGGTGTGCGGAATCCGATGTTGTCTGCTTGATGATGCAATATGAATTATGGACACTAAAAAAATAATGGTGTGAATAAGGTATTAACCACGAAAATGTAATACAAAAAGGTAACATTTTGTTGGGAGTATGAGTAGTCATGAAAATGTTCGCGAAATTATTAGTATGTAAAAAGAACATTTTATTGTACATGTACTTTGCAAGTGACGATTTTACTCGAAGGTTTCATACATTTAATATTTTACACTACAAATGTGAAGGGGTTGAAGCACATGTTTATTTTACTTGTGTGGATTTTTGTAAATCTAAAATTCATCCCTGCAAATATAATTTGTATTAGAAAGTAGAGCCTTGAGTATATTTGCATGAATTGAGCTCAGAAATACAATGAGAATGGCAGGCAGATAAATACCTTACAACGGTTCGAAACAAAATTGACTTTTTTCAAAAAAGGTTTGTTCCGAAAAGACCTCAGGGGAACTTTGCAATGTATGCAGGATTTGGAGAAGTTAGTATACAATAGTATGTGTACTGTTTGTAGATAGATAACCTTAAACCACCGTCAATGCTATATCATGTGATGCCATGTACGTTAAAAGACGGTAAGTTGTGTTACGCATATAACTTCCAGGAGACCAAGGTTCCATTGTAATCAAAGCTATTCGAGTTCTCAATTGACATACTGTTAACTGAGCTTTAAAAGAGGAAAATGCCTGAAAATGGGAACAACGTCAACGTTGAAACGTTTATTTATTAAACAATATGGGGATGTTAACTTTTTTCGATGAGTATTCGATTGCATATAATTTTCATTCTTTAATCCCTAATTGCGTTTTCTTTACTAATGATGTTTTTTTATTGACGGGTGCATGTAGGTTATTCTGGTTAAGACACCGCCAAAATTTCACTTGCCTACCAGCCGACTCGGTTAGGATGGATATATATTTGCAGATCGGGCAGCATAATGCATGCTGTGTCATTGAATATAGTGCCATGTGCAAAACACCTGATACCAGGGATGGGTATATGACAAACAGTCAATTTAACATGTGTTTTCTTTAACATATGAATTGTCACTTTCACTAGCCGAAAACATCCATCCATTTAGTATAAGAACAAATAATTTCTCATGTTACTCTAATACTCTTAGTAATATTTGCAAAGGAAATCTGTTCAAGTTCAGTATTATTGCAGTGAGAAAGCTCGCAACACTATTGCGGCTATCGGCTCGTTCTAGCGAACCATGGGTGGTACTGGCTATCCCTCCCCCTATGCTAACTGAGTGATGAAACAAGGTTCTTCCATGGGACGTTACTAGGAAGAAGACATATAAACATTACTAGTGTGACACATCGTGAGGTTTAAATACCTCTATTGTAAAGTATGTGGTGATATGATATATTGATTTCTTTACGTCTCTAAAGACACGTGTTTCGGAGGATCACCACTTACAGCCATGGATCCCTACCCAAACGGCAAACATCAAATTCTATCTTTTCGTCTAATGACCTGTCAGTTTTGCCCAACCACATTTTTCATGGAGCAATTGAGTCACATGAATGTATAGAGACATAGATCTTCCACTGCACAGATCATTCCACATTTACAAGTATAAAATAAGAACGCTAAAAAGTAGTCCTAACCCAAACTCAGTCCATGAGTTCAAACGTCTTGCTATCACGAGTTTACACTAAGGTCTCATCGGGCATCAGTCAAACGTGTAAGAATTGACTCATCTAAATCTCATATATATTCATTGTGATGTCCTACCTTGTTACGCCAAAGACCTAAATTGGGTTTCATAATTTTATTTGATCCCAGCGAAATCTCATAAAGGTTTCTCATACATATCTATGAAATGATGAACTATGGCACCGGGATGTCAAATTACATTTGCTGAATCCATTACGTACCGGAAGGACATATATTAAGGGTATTACTATTCGAGTATAAGTAATAGGAATAGACTGCATATAAGTAGTCAATTTGGAAAAATAAGGCATCATTAAAATTGCTATTAACATCAGGAACTCTAATCAAATGAGGTTTCTTTTTCCTATTTGCAAAGCTTTGTTAACGATAAATACTTTTCAATTGATTGTGTCAATGAACTTTGTAGAAACTGCATCAGTAATAGATCGCTGGTCTATCAGACACTCCTTATATATCACACAGCGAGTATGGAAATATTTGCATTTCTATAGTAGATTCACAGCAAAAATTTATGGTTTTGGATTACGCCATCAACAATTTGACCCAATTTTCTGACGCTACATTCCAGGGAACGTATATGTGTGCTCATTGGAGACAAGCCGTAGAGTGGGGGTAGGTTGCATCTAATATAACATCCAGGAAACAACAAGTAGATGTTTCTGAAGATATACATGAATACAGAGGTAAACTAAGGCTGAGATGGGCAGGCATTCGAATTATTTGTGATTTAAAACTTTACACTTCATAAACATTACACAGTCTACATCAAACTTGTGATGATTATTAAAAATATATATATCAAGCGTGTATATTTTTTAGAAATTGCCTAATTTCAAAAGTCCACATCATTATATGCAAAGAAATTATGCTATCTTCCTGTAAAGGGTAATTCAGATACAGTTTAGACAAAGGGTCAACATAAACATAAACAATTTGTAGTACGAAGTTTAAGTGTTATATGTATCATAAGAAAGATTCGGATAAGTTGCTATCCATTGTGTATCACCGATACACACCAGGTTGGATTCCTGGGCCAAGATTTTCGAAGCTCTCTTGGTGCTAAGATAGTTGTAAGTGTCATAAAGCCTGCTAAGTCAGCGTATATGAATTCGCCGTGGCTCCTTCCTAATACCCTGATCTCTTTTAGGCTAAATCCCTCGAATAGCTGGCGTGGCTATGCTCATCTGTTATTTTTTCAACCAATGAAATGTCGTGAATTAAGTAGCTTGAAGCTTAAGCTACTAGCTTGAACTCAACGGAGTTTTCCATCCTGGTTGTGCCGCTGTTGTGCCGTGTCATTGGATGGTTAGATTGTTAGCGATACAAGAGTTTTGGATTGATAGAGATCAGGGTATTAGGAATGAGCGGGAGCGGATTCAAATACGCTGATTTAGCAAGATGGCTTTCGTAGTGAGTTTTGTCGGTTGATAGTGTCTTGATACACTTGTAACGTCTCAAATCCCTCTTCATAATGTCGAAGTGAACATTACATGTTCATGATGTTTATATCATAAGACTGATTAACCTACGTTCTAAACAGGATTTCGTAATTCATGTCAGTATTCAATGAGTAAATATCCATAATTGTAAATATATATCACATGTGTATAACAATGAAACAGTGTACTGCACCCCGCTACTTCATAATGATTTCTATAGTGATGCTTTACTAGGAACAGGTCACGGGAGAAGATTGTTTTTCCGATAATCTGTCAATGTTTTCTGCTTGAGTTATGTTACTGTCTAACCAATCACAATAACACAGGAATCAACTGAAGGATGAAATAGTGTTACCGAGGATTGATTCTCTATTTCATAAAAATGCACCATTAAGCACTGATCTATATTGCGATATACTAGATAGTTTCATGAAGTGTTTCCCTAAATATTAAGTTACGACATCACATTTGGACAATGATGACCGCTTTGCAAACTGACATGAACACTACTTGTGTTAGAAATTTTTTTTAGCTTTCTTGCGCCAAGCAAAATTTAAGGTTTAATATGTTAGATATTCTTTTGCGAACATTTCATAAGTATCGGAAGTAAGTGCCGGCATGGCTTTACAATCCAGTTCGACATTATATATGTTGTTTTATTCAGACATTTAATAAAAACGTCCACTGTGCCACGAAACCATATTCAGAAAAATCATATCCTTCGGATAACTTCATTCTCTCCCAACAGAGGTAGCTCCGTCATAAATTCCTATACTACCTCTGTCCCATTTCGAAGGTTTCTTGTGCACGAAAAGTAGAAATCTGATTGGATGCAATCAAAGTTAGTTGTGCAATCAGCGACGCTGTTTCAAAGGTGCCCATTCGCAAACACTCGGTCATTTCCGTATACTTCGGGAAAACTAACATTTTTCCGACTGTGCGCTACGCAACTGGGTGTTCTAGACAGAACACAGTCAATTAACATGGCGGCGAAAACATGGCATCGCTGACAGCAAGTAAGCCTGCTATGAAATGTCTTGTGTGTCACGACGAAACAAGCCCTCGGCAAAGGAGAGATATTTCTGGCCCAACCTTTGCTTGTTTAAATCAATTGGAACAAGTGCTTGGAAGGAAAACACACAGAAGGCAGGAATCGGGATGTCAGTTTGTCTGCCTCTCGTGTTTCACGAAACTGAACAAGCTATGGAAAATAGATTATGACATTTGCCATAAAATGCAGAAACTCAAAGAAGAGAAACAATCCGTACTTGCTCAACTTCGTCTCAAGCACGGATTATCGCCATACCGAGATCAACCCCCTCCTAAAGACAAATATGATGAAAGGTACGTAGGCCTTTTCATTTATAAATTTTGTATTTCATTTGTTTTAAAACGTGTCTGGTAAAACTACGCACGTAAGAAATACGTACATGATTATTCATACCACAAAAATCCAGGTCATGAGATAAAACTCACGTCATTTTGAATGCTGAGTTTCATTGATAATATTATTGTAACTCAAAACTAACCATGTTGAAATGTTTTTCACAAGCATTCTAACATTATTTCGATTAATATGCTAATAGGTCAAACTTATTTCTAATGAATATGTAATTGAAGCTTTTTTGAGAGGATAATTTTTTAACTTTTCATAATGTACCTTAATTTCAATAGAGTACATTTGGAGTCACACTCAAAGACAGATGCGCCATTGCCGAGTGCAGAGAAAACAACAGATCAACCTGTTAGGTTTGTTTTTATGATAATATTTCTAACCTTAGTGAATTGGTAGGTATTTTCAAATCTATCATTTTAGTATAATTCTATCTTTATTTGTTACGAGAAATCTGAAGTTAAAATATAATAATAATCATATTGGAGACCAGGATTATTCAGTTATACTAAATACTAAATACTTTTCATCTTGATTGATTGTTATTATGTGCAGTGAACACATAGCATAGCTCTTTCTTGTTTTCTTGTTAATTTGTTTAAACTGTCAATATTGATGAGAGAAGTTATAAATTGCAGTGTGCAGTCCCATCCAGACTTGTCTTCTCAAGTCACCGAGCAAGCATGCACTTCTCAAAAGGAGACAACATCAGGACAGGTTGCAGAGACGTCAAGGTTGTTATTTGCCCATCAATAACTTAATAAGACATGTCAAGAACATGTCAAAATTTATTTGAGAATTATACAATGTGATACAATACATGTTATGATAGCCATTTTAAGGTTTTAAGATTTTGGTTACAAAGTTTATTTATATGAACTAATGAAGATTACCCGGTAAGCAAATTTAAAGTAAATGATATGTATCATGATGCAAATAACATATTACAAAATGTATGTTACACGGTTAAGTATCACTATTCTCAAAATTACAATATAGTAACACAATAGTATTGATGACACAAACTCTGATATGTGTCAACAGTAAACAAGTCTTTGGCACCCCGCGAAAAGGTCCCAAGAGACTTCGCCCACTAGCATCCACCCCGACGCCAAGGAAGATAAAAGGTCTGAGAAAGTCACACATATCGACTCCTGCAACAACGTCATCTGCTAGGTCTCTCTTTAAAGAAGGAGAAGTTAAGGTAACTTAAAAATATATTTACATTTTAAGACTTAACATAATTATATAGTTAAAGGAGTATAATAACATACACATTTCAAGTGTGTATTAATTTAGTATGTGATCATTGTTGTGATCTTTGAAAAGTTATAAGTTTACATTTGTTTAATAAACACTTGAAAGTGTAGATTTACTATGTATGTTTCACTGTGAAATGATGGCTATTGAAATTATGATGTAAATGTTGTATTTCCAGGTGTCGGTGAAAACTTCCAGAAAAGTGGTCAGTAGGTCCATTAAGACTGCAGACATGAAAGACATTGTGACAAGTATTTCCAGAGGTTATGACAGAGGGAGAATATCTCGAAAATTCTATCAGTATTGTAATGATGAGGTCAATGCTGAAGTACTAAAGAGATTGAAGAAGCAATGTGTGCATATGTGTAAGAAGACTCCCATTGGTATCTTACAGGAAATAAGTCCAGAAAGTCTAGCCAAATTTAGACTTGATAGTTTAAGCACACAAATGCTTGTATCTGCTCCCTTGCTTGGACAGATTTTACAAGTGTTTTGCAGAGGATCACACATGAAGACAGGATGGTTGGCTTCAATGGCTTTGCATGAATTTAATCGTAACCAGTCAGCGGTTCAACATATCATTGGACAGGTATTGGATCATGGGGGTGCAACAGACGAGGTAAGTTTTACATATTATCTCCATATGAATAAGTATGATTTTTTTGCCCAAGGTGAATGAGGGTTTATGCTTGAAATTGAAAATAAACTTACTAAATGAGATTGTGAAAGAAACTTGATTTTAATAGTTTTAATAGTTTTGAGTTGCCTTACAACTTATGATGTAAATTAAGTTGGTCTAGGAACATCTGAGAAATTATTCTTGTAAAAGTAATAAACTTGCATTGTGGGCTCATTGAAATACCACAATGAGGATAAGATCTAATCAAAATTTGACAAAACATGATCAATATGAGTGGTAGAAGATAAGGAATCACCAATCAAAGTTCTCTTTGTGCTTCGATAGCCTAATTCAATGTAAGTGTAATGTTTTTGTATTATCTTACTTTCAATAGAGGGTAAGAAATGTTGTGTTCACCCAATTGGTACCTCATACTTACACTGGATTTCTTTTAATTTTAAGACACTTCACCTTCTGAACCACATAGGCATGAGTGTTTCCCCTAAAGCTATGGCAGTAAAGAGAGCAGAGCTGAAAGACAGACAGAAAAAGAAGATTGAAAGAATTGCATTGGAAGAAGTTACCCAACTGAACAAGCAAAACGAACAAGGTGAAGTACCAGAAATAACTTCTTCTTATGACATACTAGGGGACAATATTGACATTACCAGAATGCCATCAAGAATGACAAGAGAAGTAAGAACCAAAAGCTGGCACTGGTTTCTCCTTGTTGCAAGCAAGAAACGGGTATTATTCCCTGCTCTTGAAAATAGTCCTCCAAAATCTGACATTGCAAAAACAGAAAACAGAACGTTCATTCCTAGTTTGACTGAATGCAGTGCCTTAGACGAGAATTTTTGTTATCACATAATGAGAGTACTTGTAGCCAACCTTGATTGCTTCAACAAGTATGCTACTTGTCTCCCTGATCATTTGCCTCATCCACATTTGCAAGAAACCTCCAAGGTGACAGATTATGTCATTCTTGATCTCTTGGACAAAAGTGAGAACAAATCTGATGACATGATATCAATATTGGAACACATCCATGAAAGATACATCCCTCACTCTGAGGATGAACATCCTAATGTCATTCAAAGAAAGGTTTTTGGTGGGGATGTCCTAACCAATGAGCGTGCCTACACTTCCCAGTTAGCAATGTTCAATGGTAACACAGATTTTGAGCGTCTTACAGGTGTAATTCATCGACCAGAAGGGCTGCACAGAATGATGAATCTCCTATTGGTATACGTTACAAAAGATTTGGCGTTACAAAAGATTTGGCGTTCATTTGCAGGCATGTTTAACTTAATTTATGTTGACTTATTCACATCATTTAACACTTTACCTGCTGCAAGAATGACTGCAAAGTAAGAATTTAGTAAATACAAAGATATCTAAGTTGGCTTAACCAGAAGTGTTCAATTTATTAGTATTGTTAGTCCAGCAGGTAAAATGTTAATGTTAGTCCTATTTGGAAGAACCAAAGGACAGTCTTCTTTTATGTTTGTATCTATGATATAGATACTTGTTAGAGTTAACAACACTAACTTTTGTTATGTTCAAGTTATACTAACCCAAATGATAAACTCCTTTCCTGCTGAATAAAATTTGAAAAATTGGATCAATCCATATTTTCAGATTAAACTATAATTTGCCATTGTCTAATCATTACATTGATATTTGTACATTTGCAGTCCCTTTATGAAAGTGTTCTTCTTAATTGACCAAATTTTAACAATGTTCTAGACTGTCACTTAACATCATGAATATTTTCTCAACATTCATAAACTGAATGTTCACCCTATAACTTTCATCTTTTACTTGTATGATGTCTTCCTGATTATAGTGATTTTCAATTGGATATTCTTCTCAGTCTCTTGCTTATGTAAGATTAACTTTTAACAAGATAGAGCTTATTAATTTGCATTGGCTTTTGGTAAACATCAATTGATATAAACTTTTCTGTTCCTCTATCTTTAGTACAGTCACCATTAGAATTGCATTATTGATTGTTACTTGCTTTTTTTTAATAGCTGATCTATGAACAGTTCTACAAGAAGTCATCTGTCGGAGATACCGGAACACTTGTTCAGCTGAGAAACGTGTTATCAAGAGTGAATGTGCATGGACCAGATGAAGTAGTAGCAAAGTACAGGTTTGTTCTAAGTTTTAAGCCCATCATGACTTTAGAGACGGTTGTTTTGTTTGATAAATCTACTGTCCTTTTTCATAATTACTAAAGCTGATGTTTTAAGTTTTAAGCCCATCATGACTTTAGAGACAGTTGTTTTGTTTGATAAATCTACTGTCCTTTTTCAAAATTACTAAAGCTCTGTTTCCATTTCAGAAGTCATTTGACATTCGTTGAAGACTGCCTCGACGGGTTTATTGTTGGAGCTGCAATGCACTTGCTGAACTTGGAAGAAACTGTATCTGTACCTCAGAGACAGCAAACCTTGTTCAGTGCATTGTCAAAGGAAGACAGATACAAGTTCATCCAGCAAATAGCTCAAGAGATTCTCGACACCTATGTCAAAGTTGGAGTGGGTAAGTGTAAACATAGTACCAAGTTTAATAATAACATGAACTCATGATTTCCCAGAAATTGTTTGTGCAATTAATGGTTTCAAATATCAGAAAATGCTTTTTGTTCAAGCAAGACTCTACTTATTATAAATGCCATGTTTATTTCAACGACTGAAAAAGGAAATTAAGTATTTCAAGTGTGTCAAAAGAAAAATTTACGATATAAGTTATCACCGTAGTCTGAGAGAAAGTTTCTTTTAAATATTATTCAATTCTCAGTAACATAATAAAGATAACCCTATCCTGTTTCAGATATTGGTGAAATCCAAGCTGAAGCCCAAGCCTTGGACGATGAAAATCAAGATTTGAGGGAGATGTTCAATTCTTCATCAAAGAAATACACATGTCGCTATTGTGACAAAGTTTACAAGACTCTTGGACCATTCCGGAAGCACTTGGCAAAGGAACATGACTATGCTTTCCTTGCAAGAAGTGAGAAGACAAAATCAAAAATTGACCACATAGCCTTGTATAGGTCATCATTTATGAAAGTTGCACTTCTTCTTCGAGACTCATTAGATGCCTACAAGATGGGAGATGGAGACAGGTTGATGCGAAATGCAAAATTCCAAATGCTCTTGTCAGACACTGCTCACCATACTAAATACAAGATATGGCTCTTTAGGTTTATGGCCTACTATTTCTCCCTATTAAGCCCACGATTGGCTGAGGAATACAAATGGAACTGTACAGCAAATACAGAAGGGGGCATTGGAAATAATATTCCAAATGACAACCTGGTTGAAATCCTTGTCCAGAAAGTTAAAAAGAAGATACGTGTTCAAGGAGCAAATGCCTCTTACACAACAGCCAGGAATGCAGCACTCACGACACAAGTCCAAGAGGAATTGCGGTCAAATCTTGAACATGAGGCAGGATGTCTTCTCATCAATTCCTGGAAGATCATATGCCTGTTTCCCTAAGTTTCAAGATCTCTTTGCCAGAGTTGATGTATTGCGCCTACACAAGTGGATAACAGACCAGAAAACTAGACTCTCCTTCGAAATGATATGAGTTACTCACTTCACTTCTTTAGTTATGTCTTGTTACTCTTAACATCGAGTTATGTTTCAACAGTGTATTTTGTACAGACATGAGTAACTCTGAGTTCCACATGAGCTGTTGCAGACAAGGAGATGAATTATGGACGATCTTAAATGAACGCGTCTGCATAATTGGTCTTTGACATTATTGCATATTAAGATATTGGAGTGTTTGAGATCAAGCCATCTGCCCTTTGCAGACTTTTTCTTACGTAATATCCTTGCTGAAAATTGTGAGGATTGTTCTCAGGGACATACTTCATCACATACTTCATACACCTGGAAAACATTTTGCTTTTTTAATGCCTCCCATGATTAAAACTTACTATTGGATGGAAGCGTATGTAAAGAGTTTGTTCTAGGTTAGGCCATGTATTAAGATGTCAGATGGGGATGTCATTAAACATAATGTTTGTCAACTGTTTCTTTCACGGAACAACACATTTGATATTCATCATTAAAATTTATTTGGGTAGATATCATTTAGAAATGTCAATTGTTAAAAGAACATCAGCCGTGAATGAATCATTTTACTTATAACATCAATCTTTGTGCTTTTGATATGAATCAGGGCAGTGTTACTGACAAAAAGGCAGCAAGTTAAATTATAAACATTTTTCAAATCATCTATTAATGACTTTGTGTACGAAAGTGACAGTATTGTGAAGGTTTTTGGAACAGTTATACAATTGACAGCCCCACAGAAACTCTTGGTAATAGTATAACTTCATGATCAAAATAATTGATACTTGCCTTTCAGTTTTGTAATAAAACTTTTGTATTTTACATTTATTATTCTCTCTTTATTTTATTAGTAATGCTGAAAGTAGTTTTGGACTCATCAGTTCTGACTTTGAATCATGTGACAACTTAAATCTGTTGGCACAGCGCTATGACATTGAATTGTGGAGATATCAGCAACTTGCCAACTTCCCTAAATGCAATGTCAACATAACAAGAGTAATCACAGCAAGAGGAAAGATGAGTAATGAGTCTGAGTAATAATTTCTATCCTCAATAACTTCAATGATCATATAGTCTCAATCTTCCCTATCTGAATCACTTGAACTTGAACTTTGTTCGCTTGAAATGTCCATGTCATCAAATACTTCATTCAGGATTTCACCTATTTCTCTTGCACATTTGTATGACCAAATGGGTAGCTCCTTGATAATGTCGTCAATGGCTAGTAGTTGACCACATTTGTCCACAATTGTACCGATGACATGTTCGTTTATCCCAAATACAAGACCTGGGTTGACTATTGTGCTGGTTGAAAACAATTTGAACATATAAGAGTTCAGTTTGTGCCTCAATAATTCTTTCTGTTTATCATCCACGTCCCTCTGAAACAGATCTGATGTTTCATCCTCTTTTGTGTCAACAGTGTAGTTCAGCATGATATGAGTATCTGGACATTCATCCTGGCCACAGTCACATTCCTCAGCACATACATCACAACATCTATGCTTAGGAGTAATCACCTCATGCTTGCTGCAGTAAGATTGACAGAGCATTTTGTGACGACATGATTCATCTTTCACAAGCTTTAAGAGTTCACTCTCTACTTTTTTCAACTGACCCTTATGAGTTTTGTAAATAACAAGCTCATGTGCTTGTGATCCATCACGTCCTGCACGACCCATCTGTTGAACAAATGTATCTAGTTCAAAAGGCAACCCATGGTGGATGACATGGTTTACATTATGAAAATTGACACCCATTCCAGCAGCATTAGTGCATATCAAAACACAGAGTTTACTGTCCTTTGTCATTTCAGACCGAATTTCTTGTTTGATGACATCTTTTGTTTTGCTGTGGTACATGTCAAAAAGACCTGTCTGCCTTCCAAGAACTCTTGCAAAGGCTAAGTACACTTTAGAGCATTCAGTAATTGTCCTACAAAATATAACATATCGAGAACTTCCCTGATTGTTTTTCTTAAGCATATCAATAAGCCATCCTAAGCTTTGTGAAGCATCAGAAGTGTTAGGCACTATTTTTGAAGAGATCTTGATATTGTTCCTATCTGGCGAATCCAGTACTGTCACACAGTTGTCAAAGCGGAAGGCAAGTTGCTTCATTATTGTTCTCCTCTGGGTCGGGCCAGCAGTCGCTGTGAGGGCTACTAAGTTGGCTTGAGGGCACAGTGATCGTAGTTCTCCTATCTTTGAAAACCACTTCCTGAATGGTTCCTCTCCAGCTGTCTTTTCACCCCTATAAAATATAACGAGGACATGTAATCAGTTCACTCATTACCCATTTCAGTTAGTTCATGAAATCAAATTATTATAAACTATCAAGTCTGCTTCTGTTTCATCCTCTCTTAGCTTAAAACATAGTTCTCGGAATAGTTGATTATACAAAAGAAAGACTTGTCAATATATGGAACTGCATTATCTTTACATTATCTTGAATCTTCAGGGGTCACTGACACAATCATTTCAGTTTTGATAAGAATATTCTACATTACTTTTAATGAGTAACCCTTATTTTTAACCGTATTCATATATAATATTTTAATGGCATGAGCTTGTACCTATAACTTGTTGCAAAACCCTAAAAACACTAGACTCACTCACTAGTAATATCAGCAGACATTTTTGGAAAAATAAAAACATAACCCAGAGGCCTAATAAAATAATGGACATAAACTATTAAATATTAATGATAAATCGTTTATAGCTACATGTTTTTGTGAAAATATACGTACCACTGAAGAATAGTGTGTGCTTCATCGACTACAATCGTACTAAGGCTTGCTTGGTAAACATCATTTCGAAGCATGTCTCGCCATCTTTTTTGACCAACAAACATCTCCGGACTTCCGAAAACAAAATCGAAATGACCATGCTCGATCAAGTCAATATCTTCCGCATTCTTGCCAATGTATGTTGCCTCGAATCCTAACGCATTCAGCTTATTGCATTGTTCATCCATTATAGAAATGAGAGGGCAGATGATGGCGATGATTCTTTTAGTTTCGCTGATACATGGGAGAATCTCGTAAGTAAGCGACTTTCCACTACCAGTTTTTGTTCCAACAAAAACATCGTTTCCCTTAATTCCAGCACTCTCTACGGCAATTTTCTGGTTCTCAGTCATAAGAGATATTCCGAACCGATCCTTTGCTTGTTTTTCAACGAACTCCATGGAGGCCGCCATTTTAGATTTCACTCTACGCAACACTTGTTTTCATTGGCTGTAATAAGGGAGATAATTTGTGTTGCATTTTCTTCCCGCTAGGGGAAACTGCCGGGGGCACAAGAAACCTTCGAAATGGGACAGAGGTAGTATAGGAATTTATGACGGAGCTACCTCTGTTGGGAGAGAATGGATAACTTTAACCAGAGGCATTATCATATTACATTTACCAAGGCATTGTCGGGAGGTTACTTATGTCACGAGGCCTCGCACGTTTCTCTTTTTCTATGTAATAACAACACTGAACAGTACTCATTCCTAATAACAAATAATTCAATTTCTTCATAATTGGTAAAAGTAATAATGTATTTTTGTTATACATGCACATTAATTTTTCTTTTTTTCTGACACAATTTGACTGCTGAGAGTTGAACTCATATGCTAATTTGAATTAGACAATGAAGAATGAACATTAACACTATGTCTATTTTAAAATAAGAGGGTTCAATCAGAATGAGTGGTCACTTTGGTGAAAAATATGTTAATGACAATTCAGCTCTTCTAATTATCATATTTTATCAGAAAAATAATCCACTGCCCCTCCTTTATAACTGTGATTGAAATTAAGGACTTTGTTACCACAGACACCTAAATCTAACTTCTAAAGAACTTAAAGAATAAGTGCACTTAGTTACTTAGGCGGTAGAAATCAAGAACTAAAGAAAATATGTACACTAGAGGCTGTACAATAGACGGCAGTTACATTGTCAATCAGTTTTCAATTTGTTCAATGTATAATTTTCATGAAGAAATAGGTAATTTACGGATTAACAGCTTCTTTATTGCAAAGAGATGTGACGTGTCGGTGTAGATACTAAAACCGTTGTCAAGCAAGTGATATCGAATGTTACAATACTGTGATTATATACATATGTTAAGGCATGGTTATACAAGTAAACAAGGTTAATGTACAAAAATGTCTCCCAATAGATAGGAAGCCAGGTTGACAATGAGGTAGTTACTGATTGAGAGGGATTAGTGTTGATAGGTCTTGATTAAGTGATGTTATGCTGATGAGATGTAATACCCTACATCTCTGTTCATGGCGGGGTTAACTTTCTATATATTCATTGCTTCTAAAGTCTTTCTGATCTTGTGAGTGACTGGTTTCAAGGATTTCAATGTTGTTTCAACAGATGTGTTGTTAAGATCGGATATGATCGGAGATGGCTGATTTTGAGTCCTTGTTTGTGACTGAGGTTTTATGTTCCTTGATTCTTTGGGGGAGAGGCCGGGACGTTTCGCCGATGTATGAGTCGCCACATTTACACCTGATGTGATAGACGCCACATTCACACCTGATGTGATAGACCGGGCCCTGTTTGATGCTGTTTGGAGGTCTACCAGCGGCTGGGAGGATGTTCTGCATTGATTGTCCTTTTTAAAAACTACATCAATGTTGGCCTGCTTCTTGAGTAATCGTCGGATGTGGGGGCTGGTGGTGCCGATTTATGAAATGCTTATGATGAAGGGGGCTTTATGTTGGTGGGGCTGAGGGTGGACATAATGCTGCTGCCGACTAGGTTGGCTGGATACTAGTTGCGGAGGTGGTTGCATTCAGCGTCTAGGGCTTGTGGTGAGGAGCAGATGTTCTGTGCACGGCGGGTAAGTGTGGCAATGATACCTTTTACATACTTGAGGGGCTGGTTGGATTTGAAGTCAAGATACTGGTCTGTGTGGGTGGGTTTTCTGTAAACGGTTTTCTGTTTGTAATAAAGAAGTTGTTAATCCATAACTTTCCTATTTCTTCATCATACCAACTTTTAAAATGCCACTCATAGAAGTTATAATTTTCATGTATAACAGCATTCGATAAAGAATAAATCTTTGCTTTTCAAGCATTGTTTATTTTGTAAAGTATTCATGTAATATCAAAACTTTTTCAAGGATCACTTTTGAGAGATATTTTCCTCATGTGAGTTAGAAGACGTTATATTAAAAATATCTATATAAGTGTAATTTTCATTTTCGTTGAAATCTCTAAGGAAACAACAAATCGGCGTTACGAACTGACGAATCATCCTCACCCTTTTGTAACCTTCCTCATACCTACCCTTATTCAAAATCATGTTTGAAAGCTTGTAATTAATTGGCATGCGCGTTTCGTACCTGAAAGACTGTATTAAAGTCATAGTCTTATTTTTGTAAGGCAACTAAACTTAACTAATTATTCTTCACGAACTAAATCTGATCACTAACACAGATATTTACTGTAGCGTTTGCAAAGATTTTCATTTTTATGCCCGTTTTACAGTTTTGGATGAAGCAGCTTATTGGCGTATGCCGTTTCAAACCGATGAGGTACCGAATCAAGTGCAATCCCATCGCGAGTGCGAAACACCGGAAATCTAGTATTTGCAGCGCCGATTCTTATGACAGACGCATTCTTTATTGAGTTTACCACCTTTTTGTTATTTCTGTATTTGAAAAAGCGTAAGCTATTAGCTATTTTCATTGAATATTCAGCTGGGAAATTTTATGTGTTCTTCGTCACAGCCTTAGCGAAATGACGTGGTAAGGACTAACGCTCGCAAAGATATAAAATTAGGGTAGGGTAGGGTAGTTTGAACTTCATTATTGAGGGCTCGAATGCCTGTAGAGTTCTGAAAATTGTTGCAAACGTCAGGGGAAAGATTTCTGTGAGTTGTGAACTATTTGTCCGGCATGCATTACAATTTGCCTTGCAAAAATGAGACTATGACTTTAAGAGGAATGTAACGAAAACTTTCATAGAGAACATTTATGTGAAAACATGTAAAAAGCAACCAGACATTCGGCATTACTCAATTAGTTTTTTTCTAAAAGTCAGATTTGATTAATTAAGTTTCCAACATATACAATTTAAAGTCGAAAAAGTTTTGATTGGGAAAGATATTCTAGAATTTGTATAAGAATATTGTAGGGTATCTTAGCAATTTAGCATTGTTCGTTAAATGTTAACTGGAGTAAAAAGGAAAAGAGAAACACATGTAAGGATTTTTTATTATTTTCTTTACTCATTACTGTCTGCAATATTTATATAATCGTGACTGATATTTTTACAGATGAATCGTTTTAAATGATTAAAGATTTTACTCCTCATAAATAATGTGGCAAAATAACCATTTGATTAAATCTATAAACGGTTACATAAGCAACAGTTTATCACTTTCAAGCGTTACTTTAATGTTTGCGACACAGTAACATAAATTACCATCAACAAATTTTTAATATTCACATAGTATCTATCGTATACAATTTGAAAGTTACCTAGTTTCAAGGTGAATAAGTTGTAATCCAACAATGAAATGACTTAAAAGGATTTATTGTCCCGCCGAAATTTAAACAATGAATTCCATCACTACAAATCGTATAAAAACACAAAAGCTGATCACAACTGAATGTCTTCGCTCATTAGTGTAAAAAAATGGAAATTTATAAAAAATCTTATTTTGTTAAAAGTAAGAGGTGCTATTTTTATGTGACAGTACTATTTATCTATAATTTTCTGTATCATGTTTATCGTTTTATGTTATTTATTACAAGATACATATTTGTACATTAATATAATGGGAAGACAACTTGAAGTCCCCCATGGCATATTATGATAATCTTTAACTAATCTTTTTATGAAATGATTTACACTCTTTTTTTCTGCTATAGTGATTAAAGTATACATGGTAAAAGTAAATTTAACGACCAGATGGCTGAAGCAGACTATAGCTAATGCCCCTATAGAATTTCCAATTAACACTCTCGTCACGCTCTAATAGTTGATAGCTAACCCAGGTAACCGTTTGCAATAAGCTCGTAACATCGAAGTGAGTGAGGTTTTGGGTTTAACGCCGCTTTCATGATTATTTCACTTACATTGCGGCTGTTAGTATTATTGCAGGGAGAAAGCCCGCAACACCAACTATGCATTGCGGTGAAACCTGCGTGCACAGCTGGAACTAGCGAACCATGAGTGGTACTGCGCTGAAATTCAGTGTAGCATTGGACCCAAACCTAACTGCGTGTAGGACAGTTCTCTACTGCAGACAAAGTTGCCGAGCCCCTGGCGGCATACGAACCACGGACCTCTTGATCCGAAGCCGAACGCGCTAACCACTGCGCTATCCCGGCCCGCCCCCTAAAATCGAAGTGAGCTATAAGAATTCCTAATAGAGATGAGTTGGTGTTAAACACCGCTTTCAAGAGTATTTCACGACTGCTACTAATATTGCAGGGAAAGATCCTGCAAAGGTATTGGTTATGCATTACAGTGAAACCTGCCTGCATTAGGGGGAACTCGAATCTCGGACCTCTTCATCCGGAGCCGAACGCACTATACCGACACCTTTCTAAATGAGACTTAGAGAAGAAGAACATCTTATTTTATTTATGAAACTAGGATATTGTACCACTTTGAAGTGATAATTTTCGTAGAACAAATAATTAAGAACGCCAAGTACCGGATAACCAAAAGAGACAATACACGACACATTTCTCTTTTACTAATACCGATTATTAATATGCCCTAGCACAACATAGGAAAGGTTATTTTATTTGGAACCGGTAACAACATCCACTGGTCAACAGGCAAAGAGAACATTTGAACTTATTCCGTTCTTATTTTACATTACTATACATCACGTAAACGAACCGTAACATCAGTGCAAGTAAGGTAAATATTTTTCATGAATGAAAAAAATATATTGCAGGACCCAGTGTTAGTTTACTTAGCCTTTTATGTTTAGATACACTGTTTGCAGTAGGTAGTGATACACTTTGCATGTAAATGTGTAAAATACTGGCATATGACAAATTGTTAAAACAATTCTACAATGTATGTATATGTATATATCTATATATACTATGTGTAAAGAACTGGGTGAAATTTCATATCTAATAATGTGCAAAAACAAAATGAGATACAACACACAAATAGCACAGAAATAGGGTAAAGATTCATGCAAAGTAGTCAAATAATATTTGTTAAATCTAAAAGTTACGTTATGAGATGTGATCACTAATTTTATAAATCTGATGTATCCCGCTAATAGAAATCAAGGAAGGAATGTCTATAAGAAATGAGATAGTTTTTTAACATTTCTCTTGTTAACTACAGGTAATGATTTTATTTTTGTCAGCTTTTGTTATATATGACACAGGTTAATGAAATGAAAAATGCAACTCAATGACACCCCTTTATATATTTGCAATTGTATCTATACTACTAAAAAAACGTAGGAGACATTTAGAAACAATACTAAACTGTGGATATTCACTGCTGTTTCATTAGAGGGAACTAGTGTATGTTGATAACAGGCGAATTGCCTACACATGAACTTAAATAGTTACTATGGGCGACTTACCTAACGACCCCATTTCACCCGCAAAGAGATACTTCGTCAAAAGTGAATATGGACGTTTTTTATATTTGTACTTAGAATGAGTATTTGATCCACCAATGGTCAGACTTTCAGCAATTCGTCGTGGCATGCTCCTAATCAACCGTCAAATCACGATATGGGGAAATCTATCACTCTCCTCTTGCAGTGTCACGGCCAATATTTGCAGTGTTGTCGATTGAGTTGGACGTCGACAAACACGTCTCCCGAAAGATGCATGTTGATCAAAGGGCAGAACATTCGGTGCCAGGATGTGTTCACGATAGTACACACCAGTGACCATTTCTTGAAAAATATGCAAGTCTATTCTGCCAGTAATGGAGATTACTTTCCGCACAGCGCCCGAATCTGTCATGTCGTCCGACCTTAATTTTAGCCTATCAGTGAAATCAAGACTAAATTTAATCCCGATCTGAGAACGCACCCATCGTCGATTACCTCATTTTCAACGCTGACTTCACAATTGACGCCCGTTTGCCATGTACTGACGAGTTAATGATGGCACAAAACGTGGTTGCCGCCTGGTACAAATTTACAGAAATCTGATTTACCTTTCAACACGTACACAAACATCTTCCATGTAAGCATAGTACTACCAAGGATATAAATAAAGGTCATCGAAATATGATCATAGTACTACCAAGGATATAAATAAAGGTCATCGAAATATGATAATGTGTCCCATGAAAAGGGGAAGCACAGTATTTGTTATCTCTTCACCATGTCTTAAATGAATGTTTTATTGAGTTCAAGGTTGTGAATGACAAGCAGAACAACCAGGTATCGAACATGCATGTGTAATGGAATTGGTTGGAGGTAAGCATGAACATGATCTGCTATTAAACTGGATACTGGCATCATACCTGTTAAATTGACGTCATTTTCAAGGTCACCACGACACTACGTCCGTCCGGATTCTTGTTAACGCGATAACTCGTGAATCTTAGCACCTAGAGTGTTCATATTTGGTGACAGATTTTAATGGAGGAAGACTCAGAAGCCATTCGACATTGGTGACCATGACATCATTTTCAAGGTCACCACGACACTTTGTCCAATTTCTAATACATTGTTAACGTGCACCTAGAGTGTTCATATTTGTTGACAGCCTTCAATGGCGGAAGACTCAGACGCCAGTCGACTTTGATGACCTTGACCTCATTTTCAAGGTCACCACGACACTTTGACCACTGTGTCACACATTGTAAACGCGGTATCTCGTACAGCTAAGCTTAGGACCTAGAGTGTTCATATTTGGTGACAGCTTTCAATGGAGGAAGACTCAGACGCCAGTCGACAAGGGTGACCCTGACCTCATTTTCATGGTCACCATGACACTTTGACCACTGTGTAATACATTGTAAACGCGATATCTCGTAAAGCTTAGCACCTAGAGATTTCATATTTGACGACAGCCTACAACAGCGGATGACTCAGGCACCAGTGGACTTTAAGCAACAGTGTCATGACTTTGTAATACATTGTTAACACGATATCTCGTAAAGCTTAGCACCTAGAATGTTCATA
Source organism: Phorcus lineatus (assembly GCA_921293015.1). NCBI lineage: Eukaryota > Metazoa > Mollusca > Gastropoda > Trochida > Trochidae > Phorcus > Phorcus lineatus. The sequence continues at coordinate 66,399,862 of OV121082.1, read as the reverse complement.
TTTGGTGACAGCCTTCAAGGGCGGAAGACTCAGACGCCAGTTGACATTAGTGACCATGATCTCATTTTCAAGGTCACAACGACACTTTGACCACTGTGTAATACATTTTTCATGCAATAACGGCAGGGGACATTGCCATGTTAGTGGCAAACACTTGTTTTGTTTCGTTTCAGATTAATTACAGCTGGTATAACCCAGACAGCAATTGGCAAACTTTAGAATTACCCTTGCAAATTGGATTCATTTAGTTAAATTTCATATGGAAGTATGAATGAATGAATGAATGAATATCTTTATTTCCTCCAGATTTAGTCCGAAGATCATCATACATGTGTATAAACACTTACATCAAGTAATTACAATACAATCACAACAAGGAATATTTACAAAGAAAAGACAAAAACATCTAGAATGTACACTTGAGTGAGGATCGCAGGATATACAGGTATTTACAGAAAAGTACAATCATACATCTCCATGACATTTCATCTATTTGATCAGTTATTGTTAATTCACCTCCAGAAAAGAGAAACAGCATTTCATCTTCAGTTAATAGTTCAATTTGTACATATATTTCAACATCAAATAGGTCAAGAAGTTTTGAGAAAAACTTATTTCTGCTGTACATGTAGTCTTCACAGTGTAAGATAATGTGGCAGTCATAATCGTTACATTGTCTTTTACAGAGTTCACAATATTTTGAAAATTTTTCTCTTGAGTTTATTTGTACACAGAATAATAAAATATCCCTGTATTGTGGATACAAATACACCAGATTATAAAGTATGTGAATACCAAAAGTAGTGTGAGTGAGGCGATATCTGAAAATATCCTGTCTCACTCTGACTTGAGAGGCCCATCTTTCATTTTCAGCTGCATTAATACAATGTACAACTATTTTTACCCCATGCAGATTTACATGGAAACATTCCAGTATTTAGATAGTTACTAACATACGTATATAGGTTGTAGTTACGAACGGTTTCTAAAAGTGTGTCACAAATACTATGTGACGCTTGTGATCTATCTTGAAATGTAGCTATTTGTGCACAGAACAAGTCCTTAAAGGATGAATTACATTGACTGTTGCAAAGTCTACCAAAGAATGAAAGTCTACATTTATTAATATAACCATCCATGCTCCACAAACCAAGATTTCCAAGTACAGAGGCAGAGGAAACACGTTCATTGAATCCCTGAATGTACCTAGCAAAGTATCTTTGTGTTCTTTCTACGAGATCATAATCTTTACCCTTTAGAACAGGTAGTAATTCACATCCATAGAAGCTTGTGGGAAGTATCATTCTTCTCCATATTCGTACAGAGGACATAGGGTGGAGATCAATACAATTTAAACCCAGGTTACTGAGAGAGTTTACCGATTGTCTTGCTTTCTGACAGTATGCTTTGACTCTAGATTTACAGGATAAATTATATGAAAGTAAAACGCCACCATATTTTACATCATTACTTATTGCAATTACATCTTCCCCGAATGTGAAAGAATAATTACCAGTTGGTTTCTTTGCCTTACGAAATATAATACAAGTACTCCTGGAGCCATTGTATGTAAGCCGCCACTTACAAGCATAGCTGTACACAGTATCGAGTGATGATTGAAGACCTTTAGGAGATGAAGAAGCAAGAGTAGTGTCATCAGCCAACAAGATACAGGGGATGTCAATACCGTATATAAACACTGATACCATTATTCAAGTTTCTTAGTTCCAATATCAAATCATTTATAAAAACAAGGAAAAACCAGGAAGACAAAACCCTGCCTTGCCCTACACCTTGCTGTATGGAATATTCATTTGATTTAAACCCACAATATTGAACACATGCAGAGCTTGATGTGTAACTTCGGTATAGTAGGTGCCACATTTTACCCTTTATACCCATATCATATAATTTTACGAAGAGTCCATTGTGCCATATACGATCAAAGGCCTTTTCGTTGTCCATAAAGGCTGTATATACATTTGAATCTCTGTTAATGTAATAAGAGAGACATTCATTTAAAGTAAAAACAGAATTGGTTGCACCATGTTCTTTTCTAAAGCCAAATTGTAGCTTGTCTGGAAATGTAGGTACATATTCTTGTGCCCAGAATTCTAATCTTGCGAGAATTACTTTTTCAAATAACTTACCCAAACAAGATGTTAAGGTAATTCCTCGATAGTTCTTAGGGTCATTTTTCGCCTTTTTTCCTTTGTAAATTGGAATAAGTACTCCTTTTCTAAATATGCTAGGGTCATATGCCGATTTCAGAATGGAATTGAAGAGGGTAGTTAAAACATTTATGATGATATCGCTACTATAGATAATGTGTTCATTGTGAACATAATCCGGGCCAGGAGACTTATTCTTATGAAGATTGTAAACATGTCCACTTAATTCGCCTGGTGAAATACATTTACACAAAAAATAATCATCACGAAAAGAGTCTTCCTTGCATATATTTGTAACCTTTCTGTCAACTGACATTTTAAAAACATTATCAAATAATGAAGATGAATGTGGCTTGGCAAAATCAGCAAAGTAATCACCCCAAAGTTCACAAATGTCTTCTGCTGTACTTGCACGTTTATCACCAACAACAAGTTCTTTAACAACAGGACTCTGGCGCCTCATTTTGCGTACGGACTTAAAGAAAGTACCTACATCAGCATCAGAACAACGTTCTAATTCTTTGAATGTATCTGAACGCTGTTTTCTCTTAGACTTACGATGTAATCGTCTAAATTCCCGTTTGGCTTCTTTATAATTACAATATAAAGACGAATTATTTGACCTTGGTCTGCCGTCAGATAGCCACTCCCTTCTAGTTACACGCATTTTATAATGCAAATCATTTAGCCCATCTTGTTTCCAGTATGGCTTTAAGTGTGCTTTAAAAACACCAGTTGGAATACACCGCGAACTTGCTAAATGTAAAGCATGTTTTGTTTCGTTTCAGATTAATTACAGCTGGTATAACCCAGACAGCAATTGGCAAACTTTAGAATTACCCGTGCAAATTGGATTCATTTAGTTAAATTTCATATGGAAGTATTGATTATAAATGTTTTCTTTTGTAACAGTAACTGTTTCTATTGATTTCAGTAATGTTAATTTCATTAATATACACTAAACTGATAAAGTTTGTTAAAGTCTAGCAGTAGCATGTTATGTTTGCACTAAAATGTTTATTAACTTCATTGTGTTAGCACAATAACCAACTTTACTATATTATAATTTGCTATAGTGGTCAAAAGCAGTTTATGCAGATTAGAGATATTCATCTGTTTATTTATATAATGTGAATTGCCCTGAGTCTGTTTCATCCCAACTGAATAAATACGGATATGCGGACTTAGATTTCTGTTGCCATCTAGTGTATGTTCGGTTATAATTCATCTGACTTTCGTCATGTATGATGGGGTGTTCAATAAGTTAGTTTTGACCTGCTTCTGACTGTACCATAACTTGACATTCGAATTATTGCATTGCGAGTGTTCATGAGTGATGCTGTACATTCACTGCCTTCAACAACGTCCCCTTGCACTATTTCAGCTGAAGTATTGGTAACTGTAGAAAATGATCACTATTTATTATCTACCTGTTGACGGGAATAGACTAAAATCCAGTATGTAGTTGAATTATCAACCACCACAATTTTATATCTTTAGATGTACTCAAACTTAAACATGTTAAGCCAACCTCAGCACTAGCTGTAGTAGATTTAGTTGTACAAAGTCGCTGTAGTGACGATACCACTGGTTTGAAGGGAATCTTAAACACATTTTATTTTCATTATAAAACCTAAATTCCAATTAGGCACATCGTTTCTGTATCAGTAACAGATCTCCAAAACACAACTTTGACGTTATCTTCAAGTTGCAACCTCTGCACGAGAAATTCTGCCACGTGCGTCTCGGCGGTGATAGATTTCAAACTTCATGCGGCATATTGCCTTCGGTGTCTCTGTGGAAAGGACGTGTCAGATTCACGTTAGAATTAGATAGTTTTCCCTCACCAACATCTTGATTAGATTGTTATAGAAGAATCTTAGTTGTCCATAGTACTCAGATAGTACTTCTGATGATACCTCTTCGATTTCCAGTGTTTAATTTGTTGTAGATAGTTGACAAATGTTTTAATATTACCTCGGTTTTTTATCATTTCCATCAGTTAATAAATGTTATCACGTTTCGTTGTTTGGTTAATCAATTATGACACATTAACAAAACTAAATGTAATCACGTTTAGTTCCTTGTCACATAACAGTTTCTATCATACATTCTTTCCTCTCTCGCTATGCTTTTCTTTCCATCATTTTCCCCTGATCTGTTTACATTCTTTGGAGAGTGTTAATGGGCTGAAAAGTATTGTTGACAACGTTATAAACCCTAACTCACTCACCCACATCTTCTTTCTGTCTTTAATATTACGTTTCCACTTTCGTCGAGAACAACCACTTTGAAGAGAAACTAACGCAAAATCATTTACCAGGGTATATCGTTACGTCTGGGTGAACTACGGCTTGAATTATATAGGTTAGTTTGAAATTAAAAGTTTAATGACAGATTTCATTAGAAGAGATTGAAACTTGGTAAGGTGACCTAATTTAAAAATAAAAACATATTAAAGCCTTGAAGATCGACTAGCGTCGTGTGAATCGTAAAGCAATACCTCGAGTCATTCGGTAGAATTTCAAATGGTGTAGTTCGGCATCGGATCAAGAGGTCCGTGGTTCGAATTCCGCCAGGGGTTCGGCAAATGTGTCTGTAGAAGAGAACTGTTCCACACGCAGTCAGGTTTGGATGCAATGTTATACTGAATTTCAGCGTGGTACCACCCATGGTTCGCTAGTTCCAGCCGATGCTAGCAGGTTTCACAGCAACGCATAGCCACAATGGTGTTGCGGGCTTTCTCCCTGCAATAATACTAGCAGCCGCGATATAAGTGAAATACTCTTGAAAGCGGCGTTAAACGCCAATTCACCGCACCTCAAATGGTGTATCTCATTGAAATCTAGAAATGCTGCTGAAAAAAAGTCTGGTTCCGGATAGGATGAAAAAAAGGCAAATGTAAGACGATACTTTGTGTAACCTAGTTACGATTCATTTACTAAAATTTCAATTGAGAATGGTTGTTCAAGTACATCATTATACATTATCATTGTTACATTTTTTAAAATATTTATTACAAGATAACTACAGACTTGCTTTAATTCAATGGAACTGTATATGAACTACATCTTTCAAATGTAAGCGATAAGCCTCCTATTGATTGGACTAAACAATGCTTTTGACGTTAATTTGTAATCTTGTATGTAATAAGAAAAATAGCTTTAAATAGTTAAATGGTTGTAGAAAATTCACATCAGTCACAGAGCTATTGCAGACTTTGGTTCTCTACTTCATTGTTGGTTCTCTTCGAGGTTCTGTTGTTCTAATCAATTTCTAGTTGTGACTATAGACATCGTGTTAGAGCATGGGGATCAAGTAAGGGACCAGATGACGTCGACCTTAGTGATTGAATGTTTCTGTCAATGTTTTAAGACCAAAAGTCTTTATCAACAAAGGAACCTAATGGGCGTGATTTGTAAGCAAACAAGTCACTCTGTGCTTCAGATGGTATATGGGCATTGTGTTCGACAGCAGAGAAATGAAAGGAAAATCAAATTCAAACTACGCATTTTACAAACATCTTCACAGCCTAGTCAGCTAAGATCCCAAAGGTCCAAAACCAAACATATATTAGGTCATCATAAAATGAAGGGATGTTATTCTCTCAGCTCAAAATAATCTGCGAATTTGGCTCAAATTGAGATCAAGATGAACCTGAGTGACTGCACCCTGTATATTATATACGTAACCTATTGCAGTATTGCGGGACAATTACAATCTTGTTTTTATGAGTAAGCCTTTAAAGCATAACCATTTGCGTTTTAGATCTGTTTATATTTGTATCTTGATTTCCATGCTTTGGTAAAGTTTTAAAAAGTATTGTATTGTATCGTGTTGTTTCAATGTAAATATGTTTATATACCTCTTACGCCGCAGTTTGCAGTCCATTACAGATAGGATTATTAATTGTTTCTACTGTAACCATATATACATAATTAGCTATTCATTTAAAAGCTTAATACGGCACATCCCTTCGTGCGGTCGTGTTTTTATAAATATTCTCCAAAAGTATTCGTTCTTGCAATAGGGACGTCTTCCATTAATAATACTGTGATGAATAATGAGATCTCTGAAATCAGTGTTTAGACATGATTAGAATATATTACTATTATTTGTGGAGATGAAAATCTTTAAAGAAACGCTAAAGACTGTCATTAACTTAAAACGTAATAAGAACCTATTTGAGATGGAAAAAATTCTAATATCGATTCACATTGTCGGTAAATAGATGCTGCACTGTCTTTCGTCAGTCCATTGTCAATAACATGTGAACTTTACATTGATTTTTCATATCTAGGTCATACATTCCCTGCAAATTGTAGTGCCTTGACACGATGTCATTGCTTTAATTTCTATATTAGCAAATACATTACGTCTGCTAGTGATAATATATATCTAAGGCTTTAACTTTTTATCAAAGGTTTTAATTCATTATTTATCACGATGTTTTGGGATGAATAATCTTCTGAAGTAATTTTTCGCATAAACTATTTTTATTCACTGATATCACTGGTTTTTTAAAAACCAAATCCTGCAGTGAATGTTTGCAACACGCAAAAACGTTCTTATTTCTAACAAAAAAACATGATGTATTTTGATCTGGATGTAAATTGCAGTGGTGCAAAAGACTCTACCCATCACGACCAAATCTTGTAACATTCAATCTCACAGTAACGTGAGAAATATTGCTGGTTTCAAATGGAGGCTACGCGGGATATTTTGTCTTCGGTTACCCCGTATTTGAGCGACTTAACAATTGAAATAAATACTCTGACCGAATCATGTTCTTTATCAAATGTTATGAATAGAAAAAGCTGCCTGTTCTTCTCAATCATTTGTTAAATTTATTGACAAGAAATTGTATTTCTCTACAAGAAATTGTGCATATCTATGTAACGTGCATATGCAATCCTATTGCACCACCTTCACTAAAGCAGGACCAGCTTTTCAAAACGAACAAAAACATTTTAAGATCCCAAATGTAAATAAAGGTATGGCATCAGCGTCGAGAGGAAAAATTTAAATAGGTGATGCGAGATGAGATTATTTATGAGAGAAGCATGCACTCTTGATAGTTGACAAAGCCCAACTTCTCATAACATACGCTTATATATGAGGTGAAGTGATTTGTTTTAGGGTTTAATTGGTGTCGCTTTGAAGAGATTTTAAGTTATAACTCTGCTGCATATATCATTAAAGGGAGAGAGCCAGCAACAACAGTGTGGCTATGTATTGCGGGGAAACCTGTGAGCAAATGCTGCAAACAAATTTGCCTAGCCCCTAGGGCTCTTGATCCAAAACGCTAACCCCGACCCCAACATTCAATACGGCCACTACTTACGGATTTACCATACAGTACAAATTTGACTTTAAAGTCTAAACATCATCATTTCAGTATTATTCACCATTACAACATTACTACACACACACACACACACCCCCACACCCACACACACACACACACACACACACACACATATATATATATATATATATATATATATATATATATATATATATTCTTTGCCATTCCATAGCCAACAGTATTGCGAATTCATTATTTATTATCCATATGGTTGATGATAAGCGAGTTAATATTTTCAATACGAGCACATGTGCACATATCACTTTTGGCGTATCTAATTGGTTAAATTATGACCTTGACCTCTGTGAACGAGACGAGGGACTACCTTCTCCATTCATATATTTGTACTACGTAGCGTAAACTTCATTCACTGTTTTCAATCTCGATGAGACGAGATTACAAGTCGGGAATCATAACAATAATAAACGCTTTCTCTATGCATAAATTGTCACTAAGTAAACCAACGTCAACAAATATTAACTTTGTATACGTTATTTTCCACTTTTCCTGCAAAATTGTGTTGTAATCACAAGTCAACGTAGCACTAGCCGACAATATGGCGACGTTTTCGCTTGTCAACTCTCTTGTTGAAATAGACGGCAAAGCTTAAGGTAGGGTGATTGACATAATTCAGCCACGTGGAAGTTTTAATGTGTTTGTGATTCGTAAGGAAGCAGTAACAATCGAACAAATTCCTCGTTATCGTTTGAGATTTTTACTCAACAGTCAACATCACTATCGGGTCAGGTGTCGGTGTGACTGAGTGCATGTCGCCCACATCGCCTCAACGGAGAATCTAACGTACGTTCCCTCGACAGATGACAATAAAACCTTCGAACGTAAACAGTTAAAGCACTAACGTTTCATCGATGATACCATATTAATATTCAAAGTTATTAAACATGTTAAGTTGAATTTCAACTCTGTCATTTATCTTCAGCTGAATAACTCATTCTAGCGGTCTTGCTTGAACGTCGATCAACACGTTAAAATGGTCGCGTCACTACTATATGGTAACTTTTATCTTTCCACAGCGATGTAACAGTTTCGCTATTTGTATAAGCAGTGTCGATATATTACTTACATAACGAAAACGAGTAAAGTAAATGGTCATATTCTTCGTTATTTTCCCAGTACGTTTCTCTCTAATAGACAAAGCTAAAGACTTAACTGTGCACCATTTCCTGTCACTGACCTCGCCGTAAAGTATCAGTGCGCAGTGACCTAGTTTCTACTTCATGCGTTTCGTATGCTAAATTCATCGTTTTCGGGGGAAATCTAACAAAACTTAAATGGATAATAAAGAATCGCTCGGGTAACACAACATTTGACACTCGTTTCGTATATATCATAAGATACACTTGGTCGTGTAATAACCTCTATATATTACACAGTGAGTTTATCCCCCTTGAATATTCAAGGTATGTAAAGCAAATAAATATAAAAATATGTCTGACGGACCATATCACTCCTGTCTCAGATATCTACAATTCCTAAAGATTCTTTCAATTACATATTCTGCACTGCATGATGACAACTCTCCAGCTTATAGTCGGGACACATTGCAACTGTAGCAACCATCAAGAGCACTGAGATCAGCTGATGACATATACTGCTTAAAGACGTTCCGAACGTTTGTCAGTGCGCATCTTTTCGCGCATCCGAAAAAGTGCCGCTTACAAACTCAAGTTGTGTAAACGTTGTAGAAAAATGACACTTAGGCTCTATTGATGTTCGGAAATAAATAAAATTTTAACTGTGGAATGATGAGTTGTCTATTATTCAATCCATGCCCCTTTGGTCATAGATTTTAAGAATCACATGCATATGCATTGGTCATAATCGGCAGAGATGTTCTGACACAAATGTTGGTAATAATTAGATTGCAGCTTTCCGAAATGTACTCCAATTATTATTTTGCAACCGAGAAAATGTCATCGACAACATTTATATCAACCGATTGTTGATGAAATAATACAAGTTATCCGTTGCAATCACTTTGTTAAACAATGTTGAAATGACGTCATTGACACACGAGGTGCGGAAAAAATAGACTGTGTATGGAAGGTCCTCGTAATTTTTCACAATATATGACTAGTAACGGAACATTTATGTACTAAGAAATACTTTTCCATCTTGAAAATGATTTAACTTGTAGAAATTAGAACGGAATATTAACTTACCCTCATTAGGCCGTAAACAGTAGCAGTTTTCCGTAAGTAAAATCCTATTTTGAATAGCTTTATCGCAGGAACATAAACAAATGTAAATAAACCGTTGTATTGTCATCTCAAACAATAAATAGAAATTCATAATTGAAATAGAACTCATGAGCAATCTTTTGGAAAAGATCTAGATAGATATTTTAAGTGAAAATTCAAAACGATCATTGAGACAAAATTGATATGAATATAATCGGGAATGTATCGCGGAAGTTGACATTTCGGTTTGGCTGCACTTATTATGCAAATTAATTAATTATATGAGCGGTAATATTCAATCATTTACACACTTACATTTGTGGGAAAACATTTATAAAACAAATAATTCACTGTAACATTTACCAATCACGTGAAAAGAATTACCTCGGTAAAAGTATTTTTGACCGAAGTGAAAAGTAAAAAATAAATTGAAAATATGATCAACCTTATTATCCCACTATCTGGAACATGCATCTATGGCCCGGTTCACTCAAAGTTTGAAAAACTTAAATCATTTACAAATACATGAAGAAAACATTTGTCATATTGAAAAGGTGTGATTTTAAAATTCATTGTGAATACTAATACTTTGTTCACACGTGATTTGACCAATGAATGTCTTTTGACACTTCAAACATTTCATAACACTGACCTTAGAATGTCATGAAATACTTTGAAACGGGATAAACTGTGTTGTTACATGAATTATCTTTCAAGGAAAATGAAGAGTTACCTCCCCTTATGAGTTTGTTCATAAGTAATTTTAACTTCAGCTTCAAATATCTCGGAAGATAGGTCCGTGACATATCTTTTTTCTTTCAAATTATTTCTTTTCAATATGTTTTATTCTATCTAAAACAAATTTGAATTATTTTTCATTTATTTCTATTATTGAACGCGTCTTTTGAAGATATTTTTGTAGCGATCATCATCGAAATTGTATCTTTAATATTTGCAGATAAGTTACAACAACAAAAAGGAAATAACAGACATCATTTTCTATTACATTATCATCTCATTAATTGGGAAAAAGTAAACTGAACTCTAAATGCTTTTAATTTTTTGTTTTCAAGATTAAATAAGCAAAATTGGACATTTCCCCATTTTATTAAACAAACCCGTCAAAAATCATCATTTCTCTGAAAAGGAAGGTCCGTGACATGACTTTTTCATTTAAGAAGTAGAAGACGAGTTGGTGTGCATCACAACGAGTTTTCTTTTTCTTATATGAGATACCCTTAACAATTACTTGCTTTATATATAAAAACAGTTGAAAAATTATGGTATTTTTAACAGAAACATTTTGAAAACAATGATGCCTCCCGCCGTAGAACATATTCGGACGAGTCCATTATCATGTATAGGGGTGGGCGCTCCAATATAAATAGAATCAAATTTATTGAACAATCAATATGACTTTGAAAATGTCCCCAAGGGATACGTTACGTCTCTAATTCGTGATTTTCTTTCTCTGTAAACCCACACCTCTCCTTTTGGTTTCGAATCGACAGACGCCGAGTCAGCCATGATGGACAATAGCCCCCTCAAGTTTGAGCAATGATTTTGGCCAATATGACGTCATTTGTAACGTTACCTGAAATGACGTCATTAACCTCGCGCATGGTTGTATCGTCAAATAAAGCACATTGTCTGTCCCATCGTTCGCCATTGTTTTAATGCCGTGAGTATCTTATATTTTTGAATATTGAAGAATAGATATTCAGCTTTCACCATGCAAATTTACAGCAATTTTTCATTTATTTTGTTTATTGGTACGAACCTCTTTAAAGTTCCGAGAACTTTACCAATGGATGAATGGGCTTTATGCTTTGCTGGCCCAAACTTGGAAACACAATCTGTTACTAGATATCACGAAGTCCGACAAAAGATTTCTTTCTTAGCAATCTCAATGCATTTCTTTCCTCTGTCTACAAGCGCCAATGATTAGTCATTACTGATCTTGAAGACAGGCGCTATACAAATTTATTATCATTCATTCATTCATTTATATAAATGATACCACTGATGATGTTGCTGTTGTTAGAAACGAGGTATTTTGATCATATAAATGATCACATAAGGGATTATTTGTAGAAAAACGAAGACAGCACATCTGCTTAAGTATATTTAGGTATTATTTTGGCAATATATCTTAAATCCTTTGCATGATATTTCAATGTATTCAATTGAAGTTAAACATATTAACAAGCACATTTTGATGATTACATGTCAAGAGTTGATTATCAGTGTACCGTGTAAAGACATCAAATGCAGAAGAATACTTAGCTTGATGAAAAGAGATATCTACTGTATCAAACGGAGAGGTCTGTCACAATGTATCTGTATGTTGAACAATTTCAGTACCACTTCTGTCTGGCCAAGACTGGGATAAAGTGGGATTAAGTGCTTTCATGGCTCTAGGAATTGACCCAACTGATTTATCTATTTAGTTATCTAGACAATGAAATTATGGAATCTGACGAAAATCAATTTATTCAAAAATAACTAACGTAGGTATTTGCATCGTGTTATCATGATGGTCATATAGGCGAGTACAATCCTAATGACACATGAAGCCCAAAATGTGTATATCCTCATGATTCATGCAACAAAAAAGGTCCTGAAAATTAGTCCAATTTCAACTATTTTATCTGATTTATGTCTGGCTCGTTGTGTTCAGGTCATTTCAACTTAATTATAATAAATCCAAATACATAGACAAGGTTGGTCATCTGTAACATTTTAAGGTATTAACAAATGTAAAGTGTTATGTTAATGTTTAAATGCGAGGTTTATAAAGCATGAATGTTCTTCCTCCAATTGAACTTATCCATTGTAAATAGGTAAAACATAAACCTTTAAAACGTATGATTTAATTTATAACTGCTATCACTAATCTATTAGCATATGACATATTTAATACTATATATAGTATAAAACTTTTCCTCGGTCAAAATTGCGTGTATCAACATTTACCACCACAGCTATCGATCAATCCCTTTGCTCTTAAATCCACATTCGCATGTCTGTCATCGACCACGCGTGTGAAACCAGACCTTTTGATTCCATGAGAAGTACGCTTGGTGAATTTTAAGAGATTCTTCAAATGATCAAATATCAGTTTTTCAACTGACGTAACACAGTCTGGATCCTGCAATAAACAAAAATGTGAACTAATCTTCAACTTGTAGTATGCCGAAGCGATTGTTATGTGGTAAGGTAATATTCCGTTAATGGTCACCATTATTAACTCGTCGAAAGCTAAGAATATCGTCGGACGATTTTAAGGAATACTCTTCTTGTCTTTCACACACACTGACACTATTCTATCCCAAGTGGTCCTCGAGAAGATCATAATCATTTTATTTACGATTTAAACATAAAACTCCCTCACAGTGGTGACTTATAACAATGATTCTACTTTCTCGCAAACTTTTACGATATGCTAAAATTTCTTTTACCTCTTTCAATTTTTTTGCAAATCCTACTAATTATTAATTGCATAGACTTTATTCATTGCTGACAGTTAGCTAACGAAACCTTAAGGAAAACGTATCCTTGAAGAATTCGTTTTCACTTCTACTTACCACTGTTGATGTATTTTTAAAGTGAAGACTCTACATCAATCTACACGCAGTCAGGTTTGAGTGCAGTGCTGCACTGAGTTTCAGCGCAGTACCACCCATGGTTCGCTAGTTCCAGCCGATGCTCGCAGGTTTCACCGTAATGCATAGCCACACTATAGTATTGCGGGCTTTCTCCCTACAATAATACTAGCAGCAGCGATATAACTGAAATAATCATGAAAACGGCCCCAACTTACTCTACATCAACTTTAATTCCACAATGTAATGTTTAAAATGAAGGAATTTCATCAACCATAATCACACAATGTAATATCGATCACTGGTTAATGCTGTATCACATTCATTGCAATAATATTACATCCCTTATTTGACTCATACCTTATTACGATTCCCAAAGGGACACATAACTTAAATATATAAATGGAAATCTTCTCTCGCGGTCTATTGAAAGAACCAATCCTACAACTCATTATAGCGACAGTACAGTAAAGCACACTGAAACAATGTTTCCTACATGTGTTTTAAACTATGTTTATTCTTGCAGCCGCGATATAAGTGAGATAATCTTGAAAGCGGCGTTAAACACCAACTCACCTCACCTCACCTCTTTGGCCTTCAATTTGTTGCGTGACTCTTACTAAAGGCACTGATATTTTTATATTGAATGATGAATAATAAACCAACTGGAAAATATAGCTAATGTCAGTAATTGTGCAAGGCTAATAATAAGAGGTTTTTGAATGCAGAATTACACGTCAGTCTTTCGCTGGACCCAGTGAAGCTGCAAAGGACATCAGAAAGTCACTTGATTAACATTGATTGTAATGTGTAGGGTACAGAAACAACTAGATACTCTTTACACAGTTATTAACCAAAATGAAGTTCACTCATATGAAACAAACTCTGTATGTATTCTCGAGTACAAAGATTGTATTTTGTGTACGCTTCGTTAACCATGACTAGACAATTTGTATAACTGTACAACATATCATGAAGTAACGTAGGCTTGAATTTAAAAATGTAAATATTTTACTTTGACTATAAAGTGTTATTCATCTAAATGTTCAGAGAAGTGGTACGTTTAAAACATAAACTCTCGAAATAGACACTAGGATATATATATATAATTACCCTTTCATACGGGGTTGCATTCCTCGCCTTGAGAAAGCAAAGACATTTCACGCTTGTTATACATGTTTTATGACAGAGGAATCTCTTAAAATAGGCCATAAATATCAATCCTCTGTAAATGATTGGTTTATGCATAAAACACACATGGCTTCTGTTATTCCGAAAGAAAACATTGGTATAAATTCCTATTCGCATGTCAACCATCTGGAATAAAGTCATAAAGCGTAAATTTATCAAGTAATTAGTGGAAACATTACATAAGTCAAAGTAAATGTGAAAACCTCTTACAATAGAATTGAATGGCCGCACACCTTATAAACATAATTTACGATCTGACAATTGCCTTATAGCCTAAATATAAGGATTATTGTAAAGCAGTAAATAAACAGTCTGAAGTCTTCATCTTTAAGTATTTACTTCCTCCTCTTGTATTTGAGACGTGTAGGTATTAGCATGGTGAGACTTTCTTGGTTAAAGGTCAATCGTGGTCGTAACACACTTATTTGATCTTGTCAAATTGAGACACATACCATGTCTCTTTTAAGTTATCTTTTGACAAATCTAAACTTACAAAAACATAGGATGTTAATTTACACGATGCTTTTATCTTTTATTTCCTTGCTAGTGTTTTTATTCGTAGGGGGCCATTTTGTTTTTGAGGTTAATGGCATGAAACAAGTTGTTGTACGTTTCTTAATTTTACAACATTATAAAATTAAACTGTTTATAAGGTTAGATTATCCATATATTCACAGATAACCAATGTCTTTTAATGCTGCAGCAAGGCTATCTACACTCGTAGCGCCGACGTCTCATTCTTATATCTTGTTTGACCGAGAGTGCACTTTCATTTGTCTAGTTTCCAATTCTAAATCAACCAAAATGTTACCCTCGATAACATGCTTCAAGTGAATTGTTCCATAATCATGCACTAATAACATACATGTATAAACTTAAATGTCCCCTTTGAATTAAATCTCCGCAAAAAATATCCCAATTTTAAGAAGACGAAGATTTAATCATTATCACTGAAATGTTGTATGAATTTTATCCAACTAATTTCCTTTATTAACTAAATGTGTTCATGCATGATGATCTTGAACAAGTTACGTAAAACTTATCAACAAAAGCAAAAGTGTCGGGTAATGAGTAATACCAATTCATAACCAACCTTTATGCCTCTAAGATCTAAAAGGTTTTTGTGAGATGCAGAGTTTCTTATTGTACCTAGGATTTATGGAAACATGTTTAACACCTAATATTTGGTAGATTTTCTTCAGTGGACAAATGTTCATGTATTTAGGGAGTCAAGATAAATCTGCCTTAATCCAGTACATGATGAAATAACTTTTAGTGGCGTTATGTTGTAATGTTTATGAACAAGAATCTTCGGTGTTGGCATGTAGACATGTGACTCGAGGGTCAACAGGTCAGACAAACCCACCTCATATCTACTGTATCTTCATCTTTATCAGTTCACACGTGCACACTAACCTATTGCACGTCAGTTCTTGGTTTTGGCTATCGAGGTTTATGTAGCTGTTTGATCTCTTGTATGTTTCAAGGTTGGTTCGAAGTATGTAAGTCGAAGTTGGGGTTCTGATTTTATAAAAGCTAGTAGTTAATTAAACACCACGTACATATGAATAAATAAAAATCGAGAGAGTGAGTGAGTTTGGATTTAACTTGTTACGACAGTAGTTCGGTGGATGGAAATCATCCAAAAGTGAGTTGACCGATCAGTGAGAGTAAGGATCGAAAGGATGAGGTAAAAGGTGGAAAGAAAGGCACTAGTGCACACTTATATTTCGTCAATATAAATAATGCAAGGTAGCGGATATGTATTGACGATATGATTATCCGAACTTAGTTAACTTAACATATAGATTATTTGTCAAATGTGCACGTATTAAGGCTATAAAGATAATTTAAAACCCAGAGTTAAATACATTTAAAATATACTATATGTCTATATTCTATTTGTCAAATCCATGGAGTAACAGTAGAAGAAGATCTAAACCAGACATATCATTACTGGCGAAGGATTCACTTCATGACTTACATATAGCTTTTTTGCAAGACAAACGCCGGGCCCCTTTCGATTATAGTGACCTTCACATAATATTCAAGGTCACCGTTAGGATTTGTAATTTTCAGCTTTGAAACCTGCAATTAAATCCATTGAAGTGTGATTATTCAAGAATCAGTCAATAATTTCTCTTCGTTTTTGGGAAGAGGGAGGGCCAAGTTGATTCTTAATGATGACATAATTTTCAAGGTCAGAGCCAAATTTTGAATTGTTGTATGTTTGTTTGAATATTACAAATATTGATAAAAATGTTTATCATAACCTCTTAGAAAGATACATAATAATTGAACATTTGGTAATCTTGACATTGCTCAATATTAGACTTGACGCTTTTTTCATGATCACAGAAATGTTTAAACTAGCGTTGAGTTTCAGCCACCACAGAGAAACATTCAAAGATACTTTATCTTGTTCAATGATGTTTCATTTGGCATTATTCAAATGATTTTTTGCGGCACGGGATATTTTACCCTAGTGACAATTGCTTGTTTAAAAAAACAGCATCGTTCAAAAAATAAACTGAATTTTAATTAAAAAAAACTATTTTGATGATTATTATCCCTGAAACTGCGACAAATTGAATGAATTAATAAATATTACTTTTAAAGATCATGTCAAACGTTTACCAAACATTTTTACACTTAAACATTTTTCAGAAAACTATTCATAACGTGGTCTTTTGCTTCATAACATAGTTTTATTTAGCAAGATTACTTTGAAGGTGTGAGTTCAATTGGGAATATGTTCTTTGTCAGCTGATTTCAAAATTTTGTTTAAATGGGTATATGGGTATGCGTCCTTGTAATACGACCATCAGTATTCTTTACAATATGCTTTTCTGTTTTCCAGATTAAGGGTGTGTCACGTATCATGCTACACTGTTGCCGATGTCACACATCATTAGAGGTGTCTAGCTTATCTCTGTGAACCGCCGTGTGTTGCTGAATTAAGAGGAATTAGTTTAAAAGTATGGACCATCATACTGTAAGATGCGTGCTGGTGGAAAACGCCTCTAAAAGATTTAATCTTTGTGTCTGTTTAGAGCACTCGCGAATTCAGGCGTTTTCAGTATGTTTTAATGTTGCATATTGTTTGATTGAAATGAAACTGTATTCCTGAACAAGCAAAATAAAACAGGTCTAAGTGGGAAGCGTAACATTGTTGGTTTGTTTACCCGCGTTGTTTTACTTCATATCTAGTTTGCAGATACACTTTGATTTCAAGAATTGTCTTTGATACAGGATTTAGCAATATAACATGCAACAATCTTCTATGATATCGCTACCGGTTTCATTTCCAATCTTAGAGAAAGAACCCTGTTAATGATACTGAGATCGTTACAGTTTCTAAAAGGTGTATTGCTAAGTTTATTGAAAGGTATAAAATCATTTAAGTAGACCTTGTTTAAATACAAACTAACAATTCCATCAAAAGAAATTCATCCTGCTGGCAAATACATGACGAAATGTAAATACTCAGACTTAAAATTATTAAATATTTATGTTTATTTATTCCTTGATACATTTTGACTCATGATAAAAGTTTGACATTTCAATATAAAGCAAAAATACTCTATTTACACAGACTTAAAATTATTAAATATTTATGTTTATTGATTCCTTGAAACATTTTGACTCATGATAAAAGTGTGACATTTCAATATAATGCAAAGATACTCTATCATGTCCTTGTGTTAATATTTCGATAAGAAAAGTCGTATAAGTATTTCCAAACTCATCTTCCCGAAAACCATCATTATAGAAACCTATCTGAGGTGATCGTTATACTTGTCGTTTTACATATTGTGAGTAAACATATTGTTATTTAAAGGTAGAATGGCGGACTTTTAATTATTTGCTATTATTATTAGTCAAATGTTTGAAAATATGTCGATGAAACTATTTTGAGTTTTACGCAAGGTGTTAGGGGTCATTTGTGTCTAATTTGATAATGAAATAACAACCAACTTATATGTAATTACTGAAGAATATATCTGTTATTTTCCTCACTCGATAATACTTTAACATTGTTTAACTGACAAAATAGCGACTAACCAAAATTTTATCATTTTATTGTCAATTAAGCAGCAGAAACCTCGGATAAAAGTGTACAATTGCTGCTTTAACCTGGCATTTTGTTTTAAGAATCATCAGTATTTTATTGATTGATAAAATTTCTACATCGCATGCATACTGCAATATTGATTTATGAATACAATATTTTCTTAAACGCAATCTTCTGCTTTTATGCATGGTCGATATTTGATTCCTAAACATGCTTGAGGACAAATCGTGGAACATTCCATATTCTTTTCGCGAACAGAAGTAGAAGCTTTTTTTTTTGGTAAAGAGTGGGATTTCAACTTCAATCCCCAAACCAATAACAGAGAATGCCATCGTTGAAATGTTTTATAACGTTAAAGTTTAAAATTTTCACGCGTTTAGAAAAGTATTTAATAACACCTTCTTGAGCATGTCATAAAACACAATATTAAAAATCTCATATTAATAAACCTCTCAAAAGTTGTTCATGAATTGGATTGTTCCATAACCACAGACCGTTTATTGGAACTTTTATGGCATGTGTCATGCCTCAACCTAAATGAAGTTTCTTAGTAATTAGTTTTCTTTAAATACATTTCATATTTTGAGACTTTAGTCACTCGAATGACAGATTTAATATATGAATTTATTGTTTCTACCACATAACATTCGTGAGTTAAAGGAAATATACCAGCATTTGGTTACGTACGTGAACAATTGATATTACAAGGCAGATTTATCATACACGTTTAAAACGTTCTTTTGTTATGAAGGGTTTCTGCATTAAATGTATATAAGTATTATATCTAGTTAACTTTAGATATTTTTAATTCTAAAATTACAACTTTAAAAACATTGGCTATACGTTTCTTAGGTTGGGTTTGTGGAATGGTGGTTAGCATGCTCCAGAGACCCCGAGAGCTATGCTATAAGGGATTTACACGTTAAACCACAACTAACTCACTCACTTACCTAAGTGAAGGCAAAGCCTTTTATTGATATGTGGGATTGATTTTTATAGTAGTCACTGTGAATCCGAGTGTTGTCAAGATACCTAGTTCAACACAAAATGTTACTTCTTACAATGTTGACAAAACTTTTTTTTTATAAAATGAAAATTTACACTCATTGTGGTAAGACGAGTGCTATTATTGATGGTCAATATTCAGAAAAACTGTTACTGTGGAGATGAACATCAATTTTAAACAATAGAGTTTCAACATGAACGTGTTTTACAATATAAGAAGGTGTTCTTGAAGTAGCTGTAATGGGATTCATTTAAGATAGCACATTTTAAAAAATGCCTGCGTTACCGCAAGCATGTTCTTATGATATTGAACACGCTACATTAACACATTTCCAAACATTTTGTGTTTTTTTTCTAGATTTGTTTAATCGATTGTTATCCACGTTGGTTTGATTTGTAAATTATTATACCAACCAAGAAGCATTTTGGCAACCATGTAATGATTAACAAATGTCACCATCAAAATTGAAAGTTAAATATCTATTTGTTTCTAATTTGTCGATACCATTTCAAATGTATCATTTTCTGTACGTAGTTAAATCATTTCTTACGCACAAATACGCCGAGTATCAAAGTTTTCATGATGGTCATGAGAGTTACTCTGATTGGCTGTCAGAACTACTTTTAATTCTTATCAAGTGAGTCTAGCATTCACGTGTCAACAAGACTTTAAAAAAAACTCATTTTGTTTTACTTTCGTATGGATTAACATGAAGAGTAATGAATTTATATGTATTGTTTACTATTTCGCGTTTAAACATTTTTCTTTCATATATGGTCTCGGAATCGTTATGAATTGGTGTGACTGCAGTTATAATAACAGCCTCGAAGCTCGGAACTTCGCTCTATCTGTTCCTGATGAATTATTGCGATGTATTCCTCTCTAGAGCTCGGAATCCATCACAACAATCCACCTGGGACAGGTCAACCGTAATTCCTTATGCAAATATGGCCCGGTTACAGATATTTCCATTCATATTGTTTATAGAACTTTCAGGTAGAAATTGTGGCAAACGTTATTTTATACAGTATACAAATAAAATCTTACAGTTATATTGTTTTACATACACGTATAAACAAGTCTTGAGACAATCAGTAACATTAGTTTTATTACCTACTTTCGTTAGAATACTCAAAATATAGCTTGAATTTTAAAATAACGGATTTGAGATAATTTTAAAAGTTCCCAATTCTACTGAAGTACTACATTCAAATTAAACATTATATATATTGTCTTAGGCAATGATACAAATTTATAAGTATGTAATGAACTATTTACTTTCAATATTTCGTAATCGAAAAGAAAATCTGTATATCAAAGGATAACATCTCTGCTCTTTTTTTTTTATTAATTGTTACACTTCACATCACAAGCAGCAATTTCTATTTTGTGATCTACAGCATTATATCAATTACTTCATGATAAATTTTGCCTAAAAGGTGAACTAGTCACATCATTGATTAAACAAGTGATATTAAACATGATACCATTTTCCTTTTGCTAGTCGTCACTGCTCAGATCTATACTTTGTTAGCAGATTCTTCTAACGCATTATATCACGTTTTCGTTTGGAAGTAACAACATGTCATGAAGGATGTTAATTTTTACCAAATGCTAATCATACGATTTAATCATTGAAAGCAGTTAGAAAAGGAACGAAAAGAATTCTGATATGTTAATTGAATACATTCACCTAACTCAAATCATGAAACACGTTTACGTTAAAGAGTCTGCACGAAATATTCTCTTTAAATGTGTCACCGTTTTCGACGAAAACGAATAACCTAGATTAGTGACTTTATGTTATAGCGTCGAAAGAAAATATATTGTGCATAATATTTTATCTAAAAACTTAAGGTGTTTTTAGTTCTCATTTAAGACCATTTCACTTCACTGTTGGACACTGTACTAGCAAAGCCTTTTTTGAACCTCAAATATATATTTCATGCAATGTAAAGAGATCTGTCCTCAATTTTTATTCACTTTTCATTGACACTTTGGAAGCTAAGCCTGTTTCATATTCATTTGAAGTTTTATTATCTTTTTGTTTCCCATGTGGAGGCATTTCTTATGAAAGGTGATCAATATCGCACAGCTGTCTTCAGTCCAATCATATTGTACGACTGACTAAAAGATATTTTGAAGAAACTAACATAGATATGACATCGCAATTCACTCAGTTAGCATATGCTATTGATGTCGATAGGCGAAAATATATTTTACATAACAGGTATATCAAGCAGCAACTGACACTTCCTCAGCTCACTCTAGGGATTTTCAGCGAAACAAATGGCTTCTTTACCGTTTCCATAATCTCATGTGGAGCCTTTCTTTCTTCAGTCATATACACGGACACATAATATCTTGCAGACATTCGAAAAATATATTATCAAAAAAAGCAGTTAAATATAGAAATCTTACGTTACAAAATAAGGACTCCGTACAAACGTCTATGCTACATTTGATGTTTATAACTACATAACCTATCATGTGCTGTAGCTAAATGTTTATCAGAGAAGATGTGCAGCTGTAGTTCAAAGAAAATTACAAGCTGATAAGCTAATTCTTTAACGCATAAGTATTGGTTGAGATAAGTTGTTTAAAGTCACAACAATCTGCTGAAGCTGCTGTTGCAATACGTTTGTAAATATTGACTTGAAAAGAAAAAGCATTTTTGAGTCTGATCAAGTCGTGAGATGTATCTTGTTTGATCCAAGTGTAATTAAAGGTAATTTCTTGTTCAAATAAACGAATCGGAATTAGGAACACACCAGCATCTTGATACCTGCTTCAGTACTGTTGATTAGCAAAGCTTTCAACAAAACTTGAAGATTAACTCAACTGATATAAATGTGATATTTAGTGAAAACTAAGACATTAACAAAGGTGATTCTACGTTCAGCTTGTCCTGCCACCATAAGAAACGTACACCGAATTTCATTTATCATTAACTAAGGTGTTAATGAACGTTATCACTGTTCTATGCTGCTATCTATCACAAGTACCGCATCACTGCACGACCACATGGCTGTTGATCATCATAAATCAATTACCTTACTCATGTGTAATCTTTTACAGCAATGCCTTTTTTTCGTTTAGAATTCAAATTTCACAGCGTTTAAATAAGCAAAGTAACTTGGTTTACAGGGACAAATATATTCTCATCTTTGTTACATATTTGTCAACAGTGAATGCATTAAGCTTTTCATCTTATTATGATAAAAGATGAGATAGACTTCCCTTCTTGTTGAGAAACATAGATCTTTTATGAAGCAATCCCATGTTTCTTATACCAAATTAGGTTTTTGGCAATGAATACAGCCTATTATTTCTATCCGAAATCGACCATATAATCTCGAGAACCATTAAAACATATCGTTTAATTAGAACTGTATATATATGTAAGACTCGAATCCATGGCAGACCTCAAATCTGTGGCGGATTTCCAAATCTATGGCAGATTTTCAAATGCCTGACATTTGTACCTTTTTTTGTATTTTTCTGCAATGATTAACCAAACCTTACGCTAGACAAACTTACCCTAAATTCGTCAAAATAATACATGTAATGTATTGTTTAATGTATTTTCGTAATTGGGATATGGACTCTTATTATTTGATCGTTATCCGTTCGCAATATCTCTCTGTGACTTCCCTAATTATTACGCTAGCGACGCAATTGGGCCCTACGACGGGAACAGTTAGCTATTATGATGTCATCGCATAATGATGTCACTTAGCATGACGTCATGAAACAGTCTAACAATCAAACAAGCCACAGATAAGGAAACCTGCCATAGATTAGAGACCCGCCACAGATCTGAGTCCTACATATATACATAAGGAAAAAAGTAAAGCACCCCCCAGTTTTTCACCAGTAAGTTTTGTCCGAGAATAAAGAGGACCACATTGCAGTAAAAGTAATTGTATGATATGATAGAATCATAATTTTGCAATTTAAGAACGTAATTTAATTAAGATATAATTTCGGATATTTTGAATAATTGCAGTTATACAAATTGGTTATTTTGAGATCAAAAGGTGAATATGTTCAGAAAGTCAATATTTTTTGTTTTAACGTGTATTATTCCATTATTCCTATTCCACTTATCAAACTTTATTATGAATCTCTTAAGCAAAAGTCACTAGTTACAGCAATATTGACCTCTAAAATCTCATTTTTTGGATAATGACCAATTCATAAAAAGGGTCTAAATGGGGCGGTTTTAACCGTAACAACGACTATAAAGCAAAAGGAAGTATAGGGTTACTGAACCAAAGTTAAAGAAGACCACCTTTATTCCAAAATCGTCTGGTTATGGCCATTTTCTAAAAATTATGGAAAATTCTTATCAAATTTCAAAACCCAATTATGTCCTTATTGTGAAGGATACAAGATTTTTTAAAGTGTAAAATTGGACATGTTAACAAAATTGTTGTTCATGACAACTAACAACAGAATCCACCGCATACTTTTGACAAACAGACGATAGTTATTTTAGGTAAAAAATCAGTACCATTACGTTTTTTATCTTAAGTTCTCAAAATGTCATCATGCATGATGATTTTAAAGATACTAAGTCACGAAAACTGTAGTTTCTATGTCAATGGGATCCATTTAGTCATATTGTTGTATTTTTCTCCACTAGATGCATTTTGCAATTTTAAAAATAGGGGGGTGCTTCTCTATGTATATAAGAGTGTTAAAACTTTAACTGTTACTGGCCAACAGTTACAACCTACATGTAGGTGCATCATGCACTCTCCGATATTGTACGGGGGTTAACATATTTACTTTCGCTTTATAAAGGCGTAATCACAGACTTTAGAGCTAAATGCTAACGATCTATAGATGTTTTATTCAGGCCGTAATCTGTTCTTTAATAACCACTGGCTGTCGTAATGTGTTCATTAAGAAAGACCTTATTTCGAATGTTGTTTCATTGAATAGATATTTAAGAGAGCTGGATAAATTTTGTGACATACATGTCTATTCAAAATGATGTGATGTTTTTGTGTAATGACACCAGAAGGAAATAAACACTCTCTCTATAGAATTGCTAGAATTTAAAACCATGTTAATATTTCTAATTTTAAAAGACGCACCGATGATAATTTTTCTTTGACACAGCGGTTATTTAAACTACTTTATAATGAGAATTGATCGCTAAGGTAGCCTTCAAGACCCGACACAATGTGACAAAGATGTTGTCTTTAGAAAAATCTGGAAATCCACGCCGATCTAAATTTTCAACAGACGAAATTTTTTTAACAGATTAATTCTATGTATAAACAGTCATCCTACAAACATCAGATATTATGGAATGTATATTTGACGCAGCATTCATACTTCTCTAGAGTATGTAGATAAACACTAGTACGAAACAGAATCAAATATATTCACCAGCATTGAAACCTCTGCTTCTGGAGTCTTATCGTAACAGCACTAAACCTGTCCTTATGAGGTCTTAGTGCACTTTGTGTAAGAGTATCACACCGATAAATTGAACAGACAGTTGCTCAAGTTCCCATTTCGAAAATTAGAGATGCTATATCTTTGAAAAAGAAAAAAAGAAAATATAAATGACCACATTTCTTATAATCGTGAGTAATTAAACGGTAATTCAATATATTTGATGTAAAAACTCGTTGACATGAACACGCGTACAATTATTTGTGGAGAATTCGTTACTGAATGACTTTTCAAGAGAAAAAATGTTGGTTTTAATTGAAGGAAAATATTAAGGGAGTTGATAGAGCTCGAGGTTGTCGCTAACCAAATTCAATGTCAATGATTCTCTTTGGATGGTTATCAAGAACACAAATCATAAATCATTAGTTTATAAATCAAAAATAAAAACAAATAAAGTAAATATGTACTAATACATAAAAAATATACATTATGTGCTAAACGTGAGTGTTTTAGAGGACAGAAACATCCTTTAATGAACTTAAATCACTTGATATGTTCGTTGCCCGTTAATTATGTAATTTATGTGACTTTATGACTATATGATACCACTTCGTCTTATGGGGTGACAGTTTATCTAGTATGTTCCTTAGTATTGTATATTTATTGTAAGCATTGATAAGATAAAATAAGCTTTCGGTCACACACAAGTCTTTACTGAACTCATTATTTCTTATGGCCTTTTGTTCCGTTTGTTGCAGAGCGAAGTGCATTCTTACGTTAGATTGCGTGATATGTAAGGACGCTAAAAGTTTTTAAAATACAAGCGTCTCTCCTACACGCTTGCTTAACAAATACCACACGTGTTCAGTGGTGTAAATTGAGAAAAATGACTGCTCGATAAGGGGGCATCGGATGCAAATAGTTTTCTGTCTCTCAAACATACTTTGTTGCAATAAATATTGCAATAGACATTGAAGCATCAGAAGTGAATTGCGTCAGAGTTATGTTGTAAAATAGCTTTTACATATACTATCTTGATCTATCGAATTGGCATAGAGTGTATAGTTACATATATATAGTAGTGGAAGCAGCATGGGTGCGCCCCCCTCCCGATATATAGGTTACATTAAAGAAACACAAGCGCCACCGGCATCTGCACGTTTTCTAGGTAAAGACATGATACAAATCATAAGGTAATCATAAAAGTTTGATTGATGTGTGTTCAGACTACTCGCTCAACAAGCATGTAGGAGGACTATTAAGTGTAGACGCAGTAACCAATGAAGGTGAAGGTCCTGAAGGTAGTTATTTAATATTTTAGAGAGATAAAGCAAAACGTCTTTCTTGAAATGAATGTTGAAGAAGAATTGTTAATTGTATTCGACATAATTATGATTTGCACCTCACAAAGCGAGTTGAACAAAATAAAGATTTGATGTCACGAGGCAATGGATAAAACGTGTTTAAAATTCTTCCTAAACACGAGATGGAACACACATCACATAACCAGCTTTCATAGAACAGTTGACTCCTTAATTGTATCATTTCTCGCTTCAAATTTAGGGATAAGGTCCTCAAAGAGATCGCATCTTTAAATCATGAAGATGAAAATGTTGAATTTAAAAATACTTTGAGTTTTAGAACTTTTTATTTGATTGTTAACTTAGGGCTACAAAATTAAAGATGGTTAGAGATGCATTTCACATGTGAGTACAAAACTACTTCACAACGATCGCTTACATACGTTTTACAACTTGAAGGCACACATAAATTATTAAATCTAAATCAACGCTACAAAAATATGCTGACACATTTAAGACAATTAATACGGCACTTTTTTAATATAATGAAACCTGAATTATTTTTTATTATTCAAACAAACATGCATCATAACTCATGTAAAACAGGTTTTAAGGTAGATAATCATTATGACCGAATACAGCTGCATGTCCTTTTGTCATTGTCATCTATTCTTGGAAAAAACTTTCAGCTTCAAGCCTTCAGTTCGAAGAAAGATACTCTAACAGTTAATTAAAGTTTATAGAGCCATTAAATCTCAATCGTACCTTTCCTCTCTCTTTCTTTTCCCCAAGGTATTGAATGGTCACTGTTGAAAACAAATGTCAATATTCATATGTCAATGTGGCTACCGTGCTAATTTGGATTCCATGCCAATTTGAAAAGCATAATATCATGCCAAATGTTTTTTTGGATCTTGCTGTTATGTGGAAAAAGGATTGCTGAATTTCCATGGCTGATTGACGAAAAATGATAAAAGCCATCAATGTAACAGAATAAATGTGTTTTTCATCTTGTTCGAGTGCTTCAACATGCAAAATATCAGATCATTTACAAACGTTCAATTTTTCTTTAACGAAAAAATTTAGTCTCTCGTTACTTTTGACAGAACGTATTTTAATCCCATTGTTTTGTACTTTTTAAACAGTAACTTTATAATTTCCTATATACACGAGATAATGTTTAAAAACTAAGGTCAGACTGATTTCGACATAAATCCTAAAGACAAATTACTTAAAGCTTTTCTGCCCAAAATCGATATATATTTGACTAAGTGCAGTCATCTTAGTATAGTCCTCGCAAAGAGAAATATCTTGGATATCTTACTGTTACATTTTCTAAATGGCGAACTGCAGGTTCTTTCCGTACATTTAACGTTTCAGTGTGCAACTATCTTCACTGCAACACAATTTAACCACTGAATGATTGTTGTAATTATATTGGATTACTAAGAACTAAAATACCGAATATTTACAGATATCGAATTTGATCAAATATCGATCGGTGTGTAGTAAGAATATTTTAAGAATAAGCCATCAGAGAAAACCCTATTGAAAAGACTTAGTGTCTTACGAACAACAAAATTTCAATAATTTTACACTATTCCAATCAATTATTGTTTTCAGCCTCTATACGTTTAAACCGATTATATAAAGCATCACGTTTATTCAAGTACTGGTACATATCACAGGAAATAATCTTCCGAACTGAATATGGTCAGCCATATGGTTAGAATAAGATTCTGCGTGGTATCATTAGCCGTGGCATGATAGATTTTCTGGTCAAACAAACCAAACAATGACGAATATTTTTTCGGTAAAACGTCGCCGAGAGGTCTCTAGGCTTTCTGCTATCTACCATCAGATCATGCATATTCATTTTGATTAGTGAGCACGAAAAACAGAAAGCGAGAATATGGACATGTTGAACACACGATCTTGATAAGTCAAAAACAAATATTAATGGAGGATAGGGCACCCGCTGTCTTTTAGTCGAGTACAGCTTCGTAAAACCCCTAACTTCGTTGTGTCTCAGAAATACATCCTCGGTAACCCAGGGATAAGAAAGTTTGTAGCCAAATATACCACCCTTGAGTCTTGGTTTGAAACAATAACCAAATTGAAACGGCTTGATGCGATACGATTGACAGTTAACGAGGGGTTTTAAGAAATATTTTTCCATGAGTATGACCTAGAACTTACGAGTTAATTTCAACGCAAGAGCAAATGGTATTCGCAGATCAAATTGACGTAGGAGTTCAATTGGTTTACTCAAATTAAGGGCGGGTAAATGCATGAAATCATTTCAAATCATTGATGTAGTCATCATGTAAGTGTCAGCTACGTCGCCACTAAGTGTTAACATAACACTGGCATCTTACACTTCAATATTCAATTAATACAGCCGTCAAGACTTCTTGAGTGTACTTCAATTCACGATAATTGTGTTAATCTTTTTCTAATAACTGTCTAATTGTATTACCATTGCATCAGTTTTGTTAATAAAAATGCTGTACTGAAGGAGATAAATTAGTAAATCAAAGATTGACCGATGCTCAGCCAATTTCATTTGTCGACGTCCGGCCGAAGAAGAACCAATGAGCAAAACTTTGTCAGCCCAAAGAAGTTAGCAGGCTCTGGGCCACTCAAACTTGATGTTGATGTAAGGTATAATTTCAACGTTGATTCAACGTCAGATACAGACGTCTGAAAAACGTATTTTTTCAACCTCAATGTTGATAAAAGGTCATCTTCCAACGTTGAGACAACGTCAGATTTCAACGTCTAAGAAACTTTCATATACAAACTATTTTCAACCAAGTTTCAACGTTGACGACAAACCAGTTTTCAACGTTGAAACAACGTTGTTGTGCCCACTTTAAGCTCATTATTCTAACAGTAGGCAGTTTGAATAATGTAAACGTTTCATCCTAAAAGAAGCATTTTGTATTGTCTATATCATGTCCTCCGTTTTGAAAGGATTCATATGATGAGAGCATGTACACATGCTTGTATGAACACTGGGAACATATGTCGTATACAAGAACAACAGCCATGTACATGTAAAGAAGCTGGTAACAGGCAGAGCTTGATCATGCAATTATATTGCCACATTTAATCAGTAACCAGTTTCACCTAAAAAATTTAAAAGAAGCACTTTTTCAGTTTTCTATAAATAAGACTTGGTGTTCCAATGATTCATAATAGGAGATCTCGTATTGATTTACGATTTTCTCACGAGCTCCTACAATGTTGTAACGATTTATTTCCAGGCATTTAAGCCAAGCACTTTCTAAATGTTGGTCAAGTTTTACCGGATTTTAAAAAAATATTTTTTTGCAATGATTTCAAATACGTAGCTTTGTTGTTGTCATGTGTAGATAAATAGTGGAGTATTTCCAACTGTATGCAACCATAAACTTTTTTTGACTGCTCATAAAGTTTTCAATAATAGAGAAATGACCCTTAACGAAATGACGCCGCTAATGACTGTAATATTGCCCAAGCGGCGTTAAACAACAACTCACTCACTCACATAACGAAATGGCAATCCTTTCACTACAATATAGTTTTTAAGAATGTGTTAATCCTAACAGTACGCTTTTTATATCAAGGATGACAATGGCACTGCGTTCACATCGCTGCGGGATATTTTCTGCAGTTTCAAACAATCACATTTACAGGTTATACATTTTCTCCTTTGATTTTCTTTCTTATCGTTTTAAATAGTATAATTGCTTTGAAAAACTTTTCATCAAATAACAGCGTGGATCTTTGTTGTATGTCTTGATCATTTGTGTTCCCTCTAGTCCTCAAATAACGTTTAATGTTAAATTAAATTATAGTTTTGGAATCTGTATAAGGAACCTTAGTGGACATAATGAACATGAAAAGTTTTTATATGTATAGTTCTGGTATCGCTTCTCAAATTCATAGGGCAAGTAAGCTGGCACAAGAAAATGTAATGTTGGAGAAGTGTAAAAAAATCTTTATAATGGAATGACATGGTTCCTAAAGTTAAAGCCTTTCGGCAAGTTAAAATTGATTCAAATTATACAATTGAAGGCAATGTTAATCTTAAGGGTTAGGTATCCTATTCCGTTATTAGCAACATGTTAAAGTAATAAGATTATTAACCTGCAAACAAACGAGCTTCAAACAGAACCTAGCACACGTATATCCTGAGGCAATGTGGCTTTTCACAGTACACAAGTTGAAGTTTGTTGTGATTATTTTTGTCTCGACAGAAGTGTCCAAATAGTCCCAGAATAGATCATCCGTGCTACCTTGTTCTGCATAATTTGCATTTCACGACAAGAGAGGAGATAAAACGATGATATGCTACATTTATTTAGTCAGTATGTAGACTGTCATGATTATAAGATTTATGAAGCATCGTCATGTAATGAATACATCTTGTTTTACAAGGAGCTACGGCTATACTGGCCCGATGTCATCTGTCTCTGATTACGCGGAATATAAGCATTAAAAGAGGAAGCAAAACTGTGAAGTGTCACAAGACTTCACCCACAGAAACCAACTGAGAAATATGAGTGTATAATTTATTTAGTTTTCTCTGTGTACGTCTTGATCTAATTCTGTTTAATGTTGAGGTGGTCTTTTAAGAACACTGACTATGATAGGGGATCAGCCTAGTTTCAAAGATTTCATTTTCATTTCTCGATGAATATTAATTACACTGAAAAAAGAAGAAATTTCTATTTCTATTTCTTATGTTGGTTTTAGCCTATAGTTGAGCTGAGGAATTAGTTGGGATTATCGGAACGTATAGACAGGATTATCGGACATGTACAAACTGTAAATATAATGAGTTGAAGCAATATAACATCAACTTTTGACATTTCTATATGATTGTTGTAAAGGGTAATTACTGTTTTAAAAAGTAAATGATGCAACGAATGCGTCAATACCTTTATGCAGAAATGTGCACAGCAAGTTTGTAATGTTGTTTTTAGATTTTGACAATAATGCTACAACTTTAAATTGTGTTTAGTAACGAAAAAAATATACTTCTAAGCAGATATTATAATGACGTTTACTCATTTGATTATCAAAGTAATGTATTACAAATATTTAGTTAACTCTTAGCATCTGCCGGTTTTAGTTTCGTCCGTTTCAGAATGTACTCCTACATGCCAATTATGGACATATTATCATTCACGCAGTGCACTAGTGATGTCATATTTCTCAATGCACTTTCATAAACATTGATAAAACCTGCGTGGTAGACAAAATACATGAACTGATATGAAAGTGAAAAGATATATGAGATTGAGTTATTAGACTCTCTTCGGAACATGCGTAAGCATATCTAATGACAGCGATGACGCCTTCACAGCAAGGGAAATTACTTTGGACATACCGTTCCAAAGCCGTATTTTAATTTGAAAGACAATACTTTTGATTAACCTGAGTTTTGTTAACAGTTTTGACTAAATCGCCATCAAGTCATCATCTTGAAACGTTAAAGTGTGCTCACAAATAACGCCTAGCATTGTATAAATTTTAAATAAATTTATTGTAAATGTAACGTGTCATATTTTCTTGAATTACAAACTCTGGTTGCCGTGATGCTAGGGGCAGCCTGACGCTAAACGAAGCAGTTTAAAAGCACAGATTCCGCACCGGCGTCTTTGTACATCAAGAAGTTGCAGGGATGAATATATACTTCAGTTATGTCCTTCAAGTTGGTAAACTTACAACCATAAGCATATTATGTCACTCTAATTTCAAATAATGCAAAATCTCTCCCTGTTTCTGTCTGTCTGTCTCTCTCTCTCTCTCTCTCTCTCTGTCTCTGTCTCTCTCTGTCTCTGTCTCTGTCTCTCTCTCTCTCTCTCTCTCTCTGTGTCTCTCTCTGTCTCTCTGTCTGTCTGTCTCTCTCTCTCTCTCTCTCTCTCTCTCTCTCTCTCTCTCTCTCTCTCTCTCTGTGTCTCTCTCTGTCTCTCTCTGTCTGTCTCTCTCTCTCTCTCTCTCTCTCTCTCTCTCTCTCTCTCTCTCTGTTTGCACTGCGAAAGGTGATACAAACATATATCTTTAAAACAGACGGAATGACAACTTTCGGTTCATTGTCTGTGACATATTATACGCCAAGTGTACATATATGCTGTAAGAGTAAATTCAGTTGCTGAACATATATATAAGACGTTCTTGTCATTGTATGTTGTTAATTGACATGCTTGACATTCCAGGAATAGCTCCACAGTTAAGGATTGATATACATATGGTACACCACATACCAAAGCCAAATAATATAAATATAACCGACCATTGAAATAGAGATCATTAAGCCAAATACACCTTTTTATTTAAAGGTTACCTGAAATGAATTAAAAAAATCTCTGATACTAATCATTGACAAGACGATGCTGTGTTTTTAAAGCTTACATTTAATGAGAATGGATCGCTTTTTTTAGACGTCTTGAACTACAACGAGGTGACAACGATGCTGTTCATAAATCACTCTTGTTCTTTTACATCGACATTGCCAGTTATCTGTGTCAGTTTTATCTTTATAATTTTCTGACTTTACTCGACCTAACTAAGTTAATTTGATTCAAGTGTTAGTTTATGTGTGCGCAAACATTCTGCCTGAAGTTTTCAGGAAGATATTCAATAGCTTTATAACTTAACTTTGATTTAAACATTTGTGAAGGAAACCTTACTGATAGTGCTAACACACTCAAAGTTATCATGATGAGATGTCATAAATTGGAGACAAACCGTCAGAGTCGGCAGAGATGACAATACCGTATTTAATACTCTCATAACTTATGAGTACATCCCACGTGCGCTTGTTTTGGTAATACATCTATTAAGATGATAGTGTTTAAAATATCAAAGCCATGTCAAGGATACGGATTATTCTGAGAACAGGGAAATCAGTTATGTCAAACGTGTACAGTCATATATTGGTTAGCATATTTATGATAAACTTTTATTCTTTGGCAATTTTGAATATCGTTTCTCTTTTGTGCTACGCTATTGATGGGGTTGAATCATAAACAATGTCCAACAGTTGTTAAGTTGAAACGAGAAGACATCACGTCCATAGCCGTTGTGAACTTTGTTCACCCTGAATTTTGAAACTGTTCTTTCAAGTCTAACTTGCCAGGTACTTTCCTCTCATCTTATTCATGATATTGTTATGCTGTTATGAACATTTTATATTAAACTCTATCATTATATTTTCAATAGTGAAACACGCCTTGTTTGTTAGTATAAAGTCTGTATTTGTAACATTTTAGCATTGTTTCGATAAAGGTCAAGGCTTTTTTTTACCGCAGTAAAGTAAGTTCCTGAATGACGTCACGAAACAATGAACCATGACGTTAACACAAATAACGATTTGACGTCACTAGTTATGGCCATAATCGAGCATTTTAAATTCACAAATTTACGTTCATTTTGGCTGAAATATGATTTCACGAGGTAGAATCGACATCCTAGAAAAGAAATAGAGTTGCTACAACCATCATGTTTTTTGCAATAATTAACAGTTTAGCCTTGAATTTTTATTATAAAACTGTATTTGATTGCAAAACACATAATGGTTGAGGCAACTCTGTTCCTTAAATGAGACTCTACTCATTAAAATAATCCCACAATCATGTGAGGTCATCCGTGACGTAGTGATCTGGGACGTATTGAGAGATATGATAAATAGAACATTTGGCATTTCTCGTCGAATACTATGTATATCTTATCTTGCGAAGTATAAAATGTGTATTTCCACTAGTGAAAATATAATTTCTACTTCACTCAATATATAGTATTCGATCTATAGATATAAAATATTCGACGAGAAATGACAAATATTCCTTTATATGCTCTCGTACAAAAAAATCCCAGGGGTTCTATGTGTTTTATGTTGTAGCATTTACGAATCTGATACCATTAACCGTAATGCAGCAATAGGCATAACAAGATGAGTTTTATATAACATATTCAAATTAGGAGTGACTTTTTCAGTGTAATGCATCATGTATTATTGTGACGTCACTACCAAATCAAACTCCATCATGAACAATGATAATGATTGATTCGTTCTAACATACTATAAAGCATATGTCATAAAATCTGAAAAGAATGAAAAATCAATGGCCGTCGATCTTAGAATAAGAGACTAACGAACACCAGAGTGATAACGCTAAAAGTGTTTTTAGGTATAGAATTGAAAATATTACTTTGTGTTGAAGACAAAAGATAGATCATATGTCTCAGCGTGCGACAAACACCAATATTTGGACAATTCGGTCCGTTATTACTAACAAAGACACATTATAGCGTTTGAACTGAGGTTAAAGTGATTGTTAAAATCAAAATGCTACGCCGCGATGCTTTAAATTCAGAGTAACAAATCTTTCGAAGTGACGTTTGAATGTCGATTCTTTCCATTACATATGATTCTATTGACATATAAGGTTGAAAAGAACTGTTGATTGATGTCGTATATGGCTATATAACCGATAATATCGCAAACAATCCCAAGAATAGCATCTCAATTCCATTAAATAAAGTTAAACGATGAAGCAAGGGGTACAGAAGTGGTAAGAAGGGTCTCTTAATGCTGAATGCTTATGAGAAATTATCAAGATATGCCATGTAAATGCTCTCGTCTCATCATTTTTGTTTCTTTAACATGATTACATAACACGATTATAAAAGAACCCAGATAAATTCTTTAAACTGTGATTATGTTTTATCTAAAACAGATTCATCAAAACGTTCAGTTCATGCTTAAATGATTAGTGAGTAAATAGATTGTATGCTTTAAATTCCTGTTGATTGCATAAATAGAAGCTCAAGTATGATACAATCATTCATACCAGGTATATGCTGAAAATACTTGGAAATTTTATATCTACATCTTGAGGTTGATAGAGATTAATTTTGGGCTTCATTTGTTTTCATTCGGAATGCAAAGTCGCTTCTACTTGTAAGGTGTAAATGCACATTGTGGACTGAATCTTCAACTTAGACCAACTTTTATAGACTACACCGTGAAGAAGTTCTGTTCTCCTTATACCGAAACAATACTGAGAAAAACAGTCGACTTTCACAAAGATTAAAAAAGTGCGAAATATCAAATTAACCGGTTCTTATAATTTCATCAACTAGAGCTAGATTTGTGAATACATTAAAGATTAATTAGAGTTGAATCCGTTTAGACATGTCTCATTGCTTTCGAGGCATAAGTTTAAAAAATGTACAAAAGGGATCATCAGTTACTAACATTACTTTCTTTACGAAACCAATGTTATCTTTCAGTGCTCAGAGTATGGCAACTAAATACAGGGATTTTATAAATCCAAATGTTCAAACATAGTGAATAGTTATCTGAATGATATTTTCTTTTTAATTTGATAGAAAATGAATCTATTATTTCATGTGATTGAAATTTTTAATTATTATTTCTGTCTTAACTTAGATTCAGATATCAACCCGTTTTTACTATGTAAACTAATATGTTTAAATTATTGTTTAAATCTTAGTTTTTAGAGGAAGATGCATGAATGGTTTAAAGTAAATCTTCATTCTGAGGTAACGGTTTTCGTGTAGACATTCTTGTTGACCAAAAAAAGGGATATTGAAAGTCGTGATTATGATCTCATCATTTTCGCCGCTGAAAAACTTGTCAGATCAGAAAATGTTGCTTAAATCACTTCAGTTAACTCTTTTTTTATTACTTTTATTTTTTTATTTTTTCACTCATAAGAATAACATTAAATAATGTTGTTACATAAAAGATAATTTCTTATCTTTTAGAATTTTTAAAAAGGAAAGTTTTGACAAACATTAATACAAATCTTGCGGAAGATTCTTTTCCATTTCTTTTGAATTGGAAAACGATTTTATCAGACACTTCAATACTTAATAAAACCTAGTTTTATTGTTTTTAATATATTGAAAACTTCCTTTATAGATAACAATCTATTTTATTGACAATATGGATAATGTACAAAACTATATATATATATATATATATATATATATATATATATATGTGTGTGTGTGTGTGTGTATATCTGTATTGACTCGACATGCTAGGAATAAAATTCTGAAATTAAAGTTCTGTTTTTCAAATGTACAGCAACTGTGATTAGTTTTAGATGAAGTGTATAATGCCAATACACATAGTTGAATATGAATTTAATAAATAACATCTATAAAACTAAGCAGCAGCTCTAATGAAAGTTATATTTATAGACGTCTGTGTCCATATAATTGGTCGTAGTTTTCATGTTTTGGTGCAATTTGGCAAAATAATGATAAACATGACAGAAAGAAAGATGAACATCGAGATTGTTTTTATCAATAAATTTAAAATAGATATAGCAAGTGTTTAATTAGGTAACCCTCTTTGTTATTAATTCCATTCAGGCACATGTACACTGCCTCTAAGTTTAATAGAATGTCCATTTCACAGTCAAAGTGGCATTGCCTATTCCAACCGTAACATATGACGACATATATTATTTGTGTGACTCACACTATTTTAAACAGTTTCAGTATGGATGAAACAAGTTCGTTCGCTGAATCATGGCTAAATACCTTTTCATGGCCTTTTTATCATTTAAGAAAGAATAACAGCACAAAGCCGGACAAAAAAAGGAAAGCTTTAAATAAAGTTAATGAACTCAATATAACTTCTGGGTCATGTGATTGCAGAGTTAGATAAGTGCATCCTTCTAATGGCTTTTTAATACTTCATAAGAGATGTGTTGAGGGTCTTTTGAAGGAAAGGGTGGTTTTAAACGATATAAATAAATGAAAAGAAGAACGTACGCGCTGACATGCCTACCGTCATGCACAAAAGCAAGGTACCTGGTAATTACATGTTTTAACAGAATATACATTTTTCTAACGTGTTGTTCCCTTTCTCGTGTGACATTATTTTAATAATGATTTGCCCATAAAGTGGCAAAACACAAAACAATTTTCTCAATTTACGCTGAGACACTCTCTCTCTTCTCGTAGGCTATTAGGCTTACTTCATAAGTCTCTGTCACTAAGACAAATAGACAGATACATTGTAATGTAGGTTGTAACGATTGTGAAAACTAAGATGTTAAATAGAAGCACCTATTGTTGGTATCGTCCTGGTTATTCATCCACATTGTTAAAGCCTAGTTTCAATCCGTTGCAAGATTAGCACGAGATTTCTGTCATGAAATGTATATATGTATTTGAATATCAAATTAATTTCTTTAGATTTGTAGATTTTATATATCTGTCGTGTGTTTTTTTACGATACCCAGTATATCCTATTCCCCTATGTTATCATATGCACATTACGTTGAACATTATTTAGGTTATCTTATCATTGTGTCTATTCAACATGTATTTGTGACAAACCTCAGTGCTATTCAGTGCTATCATTCAATAATCATTTAAACATTTACATCAGCCAATTCGGCGTGCTATCATAATAATCTCTTTAATTCCCGTGTGGAATGGTGAAATTCTATTCTACTACCGATTTACATTGGATTATTCAAGTAAAAGACTGGCAAGAAGAAACGTCCGATGTGTTGTCTCTTGATCATAGGTTTGGTCAACCATAGAAGCAAGCCTCGCCTGTAGATGTTCATCGAATATCTCTCTTTGGCACTACCCTTAAATGACATGATGTAATTCACTCTAGTGTTTATCAGCTCAGGATTCCTGATACCCACTTTTTAAGATCTGTAAACCATTTCAGCATGAACATCAATATAGAGAGAAATATGTTTTGTGTTGGCATTGACTGAACTGTTGCTCATTACACCCTGTTCGCGGCAGATCTTGGGTCTCAGATAAATAACTCCATTACCATCTTATGAGTTTTGAGTGTTACAGCAAACCTTTTTCGTTGCTCGTTTCAATGAAGAGGTATTGAGAATAAGAATAGAGTAAGAATATGGATGCAATTCAAACGCATTTACGCTTCAGTTTCCAATACAAAACATGCTTCTTAAGTGTTTTTAAAAGGATATATTATCAGCAAAAAGATATTTTTGTAACATGTTTGAAATTAAATCATTCATATATTGACAGCAGAAAGTCGTTTTTAGATAAAACAAAAATGGTGCATACATCTCAAAAGATCTGTATTTGATTTACTTATACTATATACTGTCAACATGTATTTAGAAAATCAATGTTTTTGCTTACTTTATTGTAGTTGCGAAATTAAGAATTGTTTACATTATTGCTATTATATTCTCAGATTCAATGAGGTTTCCTCTTGAAAAGTTAATATTCAACTGATACGACGAATTAGGAAAACTAAAGTGATGTTCTGTTTTCGACCTACAGTGTGAGAAAGTGGAACGATTGGAAGCACGGATCTCACGCTATGCTGTCTGGAGAAATGTCGGTCAATGTAAATGTGCAGCTGACCTCACTCCAATGTAAGGACATGTTGGTGAACGTTTAGCAATCCTGACATCTCATCACAAACCTAATGTGATTCGTGACTCGAATTTAGCAAAAACACCAAGATCTTCACGTTGATTGTGAAGAAGAAATTTGTGAGATGTTAGGTCAGGAAGCTTGCATCGCTAAAAAAGAGACGATAGAGTTGAGGAGAGCTGAATAAACACATCAAGTAAAATAAGGAACCAAACATCCTATTCAAAAATAAGGAAACAAACACCTTATCTAAGCATTAGAGTTTTAAAACTTTCATAATGTTTATTAAATGATTTTACCACATTTCGGTATCAATAAACAGAAAACGTTAAAAGGAATGGACATAATCGTATACCATTGCATTCTTTCATGATGAAAACATTCGAGTATAATATAAAGTGGCAGACATACTTTTCGCTTATTAATCAATGAATTGAGAAGCATGAGTCTGTTGATAAGCATAAACATAGGTGTCCGCTTTCACATGACGACTGCTTTATATGACATCATTTAAAGCTAATGGCTGCCCTTTGACACGGGTTTGACACAACATTCAGCTTCTGAAAATGTCATTAGTAAATAGCTTTAAAGTAACTGACAATGACGCCAAACGTTTGGTATTCTATTCAACTTTCATCTTAAACTAAACTTAAACTTGAATGAACAAAATTATGTGAGAAATGATAGTGCCGTTATATAAAATTTTTTGTCTTTTGACAAAACATCCCTCTGTCATCAGATCTTTAAACTTACATGTATACTTAACTTTGTGTATCAGATGTCGTGAAACTTCCACTGCATCAGTTTACCATTCATTCTGTGCCTCCTTGGTGACCTCGGCAAACTCAGTAACTACGTTTTAGGGACGGAAATAAACATTTCGCTTTGCTTTTATTAGGTTTTCATCCTTAAAAATTAACCGCATTGACAATGTTTTGCTTTCCATTGTTCATCATGGAGAATAATCACACCTATTTCAAGAAAATAAAGCAAAGCGTTACAGTGAATCTTTCCTAATGAAAATTTTAATATCATTTGAAAATTTGAAAATAATATTTCACTATGTGGTGCATATGGTGCAATAGCTTCAGCCAAATCAGGTTTCTCTGTACGTGTAAAAGATGAACTGTTAAAATCATTTTACAAATACGTTTTCTTTCTTTAGGACAGGCAATTATTATCAATATCATATTTCGGTGAACAAGTGACTTGAACCTACCACTGAGTTACAGTGATGTTACCTGATATTTTAAATGTAAGCAGTATCCTTCAAAATGGGAAATTATGCCAACAAATAAACATTAATCTAATATAATAAAGGGCTTAAAAGCATAACTTATTGTTAGCATATGTAATAAATAACAGGCATAATGCACCTTTTCTGAAGCATCTTTTCTATCATGTCACTCAATGAAAATCCATTAAGAATCCTTTGTGAACTGAGGTTGTAGCAATTAATATTTCTACAGATTCCAGTAATAATATATGGCTTCCTCAATGCTTCTTGGCATCTTCATGAAAGGATAGACTGACACTGTGAAATCATCGACAATAGAGATTAATAGAAAGTGTCAACCATATCACCCATCAATCAATAGTGGTTTCTAATATTGGGATCATATCCTTATTGTAAGTTACAAACACATGCTATTAATTCTATAACGACTATATTCTATCTGATTCAAAGCAAATATGGGCGAAATCTCTCTGTATTACCCATATGGGAAGATGGGCACAGGGTAGTATCTTTCCGGGTAGTACAAAGGACTAGCGAAGGTATCTGAGGGATAAGTGACAGTTTTTTTGCTTAAAGGGGTTGACGCAGTTTTTTATGTTGAAAACAAACATATAAGACTTTCATAGGATAGCAATATCATTAGAAGATGTAACCATGCATGCATGGTCAGCAGACAAATCAACAAGGCAACGTTAGTTATGTCAACCAA
Organism: Phorcus lineatus; assembly: GCA_921293015.1. Classification (NCBI taxonomy): domain Eukaryota; kingdom Metazoa; phylum Mollusca; class Gastropoda; order Trochida; family Trochidae; genus Phorcus; species Phorcus lineatus. The sequence goes on along the minus strand of OV121082.1, from coordinate 66,359,172 downwards.
AAAATTATAATAAAACTAGTGAACTAAATTAAGGGATATTTATTCTCTCACATGGGTCCGGTTATAATACATGCTGTGTATCCTACTTTTCAGCATTCAGCTCTAGAGGTTTTCTTTTAAACATACGCAAGTTAATAAAAGGTCAATAGAGTTTCTCCCATATGGATAGAGTTATAATTATGTTGATTTTCTAATAACGAGAAAGATCAATAAGTACAACAACAGATAACATGTCCGTCAAACTAAAATCAGACCTTTGATGTACAAGTGCTTAGAATAGCAATTTCTTCAGAGCAGTGTCTGCGGTATATGGAAAGATTGTGAATAATAACTGGACTAAAGGTTATTATTATTTTATGCTTATTTGAATCCTTTTAGGTGTAATGTGTCAGCAATTTAAAAAAAAAAGCACATTAGAGATTTAAGAAAACAGCGTCAAACCCATTCCTTCCAAGATGAGTACGAGTTCTAATGCCAGCCTATATATATATATAAGGTATATATGTTAGATACCAGAATGTTCTTTAAAGTTCCACGACAAACTCCAATCAGAAGTGTCCAACTCAAGCAATCAAGAAATAGATAGAACATTCTAGAATAGATGATTTTATACACTGCCAGCTAAGACTATCAAATCAAGTGTAAGTGTGATCCACTAAACCATACAACAATGTTATACAATGTTAAACTTATAAACAATAATCACACTCATAACAACTGTGGTTTCATTGGCTAAAGGATTGCAAAATATTTTATGTTGCAATATTTTGGCGTTAGGGGATTCTGTTGGGAGAAATAACGTTACACTCTCTCAGTTTATGATTGATAAAGGGACAACGCACACACGGACTCTATCATAATTTCCTTTCTTCATAGTCAAAATAGCAAACACGTATACATATTTCTGAATATTTTGATGTTATGCTGAATGATAATCATCTTTGACGTTCCTAAATTACATGAACAAACAAGATAGGATGGATCCAGGGAGACATAACATTTTGCCTAGGATAAACATGCAAGTATCAAGGATATGCACTGACGTCAATGACGTCGCCGGCGAAAGGATACACGTTTATGGTCACCTTGAACTCCGTCATAAGATGCAGTCATCATTTATATTTTGACACCTTTGAAATGAGTGTCCCTTTGTTATTTTTCTTAAAAATGTTTTACGCGTATATTTAATCGTTTAAGGGCTATCAATTTATCTAGTTACAACTCATCATAAGAGTGTATTCCTGAAACCAAGGTGAACATAAAACTACCCTTTCCAATTGAAAATAAAGATCTATGACTTAGTCATACATTTGTATACAAAACACACATTGAAATATGATTTTTTCTCATCTTCAAATGACATAAGACGATAGAACGGGTTGCTACATGTATTATTGCCATGAATCAAGCACACAGAAATTCAAGAAGTTCGTTTTTTTATAACGAGAATTAAAACGGATAAATTATTCATCAAACTGATATTCTACCGACCATCGAATGAAGTCTTTAAACTCTGATATATCTCTGACAACTGTTCCCATCTTTTAAATTTTAGAGTTTACTCAGTAGAAGACACTATCAAACATACTCAATCAAAACTTGGCCTACAAAGCTTCCTGCCAACATAATATTATTCAGATAAAATAAAAAATGTCAATGCTGTTTATGATTCTATTTCATTTCAGCTAATTCCTAATTTTAGGTTGTATCCACGGGAAGCTAATCAACCCGGGTTGTAAACAGTTATGCCAGTAAGTGTCTTGTCTTGTCTGCTGAATACTATTTATTTAAACTTAGTCCAGTTTAACAACGCTATCAACAGATGTCATGTTCAATTATGAAATATAATTACCCTGTAGCAAGACTTGGATATTGGTTTATTTTTTCTGTAGTCAAGCAAAGTAAAATTGATTTGGTTTCATAACCTCCAGTAGTTTACCAAAAAAGATGACAAGAGGAAGGGCGTAAAGTATGATTGAATTCATTTGTAATCTGTAGTATAAATCCAATCGTTTGTCTCTCTGTCATTCAGTCGGATATTTTGTAATCTTAACATGATGATATCTACAACAATGATTGGTATACAGATTTCAAGCTTTTACTGTTTGTTTGGCTTCATTTTAGTAGTAAAAACGTTACAACATTTCAAAGTTTAGTGTTCTCCAAAAGAAACAAAGCCCTTAACTTCTCTTAAAAATCCAATGTATTTTCGATTTATTGGATCTCTCGTTGGATTTCAATACGAGAAGCAGAACTTTAACATTATTAAACAAACATTTATGCACTTTTGCGCGCACACAAGGACTAATAAATTACCTATCGTCTAACTCATATATATTTTTGTTAAGTTCGAAAGTTCAAACTTTAGTTGACATTTCACATGCGAAAAAATATGTGTCATTCAGCTGAAATAGAATGACAAATGAATAAGTATTTTTTCCTGTGGTGCAATGTATTTCCCCAAGCCGTCAATGTGTCAAAAACACATTTTACAGCCCACGATTTAGTGTAAACTATGATTCAGAATATATCTGACCAAGGAATTCCATTAATACAAATACCTGCATAAACGTAAAATAAAAAATGATTTCAATCATCCCACACACAAGCACGCACACACTCACGCAGACATACAACTACAAATAATGTTGTTTGCACATTCGTTTGTAAGGCCCTCTCACTATCATATGCATTTCACAAGTTTACCATGGTCAAAATGTCGCAAAAATGACGTCGATTAAATCATGATATGTATGATGTTAGAAATTGTGTAACGACCGGTTTGTTTCAGAATATTTTAATGCTTTGAACACTTTACTATTAAAAAATATCTTATGATATATCACCGGCTTAGTTCATTAAATCAGAAAACCTTTACTCCTGTCTGACGTAGGCATGCCTTTATATAATACGATGCAAGTTCCTATCAACACTATAGAATTTGAATAAGGTTACATGCAGTGACAACGCAATCATATTAATGATTGGTCAAATAGATTTAGTGTTTTGTCACCGGAAACGAACAGTACCATAAAAATACTAATCTCAAAATATTGCACTGGAGGTGAAGTGCATTCTATCCCAACAGAGGTAGCGCCGTCATAAATTCCTATACAACCTCTGTCCTAATACGAAGGTTTCTTAGTCTAGAAATGTAGAATGCTGATTTGATGTAATCAAAGTTAGTTGTGCAATCAGCGACGTCGTTCAAAAGTTACCATTTAAATCGCCTAAGTTATTTCCGTCAACTTTCCAAAAGCTTAATTTTTTTCGAATTTATTTATTTTCGAATATGCACCTTGCACTTTGAGTCGTCTTTACAGAACACAAAAGTTTCATTTTGAGACTGTATTATTGCACAGGCCTGTGTGACAACAACGATGTTATTCACGCATTCGTTCTTTTCATTGGATGTAATGTTTGCCAGGTAGTTTCCGTTGCAATGGTGTGCCGTAAGGAGAAAATGAAGCCCGAAAAACCTTCTTATTAAGACAGAGGTTGTGTAGGAATTTATGACGGAGCTACCTCTGTTGGGATAGAATGGGTGAGGTGATGTGATCTGGGTTTTAAAGCCGTTTTCAAGAGTATTTCACTTATATCAGGGCTGCTCGTATTATGGCAGAGAGAAAGCCTGCAACACCATTTCGGTGAAACCTACGAGCATCGGCTGGAACTAGCGAACCATGTGTGGTACTGCGCTGAAAGTGTATCATTGCACCCAAACCCTACTGCGTGTAGAACAATTCTCTATTGCAGACAAAGTTGCCTAGCTCCTGGCGGCACTCGAACCATGGACCTCTTTATCGGAAGCCGAAAGCTCTAACCACTGCGCTATCCCGTACCCTGTTGCACTGGAAACAGGAATATATACATTGAAAAAAACGCCATTACATCCATTAGGCATACCTATATAATATATAGTGGCAACAGGCCAAATTTGATAGGTTTGGAAACGCCAATGTCGATGGACTCCCGACTGTTCGACGTAATCGAAACAATTGTTAAGACTAACACTATGAACGTCTTCGACCCTTTGTGAATTCATGTACATATGCGCGCAATATAACCCTAAATTGAACTTGAACAAGCATATCCGTAAAGGCAACACATTTTGACTGTTCTGCATTTGCTGTTCTGTATCAGTTTTGTGATGTTTTCTAGACGTTCAATGTAAATAAAGATAACAGACTTATCAGCATGTTTAACTATCATGGGACTCCAAATGCCACTCTTAACGTGTGATCTGTGTCAAAGCATGACATAAAACCTTTGATGAAAACATCTCACTGTCTGATCTTCTCCATCATGTCTTCAACTCAGTAAGATGAATACACATTTCACTCGTTACCATGTTGACATTTAAAATCGAAATTTCGTTTGTGACTTTTATCTAAGCCAAATTAACGTTTTTCCGCTTTACGCAAATACAGATATACTATTCCCGAAGCTATCAATTTGCAGTAATGAATGTTAACATCTACAAGAATAAAAAAAACTCTGAGAGTTTTCACATAAACACCATAGAAGTGAAGTCATGCAATATATAAAAGATTGCCTTTGGCTCAACTAATATTCGACTTAAGCAAACTTTCCAAAGCGTCGAGATTTCCAGAATATAGAAGTTGCACAGACACAAAGGTGTTTCCCAGTATGTAAAGAAGGAGCGCGTAAAAATATATCAAGCTGGAGCGATGGATGACTGTTTTCTCATCAAAAGGGAATGTATCTCAGTTAGTAGAGTGTCTGCTAACCCACCGAGTTCTGTTTCCTTCCTTGATATATCAAAATACGTTACACGATGGGAGTTCCTGCTTCCTTACGTGACACTCACCGTTGTGAGAGGGAAAACACTTGAACTGTGACTACACTATGGCTTCCAGGTGCGAAATATTGCATGGACTGGGGTGACAGAAGGCAACAGGTAGGACTAACACGACCCTTAATATGGTGTAGGCAGGAAAATGAAGGATCATCATAATTGACCTTCAAGTGTGTGGGAGAGGCATGTGGACAGGAGAACAGTTCAGGGATGAGATCTTCAATCTTAGCTTAGGCCATACAGTGGTGCGTTGCCCTCGACGTCAGCTTGATGGACGAGAGCGCCCTTACCCTTAATGCTATGGTGTAAACCAGTTCCTAAAGTGGGAGGCAATCGCATGGGCTGGACCGCGCTTACGCCGCACCTAAACCCTATCGAGCATGTATGGAACAAATGCAAAACATATTAGAAAAAAATTGCTGGATCATGTAATTGAATAAAATTTCTTTATCAAACACATTTCTGTTGACAAATGAATGATTTGGTTTATCGATACGTACGCAGATAATTGAAATATAAATTCTTATGAACATATAATACAAGTAGCATGTCAGAAATTGCAATTCTTAGATAAATGTTTTAGGCAGATAGCATGTCTATTCATGTTACCTGATTATAGTTGTGTATAGTAATGTCTCACTCTCTTGTATATTTATTCCCTTCAATGATTTTCTCGGAGGAAAAAAAAACACTTCAAGCAAAATATAAAGTTAAAATCTTTCAAGAATACAACTGAAGAAAATAAGCACAAAAACACATTTAGAACCTTCCCAAGAGGCTGTGAGTCATAATGTTTATGTAAGTTCCTAAGTGATTTCATTAGTCATGGCATTCCGTATGTTCTGCTAAATCAAAAGAAACAGTGACGAATCTTTTTTGTGTAAAGGGTTTCCAACACGTCTCCCAGCCACCATGTGCACCGGTATAATCATATTGTTTAGGGGGCACGAAAAAGACAGGGAGATTAAAATTGGCAACTTAACCACAGTAATTGGATAACCCACAGGGCAGTGTAGTCACGAGGATCCTTTTTTCTACGGATGTAGAATGCTGCAACTGCAATAAATTACTCGAAATTAAAAACAAGAGGCAAGAACCTTCTATATATTTGATTCCTTCATATTAACAACAAGTTATATATCATTCGCTATTGCCTTTTCTGGCAATCGAGACACGTAAATGAATTGTCCTTATCTTTGTATTATCGTACTAGCGTTAAATGTATAAACACTACAGAAGATTTCAGTAAATTTGATAGGAGTTTATGATTAGAAAAACATAACATACTAATTTTATCTTCACAGCCGTTTTCACAATAAATGTTTGATGGCATGTTATTGCGAGGGGTGTCCCAAAACATTTCCGGCCTGACCATCAAAATCAAAGAAACATTCAAATTTTTATGACCTATTTTTCGACATAATCACCCTTGACCTCAATGTTTTTGTTCCAGCGTTTTTGTAACATCTGCAACCCATCTGAAAACCAGTTCTTATCACGAGATATCGTTTCTCTTTGATTTTTTCTCGTAATTGTCGTAGTTCATTTGCGTATTAAGTGTCATTGATTGTAGAACCTTTCTTTAAATAATCATTCATTATTACACTCTGAAAGTTCAACAAAACGGATGCCATGACCTTCCGACTTGAGGATTAAGATATGAACATTTTAGGGTATGGTGATGTGCTGTGTTTCCATTGCATGCTTTGGCTTCTTGTCTCAGGATGAGAATGAAGAACCCAGGTTTCATCTTGAGTAACGACATGAGCGAAAAATGATTCTGGGTCTGCGCGATACTCGTCAAAAAGTTGCTGACTGACCATGACAAGTTTTCGCTTTTAGTCCTCAGATAACATTCTGGGCACCCAGCGTGCTGATACCTTATTCATATGTAAATGTTCATATATAATTCGTTCAACTGATGATTTATTGATGTGGTGAGTATCAGCTAAGTATCTGCTAGTCACTCTAGTCTGTCTTGCATTATTGTGTCAAGAACAGCCTCAATGTTTTCACCTGTGGTAACATCATATGGACGACCAGGACGGGGCTCGTCTTTAGTGCTTACTCTTCCCCGTTTAAATTCAGGACACCAATGTTTAATGGTGCTATATGAAGGAGCAGAGTCGGCTAATGTTTGTAACCTATACCGATGAATTTCCTTTGGAGTGTATTTTTTTAAATCAGATATTTGATAACAGCCCTACATTCACTTTTCTCCATTTCTCTAAAAGATGTGAGGTTACCTTTGAATGACAGGCTATTATATGCAATTGCAGAGTATGCATCTCGTGATTTTCATGGTTGTATTTCAGGCATGTTTTCATATTCAGGCCGGAAACTTTTGAGACAACCCTCGTAGATACTTTATAATACTATGCAGGGTAAATATTTATGTCATATCAATATTTGAATATCATTAAATACGGTTTTGATCACAAAAGCAATTGAAGGAAAATATAAATATAGTCACCGGAAATCAAGTATAGTATGCCGCAGTCTATTCATACAGGTTGTATTGTTTGCCGTTAGTTACTCTATATTTCTCCAAAACAACTTTATTTTGATTGTTAGACCTTAAGCGTTATTATCTTTTGTACTAATGAATAATTTAATAACCAGTCTGATTAGAATCGACCGAGTTCCGAGGAATAGAAGTTTCAAAGTATTGACTCAATCTCAATATGAACTTGTTCCATCTGGGAGGCATCTCCCCAACTCTAAAAAAAATAATACGACAATTCTAAATTCATTGTAGCCCTAGCCTGTGTAATTGCTTTGCATTCATGAGTCGTTATAAAACCTGTTGTATTCGTCTCATCACTTCGATCTCTTTTCTCCCCGATCTGTCCACTCTCCTTTGGATGATTTTCGTCCACGTGTTTTATGACTGAAATTTATTTGAACGCACGTTAAACCCTCTTATTTGCTTACTCACTCACTAATATTTTCTTCATTGAAAAGATTTCTAAACTAAGAAACAAGCTGCATGTCCGTTGTGATGATTTTTCACTGCAAAATTTCCAAGGAACTGAGCTTTGGGTGTTCCGTCAAGTTGATGAGTCTGATGTCAAGAAAGTTATCCTATCCTCCAAAACAACATCATGCCAAATTGATCCTGTACCTACAGAATTCCTCTTGAAAAACCTCGACACTGTACTTCCAACAATCACTCAGATTGTTAACCTAAGCATTGGATCTGGAGAGTTTCCGCTAGCATACAAAAGGGCAGTTATTAAACCCCTTTTGAAAAAACCTTCCCTCGACACCGAAGTGTATGGAAACTACCGTCCAGTATCTAATCTCTCATTCGTCTCTAAGATTATTGAGAAAGTTGTAAAGTCTCAGCTGATGGATCATTTGCAGGTCTATAACTTGATTGAAGAGCACCAGTCAGCCTACCGAGCTGGTCACAGCACCGAGACAGCCCTCAACTGTGTCTTGAACTATTTGTTAGAAGCTGTGGACTCAGGAAAACTTAGCCTGTTAGTGATGCTCGACCTCTCTGCAGCTTTTGACACTGTAGACCATGCAAAATTACTGCACACTCTGGCATTTGAATGCGGTCTCAATAACACAGTCCTCAAGTGGTGCACATCATATCTCTCCGACAGATCTCAGTGTGTTCAGGTTGGTAATGAACTATCAACAAACAGTTTACTTCAATACGGAGTCCCACAGGGATCTGTGTTAGGCCCACTGTTCTTTGTCTTATACACACGATCTCTTGGCTCACTGATATCCGAACAACAAGTGTCGAAACATTTTTATGCTGATGATTCCCAGCTGATGGATAGCTTTAAACTCTTGCCAGCAAGTCAAACACAAGCAAAAGCGAAACTGGAAACATGCCTCATTTCAATCAAATCTTGGATGACGGAAAATAAATTAAAACTTAATGATGAGAAGACAGAAGTTCTACTATTTGGCCCTAAACTGCGACTACAAAAGAGTCAAATCAAAAGCTTATCTGTGGGAAACTCAGAAGTTCCCATTTCTTCAAATGCAAAGAATCTTGGTGTTTTTCTCGACTCAGGTCTTACAATGGAATCCCATATTAATAATCTTTGTAAAATCTGTCACTTCCACCTCAGAAACATTGGCAACATTCGACATCTCATCAATCAAGACACTGCAGCTCTCCTCGTATGATCACTATATTTTCTAGAATTGACTATTGCAATAGCCTTCTCTGCGGAGTATCCAGACAACAGATTGACCGACTTCAGAAAATTCAAAATCATGCAGCACGAATAGTAACACGTACCCCCAAAGCATTTCACATCACTCCAGTTTTAAACTCACTTCATTGGCTCAGGATTCAAGAAAGGATTGACTTCAAGGTTCTCTCTCTTGCCTATCAATCCATCCACAAACTCTCTCCCCGGTATCTGCAGGACTTAATCACAGTGTATGCTCCATCTCGATCTCTACGTTCTTCCACTCAGCTTCTACTACAGGTTCCCCGATACGCTCCTTCAGATACAACGCTGCCTTTCTTTGGAACTCACTGCCTCATGAACTGAAATCTGCATCATCCCTAACTGCATTCAAATCCCAGCTCAAAACACACCTTTTCAACCGCTATTATTGAACCTAGTGCTATGTATATATGTATATATGTGTGTGTACATATTATTTAACATTCTGCAAATATGTATGCGCATTGAGCATAAACCTTGTTTATGGAGGTGTGCGCTTTATAAGTACTCTTATTATTATTATTTATTATTTTAATTGCTTTTAGTAAATTATTTGCGCTTTGGCAAAAGGAGTCAAAGTCGAATATTCATCACAGACTTACATGTACTGCTTCATGTAGCCTATGATCCAATTTAAAATCTCCACATGTAAAGCAATGATGTGCGTTACTTTTTGTTGAGCAGTATATCAGGGAATTGTTCGGTAAGAAATATCTGTTATCTGTTAAATAATTTACCCTCCCCAGACCCAATGACCTCTCATTACATCTTGCCAGGTGAAGAGACTGACAAGTACTTTACACATAGCCCATTTAGCTCGAACACCAAACGTCTTCAGCCAATCATATTATCAATTCACAAGTAGGATTGATCCTCATTTACATGACCCTGACCTCTGACACAAACAATAAACTGACCTTCATTGAAATAACCTTTGACCCAAAATTCTAGAGTAAAGCTCACACGTCACACAGCATAATTAAAATACTTAATTAACTAGGTGTAACAATATATTTTACAAGTTGTACCTGTTTTACGTCTATCTGTCAACATTTTCACCTGAGAGGGTGACATAGTGCAGGTGTATAATTAGTGCGTTCGACATCGGATCAAAATAACTGTAGATAGCATCCCGCCAGGCGCTCGGCAACTTTGTGTCGGCAATTGTTCTACTCGCAGTAAAGTTTGGGTGCAATGCAACACTGAATTTCAGCGCATTACCAACCATGGTTCGTTAGTTCCAGCCTATGTTCGTAGGCGATGCGGGCTTTTCTCATGTAATAATAATAGCAGCCGTGATGAGAGTGAAATTCTCTTGAAAGAGTTAAACCACAAATCGCCTCACGTCAACCCTGGTCTCTGAAGCATCAACACCACCAAAGCACGATAAGGTATTACGTCAGGTGTTACAGCCATGTTGTAGACTTTATTTGAGGTTTTACGGGTAATCCACTACTCATTAAGATTGTTCTTTTCACAATTCAAAGTCAAATAATATTTTTGGTTTGGTCCGAATAAAAATTCTAAGTTGTGTTTCCATGGAAATGGCCACCGAATCAAATCAAGAATTGGAAAAAACAAGGCATTTCTACGCTTAATGATTATTCCGTATGGTACATATCATTGAATTATGATTTCGAGTGATGTTCTGGTAAAGACAAAAAAACCAAAACTTTCAGACGTAAAGCAACGACATTTGCTGCAATGTTTCACAATGTGAACTCGACTATATTTTTATGTTTCTTCTAATTTATAGCATTGCATGCATGGTTGGAAGTTAATCACATTCAGTAAAGTACTGACTTGTGATGCTCTCTGAACCATTAACCCACAGTCAACCTAGAGACAGTAAGAACAACTCATTAGCTGTCAATAATCTGGATAGAATGAATTATTAGGCACTGATTCATTTCAAAATTCTTTCGTCTGGCAAATTCGTCCATGAACTACTCACTTCTTTCTCCAATGTGTTGACTACAGCAGTGAATAATTGGTCAATATAACCAAACGAACGATTTCAACTATTATAAAGAATCCATTTTTTTTTACAAATAACATCACATGAGTAATTGAAGGTAACTTAAAATGTGACATGAATGCACATTATTTTTCATGCTCTCCAGATATCACCAAATATTCGTGACCTTAATCTCACAGTGTTTTACGTCCCTGAACTTACATCATGAACACAAATACAATCAAAATGAAAGGGAACAATGTTTTAGTTAACGAATCGTACAGTAACACTCGGTGCTCTGCAGCTTAGCTATTCGACTTAATGATGTTCCGTTCAATGAACAGTAACAATAATGATATTATGTGTGATTTCGAATTTAGTAGTTGAATTATCATATAACCTGTAAATTTATGTCGTGTACGTAATGTAGGTAGGTCATACAAAACAACTCATAGAAACCTTTTCGTAGTGAAACTATTCAATAGGTTATTTAGTCCAACACCTAATGTTATCATGTTATGCTCGTGTTAATATAATTTAATGAAATTATATTCTTTTCAAATGCATGTTACAAACGTATCGAACAATATTTTGAGCCTATCCCCATATATGGTGTTCATGTAAACAACCCTTAAACGCGTTATACATCATGTAACACTCCTTCTGTAAATCTAGCGTAATCTCTACTTGATCGCTTTCAATTATGAACAAGCCTAATTTGAGCCCCACATTGATTGCATTGTCATCGAACGCTGTACTTTATCACGCCTCGTGTATGCTGTTGCGCTCAATCTTTTTCTATGACAGCACTGCTTAATTATGTAGATTTATCGTTTTAGTTTGCAGAGCTGATAATGTTAACTTGTAAGAGAGTATTACAGACATCTTATCACATGTTGCTGAGAAAAGTTTGACGGTATACATATAAGGAGCTATAATTATTTCAGTGCATGTTACTTTAATTAGTTTCACTTTATCACTGCTTAAATATTCTTGTTCTACTTTCTATGTTACTATCGTTCTGTATTTGTGAAAAATCATACTTCAACGTTAATGAATATATAAATACCACCTACAAAAAAACACCGATCCTTATATTAATTCTATCATGGCATAAGTTTGAAAACTCGCACCTAAAAGTTATCAATATCAAAAGAAGGAACCACACTGTAAACCAATTTTCCCATTTTGAGTCCGTTGACAAGATACAACATCAACATCGTTGACATACAGTTCCATACGATTCACTACTGTCTTACGATAATATGCTAAAGAAATAAAGAAAACTAAAAAATTGCCAAGTCACTACTCATCTGACAAGAGATACTAACTCTTCATCAACTGTAACTCTATAATGCAATAGCGACCGGTGGTTAATGGTGCATTACTCTACTGAAGACTAGTGTATCCAGCCATTGTATCACCATTACATTGTTATAGCTGATTCCAGAGTGACTTCCTAGAATGAAGCACATACGTTACTCGAGCTCGAAAGAGACTATCGGAAAACACTATTTTATGATGTTTTCTTCAAATCAAGAAATCACGGTTTCTTGCTCATGTCATTGTAATGAGAATAATTCGCTTGACATATGTAGGTCATAGACCCATGCTGTAAAATGTATATATTTCCTAACAAGGGACTTGACCACTGCATATCTTTGACAAGGAAAGTTACATGAAAAACATCGTCAATGAAACGTACATGCACACACACTTTGGAATTTTCTAATCTAATTTTAATTTGTTCATTGTTTAAATCATTTTGACTTTTAGATGTAAACATTATTCATAATATCATGGACATACATGGCTTGTTCTTTATTTCCTATTATGTCGTTTAATTTCAGATTACTTAATGAAATTGTAAGAGGGTCAATTCATATCTTAAACATATTTGGCAATAGTAATAAATCTGTAATAAAGTAATAAAGACAAATGTATAATTCTAAAGTGAGTTAGAAAGCAAACTTAGCCTCTCGGAAGTGTTAAATAGAGATTTTAATCTTACGTTTGGGCGATTCTGCAATGCTGCAAATAGTTTATCACAAATGCTATCGTGGTACACAGTTTCGAGAGAACTGATGGCAATGATAGTGCCTGTGCGTTATGCTCGTCACAAAACACGCATCGTATTGAACTCATTTAGTTACTAGCGAAAAGTTAAAATGTCTGAGAAATGAAGGCTAAATCCATGGAAGCTGATGTTTGGCAGGCAGCACGGGATGTTAATCTTCATGCAGGAACATCATAAGGATCGCAGTTTCAATAGCGGCACCATTGCTTGCACGGCTGTTTGGGTTTTAATCTCCATATCAAATTATGTTATAATATGCCTATGTAATGGTTCTTAAGTAAATCGGAGTCAATTCCGTCTAGGCCAGACGTCTGGCAAGACTTCTGATAACATTTGGGTTTTTTCTCGTATAGCCTATTGGTATAGCGGAGGGGATATTACTAAGTATATTTTGTATAATTTTAGATATATTCACTTTCCTTTGTCCTTTACCTTTCGATTCCTTTCCTCCCCGGGCCTCCTTTCACTTAATTTATTGTTAGTCACTAAGGCAACCTTAGTGCAATTTCAAAGAATGGGAGTTAAGAGTAACCTTAGTAAATGTTGCCTTGAGGAAGGAGGCCCTGATCTGTCCACTCTCCGTCGAATGATACTTATGCACGTGTTAAACGACCGACATATTGTTGAAAGCACATAAAACCTTTAAATTATATTAGGCTATTTGAAAAACACAAACAAGCTGTACATATGCGCTGTCAATGAAATCTTCTACTCAGTAAATGATGGTATGTTGAGATATGGCCCGTAATAAGCCATAGCAAAAAGTAAAAGTAATGAGGAGTTTTTTCTCGTCAACCATTCCTAAGTAATCTGGAAGTGACACACTAATTTCTCAATTAAAGTGTACTTTAAGAGCGTTTTTCATATGGTATTGGAATGTTTCTCTTGAGTTATAAAATGTATCGTCAAACATTTTCGATCTAGTAGTCTCCCAAATTCAAAATATCGATTCAGCAAATGATCCTGGACACTTTGGAGCCAAAGGATATCATTTCACTATTATGCATGAGGGACTTTAAAGAGATTTAACGATCAAATGTCATTTGCAAACCAAATCAGATATTTGATGGAACTACGTCGGGTCATTACATAAACCATCTTTGGATATAACAAGACATAATAATCATTTTAATGAGTACAGTTTGATCAACCGAGCTCTTCCTGGAACGTTTGACTGATGTCCCATGAGATCTATGTGAACAAAATGACGTTAAATGTTTATATATATATATACGGTCATGTAGCTTGTGTGAACATAAACTCATGAGATATCATACTGTATTTCAACTGACTTGTGCTTAAAAAAGCAACGAATTTAAAAAAACACAACTTTGTATTAAGATATTCAGAGTGTAAGATATGTGGGCACATCTGTGTTAACACATATGAGGAATAATTGAATCCAGAAAATTCTAATGTTTTACATAGAATGATTAATGTCTATCAGTAACATATGCATGTAAGTGCCAATTGAGAAACGATTGTATTAGTAGTGTATGTCACTGAAAGTGGGGATGAACCATCTCACCAAACGTCACCACCAAACCATGCAAAAGAGTTCGTAATCTACCAAACTCTTCTCTGTCGGTTCTTGCCTTGCTAAACATTTTGTCAGTGGTCTTTAGAAATTAGGCTTCTACATGTATGACTACACTGAGTTTTGTTCTCTTGCTTTTATGTAGTTAGCGCTGACTGATATGCTGTATTGATTTCTCATGTCATGGGAAGCCCCTGAAGCAAGAGCCTATGGAAGAATACAGGTGGGTGAGAGATATGCCAGGTCCCGGCAGTCGTATTGAATCCACGGTTTTCGTATCAAAGACAGTTGATGCGTCATAAATTATTCTCTTTGAATATTTGCCTAAATGGATGAGTTGTATTCCTAATTTGATAATTACTTTTCTTTTTACTGAATGGAAAAAAGGCATGAACTAAGAAAAGCATCTGAGTTAGCTTGCAGTGAGGAAGCTCCCTTCTTTAGAAACCATACAACATCATATATAGAAAACAGGTCTTTGTCAAAATGTAAGATGTATTAACATAAAGTGTAATGAGGATTATCTATATGAAGCTGTTTAATGATGATTGTCTATGTTTCACGCTCTATGTCAAGTAATTCTCTATTCTCCTTTTTCCAAAACAATTTAATTTGTAGGCTTCGAATCGTTTCTTGATGTATTGACAAAAACGTTAAATTTAACTTTATACACATTATAAACTCAGTTTACTGAAAAATGAGAGATTAATTTTCTCACTCTGCTTCTAACACGTCTAGGCAAAGACGTTTAATAACTGAACACTTTTGACCAATGCCATTGAATATCCAAAGATTGAAAATCACATTTGATTCTGACTGGTGATATTTTATCACAACTACACGTTGCTCAGTTTGATAATTCCACCATGGCAGTTAATCATCTAAGATCAAAAGTTAATATGTCTTTTTAAAAAATTTATATTGGAACCTGCGATGAAGAGTTGACTGATATTTTGTATTTGGATATTTACATTGAAGTGTATAACATTCATAAATTAAGTGGTCCTTATCATAGCTATGTTGATTGGTAATAAGACGGTTATGTATAAGACTTTAATCGGTAATGTAATGTATAGGCCATTAACATTGTTTGGACACATATCATTTTCGAGAAGCTCCTATGGACAAGTTACTTCTGAAATCATAGCTTATCCATTAGTATTCATCAATATCCCAAATCTATAGCACCTCTCACAACCGAAATTATCAAATATTATTGTTAAAAAAGATTGCAAATTATATCATAATAATAGATATGCTCAAATATCTTATATTTATGGAAACTCAGTAAGCTGTCTCGTCAAAACATGATCATGAGAACATTTATTTCACTGTCCACAGATCTTTGGTCTAGTTACTGGACGCTTTTCATCCGAATTACCATCCCAAACCGATGACATAGCTTATGACATACACATGTTTGTATGTTTGTATCTCTAACCCATAGCTTACAGAAGACTTTAACTACAAGTGGAGGTGCATGTACATATTTCTATGTTTTAGTAATGCGATTTGCTTTGTGCATTTTCCAGATACATTCTCCCTTCGAAGAAAAAACGACATCAACGTCTTATATTTCAGAGTTGTGCCTTTTCTACAATTCTGAAATTGTTTAATTGATGCATTACAGTAAGCATACACCTCATTAACCGAAAACATAATTCACTTTCGTCTTTAATTACGTTACTTCGTCCCAATCAGATTAGATGTCACATGTTGTAGGCCGTTCCATTAACTGAGTTGGCGTGCCTGCAGATGGTGATTGTAACCGAGACCAACTCGACAATACTTTTAGAAGTCTTCTATCGAACACTAGTTCCAGTATCAGAGTGTGTCATTTAGTCGATATTAACAATACTCATCAAGACTAATTTCATATTAAATGATATTTAGTGTGGATTGCTTATAAGTTCAGTTATTATGGCTTGTTAATGTATGCCATGAAAGCATTTCCTTAAATTTGATGGGATTCAAATTTAAAAGAATCGTGTCTATTAAGATGCTAAACTTTCTGCCTTTTAACCTAATGTAGAACTAGCATATGATATTGGGAAAACAAGTAAATGTGATGTATTTCGCAAGTGCTGATAAATATGCAATTTGAACGAATTTAAGTTTCGAACTCGAATCAGCACATCTGGTTATTGACAAGTGTCACGAAGATATTTATGAAACATACTCTGTGTCACTTTTCAGAGATGTTCTAAAGTGAGCACAACGAGACTTTTAGTGAGCTGTTTGAGTCACTTACACCAGACATTGTGAATGTAGCTATGTGATCGAGATGTACCGACTGTTGTTGAGAAGTAGGATGGTGAAGATATTCGGTTTTGAATAGTAATAAAAGTCGCGTTCATGACAACCACGCGCGTCAATTAGTCAAATGTAAATTTTGAAACTTGGTTAGAGCAGTAAAAACAGAGGCGACCATAAAGTGATTTAATATTAAGGCTTATGCTAATATAAGCCTCGTTCTATACGTGGCTCGAAATTCTATACAACGTCATTTACATTAGTCGTCGATCGGTAAAGATTCTCGTTATTGTACTTACTTTTGTCAAATCTGTAGACGAAACATCGATTTGACCGCATAGTTTGATGATTGTCATCGCCAGACAACTACCCAAGACGTGACATTAGCGGAATTTGAAATTGTAACTCAGTATTCGAGGTTATCTTTTTAATTTAGGTCGAACTAGACAATGACACCCTGTTTATGGGTGACTATCAATACCCACAATCATGGCTTTATTTTAGTTTTTTCATATTAGTAGATGAGAGAGTTTATTATTTTCTTTATTTAACATTGATTTTAAATAGTGATTAATTCCAATCACTCGTAACTCCTTGCATTGCAGAAACAGCCCTCAAATTTATTACAACGATCTTACCTTATATCATAACGTACTGTTTTGTTTGGATTGACTCAAATACATTTAAAGCTCAACATCAATGGCTTAAGCCTGATCTTCTTAACTTGATAATATTATTTTGCGAATAAAAAACATTCTCTCCCCACAGACGTAGCTCTATCATTAGTGCCTATGCAACCTCTGTTGACCAGGAAGGTGTTCAAAATGAAGGGTGGTGCTAATGCAAGGTTCAGTGGTCAAAAGTGAGATAATGAGATAAAAGTAAATGGGCAAGAGGTGCCCAAAGCATAAATAATGTTCTACGATGTTATTACAAATATTTCCGAGGAAATCATGTTTTTTAACAGCACCTTAAGATAATATGGTTATAATATTGGAAACCTTTTTTTAACCAAAGAACAAGACAAATTGGGATTGGTAGTGTGTATAATGTCCTTAGTAGCCATGTAAATTGCACATTTATTTCCTTCTGGTTTTGACACATGTACACTATAGTTGTTGTTTTTTTTTTGTTGATACAAGAAATTGTCTCATATTTGAAATTGAGATAAGTATATTTGATGTTTTGGTACGTAGTTGAAATGAAAGAAAGACAGCAAATGTCACTTGAAAAAATTATACAATAGTTATGATTATTGCTGTCAGGTTATAGTTTAAGGGTATTATAACATAACATAATGACAAAGGTTAACATTTGTATTTATCGTAAGTAAATTATCAAGACTACTTCATTAATATATACTATCCAAATTCACATTTGATGTCCGTATAAGGTGTCGAGTTTCAAAGCAATATGGACAGTCAAATAGTGTCAGAAAAATAACCTTAAAAATATGTAGTGTTTTCACAACAAATTCTTATCTATTGGCGGCTGTAAAAGAACTAGTATGAATGCCAGCTATCTGAACACATCGTTTTTGGCGTGAATAGTAATGTCACAAGTTTTTATAATATTTATGGTACCGAGGGTTATGAGTTACCATTTTCATTAATAATTCAGATCGATATTAGGCATCTTATTAATGAGAGTTACCATAAAGTACCATCGATCCTCGCCCTTGCTATTGCTTGCTATTTTGTACCTGTCAGTGACCTTTACCTTTTAAATCACACTTTAGTATTTAGAGGCGTGCCGTGACTTTTATTAGCCTTATCGGTTACGTGCCTCTGCGCTCTTTAGTTAAGGGAAATACTTGAGTGCATGAATTCACATGGAATATTAAGGGGTCAAGGGAGGTAAACTACAAGTGAAAATAGAAATAAGGAATTCAGTACTGAACTGAACAACAATTGAACATGTACCAGCCACAACTACGACGATGTAAATGGCCTCTCAAGATATGAAATGAATCCTGGAAATATTGCTAGTATTGTTTATTTGTCTTTGACTTCTATAATATGGTATGGCACTTACTAAATATGTTTGTTCCAATCCGACAATTCATTGGCTTTTTGGTTCTGTACTATACTGCATCAACTCACTCTTCAGAAAAAAGTTAATACTTGAGAAGGGAAAATGTTGGATGATATTTTCGATCTGAATTAATTATATAAAAGAGTATGCACCGTATGCCACAACGATAAAAAAAAACTTGGTTGATTTGTAAAATGTGTGTAGATTACACTACCTGAGAACACTCTCTTACAACCCAGCGATTCTGTCTAACCAATCAATCAAACGTCTGCAGTGGTCTTTATTGGTACGCACGATGAATTTATATAAGGAAATCTACGATCAAGAGCCAAACATACATGATTGCATTCTATGAAACATAATTTTCTTATGACAGTAAAAAGCTATTAGACTAGCAGGAAGCATCCATTTAAAAACAACTGTGTTATCACGAAATCAATATTCAGCACAGCTGACAGATTTCCCAATTTAATGGTTATGGGTTGATAATGAATACTTTGCCCACTTTGAATTCACAATGGGTTTTTTTCTTTTCATTTTTTCTCATTCGATTTAAGAAACAACTACACAAATTTAAAACTCATTATCATTTATTAATTTATTCTCTCGAATCATCTGTAATTTACATGGGCAGTGTTACAAACATTTGGCCACCACTTGACTCCTAATCGCGGTGTAGTGCAGGTAGTGGGAGAGCTATGACAGCCGGGGCTTACATGTTCATGTTAGAGGCATCAATAACCATCAACAAGAGTTCATTGACTGGTGAACAGAGTATTAACTTTACATGACGAGACCTTAATCTTGTCTGAAATGCGAGCTTAACCCTGTGTCACAATTTCAATGATCACTTTTTAATTTCCTTACCATTCTCCCTTTACATATTTTCAAAACTGTCACAATAAACCAGACTTTCAGTAAAGTTCTGGGTATAACTCATAAGATATTGAAAACATGGTACATGCTTAGCAATATTTTGTTTACTACTTCTAATATGAAAGTTGCTAAAGATTTACATAAATTCAAACAGCAGGCAACTTTGCTACGTTTGGAGTTGCACTATACGCAAGAGTGAAAGTGCTTTTAGCTTTGAGAAAAGTCCTTAGCAGGATTCGAACACAAAACCTGATAGCAACCCAATTTATCATCTATTCGGCTACCAAGGCTCAGCGTGAGGTGATATTTTTACATGGTTCCCCTCTGACAGATGTTAGAGACTGTGAATCACAACAGGTTTTTGAAATATTTCAATCGTATTTTCAAAGGGCAAAAACCAACACACAGCCGGAAGAACGCCGAACACCATGCCGTAGGTCGATCATGTCTCTAAGGCAACATGAGTTACGTTTGATTTTGTTGTTTTCTCATCTTTGCAATTAGATGCATCCCTTCGTTAACATATCTGTTATGTTCAAAGCACATTACGTAAAAGAGGACAGTGCTGAATATATTATAATTAAGGAGATGTTTCTCAAAAATGACAACGAGAACTACATTGCCTCATTTCTAATTGTTACCGAAAGTGGGTTTTAAATTTGCACATTGTTTATCCTTTAAAAACAAAATTGAACCATAAAAATGCCACAAAATTAAAATCAATTAGTTACTTTTACATTATTGATCTACTAGCGCAAATACGTCACCTAATTAGGACAGGTTACTTTAAAAAGCCCGAATTTATCAGTTCAGGCAACTAATTCAGGTCATTGCAATTTTCATGTATTTGAATTACAAGACACGCCAACCTTAAGAAGGTAGAGGGATCTAGGACTGTTCAAATTGCACAATTCACTGATGCTCAATCTTGTCGATCGCGACCCTATTTCCCCTCAGAAGTCTTTTGGGAGTAGTGGTCTGGTAAAAACCGCTGTGTGATACTGTTAATTCAACGTGTAGCACTGGCGCCATGCCTTAACCCAATGCAACTCTCGTTGACTGAAATCATTTGTCATTTCTTACTGGGTATATCCAACGTACATGTTTTGATTGAAATTATCAATTGTTTATATTTTAAGTGGCATGGGTATATTCCCTGGGGCTGACTCTCCCAATACTATGATTTGATTAAACCAGATATTCTTACTCTTTTCTGTCTGTCTAATCTGCCCTCCAATATCATTTAAGACAGATTATAATTGATAATCAAATACTAGTTAGTCGCATGAAAAAATATTATCATATATGTTTGAAGACGGGAGCAGGAATTATATTTTGTGACTTAGCTATGTTTTAGGCATAGTATTGTATTCATTGCTTATCTTAAACTATAATGTAACTCGTTTCTTCAAAGAAAACATACATCAATAAATTGTATATAAGTGCTATTGCGATAATGGCGTTACGACTGACAGTGAGTACTTGCTTTGCCTTCAACTTAACGAACTTACCATCCTGTCTTTTTTATAGATCAGGAACATATTTTTCTTTTCTTTTCATATAGGCAGTACTAGTGATACATCATGTTAACGGTTTTTTTCATTGTAACTCGCGTGTCTTAAAACTAGCAAGTGTAGATAGTGTTACTTAACTTTGGAATATACTGTTCCTACCTGTTTAATCAGATGCTACGAATTATTTTACAATATTTTGGAAATATTGTGTTTATTAATTTTTACTCTGGTTGAGGTTTTGTTGATTTTTATGTGAATAAATTGTTATAAATTTGCTATTTGTAGTCAGTATTTCTTTATCGTGCCGACAATGGGGCCTGATGCTATTGAAACTGAATGAAGTTGGCCACATGTAAATTCAATTAATAAAACATCAATACACAACGCAAAGTCTTTTTATGATAAAATGAAGTTGCCAACTTCACTGTCACTGGGCAAAGCAGTCTAATTACATCTTGACCTGCCTATTACAGATTTGGTGCTGTGACCCGGATCAGGTTTCTCATTGTTGCTGGATAGTAGTTTTGTTTCTAGAATAGCAATTTTCTTTGGTTTTTTTCTCACAATGGAAAGTGAATTTGACACAAATTTGATTTATATGTCTTCTGACACTTATGATGAATCTGGTACAAGTTTATCAGCTCGCCCTGTATTTTTTTTACTTCAACTCCATTTGTTAACACTAATCACCAAGAAAGTGTGATAGGATTAGGTGACGAGTTCGAGGAAGGAATGCCACGGGGCTCTGCTGCATCTCTTCTGTGTCGGTCTCTAGATATAGATCAAAGATCTTTGGAAGTAGGAGAAGATAATGATCAGACTAGTGTATTATAAATGAATAAAACTGGCACATTTGTTCATTTCTCCAATCCAATTCATAGTGATAGTGGACATTTAGAACAAGGTAGGACCTTGTCCAGGGCTCTGGATGATTCCAACCAGAGGTATGTCAGTGATCCTGTTGTTGGTGGTACACAATTTCTTCCTTCCTTAAGTAGATCTAATCGGTCATATGTACAGCCTCACACTTGTGATGGTACCTCATGTGATTGGGGGGATTTTATTGTACATTTTGAGAGGATTTCCACTTCGAATGGGTGGTCGAATAGTGAAAAGTCACTACAACTTACAATGTGTTTGAGGGGAACTGCTCAAAAACTTTTAAGTCTTCTAACCATGTGACAATTAAATGACTATCATGCACTTAAGTGTGCTTTATCTCAGAGGTTCCAACCAAGTGGTCAAGGTTTGGCATATAGATCCGAATTATGAATCCTGAAGTCAATTATCCTTCTTTAGAGCCACATCTGATAGATCAATTCCTGAATGGTTTATTGAATTTCAATATGAGAAAACATGTTTCCTTTGCTCATCAAAGCACACTAGATGAGGCAATCACTCATGCAGTTGAGTATGAAGCAGTAGATGGTGGTAGATCTAGAAAACCGGACACTTCTGAAAGAGTAGGTAGGTTGGGCAGGTATCTAAACCTACTAACTGAGGTGACAGATAAAGGCAGGGAACCTTTGACACTAGATGCAATAGTGAAGTTGATTAACAAAAAGTTAGATACTTTTAAGAAAGAGAATTCCAGCGAGGTCCTGCTCGTTGTTTCATTTGCAGTGATAAGGGTCACCTTAGGAATAAATGTCCTTATCTAGAGAAACTAGAACTGAATTCGGTAAACTAGTTAAAGCTGAGGTTGAGGCCGGTATTTCAGCTGAACGTGATAGGCCAGGGTTTACTATCTAGTAGTTTAACTTCAACTGAAAATAGAAAATCCACTTCTAGGGAAATTATTGTTTTAAGAACATTAGCATCTGAAAGGGGTCTCGATGCGGCTGCTAAAGTCAACAGTAGTACTTTCTGTGTTCTCATTGACACAGGGTCTCCTGTCTCAATCATATCCAATGACAATTTCTGCAAGCTTGGTTTAGAAAGAACCCCATTAAAAGCAGTTGAGAAAGAATTTCGTACAGCAACTGATTCTCCCATTATAACGCATGGCTCTGTTTCTTTGAAGTTTATGATTGGTTGTTTAGAGTTTGAACAGAACTTTGTAGTTGCTGACCTGGGTTTACTTAGTAGTATACTAGGAATGGATTTCCTTGAGCTGTATGATGGGATTGTTTATTTTAAGCGGAAAATTCTTGGTACTTCTAAGGGTGAACTTTTACTAAGCAAACAGAGAACTAATAGCTGTTGAGGGATTAGAATGCAAGAAAAAGTTACTATTCCAGGACAATCAGAAATACTTCAAAACTGTTGTAAAGTTTATAATCTTATTTCTTCTGAGACAGGTATAGTTGAACCAACAATTATTGGAGAAGTAAGGTTTTGTTTGTCGCTAGAAGCTTGGTTCAGAATAAAGAAAATATTGTAGTTGTATCTCTTTTGAATATGAGTAACAAGAAAGTTACTGTTGAAGATAGTTCTGTAATTGGTACTACTCTGTAGAAAACATAGTTACATGTGATGAACCTGTTTCATCCACTGTTCAGTCATCTTGCCTCCACATTTACAACCAAGGGGTTGTCAGAAAATGAGACAGTAGTCAAACTAGTTCACGAGTTTGAAGATATATTTGTTGGGGAAGATGGTGTGTTGGGTGAATCAGTTGTAACCTTTCATACTATTGATACTGGAGATAGCAAACCTATTAAGTTACCAGCTAATAGAGTACCTTTAGTCAGGAAACAGGTAGTAGAATATGAGATAGACAAAATGTTGAAAGATAATGTCATTGAAGATAGTGATAGCCCATTGTCTTCGCCAGTTTGTCTAGTGTCAAAACCAGATGGTTCTGTTAGGTTTTGTGTTGATCTTAGGAAGATAAATCAGGTTACCCAAAAAAGACGCGTACCCCTTGGCTAGAATTGATGAGACACTAGAAACATTAGGAGGGTCTAAATGGTTCTGTATGCTTGACTTAGCGTCTATTGGCAAGTAAAAATGAATACAAATGATAAACCCAAAACCGCTTTTTCCACAATATGGGTCTCCATCATTTTAATATGATGCCATTTGGTCTCACAAATACCCCGGCAACATTTAAGAGGTTAATGGATAATGTATTAGGCAACTTAAGTGGAAGAAATGTCTTTGCTATTTATACGACATCATCATCTTTAGCTCAAACTTTGAGCCTGCTCTCAATAACTTGCAACCGGTTTTCAAAAACTTTGTAATGCTAATTTGAAACTCAAACCAAAGAAGTGTACTCTATTTCAAACTGAAGTGAAATTTATTGGACACATAGTTTCATCTGAGGGAATAACATGCAATCCTGACAAACTTAAAGCTGTAGAAACATGGTCACCACCAAGAAGTAGGTCAGAAGTACGTAGCTTTCTGGGTCTCATTGGTTACTACCGACACTTCATTCCAAATTTCTCTGAAATTGCTTTCCCGCTAGTTAGGCTAACTAGAAAAGGTGTCCCATTTAAATGGTGTAGTGACTACAAAACAGCTTTTGACAAACTTAAACAATGGTTAGTGGAGGCTCCAATACATTCACTTCCGACAGAGGAGTGAGTGAGTGAGTTGGGGTTTAAAGTGCTTTGAACAATATTTCAGTTATTAAACACGTGGATGACAAGCATCCAAAAGAGAGTGGACAGATAAGGGAGAAACGGATCGACAGGATGAGGGAAAAGACGGAAAGAAAGGCATAGTGAGAGATAGAAAGCAGGTTTTAGAAGGACTCAAATTTGGTCTGGCTTCTACCCGTCGACCTGTCAAACTTGGGTGACCCTACCAGGAACAAGTTAGCTCCGGCTGGCATAGCTCTCGGGGTCTCTGAAGCACGCAAAGCACCACACCACGGTAAGGTATTGAGTCCAGTGGTGGCCAGACAGAGGAAGGGAAATTTGTATTTGACACTGATGTTAGTGCATTTGATATGGGTGCGGTTTTGTCTCAGGTACAAAATGGGGAAGAACATGTTTAATCATATGCTAGTCGTACCCTTGATCCTGCCCAAAGGAACTATTGTATCACTAATTATAAGAGAGAACTATTAGCAGTTGTGACTTTTCTAAGACACTTCAGACACTATTTGTATGGTTGAAATTTTCTGTTGCGAACAGACCATGCCCCACTGATATGGCTTAAAAATTTCAGAGATCCTGAAGGCATTCTTGCAAGGTGGCTTAGTGTTATTGAAACCTATCAGTTTGAAATTCGTTACAGACTTGGGTCAAACCACGGCAATTCCGATGCTATGTCACGTAAGCCAATAAGGAAATGTAAATTTGAGGAATGTCCTGATTGTAACATTCAACATACTGATTGTTAATCACCTATTTTGTCTCAAACGTCTGAAGAACGTAGCTTAATTGATCATGTCTTTCCAGTACAAACTACTAACGATGACAATACTACATCCTCTTCAACTCTCCCAGAACCAAGTATATCAAATTGGTTACCAGTTTGGACGAGGGATGAGTTGTTAGATGCTCAAAATAAAGACAAGGGAATAGGGCCAATTCTGAAAATACTGAAAGATGGGAGTGTACAACCTAATAGGGAAGATATAGTCAAATTAGGTGCAGAGGCAAAAACGCTGTGGGGTCAATGGCATTACTTGCAAATTGAGAATGGTTTACTTTACAAAAAAGTAGAATCTAACTTCTTGGCTTCACGCTTACAACTAGTAGCCCCAAATTTGGTACAGGAAAGCATATTCCAACATCTACACACCAATCCTAATGGAGATAATTTTGGTAGAGACAGAACACTTAAGTCCTTGAAGATGAGGTTTTATTGGCCTGGAATGTCCTCAGATGTAAAACGTTGGTGTAGGTCCTGTGATTGGTGTGCTCGTTATAAGCCTGGTCCTGGTCGTGGCAGAGCCCCTCTCAAGTAATTCGTAGCCCGTGTTCCTATGGAATGCATAGGCATAAATATAGTTGGTCCCCTACCCACAAGTAGACATAAAGATGAGTATATAATGGTTGTAGGTGACTACTATACAAAATCGAAAGATGCATTTTCAATAACTGACCATACTGCTTTAACTGTAGCTGATAAGCTGGGAGTTTGAGTCTAAATTATTTGCTGCTCTATGTAAAATGTTTAACATAAAAATACCCAGAACAACCCCTTATCGCCTACAATCAGACGGTCTTGTTAAATCTAAAGCAATTGTTAACTATCTACTCAAATAGCGAATCTCTTGATTGGGATGACCACTTACCTTACATCTTACCTTACAATGGTGTATCGTTCTACTGAACACAAGAGCACTGGTTGCTCTCCTAACCTGATGATGTGCGGTCGAGAAATCTGTTTACCCATAGATGTAATGGTTGGCAATCCACCCCAGATAAATCAGGATAGATGCCCAGTTGAATATGTTGAATGGTTTAGGGAAACTATGGAAGCCGTCTTCGAGTTTGCCAATGAGCAATTAGAGAAATCAGCATTTTCTCAGAAGAGAAACTATGACAAGGGGTTAAAACAAAGGTCATTTTCCAAGGGCACATTTGTTTGGAAGTAGTATCCTCCAAAGGCTAATATAAAATTAGGTCTTGGATGGAATGAACCCTATTTGGTGATTGACAAGTTGTCAGATTTTGTTTTGAGGGTACAGAAATCCCAAAAGAGTTCCACAATTAGTGTCCACATTGACCATTTAAAACCTTAAGAAGGTGTTTCTGCTCCCCCTAGTTGGCTAAATGATCATTCAGAAGATACTTCAATGGAATGTGTGTTAGATGAAGAGGTGGAGGTTGATAATCACAGAGATACCGTTTCATTTCCACCGGAAACACATCCTTGTAGTTATCATTTGACCACAGAATTCAATGATTCAGAAGAAGTCCATAGTTCTGATCTCTTGCATGAAAGCATAAATGTGGAGGTCAATAATCAAAGTCATCCTGTGACACCCCCAGTAGAAGTTAGAACACGTTTAGGAAGATAAGTCAAACCCAGAATAAGGTTTTCACCCTAAACTTAATGTGTAATCTGTTTCCTTTGATGAGATTGGAAAATTATTATTTTTGTGGAGAGGTTTTTAGCTGTTGCTGGTTCACCTTGTAGCACATTGTTCCACCTGTTGTCCATTAGGTTGTCTCATAGTCTGTTTAGATCGCTTGTATTGTAGCATTCAGTTGCTTTGGGTAGCGATCATGTAGATATGGGATAACTATGGGGTATATAGGGGCCTTGTTGTCCACAGCATATGCTAAGCTTCCTTTTTATGATTGTAATGTAATTCTTTGTCTTAGCCTTGGGAACAATTAGGATAACATCATATTTTGGGTCAATACCTTTGATAAATAGGGTTATGTATTTCTTTCTGTTATTTCTCTAGATGGAAATTATTGTCGAAGAAGACGAGCTCCGTCAGTTTATTCGTGAAGAACGTCCCTACTGGCCCATTGGGGGGATGAGGTGCCCTGTCGGTCAGTTCGGTCCCAGTCACTTTTCCACCCAAGGGAATCTATTGACCAACTGGGTTGCGAAGGATAAGCCCACGAAGACTGGTGGACAATGCAGTGAATGCAGGAAGACCTTCAACTGCGGGCAACAAGCGAAGAAGCATGGCAAGACTCACCGGCCTGAAGCCCTGGTTTCCCGCACCGAAGTTCCCAATACAAGATATGTGGATCCAGGTGATGCTCTTCTCCTGAGATATGAGAGACGTTGACCAAAGCTCCCTCCAGGACGACAGGCGATGAAGGAGAGGGAACAAGAGCGACGGGGGTCTCTGCCCTCCAGAGACTACCCCTATGAGCACACTTCTAGGGAGTTGGAAACATTATCAACTCCCTGCCCAACCGCCGAGCTGAACTGAAGTAAATTGTATTGTATTGTGGGTAGGAATGTAGTAATTTAGTTGTTTTTGGGATAAATTTACATGTCAGTGTTCCCAGCTATGAAGTGCATAGCCGGAACACAACCAGGGCTGAAGACTGCTCTGCACATGCATTGCATGGCCTCAGCAGTATAAATGTAGTGGGGCCTAGCTCTCATTATCATTTTTACCACAAGGATTCTTGAGGTAGTTTGATCTGTCTTTGGGTGCTAAGAAGAGGTTTTTGATTTCAGCTACTTAGGTTTTGGGAAGGGAGATTTTTTTAGTTCTACTGGCTAGTGGGCTCCTCATTGGACGTAGAACACTTTTTAAAGGAACGTTTTTTTTTGTACTGTTGTCTTGTTGCTTCACAGGACACATCCCGTATGACTTGTTAGGGAGTTAGGGATGTAGGGCTTTTTAAGGTTAGGTTGATAGGGAATTAGGTAATTACGGTAATAAATTAGGGCCATTAGGGTATTTAGAGTAGATAGCAAGATAAAATGCAGAACTAATAAGCTAAAAGGATTGAGAGTGTGTGAATGAGTGAGTGTTTTCTGGTTGTACTGTACAATTGTAGAAATATTGTGTTTATTCATTTTTACTCTGGTTGAGTTTTTGTTGATTTTTAATTGAATAAATTGTTATAAATTTGCTATTTGTTGTCAGTATTTCTTTATCGTGCCGGCAATGGGGCCTGTTGCCATTGAACCTGAATGAAGTTGGCCACATGTAAATTCAATTAATAAAACATCAAAACAGAACGCCAAGTCCTTTCATAATAAAATGAAGTTGCCAACTTCACTGTCACTGGGCAAAGCAGTCTAATAACATCTTGACCTGCCTATTACATTTGAAATGAACAGCGGGAGAGAAAAAAGTCGGTAACTATTATTTACGTTTGATTTACCAACACAGAAATCGTACCTATGTCTACATAAGTGACCGGTGAACACTTTCAAAACGAAAATGATTGATAAAGTCCTTTATAGACCGAGGATTTGGTCATTTTCTCAGCTGAGGGTAGTAGACAAATCGGTCATGTCGACACATACACACCATTCAGTGTTGGATCGATAGGTCTATGTTCAGTGTTGCTTTCTCTCCAACTTATCTTGTCTCTTGCAATTGTGGCTTATATAGAAAGCCTCGCTGATACAAAACCGCCCATTGTTGGAAAATATTGTGTTTGTTTACACCAGTGTGTCAACAGTGACGTCACTGATAGATCGATATTTCGTAGCGCGATGCCCGTACGTCCCAAGCTAGTGTCTCTCACACCTAGGAAACATCTCTCGGGGGATGTTGAAATAAACCCTGGCCCAGTTTCTGAATTGGAAGAGGTAAAGAACGCTATACTTAATCAGTTGAAAGAGACAGAACAAAGATTATCTAATGACATTCACTCCATAAAGGAAGATATTAAGGCTATGAAATTAGACATAACAGATCTAAAAACAGGAAAGCAGGAAATAATCAAATTGGACATCGATGCTCTTGATAAAAGGTTGTTAGAAACTTAGAGTAAATTGACACTAGACTCGAGGAACAGGAGCAACGCAGTAGGCGTAATAACCTAGTCTTATATGGTGTACCGGGCTCTGGGGATAAAGAGACATATACAGAAACCAAGACTAAGGTCTTGACTGTTCTGGCTCGCGAAGAAAAAAATATCTGGTGCCTCGGGATATTGAGAGAGCACACCGCCTACCTTCTAAATACAGATCTAGGGAATCAAAAGCAACTATTGTGCGCATGGGAAGATAAGTGGCAATCAGTTAAAATGAGGAGCGTGTTAAAAGAACAAGGAGTGGGGATCGCAAATGATCTGACTTACTTCCAAACCCCGCGTCTGACTAGGGGCACGTCAAAGGAGCGAGTTACACAGGGCTATCGCAGGGGTCTGGGGTCAACCTCGCGCAACGTAAACAGTTACCATAGCGGTGGGGCCCGGGCCAGGACAGACACTGTAAACAAAATCACCTACCATCTACTCCTTCAAGCATTTTTGAATGTGTAAACTTTATGTTTTTGAACATTTCAGGATTTATTAAAAAATTACTGATCATGTTGATTTCATGAACTACATTGAGCGTTTTGACGTTATTGGTCTAACAGAAACATAGTATCATAAAGTAGATTTTGAAAATATGTTTCCTGAATTCAAGCGTGTAACAAAAAGTGCCGATAAAATATCAAACTGTGGTAGACTGTCCGGTGGGATAACAGTGTTGATCAGAGATGAATACATTAGAAACATTTAATGGTATAAAATATTATCCAATTCTGTATTTATACTGTTTGACAAATAGCTGTTTGGACTAAAATATGATGTATTATACACGTGTTTTTATTCAACCGGAAAGTTCAACATGGTATGATATGTTATCTACAGGCTGTAAAAACGGAATAATGTTATTCCAAGAGTCACTATTAGAAATTGTATCTAGTCTCCCAAATGTTTATATACTCTGTGGCGGTGATTTCAATGCGAGAACTGGGACGAAGCCCGATTTTTTTGCAGATGATTTATTAGAATTCACAAACAAACATGATAACTCTTATTTGGATTTTGTATTAGACTATTTCAATCTCAATCGTTTTTCCGCGTACAGAGTCGTAATCACCTTTAGTAAAAGTCTATTCGATCAATGTTCTGTTTTTATATTCATATTTTGAATGGCGGTGCGGGTCTGACTCACAAAAAGGTGATTTCACATTTATTTATAACGGTACAAGTGTTTTAGATTACTTTATTTCTTTTGCACATTTATTTGATTATGTTAATGAGTTTTCGATAGCATCACGATAAGAATCATCGCATCTCCCAAGAACTTTTCAACTACGATCCCATCATAAACGTATTGAGTCAAAGGGGAATCTTGAATGTAACCAAAGTTTCAATGATCAATTAGAAACTTTCATGCAAAATATTCTATCAGATTCAGTGCAGGAAATATTAGACAAGTCTGTTAATTGCGCTTTTACGTTTATTAATTCCAGTGTCAATTATATTGTAGAGGCCCTTTCTCTCGCAGCATCTGATATGAAAACATGATTCAGTAACGCGAAGAAACCATTGGCATAATGATGAATGCAAAAATCTTAAATCTAATCGTTGTAAAGCATTGAACAAATTTCGAAAACTTAAAGATAAACAGTCATTGGATCACTACAACATTTCAAGAATCAAATACAATGCTGTTTGTAAAAAGAAAAGGACTGCCTACTTTAAACAAAAACAGGACAAGATAGAAAGAAATATTAATAACTCTAAAACCTTTTGGTATGAACTGAAATGTCTGAATGATAGAGATATGGAAAAAAAACAATATACCCACCAGCGACTGGTGTAAGCACTTTAGAGCCTTGTTTGAAATTAACGATGAATGTATTAACGAGAATGACAAACCTCAAAACTCATCTCTGTTTGTAACAGATCCAAACCATGAGCTCACGCAACAAATTCTTAATTCCCCAATTACAAGAGAAGAAATTCCAAATAGCATAAATAAACTGAAACTAGATAAATCTCAAGGCATAGATAACCTACTTCCCGAATTTTAAAAGTATTTTATTGATTAGATGTTACCTTATCTTGAACTTGTATTTAATTTGATATTGGAAAGGGGCGTATTTCCTCAAGCGTGGTCAGTTGGAATTAAAGTTCTTTTACACAAACAAGGTGACTTGAATAATGTGGATAACTATAGGGGCATAACTCTATTAAGTATATTTAGTAAAGTCTTCACTACGATTATCAATAAAAGATTAATTTTCTGGGAGGAATCAATGGATAAAATTAGTGAATCACAGGCAGGTTTTAGATAAGGATATACTACTACTGATAACATGTTTGTACTACAGAGTGTCATAGAGAGATATCTTAATTCTCAAGGGGGTAAATTTTATGCATTATTTGTTGATTTCTTCAAAGCTTTTGATTCTGATAAGCTGTGGGATTTATTCAGAAGCGGTGGATTGACCAGTTAAATGTCAAAATTATTAAACAACATATACGAGAACGTGAAAGCTTCTGTAAGGAAGAAAAATGAATTATCAAAATCTTTTGATGTACAAATCGGTGTAAGAAAAGGCTGTGTACTTAGTCCATTTTTATTCTCCATTTTTATTAATGAATTAGCACTGCAAATAGAAAACAACTGCAAAAATCGTATCCAGCTACATCCGGATGTGTTCCAAATTTTCCTTCTACTTTTCGCAGATGACATTGCTCTTATTTCAAGTCCTATTGCTGGTCTACAGAATAAAATAAATAAACTGGAAAGTTATTGTGAACGGTTAAACCTAAATGTGAATATGGAGAAAACTAAGGTTGTTAAGTTCAAGAAAGGTGGTAAATTGTTGCGTCATGAAAAATGGTACTTTAAGGGTAACTTGATAGTATCAGCAACCTCATATAAGTACTTGGGTGTGTATTTTACTAATCATCTTTCCTGGTCAACCCATGTTAAGTTTGTATCTGTGTAAGCACAGAAAGTATTAATCGGTATTATGAAAATTTTTAAAGTACTTAGAGACTTGAATCTTGCAATTGCTTCTTATTTTAGAATCTTTGATGTGAAAATTAGTCCAATTCTATTATAGGGGTCTGAAATTTTGGGTTTACAACATTTCGAGCAAATAGAAAGAGTTCATTTATTAGCATGCAAGAAATTCCTAGGGGTAAAGATTAACACACCTAATGCAATGGTATATGGGGAATGCGAGAGGTTTCCTCTTGTAATAGATCTAGACTCACAAGTTAAGATTATAAAATACTGGCTGAGACTTTTACTATGCCTTCTTATCGCTTACCAAAAAAATGTTATGAAATGATGATCTTATATGACCAAAATGGACAAAAGAATTAGATAACAGATTTAAAGAAGCTATAATTCAAAACAGGACTTAATTAGATATGGTATGACCAAAAGGTTGATTTTCCAACAAGGTTTCTAAACTCATTTTCACAAAGACTTAAGGATATCTTCCAACAAAACTGGCTATATAAACTTTTCATTTCCACTGAATGTGAGTACTATTCAGCTTTTAAACCATACATTTATACTGAATATTATTTATCATGTGTTACTATAAGAAAGTTCAGAGTAAGTTTATCACTCTTCCGATGTTCATTGCATGATTTATGGATTGAAAAGGACAGATTTTTTAGCATGAAAAGAGAGGATAGACTTTGTAAATCATGCAATAACAACGTATTGGAAGATGAATACCACTTTCTGCTCGTGTGTCCATTTTATGATGAGTTACGTTAAACATACCCTAAAGAGTATTATTATGTCAATCCGACTAGAGATAAATTCTTATCTTTATTAAACTGTAAACTTTTCGTTGAAATTCAAAACCTTGCAATGTTTATAAACCACGCATTAAGAATCGGACAGTAACAATAGAGCACAGTTTGTCAATCTTCTTTAAAATGACATCACAATTTATATGAATATCGATGAAATATATTTTGTATTTTCCTTCATATTGTACTATAGGCCTGTGGCCTCACAGTATTGAATAAAGATTTATTGATATTTAATACCATACAAATAATGCAAACAGAGTGTCTTTACATTGAAAAGCATTTACTTATGTTTCGAGTTATGATCTATT
This sequence comes from Phorcus lineatus, assembly GCA_921293015.1. NCBI lineage: Eukaryota > Metazoa > Mollusca > Gastropoda > Trochida > Trochidae > Phorcus > Phorcus lineatus. Next base: position 66,325,473 of record OV121082.1, on the reverse strand, counting down.
TGACATGAATAGCTTAGAAGACGATGAAACGTACAGGAAAACTTCAAAGCTAAAAATAAAGAAATATTTTCGGGTAATGTTATTCTGCAGTGTACTCTGTCACAAGTAGCGCGTCAAAAATGTTGTTGGCGTTCAAATTGGTCAAATATGATTAAAATTAAACCTTTTACATGCTTTGTTATCAGTGTGTTCTCGTCGTAAACTACAAACGTAATCAAGAAAGGCGGTTCGTCTCTATTGTTCATGAATCAAGTCTTTGAATGTGTCTCAAGTATTAACATCTTCATATACTCAACATGTGTTTATCTCCAGCAATTCTATTCACTAAATTTACAAGGGAATAACCTATGTGTGTGTCTAAGGCAGTAATCAATGATTCTCTTGCGTAATCATTGTATTTATAAGCAAAACCAAGGAACTGTTGCGTTAAAATACTCAAAGAACTATCAAACCAAGTTAAACTAACCATAATTAACTCACAAGGGTGATATGTCATTTTTAGATGTGTGTAATTGAGGCTTCTAATGAGATAACAGTTTAAATGATTTCTTAAAAGGTATGCCCGAACAATTATCATTCAGATTAACATGGTATTTAACGCCTTCACCTATGACCGATGAACAGTGGAAAGGCTACAAAATGTATAAGACGTTTGTCGTCTCAGAGGAACGGTTGCTGTAAAACAAAAGGAGGAGCACGTGAACCTCTCCTGATATATGGCTCTGACAAGGTAAACTGACAGCTTCACACACTGATAATTGAAAGGATCCCTGAGACCTTGAAGATACATGCAGAAATTACACAGACTCGACTGGGCTCTTTCTCCAAGGAGAAGAGAGGTTTTATTCGAGCCAATGGAGTGAATGAGTCAGTTATTGTTTAACGTCGCCTGGACATTGCAGAGCAGATTTCATCCATCAACGGCGTGGAGTGAGACTTGGTTTCCTTACAATTTAAAAAATGAATGGAGTTTTATGGGTTTTTTGTGTGTGTCATTGTAACATGATAACATGATGACTTGCGCTTTTACTTACAGTTTTTCTTAAATTCTAACTCCTTTTTAGTCGAACAAGAGTTATCTCAAGCTCTATTTATCAAACAACTTTGTATCTCTATATTGTACAGTGTTTCATACACAGGATGTTTGAATACCATGATTCATACGAATGTGTTATTAAGTTGTTAACTAAGTTCACATATCTAGTATTTTCTATTTTGGCGATGCCAGTAATATATTATAATATAGATTATTCATTTGAAAGGCTCTTTTACAAGTTATTCAACAAGGAACGCCCTCTTTCTATTATGTATATCAAGTATTTATTTCTTTCTTTTTACGGATTGCTAACGCTGCGTAAATTTGAGGGCATGACAATTCTTTTTAAATTCCATAACTTATTTACAAAATTATTTCCACAAGAGCAGTTAAAATTATTAATAATACCGCTTTTTAAATTCCAAAAAAGGATGGAAAGAATTTATAGGCAGTTTTGAGCTTTCCTTTAAAAAGGAAGCTGTCCCTGTGGAAAGTCATATTTCTTCTTGTTTCCATGGAAACGAAAAAGAGATTTGCCCCAAATCTGAAAATATCAAGAGTCAACACTATGGGCAACGCACATGCAAAGTTTCCAAACGATGTAATCAGGGGTTTTGGTGATCATTTTAGGAAAAGAATCTATCCGTCCTATGAATCCAAATGAAACTCATTTACATACTATGGAAACAAGAAATAAAGTTATAAGCAACCTGAAAATATATAAAGGCACCACTTAAGTAGGTGGGTAACGTACGTACAATGATCTAGAGAGATCTAATGCGCCTTTTATTTTCTCCAGATACGAGCCTATTCTTGTATACAGTCCAAATCGATCGTGTTTCTGTTCTGGAAATATAAAATAGGACTATGGGTGGGTAATACACATACTTAGTTTCAGAAAGATCGCTGTTCACAATAGGAATCGAAATGACGGACAGGGTGACCGCTATCTCCCATCGTAGTATAAATTGGTGGAAAAGGAGGTCAAGATTTTTCAAAGCAAAACTTCCATTGGATACTTTATTGCAAAATTATTATCCAGATGCAAATAACACGAAAGTTGTAGAAATATTGAAAATATTACTAACGAAACTAAAAACTTACCCTATCGTATCGTCCGCCTGACTACTCCCCCTAACAAAGCACCCGCGAGTAGTGGGTAAAGGGACGTAATCCATAATTTTCATAATTTTGTCGTGGTAACTCACGTGTATGTGAAGAGAGTTGCTTCTAAAGAAAAGTTAAAGAACTGAAGAAAATGACATAAAGAAATAATGTATGTGCGGTAACGTTATTATTTTTCCAGAGGTTTCACATTATTTGCGTATTCGCATTATTAAAATGTAGATTGTCTGGTTCTTTCATCAAACATTCATGTGCAAAGACCATGTGTTTTGTAACTGGACTCCGAGAGGAGCTGAGGGGCTAGAGTTTAGAGTCGAACCAGGTGTTAACTGAGACTGTTGCAGCAGAAGTTGATTGAGGAATAATGGCTCGTGCTCGGTCCAGAGCTCAGTGGGAGAAAATGTTTTTTTTGCCTTTCCAGTTGGGGGACACCTTTTTTCTTGGGCAAAACAGGTGGTTAATGATGCTGCAGACACAGCTTACTCCCTATTAGAGACCAAGAATCCCAAACCCAAGAAGCAGCGGACATATGTCCTTGCAAATGCATACACTGATGTGCCGGCTAGGGGTAGGGGGGAAGGTTGGAAAGATCCGATCCGCTCCTTTCCAGGCAAAGGCAAGAAGGGCAAGGGCAGAAGCGGCTCTCGGGAGCATTTTCGTAGCCGAGGGAAGCCAATGGCATTTCAGTATCTCTGAAAACGCCGTAAGAGGTGTTGCCTCCGTTCGTCCAGGTTACACCGGGGGTCGGGACTCAACTTGTTTGTCAACGAATGGGAGACAGTAACAACGACTGCCTGGGTTCTGGCCGTTCTTCGGAATGGCCATTTACTAGTATGGACTCACGAGCACCATACTTTCTCGTGGATAGGCCCACTCCGGTCCCTGCCTCCCTGGAGAAAGCACAGATGATAAGAGGCGAGGCCAAAGCGCTGCTAGACAAGGCTGCGATCGAGTTACTGTCGAGGGATCAGGATTACGAGGGGCAGTACTCCACGTATTTCATTGTCACCATAAAGGATGGGGGATTCAGGCCTTTTCTCAACGTGAAAGCCTTGAACAAAATGATTCTGGTATCATCCTTCAGGATAGAGACACTGTGTTCAGTGATTGAGGGATTGGCTCTGATCCATCGATCTCAAGGACGCGATTCCTCGCGTACCTGTGGAGCTCGAGTTCAGGAGGTTCCTGCGGTTTTCCTTTGTTAACACGTGTTACCAGTTTCGCGTGCTCCCCTTCGGTATCTCTGCGGGTGCCAAGGTTGTTCACCAAACAGATGTTGATATCACCTCAAGTGGCCAGGTCGCGGGGCAAGTGATGTCATCCTTACCTCGACGTTTGACTCATCAGGGACTTGTGGCGACGCATCTTTCATCTCCTAAAAGCAGTTTCCCCAATGCACTGTTTACTGAAGCTACCACAGCTGATAGACACATTACCTCTTGGATCAATCTTTATTAATTGAAATTATATTCAGTTTATCTTTCTATGAAAGCAAGCGTGTCGTTGTCAACTAAAAAAAACTTGATAATACAATTGAGAAAAAAGCTGTGATTTGGAAACCACGATATGCAGAAAAGAATAATTTATTCTAATTACGGACATATACAGTTGCATGATTGCATTGCAATTTATGAAATAGTAGGCTTTTTCTAAGGTAAGCTATAAATGTTTCACACATTTGCTGAAACGTAACGAGGAAGTAACATATTTATTATGGTGTAAATTTTCTCAGGTTTCTTCTAGATAATCAATCGTGACCAAGTCAGGCAATATATTTTATCCTAGAGCTTAACCTGTTAAGTTAAAGGAAGCATTCAATATTAAACTAGGGTGTGAAATAAGACAGATGGCTTAGATTTACAGATTATCTTTTTAACTTCGGGAACACCGTTAAATACAGTGCTCAATTGCTCAAGCAGCCTAAGACAATAACTCACTAACTCACTATAATTACAGTGTGTGTATATGTTTATGTGTGTGTATATGTTTATGTGTGTGTATATGTACGTGTATGTAGGTGTGTGTATATGTTACGGTACAATAAGTGTGTGGTATGTTTGTATTTATGTGCATTTTTCTTATTAATACTGTTTGTGAAAACTTTATACCATATGCACTATATACGGCATTTAAATTGAGACTTCGTTGGTGTCATAGAATAACTTTGAACAATGTAAATCAATGAAAACATTGAAAATGAGACATAATCTGTTCTTACCTTGTCAAAGAATAATCCAAACCATAAGTGATAATTATTATTACAATCCTCTGAATCTGAAAGGTAAATCCGTGTATATATTCAATCTACTTCAAATAAGACAACTTCATATTAGCCATACAACGTGGCGGTTTTTCAAACGCATGATTGACTTGCGCTGCAATGTACAAGCACGGACTTTCCACCTTGTGAAGAAATCCTTATGCTACTCGTGAGTATGATATTCATGTTTACCTTTTTCTAATTCATCCTTCTACTATTTTGTGTTACGTCAGGGATATTCGTGGGGTAGGTTATCCCTCAACATGATACGTCTCCTTCCTATATTTTGTTGTATTTTTATATGTTTATCCCCAGGCGGGATACTGTTTTCCTTTATTTTGTTACTGTACCAGAAGTACCTTTTATCAAAAGAACAGGCAAAATTCGTAGAAATAAGTAAGTATTTGACTACAACTGTTTCCAAGTTGGCTTATATTGAACAAATACGCTATCTAGATAAAAATGACTGAGAAGATAAAGATACTATGCCACAATTGTAGGGGCCTAAATAACAACTTAAAACGCAGAAAGGTATTCAATTTTTTAAGAAAGAAAAAAGGCAATATATACTGTTTACAAGATGTACATTTTACCCAGGATCAAATTCAGAAGATAAAAGAACAATGGGGATATAATGAGTGTTATGTAAGCTGCTTTAAAAGTAACGCCAGGGGAACAGCCATCTTATTCAATAATAACTTCGAGTTTAAACTACTAAATAGTAAAATAGATGAGTTGGGAAACTATGTTGCCCTCAAGATTCTAGTTAATGAGGTAACTTATACAGTTATCAGCATATATGGACCAAAAGAAGATAGTCCAGACTTCTTTCAAACTATTATGGATATAGCTTTAGATTATGACAGTGATGAAATAAGTATGTGTGGAGACTGGAATCTAGTATTGAATAAAGAACTGGACACTTATAACTATAAACACATCAACAACCCTAAGGCAAGAGAAAAGGTTTTCGAAATGATAGATAAATTAGATCTAAAAGATCCTTGGCGTGAACTTAACTATGAAGCTACACGTTTCACCTGGCGGAAACCCACCCCACTTAAACAAGCAAGGCTAGATTTTTTTTCTAATCTCACATGGGCTGCTATCTTCAGTCGATAACAGCGATATTCTCCCAAGTATAAATTCTGATCACCCTGTCTATGACATGCTCCACCCAAGCAAGAGGAAAAGGGTTTTGGAAATTTAATAATTCACTCCTAAAAGATAGAAAGTACGTGCAATTAGTAAAAGAAACAATCAAATCAACGCTAGACCAATATAAAATCTCAGATGATGAATCAAACAAATATTCAATAGATGATCAATTACTTTGGGAAACATTACTCATGATCAGGGGCAAAACTATATACTTTTCGTCAACTAAAAAGAAAATCACAAACCAAAAGGAAAAGCAAATGGAATGTAAGCTTAAGGATCTAGAAAATAAATTAGACCTTAATGAGGAGGATGACATGAAACAGAAACTTATGGAGGAAATTACTGTTTGTAAGCAAGACCTAGATGAAATTGAAAATCACAAAATAAACGGAATACTTATAAGATCTAAAGCAAACTGGATCGAAAAAGGTGAAAAACCAACTAAATATTTTTTAAAGCTAGAGTCGAGAAATTTCTTAAATAAATCTATCATTGTTCTGGAAAGAAATGACGGAACGTCTATAACCGAAAGTGAACAGTTAGTCCACGAAGCAAAACTGTTTTATTAAAAATTATACACTGCACAAGAACAGTCTGATATAAATCTTAACATTTTGTTTAAAAATGAAAATGTCCCAGTTTTAAATGCACATGACAAAGGCAACCTTGAGGGTAAATTGAAATTGAATGAGATAGCTTTCGCTCTTAAAAACATGAAAAATGAAAAAAGTCCAGGGCCCGATGATCAATTTCGCAAAAACAAGGTTTGATAACGTGTATTCCTAAGCCTAATAAACCAAAGAAATTTATGAAAAACTGGCGTCCCATCTCTCTACTAAATACTTCATATAAAGTTGGTGCCGCAGCAATTGCAAACAGAATAAAAGATATATTACCCAGTATTATCAACGAAGATCAGAAAGGTTTTGTCAAGGGGAGATATATTGGCGAGGTAACGAGACTTATATATGATCTAATGGAACATACTGAAGCTTGTCAGATACCAGGCTTGCTGCTTCTAATTGATTTTGAAAAAGCCTTCGACTCGGTAGATAGAAACTACCTCACAAAAGTCCTAAGTTTTTTTAATTTTGGACCCAGTATTTCACATTGGATAGAAACTTTCTACTCTGATATTGAATCAAGGGTTTTGGTTAACGGTTTCGCATCAAATCCCTTCAAAGTCTGTAGGGGATGCCGCCAGGGGGACCCGTTAGCTCCGTATATTTTTCTTTTATGTGTAGAAATCTTAGGTATCATGATACGAAACAACAAAAACATAAAGGGAATTAAACTTGGAAATATAGAATTTCTTCTTTCACAATTTGCAGATGATACAACTCTTACTTTAGATGGATCGGAAAAAAGCCTTTTTTCAGCATTGAATACCTTAGAATTATTTACCCGTTTTTCAGGATTAAAAGTCAATGTAGATAAAACAAAACTAATATGGGTAGGCTCCAAAAAAGATCCCGATATAAAATGTGTAAGGAATGGAAATTCGATTGGTCACAAACAAATTTCAATCTTCTGGGAATACATTTCGACATCGATCTAAATAACATGATTGATATAAACTATAATGAAAAGCTCTCCCATATGGACAGGCAAATGAACATTTGGTCAGCACGTAACTTAACCCCTTATGGAAAAAACACTATACTTAAATCACTCATACTACCAAAACTTAACCATCTGTTCTCATCTTTACCCAATCCGAAAAAATGCGTTATCGAAAGACTGCAAAAAACAATGTTTTAATTTCATATGGAAAAATAAACCGGATAAGGTACAAAGAAATGTAATGATGTTAAACCCTGAGCATGGGGGAATAAAGACGCCAAATGTTAGGAAGATGATATCATCACAAAAATTAAAATGGATGAAAAGAATAAGCGGTAATGATTGCAAATGGACATACTTGTTTACCGATCAACTAAAATCAAAATTCCGCTTCTGCTAACGGATAGCGCCTTCATACGAACTAAGATAATTCCTTTTGCAACTAACTCTTTTTGGAAAGACATACTCTTAGAATGGTCAGACTTTTTATTAATGATTAAAAAGGAAATCGTAAATGAAGAAGATATACAATGTCAATCATTATAGAACAACGACAATATTACAATTGATAAACGTCCTTTTTTGTATTATGAATGGTATGAGAAAGGTGTTGTTTTTGTGAATGATATGCTTCATGATGACGGCAGATTGTTAACATATGAAGAATTTTCCACTACTTTTTCTATTAAGACTAACTTTCTAACTTATGAATCAGTGAAAAGAGCCGTAATGGCATATACCCGATCACATATGAACACAAAGCAATTCAAGAAGAAATTGTCGAATCCTATTTATCCATTCAATGTATCAAAGATTAACCTCATAATTGGGAATAAAAAACTGTACGCCTCTCTTATAAACTCAAAATTTGTTCGCCTGCCATGCTATTCAAGATGGGAAAAAATCCTAAAAAGTGACCTTGAAGAAAATGATTGGAAAATTTTTAATATTATTGCCAATAAATGTACGAGAAGCACAGACTTGAAATGGTTGCAATATAGAATTATTCACAATATTCTCCCAACAAAACAATTTCTCTATAAAATTGGATATATATCATCACCATTATGTTCATTTTGTGAAAAAGAAGTAGAAACAATTAATCATATTTTTTGGGAATGTGAACCTATCTTTAGACTATGGAAAGAAATCGAATCATGGTTAAACTCTGTACAGTTAAAACTAAAATTTACAAATAAAATAATCATTTTGGGAATGAAAGGAAAGAACAATAATCCTGTAAATGCAATCATTTTATTAGTCAAACAACATATTTACAAATGTAGCATAAATGGTTTTAGACTGAAGTTAGAGTATCTTAAAAGCGAAATTATACAATATTACGATTTGTCAAGATATGTTTTTTTATCAACAGAAACTGAAGAAATGTTTTTTAAGTACTGGTCAACTTTACATTTACTACTTTCATTACACTCATTAACTAAATTGAATTGTGCTTATATATTTGGATGTATGTAACTGTATTTATATGCTGAATGTCTTTGTTTTTGTCAAATATGTCTTTGCCTGTACCACAAAATAAGGAAAATAAAAAAACAAAACAAAAAAAACAAACTATAATTACAGGATGACTTTGGGAGTTTTTTTATTAGAAAGGTTCAATTCAGCATAAATTACTTATTCCCTTATTATTGTTGTATTAATATGATATTTCGCAAAAATTTAAAAGCTTAAAATCCATGTCCATATACCCTGCAAAGTGTTCTATGTATCAACAACTGAATACTCATATCATATTCAGATATAAACAGTTCGAATCTAAGATATGTAATAAATGTTTGGTGTATTTTCTATGCCTCACTTGAGATCTGGGATTTCCGTATTAAGTGCAGAATGAATATGAACACTAATGATCTCTTAGGAGGTCAAGGAGCCTCTTGAATACAAGTGACATTTTAATGAGCATATAGATGCCAACAGGAGGTGAATAAATACTGACGGGACGGGCAATCATAATGATTTAAGTCTGACGGATGAGAGGTTGGCGTGCTGCTGCTTGTCACTACTGAAACTTGGTGCTGTGTTACTGTCTATTCTCAAGTACTGATTGTATATTTCAAACATATTGACGTCATTAAAAAATTGGCGATTCCCTTACACCAAAGACGTGTTTTGAAACAATTAGATGTTATGTACAAGAACATCAAATGTGCATGTCACATGATGAAAACGTGCCGTCAGGCTTACGCGAATTCTTTCAGGGTCGGATATTCGTTTTTAAATGTACAGCGTAAAATGTTTCAGGCAAATACAAATATTTCATCTTAAAGTGACCGCTTTATGTTAATTTAAGATTACATAATCATAATAATGTTTGAATATTTTTAGCATTTTTGATTTGGTTCCCTTATGGGTCAGTGAAAAACGAGACGAGCTTAGGTTTGATTGTAATCGTATTTAATTCTTTGACGGGGTGTCATATTTAAATCGTTCATTTTACAGTTTGTAGTCGTGGAAGAGTTTGATTTTTTTTATTATAAAATTTGACTTGAAGTTTACACTTACAGAAATGGTGACTACCATCAATCAGGTAAAAGTTAGACTGATTGGTACTGGAGATAAGGAGTGCTGCTCCCCTTAATGTCTTCATGATAACGACATTGACAAGAAAGAAAGATGTAGGACTTGCAGGAAAATACTAAGGGATTTCAAACATCAGGTTATCTGACAGCCCCTTTGTGTTACATCATACATGATGGCAAGATGTGCCCATCCAAAATCCCCTTAGCTGTAAGCATGTCACTGGACGAATGTGTTCTCGTGATTTCATCTCACTGGTACTTGTACTGGTAATGGTACTGGCGCTGTCCTATATCTTACTTACATGTAAGGTCATTCCATAAGTCATTAAAATAGATGTGAAAATAGGTACGTGATAGAATAAAACAAGCTTAAATTATATTTGTATCTATTTGTTTACATTTGTTTTTTCCTATTTTATTACTAATCTCTTAACTTTTAGAAAGATGCGTTTAAATAGCAGAAATGGCTTAATTTCTAAATTTCATGTTTTGTTCATTTCGTTAAAGAAGGGTTTAACCATGTAGCTTTAATATTTTCTAACGAATAAGGTATCGCCCGTCAAAACGTACGTGTTTGGTGATTCATAGAATAAAGCTTAAACTGTCCTTTTGCCACTTCCTTACAAAATGGGAAAACTGTTTGATAAATGTTCATGAAACGTTGTCCAATTAGAAAAAGCAGATACTTACCACTGCCTTTTGCTACTCTTAGATGTCAACAAAAACATGTTAATATCATAGAAACAAGGTTGATTTACATGTAAGTAGAGCAGAAATGTTCATTCATCAAAGTCTCATTTATCATCTCGAACATTGTTGAAAGGACTCAAGACATTCTGTACCTCAGTGTCTTAACTCATCTGAACCACGCCATGAAACCAGCATGTCTAGTTACTGAAGCCGTCAAAGTTAGTTCATATTTTTCATAAAAGGTGAATACAGATAACAAAATATTTTCAATTACAACATATCTCTTAGACGTCACTCAACGAACTTAAGTGCAAAGAAACAGATTATGAAACAAGAAATTAAAGTCGATTAGTTTCCTACAAACATATCGTAATCATGAAAGAACGTTTCACTCAAACATGCAATTGTTGAATGTATCCCGCCGGATGACAAAATAATAATATGACTAATAAGCATTAATAATTTAGAATGCAAAACAAAAAAAAGTAAAATTCTGAAGAGTACATATTTGCAAACTTCAAAAATGTTTGACATTGTTTAGAAAGTTCTACATTTCATTATTTATGAACAACCATAAATGACAGAGAACGCATCAATTTTTTAGTCAAACACTTACAGTTCTATGGGAAACCAGACATCGACACATCACACAATGTCGGGACATAATAAAACAAACACAGTCATTATAATCAACTCTTTTTCAATCCACTAACCTCAATCAATGCGAAACCTTTTTTAGAAACTGGTTTCGGTTTTTTGGAGTTGTTTTCCATTGTCATTGCACTTGAATAACATATCATAGGCATCTATTTATTGTATAACATGAATAATGAATAAAATATCACATTCGGTCTCATGATTGACGCACTAAACGAAACTAATGACCTTCCTATGCTATATGACCTTTGATGCTACATGTTGTCGTAATGTCACTCGTTTTATGACTTTTATTTTTCAAATGCCACCTGATATATTATTTTCTATTCATCCTTGATACAGGTATTGCTGGTTGATTATGGTATACAAGTTAAAGCTTCTTTACCTATCTATCAACTTGTCGTAAAGTGTTAAAACTCTTTTAAGTATCGATAAGGACAACTATCTGACTTAAATTAACTTTTAAGACATGTATTAAGAATCAATAATCAATTTCTAAATACATATTTTTTCAATGCATGTGAAACTCATCATTTTTGTCAATATATGTATATCAAACTACATAGACGAGTTTAAAAAATACATTTCAATATTAAAAATGTATAATGCTTTAGAAATATGACCTCATAATTCAGAATTGTTTGATGTTTTGTCACATCAATGTTTATTTATATCATATTATCGATTTGTAATAACCACTTGTCTCTTTACTCAATCAGAAAATACTGATGACGTCCAAAAACCGTCAGTTGCTGTAATAAGCCGTGTTCCTTTTTTTCAAATACAACATTTGAAAAGATCATTTGCAATTTATGATTTAGGTGATTGTTGTTGTGAACCATTTCACTTAGTAAAACAAAAATTGTTAAATCTGCACAAAAGTAGTATTCTAGTTTATTGAAATTGTTTATGGGTGCTTTTTATACTACCAGATATTCATAAAAGGGTGCATGTATTACCATTTTTCTTTTATTATGCCTTAACTATATAGGTCGTCACTTTCAGGACAGTGAAATTGACATAATTATTTCTTGTGATTATTTCAATTCGGAGTTCAATACATATCTTCTCCTATTCCTTCAGCTCAAAGTGTTCCAGTCGAGGGTGAACCCACAGAAAATCAAATCGTATTTGTTTAGGTTTTAGAATCCATTGCCTCTTTTAGAAAGATATCGAATTTATACACTTCTGATACCCTGATATACAAGTGATATCTTGTTTTGTCTTTGTCACAAATGCAGATATTGTATGCGAAGAGATATTATGCGCCAGAAAAGCCAATATTAACTTCAAATATATCACGCAAAAGGATGGCAAAAGGGCAATATATTTTTGGGCTACACAATCGGTGCAGTTACAGATTTACTTAAAAAAAATTAATTATCTAAAGTTTTTAAACGGTAACTATTTTTAACACATTCAATTTAATAAACCAATAATTCAGTCAGTTCATATGTTCTGTTAGAAAGTAGCAGTTAACAGTTACGTCTTATTATTATTATTACTGGTGAAACGAAACCTTTTAACAGAACTATCTCATTTCAGAGGTTGATATATCTTTTATTGTTTTCGAGCGACTTGTTCAGAAGATCACTCAGATTATTCAAATGAGAGGTGGACAATAACAACGTCGTTCACATATGAATAAAACTACGTACTCATAGGCTGATGTTGATTACTTAAGTGATTGTTTGATAACAAAACCTTGCTTTTGTGTACATGTATTATCGAATATTTACATTCCATGTTATAGACACACTAACTTTATTAAAATTTGTTAATAAATCAACAATGCAAAGAGTATAAACCGGTTCCCTATCAAAATCAATCTAACATATTCTTAAGCCAACGTAAGATGCTATCACGAACGTGTTACATCTTGCTACCACACCAAATCTTTAATTCTTAGAAATTTTGACCGATGTGGCGTTTGAAAAGACAAGGTTAATTTCCGATGTTTCTGAATGTTGTGTATTACATGTTTTATGGAAATAAAATACTGCTTAAATCAATTTCCGAAGTCGAAGTCGAAGTCTTTTGTTGAAGTCGAGATACAGAATACAAAGGCATCTCGGATTACATGAATAAATGAGTGCATGCATGCAGCTATTTCCTTACACTTAAAGAGATCATGAAAGAAAGGAATAACATTACAGTGTTGATCAGGGCTTTGCATTTGCATACATTTGGTTTTATAATTGTGTTGTATTTTCCAAAACTCTATCAGAAAGCAAATGTTTAAACTCTTTGAAAGGTACTCTATAAGTGATATATATATATTTGGAGTTCTATCTGCGGATACATTTAAAATTGCCACGGTATTCATATAGATCAGAGGTGGACTGTATATCTTCAAAGTATGGAATACTTTTATTTTTCTTGTTTCCTTAAGAGGATTCCAATTCATTTAAAGGAAGGAATTCACATGAGCACTTTGCACCTTCTAGTTTGTAGGTTCACGGAGTTTTGATTCATGTTATGATATAATAAGGACGTTGACACAGTTGCAAATGTTTGATGTTTAAACAGTGATTTGATGTGTAATTCAATGCTACTCTATGGTTCATTTTGAAATATGAGCCGGTGAGCAGATACTCTAATATTTAATTGTCTGTCCTTGGGCGCGTCCTTGATGTAAGTTGAATGTTTTAACAAGGACGTTTATCTGATTTGGGGCTTCGGCCTGTAAGATGAACTAAAACTTCCAAATGCTGACCCGCTAATGAAAGGGATTATAACTGGTCCGAACAATTAAGTATGATTTCTGACTTGTATTTATCGATTAGTCAAGCTATATTCGATAATTTACATAAAACCGTGCATCAAATAATAATATATTACATTTATTGCATCACTAGTTAGTTCATAATCGATACAAAATCGACACAACTTTAGATGTTCACATTGAGACTAGATTTGAATCTTTTTGACCCAGTGTTGCGTGATGATAATAACGAGACTTTAGGTTATCTACCTTCTCAACGAAATGATTAAAAAGTAAGGTTGCGTACATGCATCTTAAGTCTCTTACAAAAGGAATAAAGTACATTTGTGTACAGATATGTCAAATCGTATTTGAACTTGGCTTCACATCTGAAACTCACATCTGTTTTTGATAACAAAGGTATTAAGAGAACAACCTATTACTGATAAGGATATGTCTAGACTGTTACCATAAACAGAACAAAAATGGAAAAGGAAATTAGCGTGATCTTTATACAATGTATCATACCAGACTTCGACATTTGCAAACCTTTTAACAACCCTGAAGATGTTTTCAGTTTTCAAACCTCGCACTGTTCCTTTCTCTTCCTCATCCATTTAAATTAGTTAAAGAGACACTCCGATAGTTGTTCATGAACAGTGACATTCTATTTTTTAAAACGGTACCGACTGTTGCTGAAAGTATCCTTTCAAGTGCCGATATGTCCAATAGAGTCCAATGAATATTCATTTAAAGTGTATTGGTGATTTTGTCTTAAGCACACATAGAAGGGTGTGGTTCGGTTTTCCTTGTAAACTAATAATTGTTACGTATTGTGATATGTGAAATGTTTATGTGAGATGGTTTGAACGAACAAAATCATAATTGGTGTTCAAATATGTTTGAAAGCGAGATAGAATACCATGAAATTCATGGAGTATCATTTTTATGACAAGTATTTTGAAACAAACAATTTTCACCCGGGATAAATGACTCCCCGTGGCGAATATTAAAAAGAAAGTAAATTTATTTCAATGTAAACAAAAGCATTTATAAACAAGATTAATTGTCTTTAGACATTTCCTAGAAGTGGTTGAAGCTTTAATTTATTTTAAAAACTTCATTGTAATGAGAAAACAGTGCGAAGTCAGACAAGCTTCACATATGGGTTCTTCTGCTGAAACATTCAACAATGTCAAGCTCATCATCATGGATAAGGCATTATGAGTCTTCTCTAGAAGATATCATGACAATTTTTATCAATTTTTTCTTGAGGCATTCCATTGACAAGTTTCACATGCAGGATTCTAAAATGAATAATTCAATGCTTCACTGAGACTTTGAAAATATTCCAAAGGTTACGAAAATCGATTGGGCCTTGCATCATTCCATTACGAAGCTTTGCACAAAATAAGACAATAATTGATAGTATTGCTTAAAATATGCTGCTGCTAATCTTGACATGAAAGTTTCCAAAGCGAAGCATTTTCCTGTGACCTTGAAAAAACATATCAAGGTCACCTGAATGAACCTGGCCCTGCGTTCGAATTCAAAGTGTGAGGTTATGTGATTTGGGGTTGCACACCGCTTTCAAAAGTGTTCCTTTTATAACACGCCTGCTACTATTATTGTAGGGAGAAAGCCGGCAACTTTATTATGGCTATGTTTTGCGGTGAAACCTGCGAGTATTAGCTTGAACTAGCGAACCATGGGTAGTACTCCATGGGCTATGTTAATAAATTGTTTGATATTTTTAAGATTAAGATATTTTAAGAAACATATATAGACACGGTTACATAAGTAACATATTTGTCTCATAAGAGAACTCCCTACTTTGGTTTTTACAGAAACATTTTGCCTTATTATTCAATTGTATTTATGACTAGGAACATTTGATTTTTGAATGAGCTCTCGTAGCTTATCTTTATAAAGGTTGTAAAAAAGCTTGTGTAAAAGCTTGTGTACTTCATTAAATTTACTAAATCTGGTGAAGGCCGGATTGTGGTCCGCGACAGCACAGTTTTCATTTATGTGATGTCCCTATTGATTTCTGATCATCTCTTTATGTCAAATTGCTCATTCTCCTCTTCCAGGTAATACCGTCAGACGCTCTTTTGTCCAGGTTATTCTTGCTCAATTCGCAGAACGACCTAGGTCACTGAAGTCATTGTCCAGGCATAGTTCATTTCGCCGTAACAGCAAGAACTTTTTATTGTCAGAAAAACTTTTAACCAAATTATTTACGGTATAAAAAGTACGTTAAACATATTAACTTGACACTTTGAACATGTGACAACTAATCAGTGTACTTTTCCCTCTTTATATATTTTTGAATTTACAGTAATTATATTCAAGCACACATAGTAAAAAAGTATGTTCACCAAAACAGAGTGAAGTCTTTATCTATTGATCAGTTGTACCAAGCAATAAGTGTACATGTGCATTTAGCAAATTAATATTTTGAAGACTAGTTTGAGCTTGTAAACCCGAAATGGGGTAGTCTCGAAAACGGTTTAAATCTACCTTATGACATATTTTGTAAAAAATGACTCCTAGTTTGTCGTTTTGATTTATTGCATTGTCATTAAAATGAGATCTAGAGCGCCGAAACTCTTTGAATGGTCTTTGTATATGTTGTGTCATGAGCATATTGTAAAGATTCGTTTCGATACCTTCACGACAAATGATGTGATAGTTTAGATCATCAACAATATAAAAACATGTCAAATCAAACACTAAAGCCTTATCATTTCAAACATAGCAAATTATATTTGTCCCCACCATAATACTGTGGGATATTCTAACATACTGGAAAGATGATAGTAATAATATTAATTACCATGGGAAAAGTAAATACATGTTTGACACATTATACGCTGATCAAAACAAACAGTGAGTATTTTATTATTATAACGAAGCATAAGTTAGAGATAAAAGATACCTTAGGTAATTGCAGCTTGAAACTGTAATGGTTGGGAGGATAGAGTAAGACATTTCTCAGCTGTTCATTACACAACATGTCTTAGTCAATAATTATGTAAGATGTACGTTGTAAAGATAGAGGAGAGATACAAGATTTAACTAAGTGACAATTGAATGGCCATCGTTTCTCACCCATACCAGTTGTATTCCACACATTCATCATTAAAAGCTTTGTCACATCTTCAGTTTAGTTTTGAATAAAAAGCATTATATATAATTTTCGAATATAGGAAAAAACATTCATGGAATTTGGAGTTTTGATTTACACTGGAATGAGAGTGACAGTTTCCAGAAACCAAAAAATAAACGATATATTTTCTAAAATGAATATTTCATCTAGGCAAACCAAACATTGATCAAATTGTTTATAAAAAATATACGGAAAAAAGGAGGCGTCCCCATCGCAAAATTTAGTTCATCAATGAATGTATCCAGCTCTTGTTTTTGTAAATAAAAAAGCGTTGGAAACATACATTTTAAAGCAAGTCCTCAGAACTGGACATTTAAGATTTGCATCTTTTAATCTATATGTGACCTTGCGTTTGAACCAATTCAATTTAATATCCTACCACTTTTCACTATTACACTTCGAACTTCCTGCCACCTTTCACTTTCAATGTGTTGTTAGTCTAATAGTTTTAAAAGTTCGGAGCCACTGATTTTCCCCCAATGATGACTTGATGCAAACTACTGTCCAATGCGGAAATGCTTCAGCCATCTCCTTCCATTCCTTCTTTTATTGGCTTATCCGACCTTTCAACAGGAAATTCACTGTCAAACAATCTTTCCATACCATGATCGGGTTTTTTAAAGTGCTAATTCACGTTGTTTTCTAAGATAAAAAGTCAGCCTTTTTATATGTGAATGTATTGTGTGAGTTCCGAGCCGGTCTGCGTTCTGATACCACCAGACCATTGTCATCCTGCTCCAGGACAAAGGAACTTGTTACGCCATGATGCTTAGATATGGAAAAAAGTTGTATATCAGGCATCCCGTTAGATAGAAATATAAGTGTATGTATTCCATGCCCAATGATAGTTATCAGTGTGTTTTTGGTGATTTTGTGATAAAGTACTTTTTATGTCCACACTGCTTAAAACTGACAAAAGATAAGTATCTGCAAGCGAAAGAATCACAGGAGCATTGGGTTGGAAATCAATTAGAAACAAATATTAATGAATAACTTAACGTAACGACGAAACAATATTCAAAAATTTCCAGGCATTGCGTGTCAAATGAATTGGCATGATTAAAAACAAGGCTCAACCAGTATAATATGATCACAACTTATGCGTATGGACGATTAATCATGTTTCAATTCATACTAAAGCAACATTCATTGAGGACTCAGGTTGTACTTATGCATTAACTCTCAGAACCTCTGCCTCGTATAAAAAGACTCCTAAATTAGAACATGAAAACTTTCCTATCTTTCCTATAACATTTCATTATTATATGCGGTTTTTTTGAGTCAATGTTTTTCCTTTTGACTCATTTTCATTTGTTATTCCATTATGACTTATTCGCAATCCATGCACATAAATCAGTATGCATATGCACGAGCACATAGCCCAGAGAAACCTTTATCAAAAATACGTGACATAATTTCTTTGGAATGAAAACAGGATCTAGCTGGCTAATGATACCACTAAGGAGATAACATTATGTTTGATGCATTGTGGCCCCTTTTGTACGGTTTTACAACATGGATTGGGTTAGAAGACAGAATAGTTAACCATATAATTTCTTGATTTTAGAACTATGCAGATAATGCAAAGGGTTACTAATCTTTTCAGTATAATGAAATATTGTTTCAATGTTAGATCTGCACTGAAATTATGTACGCATAAACATTTTCATGTGTAACCTAGCATTTTGAGTTACCCTTTTGAATGACATAAATGTCATACTCACTTTTCCAATTAAACTGAACTAATTATTTTTTACTTTACAAAAAGCATTTACACCAATCTTTCCAGTCGCGTCTGCAATGATTTTAATTTTTATGCCCGTTTTACATTTTAGGGTGACGATGCCAATCAGCGCCTGCCGTTTTAGCTCGGGTGGACAGACGAATCATTCATTGAGTTTATCGCCTTTTTATTTTCTCCCTTTATTTGAAAAAGGTAAGCATTATGAGCTTGTAACAAATGTCGTACGACAACAGCGATGGGTCGGATGTTTCGAATTTCAATATTGAGGTCGAGGATGCAGGTAAAGTTCTGAAAGTAAGGAAACAGGAAATATTGCCGTACAAGATTATCTATTTGCCTGGCGTGCGTTACAAATTGCAAAGGTAACACTAACATAAATAAATCTTTATCAATCATCAATGATTAAAGTTGTTTAATAGAGCGATGTTTCATTACTTTCCAACATGTTTTTCAGTAGATGGACAAATACATTTCCCATCACATATATCGCGGGTTCAGGCCTCAAGTCTTAGCCGTCAAGACAATAATTAAGGACGGATCGGAGATCCTCGTGGTTAAACCTTGTTTATTGCCTTTAACATGGATAAAATCAACATTAGAAAGATGTTGAATGGTTAGCCATACATGTTTGATGGCTGACAGATGACAATTGAATGTGAATCAAATTGTCATACGTCACATGAGTAGAAGCCCGTGATTTGACGTAGAGTACGGGTGGGAAGTACAACTCACTACATAAGACAGCGGCGATGATAGAAAGAAAGATGAATAAAAGGCTGTTGGTGACACATACTCTAAGGTGATGCTCCTATTACTACAGGAACCCAACTGGCAGGAATTAATGTTACAGTAGGGTAGAAAATACAAAAACCTGAATTTCTTGATTTTCTTGTAATTGTAATTTTGAAACGTAAAATGCATCTCAATACTATCAAATACGAAAAGCTGCCAGAAATGTGATTCATTAATACTATTTTGCAGATACATGAACTATTTTATTTTCCAACTTTTACCTTATTCCTCTTTTTTGGAATGCCAAAATTTTTTGTGGTATACCATATATCTGTCCCGTAAATAAACAGTGCAGATATGATATTCATGGGTAATGATCCAAAAGCAATCTCATTGAAATCAGTCGAAACTTGTCCCTCATACCTCGCTGCTTTTCCCGAACTGAACACGGTTCCTTGACCGCCAGACTGTGTCAGCTAATAAGAATCGAGGCTCGAAAGTCATCGGCAACTTTTGAACTGACATCCAAATCATCACATCTAACCTTTGTATCTAGAAATACGAGATTTTTCTGAATGAACCCCAGAAAAACCGAGCTGTCATGAACGGAAAATAGACGTGCGTTTGTTTACTTTCATGACAAATACGCTAATGATTGGTCGAAATTAAACCACGTATGCAACTCCGAGAAAGATAGTGAGGAAAATTTACTTTCGTGACAATATTGAGTTTGATTTGCATTTTTCTTCGTCCAAAAACAATTTTCAGAAATTTCGGAAATAATAGTAAAGACTACGATACATTATTGTATAGGCCTAAGAAGTTAGTTCGACAACCATTTTGCCTAAGGATCTTTAGGAATTCATTGCGCCGTCCCCTTCTTTCAAAATATTGATATAATTAACCAATGTTTCAATTGGTACTTGTACACATCATAGATAAAATAATACATTATATAACATGCTTGGCGCCATAATCATACTTTATATCAAAATATCAAAGTACTCCATATAAACCGAGTTACCCAAATGAATTAAAATTGACGATCATGAAATCATGTGAATTCATTTAAGTATTCTGAAATTCTTTAAGACGTGACTAGATTAACAGTAAAAGAAGCTGATGATACAACTTAATATGAAACGATCTTCGTTACAACAATAATAGTGTTAATGTTCAAAACTTGGCAAAAACATTCAGAGCGTCCTTCACTTCCATATGCATGTGTGAAAATACCACTAAATTAGCCATTAGGCATTATGTTGTATGCAACGAACTTTAAAGCAGCAACTTTCAGCTAACAATTCTAGTCAATGAATATCTATAATTAGTAGTGTCTCGTTCTGATTTTGCATTTAGATAAAATCAGAAAAACTTTATCTGATACTAAATGAGGAGACTTTTTACACCACTTGGAATGTCAAACTTTTGATATTACCCAACGCGGTCAATACAAGTTAACTCTGAATATTAAGAATTCAAAATTATTATAGATCGAATGTTCGACTGATGTTTGATGCTGACGATCAACTGGATATTTTCATGTATTCACAATGTAAGCTAATTTTAGAAGGACTGGTATCTACCAAATCAAAAGATAAGAATGTTTTCGATAAACAAATCTTGCAATAAAATCACCTAATACAGTTACAGGTAACATTACGTTAAACAAATCACTCCCCTCCTCCTTTTCTCTGACCCAAACAAGGCCATATAGTTCGAAAACCTAATTATAGTCTTCAAGAAAAGGAAACATAAAAGCGATGTTAGAGGGTGTGAAAGCGGTTTAAAAACATAGAATTTGTCTTTCCAAAACGTCGTTCCTGCTTACATATACACATCTGCAGTACAGAAACGGAGCAGTTTTTTTAACTTTTTCTTTAAGCATTTGAAGACATTTTAGCAGAGAAAACTTGAAAGCCAAAATGCACGTGGGAGTAGTAGATCAGCATGTGTTTATAATTAACATAAAAGGCAAACGTTGTTTTTACGTTTGTTATTCATTTGTAAATGAAAAACATATATCATCACGTGACTACTGCGTGTTGAAAATCGAAATATTGGCTGAGGTCGAAACACTGTAGAGTAGCAATCTACAGTTAACTTTAATTTAAATAATTTGCGAAATGTTGTACATGGACATTTATGTGTAGTCTTTTGGGATCAGTTTTTTCAGCTGACACTTGACAAAACATATAAATTATGACTGAATTGGTTATCTTTGGCCAGCTGCATCTTTTGATAAAGTTTCCAGGCAGGAATGTTTTTTACACCTAAACCATGTTTCAATTGGAACAAAAGTTGGCTTTCATGACACGCGTACATTGCAACCGATCGACTTTGTAGATCGAAGATCACTGGAGTACTCTATATCTCCTATTAATTATTATTAGATATGCACATGTACCCTTTGAATGTATGATCACTTAGATGTAACACAAATTCCCTTATGGGCAATACATTTTTTACTTATTTAATCTTTTCTTATCTTCTCTAGGTACTGAATTCTGTTAGTCGTCGCTAATATAGGTATAATTACTGTGAGTGACTTGAAGTTATAGGATTAACCATGTTTGGTTAACGTTCTGTATAGTTTGGTTCACCCATATCTTATTCACAAAGATTTCGATTGCGAACAAGTTGTCCATCTTTGAACACCCTTTCCGTGGTATGTGCTGTGTCTAATTACATATGTGAAAACCGAAATGACAGATACTGAACAGAAAGAGGAAGTAAGGACTTATCGCACGGCATCATGAATGATATATTGAACTAATTTGAATATATTTAACAGACAAAATGATTTTCTGTAGTGACCAATTACAAAAGACACTTATTAGACAATTGTATATGTGTTTCAATATAAAGATGGGTTTGTCCGTCTTTATTTGATGTAAGGAAAATTAAAAAGATATTACCTTGTAACATTACAAGCATTTATATCGACTAAAATCGACAATGAGACATGCTTGGAAACGAAAGTAGAAATAATGTTGAAACTTCGGCTTCATTGAGATATATATCCTTGCAAAAAGTTGTCGTTGCCCCAAAATATCAAAATGCCACCCAAAGTTCTAATCCTTAAGGGAACATTTGAATAAAATTCGTTGGCAGTAATAGAATAATTTATCCTTCAATAACAGTACATATGATGGAGATTTTCCTGAATTAAATACTACGACTTGTACAAATTTCAGAGTGTTATTTGGTCAATTTATCGCATTGCCTTGTTATTGTATGAACGTAGCTGTATTGTACTTTGAAACACAAATAATGAAAAGTGCGTACATAATTGATTTGTTTAACGAAGTCGTTGCCTTTAGGGTGCTTCGGATTTCCAGGACATAGTCAAAGTGATAGTGTAAAATCTGTTGCACTTCTGTGTGACTTGAAATTTGAAAATGATACAATTTGACATTAAGTACACTCTTATACAAAAGCGGATTACTCGCAATTCGGTTAAGTTAAATGAATAGTCATGGGACGAGGAAATTGACAAAATGAGTTCCCCTTTATGATACCTAATGACACATTTTACAAATAAGGAACATGTAGGATCGTCTGGGAAATGCTACAGCCTTTTAAATGCCACTTTACCCTGACAGTCTTTTTGTCCTGCAATAAACCAAATGACAAGATATGCCTATCCAAAAATCTCTCGGAAACAAAAATGTCACAGACTAGATGCTGCCTCTTCGCTTTATTAACGCTATGATACTCTAGCACTCCTTACGTCTTCGGTGCTTAAGATAGTGCATTTCGATATTGATGAGTAAGGTCGTTTACGTCATATGTATTGAAAAGAAAACATTTAATCTTCTCTGATTTAAATGGTCATTTTGCACTTTTTATGTTTCATTTTCTAAAATGCACGACAGTTTTAACTGATGTTTCTGTTTAAAATGTTGTGTCTTTACAAATTAGGAAAGGTTTGTTTTGATTATATAAACCACTTCATTTGAAGTATTTTTAGAGTAAATCTATTCTGCCACCCCTCAACCTGAAAAAGATATATTTTGTAAAACATAGAAATGTTGGTAATGTATAGACATGAGTTCAACTCGTCCTGTTGAATCCGAATCAAATCTTCAAAATACATGTAGGCATGATACACTGAAGCACATCATATTATTGAAGCAAACCATAACATGTATACTTTGTTACATACGAATAACTAGATATTTGTCCTTATTGTCAATGTATTCTTACAAGTTGATCACTTAACCCGACAATAAGCTAGGCCCAAAAACAATCTGTCGTGTTGTTTTCAGCTACTTACATTAAACCAAAAAATAGTCTTTACTCTCCTGAACTGATTGTCTATCAATTACTGCAAATGCATACAGAGGTTTGCTATATCATATAAAATCTAGGGTTTGGACAAATTTTCATCTTGTTACAATCTCAATCCGTTCCATCTTCACAAACCATGTTGCTAACGTCTTACAAATCTTTAATCTAGGCCTTTTAGCAAATTCGATTTCGACTCTAAGGTACAATTATGTTATTTGTTTTAAAACTAATTTTTAATACAACAATAACTGAGAAATTAAGAGTATGTCAAATCACTTAGCTTGTGTCGTACTTGCTGAATGTACATTTTAGCCTTCCACGAGGACGAGGAGTATTAGGATGTATTCTAAGATGTAGAAATAATAAAACTTTAATTGTGAGGTCACCCTAGTTTTTCCTTAAATTTTTACTGGTAATTGACTTTTTTGTTCATCAGTGTTCATACTTATAGAATGATAATGATGACTTTGCTCTTGATATTGAAACCATGTCGGTGAACGATAAATGTACCGTTCAACTAAACTGTATTAGATGTCATGTCGTGGGACGTATTGGATGACTCGTGATAGATCATCATCAGGTATCACATTTTGTTTCGTGCCATTTTAAATTAGAACTAGATTGCCTCTTAGCTTTCATAAAACTGATCTTTCAAAGTTTAAGTTTGAGCTATTGAATTAATGTAATGAAATAAATCTGATACCTTTAGTGACAAATTGTCAAATATCATAAGTTGTTCATACAGGCATTCAGTTAATTTGTTTTTACTGTCAAGTAGAAACGACACAGTCATATCGCCACAAATGTTTTCACATAATAATTAGGAGGTAAATGCATGCGTGCATTAAAAGGTTACATAGCGCGTTTGAAAACAGTTTTGATTTTCCAACTTGACGATGACAAACTAGAAATGTTGAAAGATCTATCTGATGTAGTCTATGATCCAGTTAGTGGCAACACGAAGACGCTTATACTGATCTCATTGTTTTGCAGGTCTTGTTGGCATTTACTGTATCTGAGTCAAACAACATTACTGAAAATGTTATGAGCTTTTTCTTTTAGCAGAGAGGTAAATTGAAGGAGCGATTCACACTAAGATAACCAAATATCAATTATCTTGAAAAATGAAAATATTAGATAATAAAGCAGTAATGTTCTTTTCAGTAATAAAAATGTCAATTTCTTTTTATTAGTCAAATTCGATAAATCTCAACTTAAAACCGATCTTTTTATATGGATTATTTAACATTGAAAATAACAAAGCGGTAGTGAAGTTTTCAGGTTCATCTTAATTTTGATACGGGTAAGATTAACATATATACAAGTCATAAAACAAATACCAAAATGAAAAACGTCTCAGTACCTCCTGTGCTAATAAGATCCGAAAACTACGACATTTGGATTTTTATTTGACAGGCCATGACTTCACAAACATTACAACTCAAATTTCAGGTTGTCGTATGGTATTAAATGAACGCGATTTTTTTTTAAATGGATGAAGCATAAACATTTAAAATCATAATTGTTGATAATTGTGTTAAAAGATACACTTCATCACTGCTTAAAGTTATAGCTCCTTGTAGATTAAGGCAAAATTGAATTTAGTTTGTAAAACAAACATCAGGCAAAGGTAATTTTGTACATGTGTAGACTTGGTGTAAAACGAGTAAAAGAACAATTTGAAACAGTTTTGATGATATGTAATTGAATTTAAATATTCATTTGATGATAACCGTTAGTTTAATAAACGATTATCGACGATGATATGGAATTTTAAGTTTTGTTTTAAAAAAATGCCTCCTTCGATTGATTTGCAAGAAATTTCTTAAGAACATTAAATAATATTTATCGTCTCTAAGAATGATTACCCAAGGTGGGGTTAGTTAAGGTAACCATACGTAATCAGAACAATTTGGGTTGTTTGTTAGTTTTTTTCAAACATAGGTGTTTTATCCATTTTCTTTAATCTTAAGTTATTTGCTACTTAAAGTAAGGTTTTCAGTTTATATCGGTTTCAAGATGAAAGTTATTTTACGTCTAAACATGTACAGGATTGAGGGAAACATTATGCCCATTTTATTTGTACCTGGAAAAAAACACTTTAAAGTAAGATTTTACAAAAATATAATGTGTTTCTTGTTTATCTCAATATAGTTGCATTGAGTATGACATACTTGTTATGATATACAGCTGTAGATGAAAATACGCTCCGACAGGAAGGCAATTATTTTTACCGGAAACAGGTGAAAACGGTTTCCCTATGTTCCGGTAGGTTTGTCCTGGATATTTGAACGAAATAACGGGCGTGTATTATCTGATTTAAATTTGGTAGAATATCACACAAATCATTATAAAAATCTTCAAACAGTGTTGCTTTTTCTAACCTTATGTGCGATATATATGTCTCTTTTAACATTATCACAACACTATCCCACAGGTGTAAGTAATTAAACCGTCACCTTCCCCGGCCGGCTGAATCTCTTTCTAGTTCTTTGTAGTACGACTATTTATTTGTGGAATGCGCCACATCTGTTATTGATGTTATCAGTAACTTTCAAATTGGATCGTATTAAACCATAACCAAACAAAGTACATGAGATCAAAATATTTGACAAGTATGCTTTCGTCATATGTATAAGATGGCAGGACGCATCTTAAATAGTTACATGTAGTCCTTTTATATTACAATTTAAACAGATATGTACTTTGTTTTTTAATAATTTTAAAACTCTTTAGAGTCCTAAGTCACTGTGTGCAATTGCCTCTCCTATTTACTTAATAAATGCATAGTTCTTAAAATATTGCTATGCTATTATTAAAGCAATATAATCATTAATAGAACTGACATATTTGTCCGATTCGATTTGGTTTTGTATTTTGTATTTGTATTCGGCTTGAATATTTTTGATGTTCGACACTCACATGTTTTTATATATTGATGCACACAATACTTGAAAGTAAACCTTTATTCCAGTGAATTATTTCGACAGAAATGTCTCAAGCACATAGTGTATACCTTAACACCATTTATCATCTCAGTGTTTCAAACAACTGTCTTTGCCTAAATTTCTAGACTCTTATATGTGAAAATTGTATATGTATATGATGACAATAGATTCCATATATTGACAATCTCTACTTTGAAAAATATTGTATGTGCTAATTTTTCGTATCTTAATGAAGTAATACAAGACTCGTTTGGTAACAAGTGTATAAACATCATTTGTTCCAATGAACCAAAAGCTTATAAAGATATCCTTTGCTCGATGTAATAGAGGCTGTTTACGCTTCATCACAAGGAATGCTCCATATGAGATATCCACGAGACAGCCCTGGGTGACAAGTGATGCATTTCTTGCTGCCCTTCAAAGGTTGATACCTAATTCATTGAGATTTTAAGCTTAGATCTTATATCTATGTAGGTAATTTTCCATATATAACATTAAGAACGAACAAGAAAAGAATATTGTTTGGATTTTCTTTGTTAACATAACAGCAAAATCACTTTACCAGTTTGTGAAACTTTTATCTAAAAGAGTGAAAGACATCACACATATATCTGTGCGGAATTAGATATACAATATTCACTATAAAGCTTCACTCAAACTCTTGAGAACATTCGATATGATGAAACAGATGCTGCATCATTAGATATAGGACATCATTCGATATGAAACTGAAGAACAAGGGATAGTAAGATGAATGTGTTCACACAATCAGAGACTATTAATCGATTGATGTATTAGATGGATGACACTTTCAACTACTCTCTATTGATGATGATTAAATGCCAAGAAATAGGAGGTCATATTTCATATCGTGCTTATGTACATCACATACTGCCATCAGATCAGAAGAATAATAAAGCATTGTAAAAAAAGTTTAAATCTCTCGATACATGTTTTTATAAACTATATTTCAATTTTAAAAAGGAATGCAATAAGATGTTCACATCAAACTCTCCCGTGGTGCAATTGACTTTTCCATTGACTGTCAGTGTGTTACATGCGAGAGCTGTGACTGTGTTTGTCAGTAAAAGTCTCTGCCTCAAATAATACATTTGTAATCACGTGATAAATGTCCGGTATAACAAACTTATTATAAATTTTTGATAGTCCCACTGTCTACAAATTTGATATGCCTATTCCTGAGATTGAGCACAATTATGCAGCAGTGACAGTGACGGATATTAACTATTGCAAAAGATTCCCGCTATATACATCGATATTCAGAACCCAGCGATAATGTTCTCTGAAAGCCATGGATCAATCCAAGTTTAGTTCTTATGAGATCACAGATTTGAGAAACTAAGTAAACGTGCTTTTACTTTGGAGTTGCATTTTAAATCGTCCGATATTATGACAAACAGCAAAGCGAGAAATCTGGAGTAATCCTTGTTCCACGCTGTAGCTCAGCAAAAGTTTAAATATATAGTTTACCTAATCCGAGGTGTCAGTTCAGTCTTTAATTTTCAAATAAAATACTTGGGTTCTTCCGAAAATTTAATATATAGGATTTAAAGTAGTAATAATTCCACAAGCTGAATCTTATAAGAAAATACATTGGTTTTGATTGTTTTACTGACCGTATTAGAATAAGTTTATTAATTATTGAAGGTCTCAACAATCATTTAAAACAACAGTTTACCTGTCAATGTAAAAATTTATATAGCTCACAATTCAGTAAAACTGCGTGTAAGCTTTACACAAGCTTAACTACATTGTTTGACTTCCTAACTAGTCTTAAACTCCTGAACTAAACGCTACATGGAAGAAGTGTGTTTTAAATGGGATCGAGAGACTTAAAATTTATTCCTGGCATTTCATTTGAAGTGATAGACAGTTCCACAGATCTAGAGATTGTTGATATACAATTATTATATTATGAAAGTCGTTTCAACAGTGAGTTTGCCTTTTGGAAATATGCAAAAACATTCAATAAATTTATATTTTATGTCGTGAAAAAAATTGAACTTAATTGGGATGGACAAGTATGAAAATAAATGGATATATACCCTTTTTATGTACCAAATAAAATTAAGAGTTGTTTGAATTATAATTCCGATGGACAAGTATTATAACAAATGGGTATATACAAGTCTTCTACGTACAGAATATAAAGAACTGACAAGAAGAAAAAGAAATACATCGTGTTTAACATCAAACTCACATTTGTCACAAATGAGTTTTTTGCAGTGTCAGCATTACATATTTCTTGATAGATGTTCTATGCAAGGCTTATATTAGATGGCGAAATGTGCATAACAAACGATCTTTATAATGAATTGCATCTAATATGTATTTTATTGCTTCCAGGGCAGACTTCACTGATCCACAGTATTTTAGACACCTTGACAGAATTATCCTGTAGTGCTCCGAATGTCAGTATTTTTACATCTTTGTGTAAAACCCAAACTTAACCCATAGATATTTCCACATTCTTGTATAATCCGTACACATGAAAGGCCGGTAACTAACGAACACAAACTATCTGTGTGACCCTAATAGCTGTCATGATGGTCTTGTAACATAAACGTATCATACCATACTTCGGGGTGATAATGATCGTCCACATGTAATATTTTGTATCAACAGTTTGATTACTTGCTGAAATATTTAACAGATGAGTGAGTCTTCTAATTTAACTGGGTATAACATTGGCAGAAATATAGTAGTTCTATGAACACACGGAAAACCGTTAGAACACCAACTATTGGCATTTCTCAATATGAACACGGTATGAGTGGCCGATATTACATTATCCTACAAAATAGAAGCTTGTATGATATAGTGGTTGCAACTTCAAACATATTATCCATTTTATCATTTAGAACAAAGCTTACATGGAGTGTAATATTAGTATTTCACATGTAATGATCCAGATCGATGTTGTAGTAAAAACAACACCCTTTTAAATATGTTTAGTGCAGTTTATTTGTGGTCCATAAAAGAACAAGCTTTCTTATTTCCTTAGATACGCACCATTTCTGAACACAACGATATAAGATATCCAAGAGTGATCTAAATCCCAAAGCCGATACAAAGTATCCAGTTCTCGTTCGATGTCAATCATGTCATTAAGCAAAGTAACATCATCTGCAAAAGTAGCATTAAAAATCATTTATATTATCTTTGACAAATAATCTTATTAATCCAAAATTTTCTATCTGTTTCACACATTCTTTGATATGGAATATAAATAGAACTGGGCTGAGTTGATTCATTATTGATACGATCATGTTCTGATTCCATGTGGCCAAATAAAAACGATAATGGAAAGAGAAGCACGTGTTTTGTATCCAACCACACAAATCAGAAGTTTGTAGAGAATAATTACATAACTGTCAAGAATGGTGAGTAATTACGGTTGGAATAAGTCTCACATCCACTCACGTGCACATCCTGTTTAAACAGTATTCTAAAGATCACACCTCAAATGACCTTCAGGTTGATAAATCATCTTGTTTATAAAGGAAATGAGAAAATCACCTATTAAACAATTAGAAAAAGGTGGAATTGGAAAACATTATATTTACGAAATGGGAACTAACATTAGGCATTTCCATAGGAAGCTGAGTATAAGATGACAGCTAAGGATTTATTTGTTAACATTGCAATGTAGTTTCAAAATCAACATTAAAGACTCGGTGTACTGGTTGTCGTTTCTCCCGCTTTTCGAAATACATTAATGAAAAAACATTTCACCATTTTACCCTAGCATGAAAACATGAAAAAGAACTTCAATATCACTTATGTAATGTACACATCTGGAATGACATATGAGTACGAGATATGTTTACAACAACATTAATCAATCGCAATCATACTTCAATAATGAAAAAGATGAAGAGCACATTGATTCTATTTCATTGTATAATTTCACCATGAAAGCAAAATTATTTGTATCGGTTGTATTGCAATAACCAACAAGTTTATTATATTAACAATTTAGGATGGTCTGATATATATGAATTTGTTTGGATAATACGTATCGGGCTTAAGAATTGTTTTCTAAATTGGCATGAGAACCAACTTGACATATACAGCATACGTACTTTCTCCGATATTGACATCATAATGCTATTTCTTCATTTTTCAACTAATCATCTTCAAATTTCAAGATTACCTTAGGGTCATTATTTCTAAATTTAAAAATAAACAGATATTTGGTTACACAATCCAGAAAGTTGTTTATGTGTGTGTTTTCGACCTTGTGTTTAAAAGAAATTATTAAACAAGCGTATCATGCATTGACGCATGCCAACTAGACAGGTTCCCCAACCCGTCTCTTATCAATATCCAAATTCCTCAGACTTGTCTGTATGCTCTCGACTGAAAAGAGAGCATTGAGACTATAAATATCATTTGTAAACATTTAACAGTTTTCAATGGCAGGCAATAAACTTTTAGGACACCCCTCTTGTAACCTGTCATGAGGATGCAGGAGAGTTTTGAAAATGATATAACAGATAATTCGTCATATGAAAATATTGGTTTCTTAGTAGTCAGTAAAGTCATATCAACTTTTATGGCATTGTATTGAGTTTTTTTACAGTCCAAGTATTGAATACTCAGAGGATTCTAAACGACCTTCAATTAAATACTAGTTTTATCAAACGAGTTTAATATCAAATCATGAACGAGTTTAATAGAAGTAGTATTACACTGAAGAAAGTTTAGTATACTGTGTATTACTTGACCTCAGTAATCAAGCATGAAGTTGTACTGAACAAACCATTTCCGCGACGTGGCCGACTTTGTAACGGCGGTGAGTATATTGTGACGTCACAACCACACTACATAGTAACATCATACGTGCCGCAGTGTTACACTAGTTCAATATTGCCGTATATATATTACACTGCGGTATCTCACACGGGCGAGCAATAAATTTGTTACCGCATTTATGGATGAGCACTATTATTGACTGCTCAGCTATCTTCATCCATTTGTGTAGCATGGAATAAGTTGAACATCTCTCAAAATTACGGCAAATTATTTAGACAACTAATTTTAGAATTAGCAAACCTGTTGTTTATAGTCTTACGCCAAAAATCGCATCCCTCTCCAAAAGCATATTTGAATCCGAGGAGCTCGTTTTTAAATACGCTGATGGAGAAGGATTCAAAATTCGTGACATTATGATGCTTTTTTATTGTTAAACACATCATCTATGCATGTAGATATTTGATGTACATAAGAATACTGGAATATCAGTTGTCACCTACTCATTGGAGTCATCACAGATAAAGCAGAGAGAAAATGAACCTAGAATTCATAAGAGAGATGTTTTAAAACATAAATGGTAGTTTTTATATGAGCAAATAAAAATTATTTAAAAGTGTAGTTATAAATCACCTTTGAAGGTTCAGCTAAGTCGTATTTTCTCTATTTCAAAGTCCACCGAAACGGAAGTTAAAACGATATTAATTCTTATACAGCTAAAGCAATAAGGTAAACTGTCACGCCCACATGAAATGCCTAATGCCACGGGCATGCTTATTTCAAACTTAAACTAACAATAAAACCGGTGAACTGCTTTAGAAAAGATTATATTTTCTGTTGGAGATAAAGAAAAAACGTATTTACGGCTGATAGTTTATCTTTGTGATCGATGTGAAGTTAAAGCGAAATGAATAGTCAAAGGTGCCTTGACTTTTGGAGTTAAAACGAACTCCGTTGTAGTAATATACAGTGTTTATCTATAAATCATGGTTTAAGTCACCAATAAGCTTTTGTATTTCATCTGCATATTGACTGTTTATTACGAAACCATTCAATTAATACCAAACATAGGTACATTTTCTTTAAAACATTCACATTTAGGCATGCTTAACATATTCAAAACCCACATACAATAGAATATATCTTATATTGTCCTATACATGACTCTCGATTGCACCATGAAATCTACTAACCATAAGACATTGGAGTATAAAATCTCATAGTGAAGACCACTAGGAAAACGATGTATTATCATTAACAAAATTAAAATGAAGATGGTTTTTTTTGCCTCCGATACCTGATACCTCACTGTTGAATCGTCCATAGTTCAGCAAGTGATCGAGGAGCATCGAACTTATCAGCAAATGCATTGAGATCGCAACTGAAACTGTTAAGTCGGTCTCAAGGACTCCTCAGAGAAATGCATCATACTTAATGATGAAAGTTTTAAGATAACTTCAAATAAATTGTACATCTTTGACTTGCGGTATCATGATGAATTTATAAACATCGCAACTGTATTGATTACCATGTCTAAAACTTTACAACTTTCCAGAGATGCATTGTGTCATAATAGATTATGAGTATGGTTTTGATTGAAATAGATTAGATCTTACAATTTGATGTATGACAAATAATAGCAATGTGGTTATTCTAAACCAAAGTAAGCATTTTACATTAACGTAGACATCACTGTGTATACAACCTTTACCGAGCGCAACATGAAAATAACGTTAATATTCTTTCTGTAAGCGCTTGGCAGATATGATTACATAACACATTTCATTCTATTTCTCGTTTTAAATACACCTTAGTAAATACTTATCGTAAGAGATGTTCTCTCTAACCTTGTTAAGCGTCGGCAAAGTGTTGAACGTAAATATATTTAAAACAGCAGATTTCCCTTACATTGAAACACACATGGTTTAAGAGCATAGCTGTTATGTTTGAGAACTAGGAAAAATGAGAGGCTGTTTTAGAGTTTTGAAAGAAACGAACTAGGGATGTTATTGTGGGCGAAAAAACATTTGGGACCGTACTGTAACATTCATTCAGATAATATTTCAGTTGTCTAAAACATAAATGTCCGTGGTAACTATTTCACTTATAATATTTGTATGCATCTTAAAATATTAGAAAGAGTGCAGGAGCACGAACCAATAGAAAGAAATTTGATGAACACGACAATCTGACTAAGTTTGTCTATTTTAACATGGCCGATGTACTATTTATCAAATAACATCATAGTTCAACCTTCAAATTACCAAATGGTGTGTATGCACGTCACGTTTCATTGTTGTTCTTCAAATTTGGTTTTAAATCATATATCAAAGACAGAATTTTTTGTTGCGATAAGATGTTTTCACAGAAATTATGAAATTGGTTAAAAGCAATGCAACATGTGATGCGTGGGCAGAAGTAGAATCTTCCTTCTTCATCTTTTCAACTAAAAGATGTGATTCTCATATACGTTCATCGTTAATTTGAACCAAGTGTGACTATTTATACAATATTGAATTACATACATAAAGATAAATAACATCACATTACCGAGTGTTTCATCTTTCACAACTTTATTCAGATTTCAGGCAGTACAGCTTCATACCGAAAGTTTGTTCACATACCTACGTGTCCTAGTACAGATATCATGTATTAAAGTTACCTTTGAGGTATCTTAGCATTGCTATAAAGGAAATAATAATATCAAATTTTCAATAAAGAATTAATTATTCATTCTATTTTTCCACAATCATATCTTAAAACTCATAGCGCCAGTGCAAGAGCACTTTTATTGTTAATTGTAGAGTTATTCTCCTTTGATTGTAACAGCGAGTGTGATTTAAGCTGAGAGAGTAACGTCCCTTGTTTGCTCCTCGTGTGTGTGTCCTAGACCGACGACGCTTATGTACGGTCATAAATAAAAGCTGTTTACATTGAAGATTACCGGTGTCCTATGGATTCTATAGTGAAGGTTGGGCTGAAGTGACGTACTGAACAACCTTAGTGGCGTGGTGGGAGCGTCTAACGGACTCTCGTTTACCGAAGTTAACGAACATTATCGTCATTATTGTGCCATTTTCTTTCCCAAGGTCAAACAGGTCAGATAGCCATATTGTATCTGGATAACGACGATAGTTTTTATTTGAACAAACATGACTAGTACACAGCGTGCACCAAAGCAGTGGTTCCTTTGTAGAAATAAAACCATTAATTCGTTTGAAAACTGGCGTCAGAATTTACTACAGTGTACCACTAGACACTAAATTCACACCTTTCCTAGCAACATGGAAAAAGAAGGGTAGAAACACACCCTTGAGGGGCTTTGTTGATGATGGGGAAACATAGAAGATGGTCAAAGACTAACTGCAAGACAGAAAGTGCACCAATTAGAATTAATGCTTGAACAAATTGCAAATTTCTGCCCAATCATCTCAAGAAATACAATAATAAAATCAAGTACATCCTTGAATTTCATTTGGCATGCAATTCGGTTGCACTTTGGATTTCAATCAACTGGGGCACATTTCATAGAGTTTGTGGAGTTCAAGCTTGATAGTGATGAAAGGCCGGAAGATTTGTACCGAAGTTTGATGGCCTTTGCTGAAGACAATTTACTGAAACATGAAGGGGGAATCACCAATCATGGACAACTTCCACTTGAAGATGAGGAATTGTCCCCATCCTTGAAAACTCTTATTGTCCAGACATGGTTGAGGGTTATTCATCATGACCGACCCAAGCTAGTGAAACAGCGATATGCAACCGACATCCGCACAAGAACTATATCATCGTTGAACCCAGAAATCTCCCAAGCTCTAGACTCACTGCTCATAGAGATACGCACCTCAGAGGATGCCAGAGTCATGCGCTTCACGCCTGCTACAAATCAGATACCCTTCATACAAACCAAAGACCAAGCAAACAGAAAGACACATAAAGATATGTCCGCTTTGCTCAGCTGCAGGTAGAACTAATAAAAAAACATTTCTCAGGCAATGTAAGTTCCTTCCTATTCAAGATAAGAAATATATGGTCAAAGCACGGCAAATTGCAAACATACTCGATGATGAAGATATTGATGAGCATAGTGATGAAGACTGCATAGAAAAGGAAGGCGCTTGCAGCAAACTGACCCTTTCCACCAAACGCTTACATGTTCGCCCATCACCATGGATGAATACCTTTAGTGACTATAACACAGGGTGACTTACCCTAGACAGCGGCGCGGAAGGGAATATGATGCGGTTGTCAACCGCTACTGCCCTAGGTGTGGATATAAAACCAAGCACCCAGTCTGATGGAATATCACCGGTGAAAGTTGTTGGAGAAGTGAACTTTCATCTCCACAGGGATGAAAGAGAGTTTCTGTTCAATGGACTCGTCGTTGAAGACCTTGATGTTGAAGTTTTGGCGGGCATTCCCTTTATGGAGGTCAATGATGTAACACTTCGACCAGCTCCTAACGCTATGGCCAGGCGAATACATTGAATTACCTGTTCCAAAAAATTACTCAACGGACGATTCAACATTAGCAGTTGAACCTCGCATCGACACAAGGTCTGATCAATCAACACTATCCACTGATTGGCCTCAACTAGATATCATCTTGAGTTTAGCGGGAAAATCAGAGTTCCAAACTTGACCGATACTCCTCAAGTGCTAAAGAAACAAGAACATTTCTGTCAGGTACGCACTGTTCATACACACGACAACACTTCAGTAACTGAACCCGTTGATTTGCCGAAGACTGATCTTCCCAGGTGTCTGTAGACCCAGAAAACATACTCCCTAAAGAGTTCAAGCCAAAATTTGCAACCTTAAACGGTGAATATGATGAGGTGTTTGATCCTAAAATCACAGGCTACACTGGTGCTTTTGGACCCTTCAGAGCTCATGTAAACATGGGGAAGGTACAGCCGCCTCAACGCAAGGGAAGAATTCCACAGTATAACAAAGAAAAGTTGGTTGAGTTACAACAGAAGTTTAACGAGTTGGAAGATTTGAAGGTCTTTGTTCGACCGGAAGATGTCAAAGTACAAGTTGAATACTTGAACCCTTCTTGGTTAAGAAACCAAATGGAACATTCCGACTCGTCACTGCATTCTCAGATGTTGGTCGCTACAGCAAACTGCAACCCTCATTGATGCCGAATGTGAACACTACCCTACGTCAGATTGCCCAGTGGATGTACATGATAACTACAGATTTGAGTAGCACCTTCTACCAAATTCCCTTGGCAAAGGGGTCTATGAAGTACTGCGGTGTGGTTACCCCTTTTCACGGAGTGAGAGTGTATGCAAGATCTGCTATGGGTATGCCAGGATCCGAGACTGCGCTAGAAGAACTCATGAGTCGCGTCTTTGGCAATCTTCTACAGGAAGGCTCTGTTGCCAAATTAGCAGATGATCTTTATTGCGGAGCTATCAGTTTCCAGACCTCCTTGGTGTCTGGAAAAAGTTTCTACAAACTCTCCAATACAATGGACTCAAGTTGTCAGTAAAGAAAACTTGTATTGCACCCAAATTAACAGCTATTTTGGGTTGGCTACACCTCACCGTGTCGCCACCCTAGCCAGCTGTTCACGACCAAACATAGTCTATGGCCTTCAGTGATTCATTGGAGCATACAAAGTATTGGCACGGGTGATCCATAGTTGTTCTGACTACATTGCTCGCCTAGATGACGCGATATCAGGACGCTCATCGAAAGATAAACTCACTTGGTCTGATTCCCTACTCGACGCCTTTAAGAACGCTCAGAAGGGACTATCAACAACCAAAGCTGTCGTATTACCACATGCGGATGATCAACTTTGGATCGTGACAGATGGAACTGTCAAGAAACCAGGTATTGGGGCAACTTTGTATGTCACTCGCAACAAATCCCTCCACGTGGCAGAGTTTGTCAGCGCAAAACTACGTAAACAACAAATTGAACTGGTTACCATGTGAAGTTGAAGCCTTGTCAATAGCATCTGCGACCAAGCATTTCAGTCCATTTATTATTGAGTCCAAACAAAAGGCATTTATCCTTACAGACAGTCGACCCTGTTTCTTAGCATTTGAAAAACTGTGTCGCACAGAGTTCTCAGCAAGTCCGAGAGTCTCAACTTTCCTGTCTACAGTAAGCCATTACCAGGCTACAGTCCAACATCTTGCTGGCGTCGCCAATACATTGTCAGACTTTCCAAGTCGCAACCCACTGGATTGCGACGATAGCTCATGCCAAGTTTGCACTTTCATCCAACAAACAGAAGATTGCATGGTGAGACAGTTCTTCATCAAAGATGTTCTGAGGGGAAGTACTCGGCTTCCCTTCACAAACAGATCAACATGGCGTACAGCACAATTAGAATGTCCCGATCTCAGAAGAACATGCGCCCACCTCTACAGGGTACGCGACCCTCCAAGAAGCTGACCAATATTAAAGATGTTAAAAGATATCTTAACACTGTCACCATTGCTAAGGATGGTCTACTCGTTGTGTAACGATCAGAACCCTTGTACCCTGTTACAGAACGCATTGTGGTACCACGTGCATTAACTCATGGACTATTGACATCCCTTCACATCCAACTTGACCATCCTTCATTGTACCATATGAAACAGGTTTGTCATCGATATCTGTTCACCCTTGACCTTGACAAAGCAATAGAGAGCTCATGTTCATCATGTCACCAATGTCAAGCACTTAAAAGTAATCGTCACCATGCTGTCGAACAAACAACATCAGAAACTCCTGAGGGAGTTGGATACTCATTCTCAGCCGACATCATGCGGAGGGATAGAAGTGATACTCGTTGTAAGAGAATGTGTCACTTCTTACACCATGGCCTGCATAATCCAAGATGAGAAAGGTTATACCCTCAGGGACTCACTCTTTTTGCCTCGAACTCTGTCCCCTCGATGGTCCACCAGCTCTTGCCCGAACTGCCCCTGCCCCGGGTTTCATCTCTATCCAAACTGATGAAACTCTTCTCAAGAACAGGATTACCATCGAAATTGGACG
This sequence comes from Phorcus lineatus, assembly GCA_921293015.1. Classification (NCBI taxonomy): domain Eukaryota; kingdom Metazoa; phylum Mollusca; class Gastropoda; order Trochida; family Trochidae; genus Phorcus; species Phorcus lineatus. The sequence goes on along the minus strand of OV121082.1, from coordinate 66,287,061 downwards.
GGTGAAAAATATCAACAAGAATCCAGTTGCAGAGAAGGCTATCCAGGAATTAGAAAGTGAAATTCTGCGCTATAACCCTATACCCGGCCCTGTCACTGCTACATCCCTAGCCATCATTTTTGCAAGGTTGAATACCTGCGCATGCGTTCGGTCCAATGGTATGTCTGCAAGAGAAATGATGATGCAGCGTGATCAATTTCCCAACAAACAACTCCCTGTGGTCGACCGTCAATTACTTACAAATCTTCATGAAAAACATCGAAAACACTGATTAATATTTTGTATGTACAAATCCTTTATAGGTAATCAATAGTTTGAAACATAAGTCAAGTTTGTTCCTTTTTTTCTTAGAGAGTGGATAACGAATATTTTAATCGAACCTTCAGGAAAGCGGGATTCCGAAAATAAAACCCCTTAAGCCCAACTCACACTACGTACGATCGATCACGATTGCTGTACGAAAGTGTCATGTAGTCATCGTGTTGTTATTGTGTGGTTATTGTGCTGTTATCGTGTGGTTATCGTACAGTGATTGAACTGATCATACTATTTTTCCAACACGATTGGTTCAAATCGCAAACATGTTTCTGATTTCAGAAAATCGTGTTGTTGGCGTGTCGATCGTGTAGTGACTGTGTGGTGACTGTGTGGCTTCATCCTTAGGACACGATAATAGCACAACCACAACACAACCACAACACGATCGATAAATTGTCCCTCTTGCAATCGTACTATTATCGTACTCATGTTAAATTAACCCTTATAGTTCTAAACGTTAGGACCACGGTGACAGCTCGTACAAAACACGGAATCACACGATTACTGTACGATCACGATACAATCGTTACACGATATTGGATTGATATTGCACCAATAAGAGCGTTTCCCGTCAAAACGTTTTCATCACGTGTGCTTCACGTGTCTTACTTTTAGTCAACATGTCAGCATAAACGATGGTTAGGTATTGACGGTTAGCGAGGGAGACGTGCGAATCGCCACGTTACTGCCGACAATTCTCTTCTCGTACATACCGACTGTTTTGTTCAGTTGTAGCACTGTGATTAATTCCGACACAACCAATGTTCCAATACAAGCTCTTCTCGGGCTTCCAGCAGGTTTCTTAACGGCAAGATATTGCAACATACATAGACTTCAATACAAAATTTCAGCCAATTGAAACGCTGCATGCGTGGATAACATATTTTGTCGTCACACACGCCTATGCAGAGATGCTTTGATGTGTAAAGAAAACTCAAAGTGCAAAGTGCATATTAGATATGATATTTTTGTGTACTTTTGAGTTCATTAAATATTTGAAATTATATTTTGTTTCAGAATACAAAGTTTAAAGTATTATTAAAAAAAACACAATCAAAGGTATGGTAGACCTATAAACTGTATACTGCAAAAATCGTATATCGGAAAAATGAGTGTTTAAGATCTTCATACTGTTCTGAAAGTTATGTGCAAAGGACTTTTCAAATTTATGTATAATTTTCATATCAACTCCCGAAAACATTAGATAAAGAAATAGTGATTTCACTGGTAAATGGAAAACAATTTTTGCTTGGTTTGATCTGTTAGAATGAATCACATATGTACTTGTTATCAATTAGAAATTAAACTAAATCATTTTTAACAAAGCAGGTAATATTGATAACAATTGTGATACTTATATTGCGCTGGACTCACGCGACATTGTTCTCTCAGGCCAATTGTAAAGTTTTTCTCACGTTTTTGGAATGATAACAAATAATGACCTAGAATTCGAAAATGATAATTTTGGCGCTCAATATTCATATAGATCAAGGGAATGTGATGATCGCCATGTAGAAATGCGGATGTTTCGTAATTTGGTAGGAAGCGAATTATGATGTCATCAATTATCGATCAACTTGGCAAGTTTCTCGATGTCAAGATGTAAGCTTCCTTACGTGGTCTGAAAATTCAACTGCTTTGAATCAGAAGGAATGCAAGTGAAACAACATCGGTAGTTATTTGCATGAAGACAGAAGATGAGAGAAAAATGTTAGAATTAGTAATATATGCTCTCCTGTCTTCATCGCGATGACATTGTATTTCATAGCTGAAATGCATCACAGGATGAATAACAATTCTACATTGATCATAAAAAGCAATAGTTAACATTGTTTTGTCTTTGCACAAAATATTTATAATCGTGCATTATTCTTACACCATTCGTGATTGCATCGTGAAAGCGTTGTGTCAAGTTTGTGTTGATTGTGTTCTGACCGTGTTAGAATCGTGACCTTTCGTGCATTGGTTGTACTCACATCGTGTCCCTCACGCACAGAAATCGTGTTCACATAACAGACCGTAAAAACCATAATACGATAACAGTACGATCAAATCGTAATGTTACCGTAGTGCAATCGTGCGTAGTGTGAGTTGGGCTTTATGTCTTTATCATCATGCCAAAATATGAACCTTTGGAAGAGAAGCAAGATGACCTCGAGATAAGTTAATGAAAGACTATTTTACAAATTGACAAGTGTGAGCTACGTCTGTCTTGTCGAAGTTATTTTATGAGGTCCAAACTAAACCCAAATATCATATGATACTTGCATTACGATTTATGGTAAGTGAACTACGTTACGGTATGCAGCTGTAGACCGCGTTTTGTCAAAGTTCCACAGCACCATATCTGTAAATGAGTATTCAAGGTTATGTCAGATTATTTATGTTTAGCAATAACAAGCCCTGTTGAGGTTATGAATTATTATTGGACAATTTCGACAATTATTTTGTCCTTACTCTTGACAGACGACAAGCATGATCACAACTCAAAACATTGGCTGGAATTAACGTCTTTACATCAATACCATTCAAGCTTTATTAACGACTTAAATATTTAGAAGTCAAGATACAAATAAATCGTTCTTAGTTTTAATCACATAAGAACTTCCTACAACTCTTACAGAACATCGTAGTAAGAGATATACCAACGTGTTACTGATTGCTACCACACTAATATCTTGCTGTTTTTAAATTCGTAATTCAACCAAGCACAGAAAAAAAAAATGTTTTCTCTATTTCTTGCTGACTCAATGAATCTTATGGAAAAATGTATGTTTTTATACTTTAATTAAGCCCGGAAGCACTTTCAGAAATTACGTTGCATCATCAACTTTTGTGCGTCATAATTGAACACGATAACTCCCTCGGGCTTCAAAACATTTCACATTTATCTATGTTTTAATGTCATGATGCTGTAAATGTTAGTCGTTGTCAAATACTAAAGTCGATGGAATCCAAACATTTCAAATACTACACGGTGTATAGTTACGCTCCGTATTAGACGGTATGTAAACCTAGTAACATTTCCCTCATGAAAGTTCACAGTGGTGAGAAAGTGACCAGACGTTTAAAAACCAAGAATAACTCACAAGCTCAAAAACGTGCTACTACCCCTTGAAGAGACACGGTATGCTAACCAAAGGTTCCGTGCTCTGCAAGACAAGGCTCTCTTGCACAACTCTCACATTGCCCGAACAGAAGGACGTTCACATGGCTGTGGCGTCCTTCACAATCTTACTCTTCTGCACAATCTGACGTCCATCTCTTTCCAAGTCATTTTTATGGGAACAAGCAATATGATGAAACACTGATTTTGGAAGTCAAGTCATGGTTTGATAAGCCACCTACGGACTTCTTAAGACAATGTCTCTACAGGTGTATAAACCGATGGGAGAAATATGTTACAGTTGGTGGTCTCTATGTAGAGAAGGACTGATAACTGTGTCAAGTTGTGTTGCAGGCAAGATGATCAGAGATAATTTCAATTAAGGTATAAATAACCTGCCATCACATATCAACTGTAAATAAAAACAATAATTAGGTCATTCTACACAGCCCATACTCTCTTAATTTCTTTCATAATCGATGAGATAAGATTCAACAAGTGGGTATGACTACATTTTCTTTGCTTGCATGAATGCTTTCAAAGTTTCTCTTTAACATAAATACTGAGTCATGAATTTAAAACTAATTATCTCTTATTTAGCACAACGTATAACATATATCAGATTAATTTGTAAGCTGGTGATTGTTAAAAACTTTGGTATTCGATCTTGGATGGAAAATGAGTGTCGGACTTTGCAGTCTTCGATTGATATTTGAATTCAAAATTGTTTTACAGCGAAAAATACATCATGTGAAACTATTTTAAGATGCTCAACTACACGTACGTTTGATTGATGTTACTGTATAATGCTAATGTTGAATTATGACTCAAATTTCACGCTCGTGTCTTTCAAAATACATAAATCAAAGTATTGTTTATAACTAGAAACTATCAGCTGAAGGCGTCTAATCATTTTTTTTATTCAATTCGCTTTGATCTATTTGAGATTAATATACACGCAAGGGATCCTTTCATATTCCCACGCATGACTTTAAATTGCACCAGTATATCACTCGCTAATTAAACTCTTGCTGCCACCAAGTCAAAATTCGTGTTCGGCGAGAAGTTGCATTCCTCATTTGATTTATCATTGGACTATGTTCTGTCGCAGCAGCCTAGGCGACAAGCACAGAAAGGTACTTTCTTAGCAAATCATTGGGTCTTGCATAAGAATACGCCATGCGTGAGATGATAAGGATCCTTTCTATATTACCGTCCCCCGACTAATTCCTCTTGCATTGAAATGCGCCGTATTGGGACCACCAAGACATCACAGTTTATGTTTCAACTTATGTTTCAGTCTTGTCAGTGCTGTTTGCATACAACAATAAAATATATTTCCATTATTTTGCCATGAATTAGTCATAAAATCGTCATCGTCATTCCCTCAAAACACATGACACTCTCTTCGGTATGTTTTTGTTATCATATAAAAAGTAAGCGTGAATGGACAATATAACAGCCTTTCAAATACCTTTATTTGCAATTGCGCAGTTACGCTTTACCTTTTTATAATTCCAGACAGTTATTTACCAAGTAGGACAATCACAGTATTTATAGTAAATACAAGATAATCAAAATCCTTTCAATGAGAAAAAGTTCATGTTAAACGCTACTATATTAATTTTACGTACAAATTATATAAACTATATGTTTCGTTGACATCAAATGACTTTACACAACGATTCACAAGCATAGATAGGAGTAACAATGGGGATGTTATCCCTGTCTTCATCGCCTCTCTCATGCTCAGTGAAACCTCTATTTACACATCACAGATATCACGCTGGTACTTCAGCAGCTTAACACGACCTGACCTGGACACATAATTCTAGCCCTGAAATGATCTTGCCAGTAGCAGAAGCAATACACCCAACATCAACAGATAAACGTTCACATCTGCGCTGATAAAGATCATAAACAACGGATACGTGGTGGGGAATATCTTAACAATTTGACAGGAGACTGGGGTGTAGGTTTATACAAACTACATTTGATTCATATTCACAAAATCGAGTAGCCTCAAACATCATGTGTTTTGCAATAAAGTACAGTTTTGCCCTGAACAATTACGGTGATTGAACGGTTTGTGCTGCACTATCTGGCTAAGTCAAACTTTAATGTCTGCCAAAACTCGCCAGATTTTATAGAAATAGAGATAAAATAAATGGATGCGTATGTGAACGTCATGATACGTCTCAGACGCTCTGTAGGAGTAGGAAGAATATGGCGAAGAAACTGCAAGAGAAATTCCATTGACTAAGCGGTCATGTCAGAAATGATGACGAGTACACAATTATGCATTGTATCCACACCAAGTGCTGAAAAAAAGTGCTGGAAAGTATATAACTGTTTGTTTGCAGTATAGACATTCATCCACTTACATGTACTATTGGTACATTTCATGCATTAGCTGTCAATAAAGAGCAATAATTTGTTAGAAAAGTAACTTTTGAGTTCCCTTTTTTGAAGAGCAACTTGAGCATCTTTATATTTATATTTAATGTATATTTCAATCATTATGAAATATTCGTTTCAATCAAATAATTGTTCACAAAATATTCCAAAATATAAATAAATGATTGAAACGTGTGCTTAAAAGGAGGTTGGTTTTTGGATCATAATACGATTATATTGTTCTAGACAACTGTCTTCCGAAGTAATCTGAAGGTTTCTTCAAGTGGTTAAAATGCTGTTTTTATAAACTCACTAAACGTAAAGTGAAATGTACTGTACTGTCAAAATTATAGTTAACACCTGATCTTAAACAGATATGAACAAAAACTTTGACTTTAGATTTTTTTCTCAAGGTTTTCATATTAAATTTTAGAAAGGATCAAACGTCAAGAGCGGAATTTGATATCTCATAAAAGTGTTTTTTGCCGACTATAAAAATGTTGTGATACTTCTCTGTGTAATGATTTACTTTCTAACGTCTAAAAGTTAGTGCTACTTGTAATTTGATATTAGATTGACTGTATATTTGCTTCACATTTTCTCCATTGAAAGTGTTTTTAAAAAATTGGCCGTTGTTACCTCCTCGGCGTATAGGAGAGCATATACATTTTGAATTTCATTTGATATAAAAGTGTCATGACCACATAAACATGATAAATAATTTTGGGCTTAAGATACAAAATCGAAGTTCTCAAAGATGTTTTTGTTAAAAGTGTAATGAAAATTCTCACAAAGACCAATAATGAATAGAGAACAAGTTATATGGATTTACAACTTCTTTATTGCAGGACTGCGACGTTTCGGTGTAGATACTAACACCGTTATCAAGCAAGTGATATTGGACATGATTTGAGAAGGAATATATACATAAATGGGAATAGGCTTGTACAATTGAGTAGGCCTCCAGCGCCAGCTTAAAACTCTCCTGAAAGAACTCCTAGATAAGAATGAAATTGGCCCAACTCTACATAACCAACTAGCCCACCCTACGCACGCGCCACCATTAAAGTCCACAAAGATCCTGTCAAGGCCAGCCTCCTAGTATGCTCCCGGAACACCGTCCACTACAACACCGCCCAGCACCTCGCCCGACTCCTTGCTCCACTTGGTAAATCAGCCAAGTCCTTTGTCTTAGATTCTGCCGAGTTCTGCACCAAAATCAGCTCCATCAACCAGCCAGGCAAACTCATCAGTTATGATGTAGTAGACCTATTCACCAACGTCCCCCGAGAAAAAGCCCTAGACATCATCCGTCAAAGACTCATAGATATTCACCCTCAACTAGACACCCATCTCACCATTGACAGCATCATCCGACTCATCCACTCCTGCATCACCTCCACTTACTTCACCTGGTCCGACAAGATATTCCAGCAAACTCATGGTCTACCCATGGGTTCCCCACTATCCCCCATCATCACAGAAATCTATATGACCCATCTCGAAGAAACTGCCCTACTGACCTCGCCCATCAAACTGATTTGCTGGTTTCGCAAAGTAGACGACACCTTTGTCATCATCAGCCCATGAACCATCACGACCCCAACCATCTCCTTCACCACCTTGACGCCCAACACCCCCGCATGAAGTTCACCATGGAAGAAGACACCGATGACCGATTACCGTTCCTAGATGACCTAGTCCAGAAAGGCCCGAACAAACTCCTAACCAGCGTCTATAGAAAACCCACCCATACCGACCAGTATCTTCATTTTGCCTCCAACCACCCACTACAAGTCAAGAAAGGCATCATTGCAACCCCCAGAAAGCTAAGAATGTGTGTTCCACCCCTGAATCTTTGGAAGCTGAAATTAACCACCTCCGCCACGTCTTTGTTGAATACAACCAATACCCAGCCCAACTTGTCAATCACGCCATCAACAATACCCTGAGACCAAGAGACAAACCACCCCGCCAACAGTCAGCCCCCTTCATCATTAGCATTCCCTTTATCCCAACAGTCAGGCATCAGATCCGACGACTCCTCAAGAAGCAAGCCAATATAGACGTCCTCTTCCAGAAAGGCAGATCAATCCAAAACCATCTTCGAGCCAATGGCAAGCCCCCACCATCCACTAAAGAAGAGCCTACTGGTGTAGTTTACCACATTCACTGTGAATGTGGAGAATTCTACGTAGGCGAAACGTCCCGACCCCTGCCGATTAGAATCAAGGAACATCATACATCTGTACTAAAGAAAGACTCCAAATCAGCCATATCGGACCACATCAAAGCCAACCCCAGCCACAACATCCTTTGGAAAGACATTAAAGTCCTGAAAACCAACCACTCAGACTACAAAATTAGAAAATTTTTGGAATCTATCAAAATTTATCGGTTTAATCCTTCTATGAACCGTGATCAAGGCTATTACCTACCATCAGCTTATCACCTTTTAATTAAAACCACTCAATAGTAACTCAATTTGTTCATCTGGCTTCCTCTATGCGGCTTCCTCTATGCAACTTGTACTATAACAACAACCAATCACCCTGTACATCAACCTTATCAAACTTGTTAACTTATCAATATGATTTAATTAACTCTTTGTACTTCAACCTATTCAATTGTACAAGCCTATTCCCATTTATGTATATATTCCTTCTCAAATCATTTCCATTTCCCTTGCTTGATAACGATATCGATGTTAGTATCTACACCGAAACGTCGCAATCCTGCTATAAAGAAGTTGTATATAACTTGTTCTCTATTCATCTTACCAACTTCTAAATGCCTCTCAAAGAAGTCAAGACCAATAATGTCATACTCACTCAGAAATGATTTAATGTCATCCAATGATGAGTTAGATATGTCGATTCTTTGGGTTTTGTCCAGCTACTTTTGCTCGATTGGCAGGCCCCTGCGATAATCACGGAATTGCCGCCTAAAGTATTCTGTCACACTTGTGCCTTCCTTCTGCTTATCCAGCACCTCCTTTGTTCCTTTAGGTTCGCCATTCATTTCCTTCGTTATAACAAAGTTCAAGATCATCGGTGGTGATCGGTGATCAGATCTTGATTATTGAAATGATACAGTTTTACAAAGTTTTGGTATCAGAAGCGAGAATTGAAATAAGAGCTTACAGCACTTAAAGGGGCACAGAGTATGTTATTGGGGTCAAATGTGACAAACATAATAAATGGTGTTAACTGATAGAAACGTACTGTTTGTTGTTGAAAATTAACATCTATGAGCTATTTTTTTTAGTATAATGACAATAAACAGGTTAAAGTCGAGATATGTGATCGAAAACCGGGTAATCATCTCGTAAATAATTTAACACATATGAATGTATTCATGTAACAAAGTTAATTTTGAAATACTGTATGAAGTATTTATTGCAGCGAAATATTTAAAGTTGCTAACAGCAAGAAAAGCGAAATAGGCAGCTGCTAGCTTAATAAAATAACATCTATTTAATCAATTAAGTTCAAGGTTACTTTAATACACAATACTTCATTTTTGTCATTTCAGAGTTAAGGTAAGATCAAAAGCTATACATGTTCCGTGCAATCTGGGAATGATCACAATCTGCAGATTGTTCGCTCACAATCTGCAGATTGTTTGAACAATCTAGGAATTTTTTTCATTCCTAGATTGTTTAAACAATCTGCAGATTGTGAGACCTGAACAATCTGGGAATGATCACAATCTGGGAATTTGCTTGTTTGTAGTACATCTTGCATTATAAAATGAGAATTGTTTAGTTTATTTAGGTTTTTATTTGTGTATGCATAGATTGTGACAGGTTCATGGCTCGTCCATATATCAAACAGACAGAGTATAGGGATCGATTCCTAGATTGTGAAGGGCTTACAGATCGTCATTATATAAAACTGAGAGGGTATAGGGGTCAATTCTCAGATTGTGAAGGGCCATATCTCGCCTATATGTCAAACTAAGGTAGTATAGGAGTCGATTCCTAGATTGTGAAGGGCTCATATCTCGCCTATATGTCAAACTGAAGGAGTTTAGGAATCGATTCTCAGATTGTTAAGGCTCATAGCTCACCTTTATTTAAACTGAGAGGGTATAGCAGTCGAATCTCAGATTGTGATGGGCTCATAGCCCGCCTATAAATCAAACTGATGGAATATAAGGGTCGATTCTCAGATTGTGAAGGGCTCACAGCTCGCTTTTATGTCAAACTGAGGGAGAATAGGGGCCGATTCCTAGATTGTGAAGGGCTCACAGCGCGTCTATATGTCAAACTGATCATGAGGGAGTATAGGGATCTATTCTCAGATTGTGAAGGGCTCACAGCTCGCTTTTATGTCAAAAGGAGGGGGTATAGGGGACGATTCCTAGATTGTGAAGGGCTCAGATATCGTCATTATATGAAACTAAGGGAATACATTGCATCAGGGAGGAAATCTGTTCCAGAGTTTCTCAATGGTGTGGCCAAAAACATCAGACTGAATAAAACATCTTAGGGAGTTGTATTGTGTCAAAATGTTGTACATTGTTGTGATTAAGGATGAATAATCTGTGTCCATAATGTGGTTTTTAAAAACGTGATATTTGTAGTTGAATAAAAGATTACAAAACCAAGTTGTAAGTGCTTAGTACTTAGTAAAATACAAAAATGTCTTGTCTATTACATTGTATTATGTGAATAAATGAGTTTATAACCAAAAACTAAGTTTTTAGTACTTTTTTTCCGAATCCTTTTTTTCCTAGGTAAATTTGATACTTTTTTACCGATACTTTTTTACCGAGGACTTTTTTTCCGAACACCGGGAATATAGGGGCCGATTCCTAGATTGTGAAGGGCTCAAAGCGCGCCTACAGTGTATATGTCAAACTGAGGGAGTATACATTGTAGGAATCTAATCTCAGATTGTGAAGGCTCATAGCTCACCTTTATTTAAACTGAGAGGGTATAGCAGTCGAATCTCAGATTGTGATGGGCTCTTAGCCCGCCTATAAATCAAACTGACGGAGTATAAGGGTCGATTCTCAGATTGTGAAGGGCTTACAGCTCGCTTTTATGTCAAACTGAGGGAGTATAAGGGGCCGATTCCAAGATTGTGAAGGGCTCAGATATCGTCGTTATGTGAAACTGAGGGAGTATAGGAGTCGAATCCTAGACTGTGAAGGGTATTGCGCTTGTCTTTGTGTGTTTTTTAGCTAGTAGAGGGTTCAATTCACATATTGTGAATATATGGAGGCAGGAAACTAAATTTTTATATCGATACTGCGATTTTAGTTTTCCACTAATCATAGTTTGCAGTAACCCGTAGAACACTGTTTGGAGGGTGTTACTATTTATGTAGAAGTAAGAATTATTTCTTATATGTGTAAAAGGTTTGCATATGGAAATCAATAAATAACAATTCACTATGAAAAGTAAACTTACTATCTGAAAAGTTCATTACACTGAAATTTAATTCTTCATTCTCGCTTATTTGACTTAAGTTAGGTTAACACTAATCTCCTTTGGTATGAATTACTTGCATAGACACTTACACTTACAGGGTACAATGAAGGAAATAGTCTCGTGATGCTAAAAAGAGTTTCAAAAACCAAAGACAACAAACTCTGATTCTTATATTCATTGTTAATAATGGAAACTTGATAACTGTTACCTTTTTCCCTCATTTTCTTCCTGGATCGTGAGATTGAAAGTTTTTATACGAAAGATGCATAAATCGGAACGTTACTTAATCTTTTGAGTTTGTATTTGAACAGTTTTTAAATATATGAATTTATAAAATTTATAATACTCGAACAGTTAGCATTTTGTGTTGTCGTGAATAATTAGACCAGATGTCTAGCTGGGTCTGCTTATCAAAGCAACGTGTCACTGTGTCGCGTCTCTACTCAGACTTGCGCGTAAATTCGCGTACAATCACATTAACTTCCTCTCTGTAATTTGATGTTTATCTATCGCACGATATCATGGGGCAAATACTTATGCAATAATGAATTGACTGGAGTAAAATGTTTAATTGCTCTTCGGTCACACTATGGTCAACATTTTGACACATGTTTTTCTGTAACGTTTTTAATAGTTTCCGTTATATCGGTTTGTGAATTTTACAAAGAAATGTTTTTTTTTGATTTATTTATTATCTGTTCATGATTCAGTATCTTAAGAATATTTTGATATGGAGTGGATTATTTACTACGCTGCAAGAAGAGTCATATAATGGCATCGTCTCTACTCCGTGCTGCGACCATAGTGACGGGAGTGGCAAACAACTAATTTCTTCTGTGTGATTTAAACAGTATTTAATTTCCATGAAACATGTAATAAACAACAATCAGAATATATATATTCAAAAAGAAAAAATGATTAGCAAACAGGCAGCAAATGCCTATATAAATGCTTCTCCTGAAACAAACATGAAACGATTAAGATATCAAGTACATTGGTGAAAATATATATTTGCAATTATTCTTACTAAAATCAAATTCATATTAAGCATTCTCTACCTTTGCATCTGGTACAGATGTAATTAAAGAGCTATAAAAATCGGTTGGTATCATTTATGAAATGATATACAGATATTATTAGGAATTCGTTAGCACGCTGTGACAAGGATTTGTCGCCGCTGAAGGTAGATGTTAATGTTAAATCGTTTTTTAAAAAGTATTGATTTGATCGGAATCTATCATATTGTGGGCATTTAAAGAAGTAATGAAAAGGATCCTCCCGAATGTTTCCACAACAACAGGCGGGATTTACTAACAACAATAAGTGGACTTGCTTTGCGTAGTATATTTTCAATATGATGCTGCCATTTTCCATCTTCATTTTCCATTTTCATCTGTGTAAACATGCTTCTATACCCCCGTATATATGACGTAAAGACGACCTATGATCCCTTCACAATCTGAGAAAAGACTCTTATACCCTCTCAGTTTGATAAATAGCAAGCTATGAGCCCTTCCCAATCTGAGATTCGACTGCTATACCCTCTCAAATTCATATATAGGCGAGCTATGAGCCATTCACAATCTCAGAATTGACTCCTACACCCTCTCAGTTTAAATATAGATTAACTGTGAGCCCTTCACAATCTGGGAATCAACTCCTATACCCCCTCAGTTTGATATATAGGCGAGATGTGAGCCCTTCACATTCTGAAAATTGACCCCTATGCTGCCTCAGATTGACATAAAGCCGATATGTCAGCCCTTCACAATCTGAGAATCGATCCTTATATTCCGTCATTTTAAATTTGACATATAGGCGAAATGTGAGCCCTTCACAATCTGAGAATCGACTCCTATATACCCTCTCAGTTTCATATATAGGTGAGCTGTAAGCCCTTCACAATCTGAGAATCGACTCCTATATACCCTCTCAGTTTCATATATAGGTGAGCTGTAAGCCCTTCACAATCTGAGAATCGACCTCTATACTCCGTCAGTTTGATTTTTGGCGAGCTATGAGTCCTTCACAATCTAGGAATCGATCCCTATACTCCGTCAGTTTGACATATAGGCGAGTTGTGAGTCCTTCACTATCTAGGAATCGGCCCCTATGCTCCCTCAGTTTGACATAGAGACGACTTATGAGCCCTTCACAATCTGAGGATCAATCCTTATACTCCGTCAGTTTGACATATAGGCAAGATGTGAGTCATTCACAATCTGAGAATTGACCCCTATATTCTGTCAGTTTAAATAAAGGTGCGCTATGAGCCCTGAATCTAGGCATAGGCCCCTATACTGCGTCAGTTTGATTTATAGGCGAGCTGTGAGCCCTTCACAATCTAAGAATCGACTGCTTTACCCTCTCAGTTTGACATATAGGCGAGTTGTGAGCTCTTCACAATCTGAGAATCGACCTCTATTCTCCGTCAGTTTGATTTATAGGCGAGCAATGAGCCCTTCACAATCTAGGAATCGACCCCTATACTCCGTCAGTTTGACATATAGGCGAGTTGTGAGCCCTTCACAATCTAGGAATCGGCCCCTATACCACCTCAGTTTGACATAAAGACGAGCTATGAGCCCTTCACAAACTGAGAATCGATCCCGATACTCCGCCAGTTTGACATATAGGCGAAATGAGAGCCCTTCACAATCTGAGAATCGACTCCTATATACCCTCTCAGTATAAATAAAGGTGAGCTATGAGCCCTTCACAATCTAGGAGTCAACCCTTACATGTACATCCCCTAAGTTTGACATAAAGACGAGCTGAATGTCCTTCACAATCTGGGAATCGGCCCCCATACCCCCTCATCTTGAGAAAGAGACAAGCTGATTGCTATTCACAATCTAGGAATCGATCCTTATACGTGTACTTGCGAAATAGAAAAACCTTAATAAGCTAAATAACTCCCTTTTTATAATGATGAAAATACTGTTAAAACACAAATTCCCAGATTGTGATCATTCCCAGATTGTTCAGGTCGCACAATCTGCAGATTGTTTAAACAATCTAAGAATTCCTAGATTGTGAGCAAACAATCTGCAGATTGTTCGAACAATCTGCAGATTGTGATATACCCCAGATTGTTCGTAACATACACATTACTGCCTCAGCCGTTTTGAACTGTCTTTAGTTTTCCCCATTTTGAACACAGCTGACTATAGAAGTTTTATATCTTAAGCCGTCTTAACTTTGTGATTAATGATTACCGGTAAATTTTAAAGGTAATAAGCATTTCATTACCTCGATAGAAAGATAATGCGAGTGTCTATACCCTCAAATGCCATGAAATAGCTAAAAAGCGTGATATAGTGCCTTTAAGGCAACTCTCTTTAACTAGCTACTACGGTCAGTCCAACTCTTTTTAAAAGGACATTTATGACGTTCGTTCAAAATAGCGATGAAATATTGAAAAATAGATCTGTGACATAAAAGCAGCTGAAAAGTCGTGCGTCATTAACATCATCATCGGACATGGTCATTAAAATGGGGTTCATTTTATTTCACATAGCACTTGTTTTTATCTGGAACCAGGTAAATACGTTAAGGTACCGTTCTTTCTACCAAAATAACTCACGCTTATCTGATTTGATTGTGCAGAAGACCATGCGTATGTATTTGCTTGTCCCGGGGATACTGCTGTATCAAACCGCTGCTACGATTTATACGTATGTTTTATACACGAAAACAACGTAGACCAACAGGTGAACGTAATGAAACTGTCACGTTGCCTGAGAGTGAGCTCCTTCAAGTTCTTTGTGGTAGAGGCAAGTAATCGTTAACACACTACAACAATCTTGCTGATTGTATCAGCTAGTTGCAAATCGGATAAGAAAAAACCTCATAAACTAAAGAGCATGCTTGTGATAAAATTCCTGTTTGACACGTCGCGTTTCTGCTTTTCTTAAGATAGAAACAATCTGAAATTGTTTCATGAATGTCTTTCTCCTTACACTGAGACAAACATGCAAAACGTTCGTGCAAATATCGTTTTCAACTGACAGACTCTCACTTTCTTTACAAAGTTAAAAGGATAGCAAATGTGTCAGAAATAATCTTATCAAGATACATGCATTTAATTTGTACCATATTATTAAGATTTGTATGAAAGTACAATAGACCATGATATATTCAAAGACTACATGTAGCTTTAGCAACTTAGAAGTCACGTTTAGATTTTACTGAAAAAAGGTATTTAATATTTTGATAATTAACATGATAATAAAAAATGTAACCGAAACCTTGAATTTGCAATATGTGACAATCGCTATTCTCTCTTTCCGTTGAACATTTCTAACACATTTGAATCGCTTTATATCCATGTTTATCAAAATTATTCTAACTGCATTTAGAACCTTTGAAATGTTTAAGTGCCTATTTCAACAAATAGACGTTTAAAAAGTCCAAAACTCGAAAATAAAACGTTATTTTTGTGTTGCAATTAGCAACCAATAATCACGGAACAGGCAAAAGTATATGGGGGAAAATTTAATCTTTAGGCCCAACCGTTTCACCACTGACAACTATTTAGTCTCCTAACATGTTAACGGGAGTCATTAGAAGTTGTAGAGAATAAGGAAATTGACGGTCTATTTTGTGCAGCTCATAACTTAATGCCTGACTGTGAACAACATTGGAATATGTTGATACAATATGGCCATGGTCGTCAGATATGCCTACTGATTAAATGGATGGATTTGAAGCGGTGTTAATTAATTATTGTGTTACATGTTTGTACTTCTGTCGATGTTTACTGCGATTTTATACATAATTTATTGTTGTCATCAACAAAGGCACGAAACATGTGAAGTATATGTGAAGATTTTTAAATAATTTATTTTGAAATCTTTTATATATGTCGTGAATATTACGTAAGGTTGCAGCTAGGTACACAGATTATTGCATGATTGCATCAAAATTGTGAAATTCATGAACTAAACCTGGAGAAGATTTATTTTTGGTTTCATTAGCTTAGACGCTCAAGCAATAAAGATTTCGTCTTAAAACGAGTCCGTATTTTAAGTATAACCCCCATTACCATAACACCCTTTATTAAAAAATGCATGGCTACCGATTACGAAACGAATGGGAGACGAAAGTAATATCTGGTTATCAATGCAGCAATATGGATATCTGATAAATCTTTTCTTATTTTGTAACAGGAATAAAGTACCGCGCAGCTATAGCTAGCCGTTGGGTAAATTTTTATCTGTTAAATTATGACGTCACATGAAAGAATGCACGTGGTATAAAACGCTCTTGTTTCCGTATTCATCGAGCAATCGTCCAATCAGAACCGCTAGGTTCGACTAAAGGAAAATAAGTCGACCACTTTCCAATTTTTCAAGGTTTCACAGAAAGGGTGTCAGAAATCTGGAACATATGCGTGGATTTAGATAAATAATTTAAGCTTTTACCGCAGAATAAGACCTATATTGAATACGAATCTTAACTCAAACATCTGGTGCTGAATTAGAATATTCGATAAGAAGCTTAGCTAGTTGTGCTACTATGATTAATATGTTCACAATATTTGTGACTTAATCAATTGATTGGACACTTTCAATTGCTCTCGGCGATTGAGAAGCCTAAATCCATGATTTCGTGAACATGTCGTGAAGTATGAAAATGATAATAATAGAATTTGTATAATATTAATGAATAGCAATTTTTTAGAACTGACTACTGCAAACGATGTCAAAGGTGACGCACAGTAACAGGTTCGTTTCTCTCAATGTTTATCAACATTTGCCAGCATATCTTCCAACGCATGGCGTTTTCCGGCCCCAATGACTTGTTAAGATCAGCCTTGCTGCATTTTCCGTACTTGTTTGTGCTTGTCACCTAGGCTGCTACGATGGATCACGAAAGTCCAATGAGAAATTATATGAGTATTGCAACTTTCACCGAACAGGGCGCTGCACTCAAAACACGATATTTTTTTTCAGATTGGTAGCAAGGTTTAAATAATCCAGTGATAGAGACCGGTGCAATCTAAAGCCATGCTGGAGAAGATGAAGCCAGCAATGCATTTAGTACTTTTCCTGATTAGGTAGGTTAACTGTTTTGATGTTATAAAGATGACTTATAGCACTAACTGATTGAAACATGAATGTTGTGTCTTGTGTCCATTTTACATAAATCATTCAGTCTCAAAAGTGTCCCAGTTAAAGTAGGTGAACGATCGTTTCCACTTTTTAGATTATTGTGGGGGTTGTTTGATATTAATGTCAAAGACATTATGAAAATACTGTGTTATGCTATGAATCCATGTACCTGGCATTACAAGTGAGCATAACAATGAAAAGTTTAAAATGCGTTAATGTTATTACACACATGGGTATTAATGTAGTTTGACATGGCTTGCACACAGATCTATTGGGATGTTTTAGCGAGGATCATGTATGTGACTAGTATTCAATCTTCTAACGGTGGGTCGTCTGGATGTTAACGCTCTTATGTTAATGTGTCCTTAATTTTAGTGCTATATTTCGATAGTATCACATTCGGCCTTGGAAAAAAACCTGATAGGTTTCTGGTCTGACACAGTAATTAACTGCACTGGCTGGGCAACCCTGTTACGACGTAAGATGTAATAAACGCGGTTAGATGTAATATCTGCGGTAAATTGTAATAAAAACGCGGTAAGATGTAATATTGCGGTAAAATGTAATAAAAATGCGGTAAAATGTAATAAACACAGGTGCGGTAAATTGTAATAGGGGGGTGCGGTAAAATGTTACTAAAAGGTGCGGTAATTTGTAATATAATATGCGGTAAAATGTAATAACCTTTCCGCAACCTTGGTAAATATTTTTCAACCATTGTTGGCCATCTTAGAACGCTGCTTGTACCTGTGATGATATATGGATTTATTTTATGTTTGGGGGAGATACATCTAGATCTATAAATAAAATTAAATCGTTTTATCAGTCATTCTAGTTTTGTAAGAAATAGAGTAGCCCTAACCATCATGTGTCGTGCAATAAAGTATAATTTTGCCCCGAACTATTATAGTGTAAGCATGAGGCCGACATTATTAAAGTTCAGGACAAAAGTATACTTTATTGAAAAACACATGATGGTTGGGGCTACTCTATTACTTTTCTTGTATGTCGGTTTTTTACTCGTTTAAGTTATTTCTTCTCCAAATCGAAAATTATTTTGTAAGTCACGTCCGTCCGCCAATTAAAAATCCTTGATCAGGGCCATACCTAGTGACGTCATAGCCAACTGTTATTGACGTCACGGGCTATTTTTTTTTTAAGAAATAAAGTAGCGCTAGCCACTGTACTATTATAGCTTCAAACAATTAGGCCTTGTGTCTAATGCTTTAACTATAATAGTTCAGGGCAAAACTATACTTTATTGCAAAACACAAGATGGTTAGGGCTACTGTGTTTCTTTTCTAGTATGTCGAATTTTACGTGTTTAAGTTATTTCTACTCCAAATATAAACATATTCTGTAAATCACGTCCGGCCTCAAATTGATCAGGGGCATATCTAGTGACGTCATGGCTGATTGTTATTGACGTCATGGGTCATTGTTTCGTGACGTCACTCAAAATCTATTGCGGATTCTAAGATGCCTAGCGGTTAGAACAATCGAAAAAAAAGTACTTTATCAGACAATAAAGGTATAGTTTTTTCATGACGTAACAATTGAATGACGTTATATCCGCTCTTCCCCGCTGCCCCCTCGTGATCACGCGTCCATGGTAACCTTTCATCTAGGTTCTTTCGATCAACATGGCTTGTCCCTTTATGTCTATCGTATTGGCGCTTTTGTCGATAATATTTCTTTTAATGGTGACTAGTTTCGAATCATTTAGTTCTATCTACCGGAAATAAGAAAGGAAAGCAAATGCTTGTCGACTGTCGACTGTTGTTTCGCGTCAGGTCACGGCGCCCCATGTGACTGTGACATTGGTTCACGTCAACCGTCTCTACCAGGTCAACCTAATAATTATATAATTCTGGGTGTACATCCCGAACAGTCTGCTTATATAAGAGATTAAAGCATCACCTTCAACGTTTATGACAGCAGCAAAAAATAGATGTCAGGATTCAGTCCGCCATCACGCTTCCAAAACAAACATTACCCATAATTCTTTGTAGAATGTTGATCACGTGATAAGCCTTATATGGGCAATGTGGCCAGCACTGCATAATCGCACGACAAGAGTTTGTAAAAGTAAAGGTTTTTTAAAAACCAAGAGGTGTTAATTTGTTTGTTTAAGTTTTTGAAGAAAAAGAAAAGCAGAAAATATAATTCAAAATTGAATAAAGGAAAAAGTTAAAGTGCAAAACTGCAACAATCAGAGCTTTAACCAACTAAATGTCGTTTTAAACTAGGGGTTGGGTTCTATACTTGGAATAGCCAACAGTTAGCCCTGTTCATGGATTATTAATGTGAGCGACGTAAACACTATATTTTATTTCGAGATTATTAAAATCAGAGTGGTCCCTGTAAAGATCATTTTAGCATCTTAGAAAAGAAATAAAGTTCGCTCTACCCCAATGTGTTTTGTAATAAAGTATAGTTTTGCCCTGAACTATTATAACGTTAAAGCACTCGGACTACCGTCCTCGTGCTTTAACTATAATAGTTCAGGGCAAAACTATACTTTATTACAAAACACATTGGGGTAGAGCGAACTTTATTTCTTAAATAAATGATGGGCGGCGCCTTTGATCTTTACGGGAACAATACTAGAATCCGTTTAGAGTGACATCACAAAACTATGCTCCATGGCGTCAATAACAATTGGCTATGACGTCACTAGATCGAGGATTTTCAGTTCGCAGGAAAATGTTTTGAAGGGGTTTTTTTTTCTACAAAGGTGGTCACTTTGCCTCTTAGCTTGGGGCAAAGCGCCCCATGCGAAAAGACACACAAATGTGAAATGTAGAACACATTTACAACGATTACAATACAACAAAGATTTGTTAAAGTACCATACAGTGTACAGGTACCCTTATGAAAGCTAAACAAATAACAGAAAACGTGTCTCCGTATGCAAACAAAGACAACATATTGTTTATATGTCATGGACCTAGATTTTCGAAGTTCGTAACCAAAAACTTACCTATTACTATATACGAACTTTTAAGAACAATTTAACTCATTAACTATCAGAAAACAATTAAAATATAAAAAGAAATAAAGAAATATATAATCCATATCAAACTTATGCTAAAAAATCAAAGAAGATATACGTGTTTCTGAATGAAACAAAATCATATGACATAATGTTGGTACTTCAATGATAATATATAGATATTTTGAATACAGCAAAATTAAAGAATGAAAATTACAATTCTATCAAACGATATTTGCTTATGAAAACTAATTGATAACTCTAACACTAATGTGTTGACCATAGAACTATTTTGTCACTCGAGGCAAAGCGCTCCTGGCTCACTTTGCCCCTTACAGGGTACCATTCGATATATGGATACAAGAAAATAATTCAAACAATGAATTACAACATTCCCAATTCAATGAATAGACGATATATCTTTGTGTTATACGTGCACAATGTTGCGTTTTTTGTTTATATGAAGTATTGAAATTCGGACATATTCTTTCCTTAAAGAAAAATGTCGTTTTTTAAACATTTTGCATTGGTAAGTCTCTAACGCATGCTAACGACGCAAACGTGGACAACAACGTTGCTTAACGTTTGCTATCATTGGTTGATGACGACAAACCACGTCATCTGTCGAAACAGTTTACAACAATCCGAATCGTCGTAAGTTGTGGATTGCATCTTAATTTGATTCAAGTGATGTTTAACCATCAGTATCTTATTGCAGATAACTTGTATATGTACCTCAAAGTGAAACCATGGAAAGTTGTTTGTAAATAAAACAATTTTACAACCTAAGAAGGTTATTAATGATAAGGAATATATGGATGACAACTTCTTTGTTCATTGTATGCGACGTCTGTGTCGAAACGTCGCATACAATGAACAAAGAAGTTGTCATCCATATATTCCTCATCATTTTTGTCATTCCAACTTCTAAAATGCCTCTCAAAGACGCTAAGAAAGTTATTAACGTCATATAAGTTTGATGCTAGTGATGTTGAACCACAGGAGGACGTGTAATGGTCACATCTCTTCTGTACTTCTGTACATTTTACTGAAACTAAATCATTCATCATTCAAACGAAAACTTTTCAGAAATAGCATAAATTGTATATGTTATCATATACTCTGCATGGTTATAACTAAAGGATTCATTGGGGAATGAAGTTGAAATAACCTCTGCAGTTAAGATCGTAGATTTAAAACGCAAAATTTGTATCAAGAATAAACGCCATTAGAATTTAGTTTTGAAGACTTCTGTTTTCATTGCTTCCATTATGCAAATTACAATTGATGAAAATATGTTAATGAAAAGATGTTCTTTTAAAATGTTTCAACGAACTTAATTACTAAAACTTAATTTGACAAATAGGCACTTCTATTGTGACGTACGAATATAACGGCGTCATATCTTTACTCGGCGTTGTTACCTGGCATTTATTATTTTACCTGAAACTTCGTTTTTCTTCGATGTTGGTATATGAGAGAGAGCCGAAATCTTGCTATCATTTAAAACTTATTTCATCTGTCATTTTGTGAAAACTAGCTAACTAATTCTCTTTCAGGGGACAGTGTAATTACTAATCATTGTTGCTAGGACATTTGTTATGTTTATTGGGGGAAATTAGGTATGGATCCACGGCTCGAACATACAAATCCTATTCCAGCTATTTCAATCATACCAAAAAAGGTTCAAATAGAGTTATCGTCCTTGGAAAGTTACTCTGAAGTGTCTTGGTCCGATGAACTTGATCGGCGAAAATGATTATCAAGGAGGTAGTAGTTATTTTGATTTGTACACAATTTATATCAACCCTGCTAGGTGCACGCACCGACAACAAGTACATGCATGCAGTTGACGACGAAACGTATAAGATATTATTGGAATTAGCTCAAGGGAAGTTCTGTGTTCCCGTTGCAAAACGCACTCGGGTGCAGAGGAATGCATGTGTCCGGTATTGGAGACGGCGATTCGACTTTTCTGTACAGGATGAACAAGGCGTTCCTTTTTTGTACTTTCAAGGCAGACGTGTTTTAAAGAATTCTGAAGTTTCTGGTATAGTGAACCGCGAGTTCACTAGATTGAAATCCGCTGGATATCGTCGAATATGGCACCATGCTAACGACGATGTTGCGGCACTTACTGAAAAGTCAGTTCGGACTGAACTTGCAACTAATTCCAAATTTGCTATTCATAGAGTTAAATTTACAAACAAAGCAGTAATGAAACCGGTAACCCGTCATGTGTGAATGCACATCACCAACTTGATCTAATTGATTTTTCAAAACAGCCAGTTACGTGGAACAAAAAGATTTATCGGTATATCCTTTCTGTGATAGACATTTTTAGTCGTTTTATATGGCTGAAGCCAATAGAAAGGAAAACAAGTAAACACGTTTCACGAGTTTTATCCCGCATTTACATGGAGCACGGCCCGCCACACAGAATACAAACTGACCAGGGACCCGAATTTAAAGGCGAGGTAATTAAACTCTGTCAAGATTTGAAAATACAAGTACGCCGGGGAAGGCCATATAGACCACAAACTCAAGGGAAGGTCGAACGATCTCATAGATCTCTCAGACGAAAGATACGTTATGATTTCCTATCACTTGGTTATCAGGGTGTTAATTGGGCACAAAGGGCACAAAGATATGCCAATATTTTGAACAATGAAAAACGAGAAATACTAGGATGGCATTCATCATTTGAAGTTTATTTCGGCAGAAAAAACAAACACTATGACAAAGCAAATGTGAACTCGAACATAAAAAAGAAAGCGAAAAGTAAAAACAAAAAAACGTTGCTAAAAAGGAATCAAGCAAAAAAGATTCTTAAAGTAGCGCAGAAAATACGTGATAGGGCTAGGTTCGTTACAAAAACAATTAACACCAAACGTGTCAACAAGAGCAGAAGATCTTTAAACTCTAATGCATTCATGATTGGGGATGAAGTGTTTGTAAAATATTTACATTCAAAGGGAAAACTTTCTCGAAGACCGTATGTTTTACGTGGTACAGTGCTCGCACATAATACTAAAACTTCTATGTATAAAGTTGAGTTGGAACATCCTATGAAAAAAACTGTTATTCAGCATTGGACTTCCATTGAAAACATTGTATCTGCTCCAATAAAATCTGGACCTTCAGCGAAAAATACTATTCACGGATCGCCATTTGAAGGACATATAATCGATTATAACCCCGTCGGCAACGGTGATTGCCAGTTTGCGGCACTTTGTCATGCACTGATGAAGATAGGTGTGTATAGGTCAGCCAAGACATTACGACGCGACTTAGTTAACTATTTAATATCTTATCCAGATGACCCTCATGGTTTCCCATTAGAGCTTTATGCAGGCGTCGACTGGCAAGTTTACATTACTGGAATGATGCAAAAAGGTACATACGGGGATCAGTTAACATTACAGGCAGCAGCTAATATGTTTAATGTTCAAGTTACAGTTCATTCTACTGTAGGGGGTGGGACTACCACAGTTATAACACCTCTTCACAGCATTGCTGTATTGAATATCAACTTAGGCCATTTTGACGAACTTAATGGGGAACATTACGTCTCTCTCCAACCAACAAGTGAACAAAACGAATATCAAAGCAATCAATCATCAACTAAAAGTGAAGACTGTCAGGAAGTAAGGTCGAATTCAACTGTCAAAGAGCATGAATACCAGAACATTCACGGCGAAAGCGTGAAATCATTTGACCCCTGTAGGAATGTTGGTTCTGAAACAAATAATCTAGAACGTGATGATGTATCACAATGCGACCAATGCTCAAGCACTGAAGATAATTGTCAAATGCATAAGAGTGAACAGTCAACAATGGCATTTCATGATTTGGAATGTAAACCGTGTTCTGATAATGTTAACGTTCTAAATAAAGACTGCTTAGGAGCCTTTGAGTTTGAAACAACACAATGGGATCACCAAACAAGTCCTCCTTCGCTACTTGACACCGACATATCCACGCAAAACGAGGATGATGATACTGAAGATAGGTTGTGGAAGCTCTTTTCAAATATGGATTCGGACAAGGACTCAAAAGTTGGCGGTGATTCTACTGATTATGATTCCAGTGATAGTTGGTGGGAATTCGAAGCGCAATGTCTAGACAATGATACGCATAAAACATTTGATACTAAGCCAACAGTTGTGAAAGACGATTCTGAAGATCCTATTAACAAACCAAGTGATCAAAGAAACCAAATGAATGATTACAGTTTAACGATTACTGATCTGCCCCCGGAAGTGTTATTACGTATTATGAAAATGGTTTTAGTATCATCACTGACCATCAGTGCCATGCTAAAAAACTTATTGTCGCTCATGGGGGTTAGCAGATCCTTTCGTAGAATATCTACAGAACTCATTACCTTCCGGCCACGAATTTATTGTCCACTTTCAGGAAATCTACCTACAGTTGTGAGTGTAAGGAAATTGATTCAAATGTATGGAAAAGGAAGCAGTCTAGCTATGACCCTTAAGGAAATGTTTGGTAAACAGTGGATAAATGCGTGGCTTGTAGTAGAAGTTGGAGACTTCGGTTGGTACACAATAACTGCCGCGTTTTGGAAGAAACAAAGATAGACAATAGTATATACAGCAACGAAATACTGCCTTGCTTAGTTTTTTTGATGAACGAATACTTTAACGAATAAATGAATAGTGATACATGTTCATGTACTACATTACAACGCCTATCTGAACATTGATGTTATTATAAGTAGTTTCTTGGATCAATCTGTAAGAGCCACATTAACATGACACATGAAGAGGCATTTTAAATCATGAATTTATTTACGAACGTTACAAAAACAAAACTGGTTGCATTTGGTTGACAAATGACTAGTCTTATATAGCCATGAATACTTGTAAATGATAACCAAATAGTTTTATATTTGGATTACTTTTGAATATTGTTCCACTTTCATGAGTGGTTGTATTTTATCATCATTTATGTTATGAAGATATATCACATGAAGATTGTTCTATTTTCAAGAATGCTTTTGCATGAAAACCAAACTGTTTTTAAATTGGAAAACCCGTCAGCCGGGGATATTTGTCATTGATAGTTATGATGGATAAGCACAAATCGTTAAAATGCAATAATAAACAGATATTTTTTTAATTTTCTTGAATGATTGTATTTGATAATGATTAATGTTCTTTTGATATGAACAGTTTTACATTTAATGGATAGTGTTGAGTGATAAGCATTAAAAGTACATGTAATATTGAGGTGACAAATAGATATCGTTTACTTTCAAAAATGATTGTTTTTGGAAATAATTAATGTATATATTGAAGTAAAAAATTAAATATTTTATATATATTTCATTTTTAAATTTATGAATGGTTAGATTGGATGACTGTTTGTTTTATTTAGACCATTATTATGATAAGCGGTGTTTTCTGTTCATGAATGATAATGATGTATAACCAATTATCATTGAGATGACCGATGGACAATCTTTAATTTTCTTAAATGGTTAAATGTAATATGTTGAATATGTCTGACTTTTAACAAATATATGTTTACCAAGAAACTTTGTGAAAAATTCAAAATTCATACTTTGACAGTAATTGATATAATAAGATATGTTTCTAATGCTAAGTTCCTTGGCATTTGGCCTTATCTGCTACACCAAAGTTGAAAATGACGATTTTCCAAGTTCTATATGGAAAAGTTTTATATTTGTATACTGGTCAACAGTTTTCGTTTTCTAAAACTTTTATTTGTTTACAAATATTGTTGATGTTTAATGAAAATGAACATGTTAATCTATAAAATGTTCATAGGAAGAATGCTATGTTCGTAATGCAAATCGTATGTTCTTTGTTTTACCGGGTGTGTAAATAACATAATCGTAGTTTGGTTTGCACTCTCTGATAAAGGCCACATTTCTGTATGGTTTGAATAACATATTGTCTTTTTTTCTGTAACAATAATTTGTTTTCACAAATGGTTGATGTTCAGTTAAAATGTTCATTAGAAATATCATATTTTGTATTGCAAATCGCAATTTCTTTGTTAACATTGTTTGGAAAATGCCCCTGATGTGTGTGACGCTATCGGATATAGTACATATTCCTTTGAAATAACCCACTACCTCATAGTCAGGAACAAATCACTCAACTGGATGTAAAAAAACGCAATATTCCCATCCACCCAGCCCTATTATCTAGGGTAATTGAACCAGTCAAGCGGTATAATCCCTTAAAACAACAGGTGCTGGGTCAAATTTGATACCTATGAAAAAGGGTTAACCCATGAAAAAAGGGACAAACACTAGCCAGCCTAATCCTAATCCCTAATAGATAGGATTAATTAACGCAGGGCTGGGTAGATGGGAATAACCCAAAAAAACTGATCCATCAAACAACTGAGACTTCGACAAAATCGAGTTCCAACAAAGAAGTAAGCTGTTCGTTCAGAAACCACTTTAAGCGATATAAATATGTAAATCGTCAGACTACCTGTCAGAAATATCCAATCGAAATCTAAGTATTAAAATGTAACATTTTATAGCATATTTTGTGAGGCAAGATATATATAACAGGAAAACTGAAAGTAAATAAGCTACAATGAATGTTGATCATTGCTCCTCCCTTTGGGTATGTTGCCGAGGGGCTAAGTTGTTGTGACAACCAGAG
The DNA here is from genome assembly GCA_921293015.1 of Phorcus lineatus. Lineage (NCBI taxonomy): Eukaryota > Metazoa > Mollusca > Gastropoda > Trochida > Trochidae > Phorcus > Phorcus lineatus. Next base: position 66,260,021 of record OV121082.1, on the reverse strand, counting down.
ATAGTTGACTTTTAATTAAGTCGTTTAATTCTAATTGTTTATTTGATTGAGTCCTCCAACGAATTTGTTTACTTTAAACATTTCTACTAGCACATATATTATAATCCCAAATACACCAATGGCATTTTTATCATGTTCTTTATGAGAAAAGGGTACTCTGTTTGGAACATAAATTTGAAGATAACTTTTAATAAGAAATAATTCATATTTTATAATCACAAAAGGTTTTTAGTTTTAAACAGTGTTGAAGCTTATTTCTCCAAATATTGCAAATAATTATTACTGTTTTGTTTGTTTTGTTTTTGGATTCTGATAAAGTAATTGTGGTTCAATCCGATGTTGTTTTTTTACAATAAAGTTACATTATAGAAATACAACAATCTTCATTTTTTGATTATCATAACGTTCATGCAATTATTTATATAATTAATACAGTAGCCCTGACTATGAAGAGCTTTGCAATAAATTATACACCTCAACTATGATAGTTAATGCTCGAGATACCAGGGCCGTTCAAGTGACGTCATAATGTAGTTTTTATAATGACGTCATGTCTATCATTTCTGCATGACGTCACTCAAAAGCTATAACGGTCTTATAAGGAGCGCTGTCTTTGATCATTACAAAACGATATTAGAAATGGTTGAAATCGGTGATTGTTCCATGCCTATTTACTTATAAAGAAAGAAATACGCCTTGTCTGTATCTTTTTTCTGCCTATAAACTGTTTTAGTAAAACCTTTGGTTCTGTAGCTTATCAGGCTCAAGATTTAAGTTTGCTTAAGCGTTTGACCAATGTTCCCTTCAGGATTATGTACAATTTCGTTAGAATTCCAATTACAATAGGAGTCTCTTGGCAACATTTTATCATTCTATGCCTTGTGCTTCTGGAGACGAAAGTAGCAAAAAGATGTAGGTAGGGGTCAAAATGTCACGAAGGCTATAAACTATCATTCCCATTAGTCAAGGAGTTTGTACACCAGATTTCAGTCTTCCAAGCCTATTTCTTTAGGAGAATGAGTCTGATGGATTGACTGACGGATGCATGGACAGACGCCGGACACCATGGCACCATCGGGACTTTCAGGACTGATGACATAATAAGACATACACTACAAAAGAAGTTGTATAAATTGAAATCAAACGTTCTGCATCCATGATAAGCTTCGTAGTTTCTTTTTAAAATTTCATTCTTAAAAAAAATGATTTAATAGGCTTATTGTTTCAATTCAGTTTTAAATGTTAACTTTGTAGAATGGACCAGCAGTTCAAGAGTGTAAATAGTTGCAGTTTACACAGAGTAACAAACGAGGATTAATACCAAACGAGGATATTTGCAAAGTTTTAGACTATATATATTTATGAAGTAATTCGTATTTTCATTATAAGCACATGTGCACACATCAAGTTTGTCGAGTAGAAAATGTTGTAAAAATGCAATAGAATCGGTAATACAGCAAATTATTAAGCCCAGAAACGTAACAAATGACTTTCACTGAACTCAAATATGTAAATATCCTCGCTCTGTTTATGCAGAAATTTATTCGTATCCTTATGTATCATATGTCTGTCTTAGGTAATAATCTCTTTACATCCAAGGCATGTAAAATTAGAACACCATACTAAAAAGAGAATAGTCCTGAACTTTATTAACGAGATGTTATTGAGTAGTTAAGAGATTCAGAAGAGAATTGGCATTGGCAGCAAGAAATGTATGCAATGTTTTACGAAATAAAAATGATTAAAACGCATTTATATCAAATAGGCACATACCAAAAGAGGATTTTGTTAAAAGGTTCGTGTATGTATGAACATTTGTTGCAGGATAAGAAACTCATATTCATGTGAAACAAGAAGAGAATATGCAGATGTTAAAAGAAGATAGAAGTAAAATGAGTATTTGGAATTAGAATATATCTAATATTATGCGCTTGTATATATACATGAGAAATGAATATAACAAAATGTAACATGTAGCCAGTTTGTTCATGCATAATTAAATCATATTTAATCGTTCTGTATACGATATGGTAAATAAACTGTTCTGGTCATTTCGATTTCAGTTCATGCATCAAATGTCAACCAAGAGACATTTCAATCATGCACGATGTCTGTGTAAAGATGGGTACGCGTATGCAAGAAGCAAACAGATGCAACTAAACATTGAAAATACATACATGTTCATGTACATATGACCAGAGGTATTTTAGCAGTTGATATGATGAAGGAATATATCTGTATTTTTTCATTAAACAAACCTCTAAAATGCCACAGAAATAAGACTCTTACATCGTTTAACAACTAAGAATGAATATACATAACCTATTAGCAATTTAATGAGGTCTGTTCTTATGGTATGAAAATGTTTATTCCAAAACAAAAACGACAATTTTGTATTTTTGATAGTTGTCAATCTGTGTACAAAACACTTTTAAGTCCTTTTTTTTGCATTTGAGTGAATATTAAACACTTGTGTATATTAAATTAAACTTGGAAATATTAATGACTAAGAGTAGACTTTTCCTATGCCTGGATGACAAAATTTAAACTGCTTTTGATAAAATTGAAACATCAAGTAAAATTGTGATTATTATCTTGGCAATTTGGGTTATATTTACAGTTATTGTTATCATCCGTTAGACTTGATAAATTATATTGAGGCCTGAGAGAGTGTAAAGCTCATTGAAAAAATGGAGCCTCCTTAAATCGCAGAGCGATATTAGTAGGAGAGAGCATGTGCACAAATAATTTTTGCCTAGCAACACCTTCTCGTATTTTCGTATCATTGTGGCGTCATAAAAGATACTCTTCGTGACATAACTGCAGTCGCAAAAGAGAGAGAGAGAAGTGAATGGAAGAGAATAAGTAGTAAAGAACTCAATACCCTTAGTCTATACCAAGATAAGTGTAGATTGTAATCAATCAATCAATCAATCAATCTTTATTTCACTCAAAGGGACCGCCAACGGCAGTACATGAGTTACATGAAACAAACAAATAAATTAAATTACAGCAAGATGTCAAAAATATTTTTGACTAAACGTGACAGATTCTTAATAACTTTGATATTTCTATTGCACATTAGTTTCTTATAGTTTAATAAAGATGGAAACAGCATGCAGCGTTCATCTATCAGATTACAGCGTTGGTTAACTAAAGCATTACATTTAAATAGATAATGATATTCATCTCCGACTTCGCCGGAGTTGCATTGTGTACACAATCTTTCATGACGCGGGATATTATGAAAACGACCTTTCTCAATCGGTAGGTGGTGATTACATGTTCTAAAATATAATAATGGTTTGTATACATTTTCATTCAATAACAAGTATTGCTCAAAGCATGGAGAGTCTTTAATGATGGCATAATAGAATCCTTTAGCCGAATTTGCAACGTCGCTACGCCATGACTGCAGAAACTGATCCTTTAAAATATTATTTAAAATATAAAGTAGTTCTGAGGATTATTGAAAACACATTGCTGTCCACATGTTGAAAATATAGTTTTAACAAAGTTCAACCAGGGATACGATTGGCCTTGAAAATTCTTATGATACATATAGCTAAGCATAAAGGCTGCAATTTTATTATCTGGTTGTGGACATGTTAATTTCGACCAATATGAGATAATACGTTTGGCTATTTGCAACCGCAGTGGCTCTCTACCGAATTCTCCATAAACCATAAAATTTGGCGTTGACATTTTTAAACCTGCTGCCATCTTTAAGAACTTCAGGTGAACGCGCTCAATAATATTGATGTTTTCCATCCCCCAAATTTCACAACCATAAAGTAGAATTGGGAGAACAAGGGTATCGAAGGCCGGAATAAGGCAATCCAAAGGTAAATTTAAATTTCTCGCACGTTTGAGTAAAGACATTGAAGCTTTGTTACCCATATCGGCAGCATGTTTAATAGCTGTTATCATTCTACCATTTCTATGAAATGTAATTCCTAGGTACTTAAAAGTATCTACAGTATCTAAAAGTTGATCCTTATAATAAAATCGGTTTTTAATGTTGCAAACTGGCCCAGATCCAAAAATAAGTATTTTAGTTTTATCTGAATTGACTTCCAGCTTCCATATATCACAGTAACTTGAAAACCAATTTAGGGTTTTTTGAAGTTCATGACTATTTTCAGCTAATAGCACCGTATCATCTGCATACAATAAAACTAATAATTTTATATACATATGTACAGCATCATTATCAAGCTCGAGGCTCAATCCCTCACATTGACTAGAGCTAAGATAATCTTCAAGATCATTCAAATAAAATGAAAATAATAAAGGAGAGAGGTTTTCGCCTTGACGTACTCCTGAAAGGCACGGGAAAAACCTTGATTGCATACGATTGACAGCTACACATGATTTAATGTCACTGTACATGTTTTGGATAAGTTTGAATATTTTCCCGTTGACCCCATGACGAAGTAACTTTATCCATAATCCTGTCCGCCAAACTTTATCAAAGGCTTTAGAGAAATCAATAAAGGCACAATATAGCTTCTTATGTCTATTTTTCAATGAGTTTAAGAGGTTGTGTATAGTAAAAACATTGTCAGTAGTTGAAAATCCTTTACGGAAGCCGGACTGTGTATGCGATATGATATCAAACGATTCACAAAATTTAGTAAGGCGTTCATTAATAATTGAGGTAAACAATTTACCAAAACAGCTGAGGATAGATATAGGTCGGTACGAGTTTGGATCTGATAGGTTTCCTTTCTTCTTGTAAATTGGTTTAATCACACCTGTGAGCCAAGCATCGGGTAAGATTCCCGAGTTAAATATAAGATTGAAGAAGTCAGTGTATACTGTTAGTAAGCGCGGTGAGGATACATTGAGATATTCATTTCTTATAAGGTCTAGTCCGGGTGCTTTATGTTTTTTTAATCTATTCAATGCAGACAACACTTCGTGTTCTGATATCTCGTCATTTAGGACTGAATCATCTAGGTTAGGGAGATCGTCAAGCACAAAGTCATCTTCGTCTCCGGTAACTTCAGTTTCATTAATTTGCTTAAAATGTTCATATAGAACCTCAAGTGAAATAGCTTCAGAGTTATTTTGATCTTTTGGGTTAAGTAATTTCCAGTATTGTTTCGGCGATGATCGCTTACTGTCTCGGAAACACTTGCGAATATAAGAAATATTCTTTTTCTTGTATTTATTCATAGTCTTTTTATACTGTCTACTCGTCGATCGTAAAAGTTCAAGGTTTCTGTTGGTTTTATTACGCGCGAATGTATTCTTAGCTTTAAAGAACTGGCGACGCATTTGTTTACAATCTTTACCGAACCACAACTTACTAGTTCGAACGGGTTTACGCGCTGTAGTAGCATTAGCCTTATTTGGAGCTACACCGAATGCATCTCGTGCTGCATGAAGAAGCACGTGCGTGATCTGTTGAGCTATCGAATTGATGACCCCAGCTGGGTCACTTTGACATACCGAAGCTGACCTTATCAGGTCAATCAGGTTGTTTACATTATGTTCCTGAATATTTTTATCAAATAATGGAGCTTTGCTAAGATCAAATTTCCCTGGTTCATCAGATGCAGGTTCGTAACAATTATCTAAGCAAAATGCTTCATCATCTGGGGGACTTACACTTTCTTGGGCATAGTTAGAATTATTTATGCTAAAACTGATAGGACAGTGTACGTCAGAAAGGAGTGGACAAAAATCATCAACACTGAAGTGGCTTATCAAAGACAGTGAACTTGCAGATGACAACACATAATCTACAACACTTGCTCCTTTGCATGTTGCTTTACCTTTAGCTTTATCACATCCAATTCTTCCATTGCATATGAACATGTTGTGGCTTTTACATAAGTCAATAAGTTTATTGCCTAGGTTATTGGGGTTACCACTATCCTCTGAGATTCTTTGTCTGGGCAGATCAAGGTCAGATAATACAGATTCAGGATCTATTTCCTGTCTCATACCATCTAAGTCTAGTTCTAATTCATCTATGATATGTTTACTAAATGAGCAATAGTCTATCAATTGTAGGAAACACATTGGTGGCGGAATTGCACTCAAACAAAAGGACGTTGTACATATATAATCAAAGTAATGATTCTATCATGTTATGAGAAACCACACTCACAATCATTTCAATCATTTATATAAACCAATGTTATTACAATTTACCGCACATCGTATTACAATTTACCGCATATCAAGTGCTAACATTTTACCGCACCCCCTATTACAATTTACCGCACGTATGTGTATTACACTTTACCGCATTTTTATTACAATTTACCGCAGTATTACATTTTACCGCGTTTTTATTACAATTTACCGCAGTTATTACATCTTACCGCGTTTATTACATCTTACGTCGTAACAAACCCGTGGACTCATTTAATGTGTGTCATGGTGAGTACGCTAAGTTCATAAAATTTTACTCTATTGTCTGACTGCATGCTGTTTTTACCTCTTTAGCTGCCAGAGGAGATAAACATATAACCAATCAAGACATGAAACATTCCATAAACCTAAAGATTCCATTATTTTATATGTCACTTCGATTTATAAGTTTTATATTTAGTAAGGCAATATCAATCGATTTTTAAGTTTTATGTTTAGTAAGGCAATATCAATCTTCACTACGAAACTATTTAATTAATCTTTTTGTACAATCCAAAAAAGAATTTGTAAATGTTGTATTTGAGAAACGGAGTATCGTTATTTTCAGTTATCCTCATACACTCTGTACACGGATTAGAGAGACAATGACTTATATGGATTATCAATTTCATTATCATATTTACATTATATTGTTGCTAAACTATAAAACTCCCTTTTCTTTCTGATACTACCAGCTCCAGAATGGCAGTCAACCAGTTCTTAGAAGCATAGCCTAATAACGCAATTATCTCTCAGAAGGTTCTGCAGGCTCATCTTTGTAATCTCAATACTTTTTCGCATTGGAATTTCGACTTGTTTACAATACAATTAAAATTGGCTACTGGAAAAGCTAAATGTATAAGGATTATTCGAGTATTATTTATTAGCCGCTCCTTTGCTGCGACGTGGTATTACTTTATACACGACGTTAACTTATCACAAATGTCTACCAGTATTTCAGTGTAAATTATAAAATACAATTAGTACTGACCATAAAACATCGTTATGTCCACTAGACACGGCACAGTTCATCCGTTTTGAGATGTTTTTATATTAACTCCTCGTGTCATATTGTCAATGTCAATATGATTTCACTACTAAATTTTGGAAATCAAAATTATTCAAAAATGTACACGCCATTGGGGTAAAGGACTTTAGGACCTTTTATCATGCCATTGTTTTGTTTCTCTGTTGAAACAATAATGTTATAAACTCTCGCATCTTTCAATGTATCATATACTTGGATTCAGAAATGTCAGATGTTAGTGTAATGTTAGTAGTTTACTATTGCGTGGAAAACAATTGACCTTAATGACCTCGTGGTATGAAATGGAGATACATTAGTGTGCGTAGGTGTAATTGATTTCTGGAGGTGGAATTGTTGAAACAAAAGATGTCGTTTTATCAATTTCACCAGTGAACTTTTAGTGAAACCATTCAAACTGGTTACTTTCGAACGCTATTTACTTTTTCACAGTGAAATATAATATATATTTACCTTTATTAGCCCCGCAAATAGAATTTTCGAAATGTCCATATTGAAATGAATAAGATCTATTACGTAACAGTCTGTACAATTCATTGTCGTTTTTTAAAATCTGTAAACAGTTGTTAAATTGGAATACAGAGAGACATGTGTCTTTTAAATTAATGAATACTTTATCAACAAAATTTGCTTTTAATATTAATGTTTTCTGATGAACTTTGATAGGATGTAGTAACCTTGCGTACGGTGTTTTCGAGCCCCCAAGGCAAACAGCAACATTTGTAATAGAACAAATATCATTTGTACTTAAATCTTATCTTATCAGTATCAAACATTTTTTTCCCCTTAAATATGTAATTCTATAACATATACCCTTGTTTATTGCAAGAATATCTCCTCACTTCGAAAAGGTCCATTTGATCGTAACTTTTGTGACGTCACCTGTTTTCGAGCCCCTCAGATTTTGTGACGTAGTCAACGTATTTTCACTTTTTGGGGGCCGATTTCAAAAGTTCAAAATACTGAATCAACTTTTGTCGTTTTGGCAATTAATTTTAAATGTCAATTCTTTTATGACATCATCTAATTATTGACTTTTCACTAGAAAATAATAATGGTTTACATTTACTTACCTGATGTGAAGTTTGAATAAAAAAACCCCTAAAAAAATCGTATGTTCATATCAGGGCGCACCTGCGCAATGATCCCTTCAGGTGGGCGTTTGACTCTAAGTAATTGATGAACATAGTTGGTGTCATTTGTGATTAAACACGCCTTTGGATAAATTCAAGATATACACAACGCAAATATTTAATAATTGAATTACATTTAAAATTCAATAGTAATGTATTTGTTGCTGTGCCACTTGTCTTGATGTCCCTGACGCTAGAAATCTAAGTTTTAGACCCTTACAGTTATACGTACGGAAATGTGATATTGTATATAAAATAATTCTTAGATTTGTTTCATTTTGATGATTACATAGTATTTTGATTTAAATTGTTGGTGATATCCGAATTTGCAAGAGCTTTTCGACTTACAATTTTAGCAAAATATGCATAGATCGGCAACCCGAAGTTCTTTTTCTTTTTAAACGGAATAATAATTATTGGTTAAATGTCCGAAATAAAGACTAACACAAGAAAAATTAATTCTTTCCGGTGATTTTGGAACTTTCTCCTAACATTACGTTACCTAGTTATTTTCTAACTGATGATTTGAAAGAATTTCATGCCCGTGTTTTAGGGGCTCGAAAAGACGTGACGCTCGAAAACAGGTAACGTGGGGATACATAAAGAATAATATTAAGATTGGGGTTGTTCAACCTTTTATGATATATTGACAATTGCTTTAATTTCAAGTTAATGTATCTAACTATGCTTTGAGGTTTCTTAACGAATTTTGAGATCGATCGAATCTATGCTTTTCAACATTCTTTGAAGTGATACAAATCTTTCGCTGCACCTTTATTATGTTGTCCATTACCGCAGGACATTTACAGATTGCCTTCTATAGTCTTTATGTGAGAAGGTCAGCTTGTGAAAAGGAATAATACCATCGTTTCCTTGAGCACAACAGAAATAATGTGTGTTTATGACATACGGATACAAGGACTTCAAACAGTTTCTAGAATATTTATCATTAAGATTGCATTACTACCCAATGTTATGAAACACCCATTTATTATTTTGGTCAGTTTGCCTTTATACTGAACGCTTCAAGGTACAATTATCAAGCCAAATTTTATCTTTATGTATGAGGTGATTGAGAGCAGCACACAATACAAGACCATTGTTTGATTAGATAAAACAAAAAAACTAAATTAGTGAATGAGACATTGATACAAGGATTCAAATTGTTACAATCATTTTGCATTAAGAAGTTTTTGAAAGCAAATGTATTACAAAATCAATTTATTCTCTGAGATCTGAAGATATGAAAGTGACAGTTTCTCGTACCATTCCATTACAAGAGTCATCCCTGTTGTGATAAATAACATTTTGCAATTAATGAAAGGCCAATCGTTGACCGTGTTCAGTGCGTCGATAAATGTCAATAACGTTTAGAATATATTGAACAATAATGGGGAAACCGTCATGCATTGAGAGAAAAACTAATTTGATTTGTTTGATTTGCCTTCGTAAACCTTGTCATAGTAGATGGAAACATGTTTGGGAAATCTAGTCATATTGGTGGTAGTTAAACAACTATTGTCGTGTAGATATGGTCTGTGTAATCTGGGAATGATTACAATCTGCAGAATCATAACCCACAATCTGTCGATTGATTCCCCATTCCACTGTCAACATCAGTTCTGAAGTACAGTTTCTAAAATTTTCCTAAACAATGAAAAATATAACACGTCATTGATTTTCCAAGATGGCATTCTCTAATAAGTTTGTTTTCTATTCCACGGATTTTTTTCTCAAATCGTTCACATCAGTTGTTGTCCATATCACTAGATGATCATAAAAACAACTGTCCATGCCAATTTCTCGTCATTACAGTGATTGTCAATGTCACTACATTGCCAGGTCATTAGATGGTAATCGCTAATAGTCAACATCCCCTGACTCATGTGTCACTAGAAATCCATTAACTACATGTACACGGCACAAACGCGTTCGGGTTATTAGAAGTCATTTGAAGTCAATGTCACTAGTTAGACGCGTACGCCAGCTAATATCACTAGACAGACAGACAGACAGACAGACAGACAGATATGTTTATTTACATCTCACTCGCACAAATATACATACATAGAATATACCATATATAAAAGCGACCAATCGCCAAGCGATTTATGAGAGATGATATATCACATGCAAGAAAATCTGTACACTGAGCACATATACATACATTTAAAAAGGTAATACCTTGTATATATATATATAAAAATAAAAATCCATAAAATTATTTGTACAGCAAAAAGCGCCTATGTTCTAAAATGTTATTGCAGGTTTTGGCTAAAATATGAGTAAACTCTTCACATTTAAAAATAAGGGCAAGTTGTTCCGATATCGAGGAAACTGTAAAAGCTGGAAATTTATCACAGGAAAGCTTTAAAAGATCACTTGTAAAACGTGTATATAAGGGGCACTTGAGTAGCACGTGGGCTTCATCTTCGACGCAATTGAGACAATTAAAACACTGTCTATTTTCCACAGGGATGCTCTCATATCGACCAGTCTCTATTTTCAAGGGTGCAACACCACATCTAAACTTAGAGAGCGCACTTCGATGTTTCCTTGGCATATTGACGTTGACATATTTTTCGCATTCAAATTCTTGCTTAAAGGTTTTATATGTTCGTAACTTTCTGTTACCATCTCCATTTAGGTTTTCATTCCAGGTAATCTTGTGACTTGAAAGCATAATTCTTTCCACTGTATTAACTAAAAGTTTCTTCTCTGTTCTAACACGTGTATCAAAGAGGTGCTGTAAATGAATTTTCCTAAAATGTTCATGAAGTCTAAAATTCCAATTTCGTATCTTCTTTAGGGTTGCCCTTTCATCTGTCCATAAAAATACTTTTCTGTTCAGACGTCTCTCTGCCATATTGTTCATTCTGTCCCACAGCCGGGTCACACTGACCCACTGTCTCACCTCTGGGGGCGTCCAACCTACGTCTCCTGTGATTGCAAGGTTAGGGGCGTACTTTCCCAGACCGAGGAAAAAGCGGATGGCCCTGTGCTGGACTGCTTTTATGCTTGAGTGGACTGTCGTACCCCATATTGCTGCACCGTAGTTGAGAGTAGACCATACCAGGGAGTTAAAAAGTTTGCTGTATATTTTAAAAGGCATTCCTCCAAGACACTTGTATTTAGAGATTAAAAGTCCTAACGCTCTACTGGCTGATTTGGCGGCTGACTTTGCCATTAAAGAATAATCTAAATATTCAGTCATTAAAACACCGAGGTAGTTGTAGGAATCTGTCACTGCCAGTTCTTTATCCCCACAGTTAAAAGTTGAGTTTGTCCGTGTCACTGCCTTTCCCCTGAAATGCACGACGTTAGATTTGTCCTTGTTAACAATCATTTTGTTTTCTTCACACCAGTTATTAACGGCACTTAGTAGGTTGTTTAAGTCCATATCATTTTCAGCGAGGAGTACAACGTCGTCGGCGTAGGCCAGTATACTGATGTTATCTTCACCAACTGAAACACCTTTTAGTGAGCTTATTTTCACAATAAAGTCATTGATATACAAATTGAATAAAAGAGGCGATAGGAGACAGCCTTGCTTTAACCCTCTTGTAACTGTAAACCACTCCGTCTTCCTTCCATTAAGTCTGACACTGCACTGAACATTGCGATAAAGAGTTTTAATGGCTTCACACATCTTATTGTCTATTCCACAGTTGTAAAGCTTATTCCATAAAATGTCCCGATTTATTCCATCGTAAGCCTTTTTAAAATCAATAAAAGCAATTTAAAATCAATAAAAGCAATTTAAATCAATAAAAGCAATGATGTAGATGTAGATGGCACTAACTGTGCTAAACTGTAACTAAAGCTAGACTCATGAGCGGAACAATTGTGCAAATTAGGGACTGAACAATGCAAAAGGTTTATCTACACATCATACTGATTACATTTATCAGGTGTTGTTACATTCCAACAATGTGGGTCTTAATTATGAAATCCAGAACATGTCATCAATTTCTTATTTTATCTTTTCGCATCTTATAGATTCCCATTTAGCTCACGTATAAAAAGCTTACAATTAATTGCTGGTCACAATCTCTGTCTAAGTCGTCGTTTTGCTTTGAACACAAAATATTCAATAAAGTTTCTTAATTATTCCAATCAATGTTATATTGATGATTTTAAGATTGCTTGACTGTTTTGTGTTATTACCGCAGCAACCCCTTGGCAATCTTTCACATTCAAGACTTCATTTCTTTTGATAATATAATTTAAATAATTTTGTGTTATACACAAATTAAAAAAAAATTATTTGGGCGTAATTCTTTTAAATGATTTTGAAGAGAAACTTCATATGCATTCTAAATACAAGTTGAAAAAATGTTACAGGTTGTAGTGTTCATTTAGATGTTTAAGAGGATCAGTACTTAAGTTAAGAGATTTCTCTTTCCTGATTAAATTAACGTGGCCTTAATCTTTTAACACTGTTATTTACCATTTCTAATTTGTTCTAATAAATGCGAATGTCACATCTTGTTATCATAAAACCTGTAATCCTTTACGACTTTTAATGAACACAGAGTAGATCTGTCGTTGCCACAATGAAGCAGCAGATATGTGATATGTGACAATATTATTGATGATCACTTCAGGTTCTGCTGATAATTAGTTGTAGGCTTTTAACTTAACTGCACTAATATGGAATCAGCTTTAGCGTAATGCGTTGTAATAAGTTGCTTCTTGGGTATTCGAGGGTTATTTCTTTATCGTTAAAATTAACTACAAAGTATTTGAAACCATGCACACCTCAATTAAATTCTTTAGCTGTAGAAGAAATATTTATCATTTAAACGAGCATTGATGGATTTCCCTGTCTCTACCATTATCTATATAATGTCAATGAATGTTGAATATGTTTTAATGGCTAATTCCCGAATATTTTTTATTCATTTATTTTCCAAATCATCAGAAGCCTTTGTGGTTCAATGATTTTTAATCTTTGAGATGCAATGAGAAGATTTTTGAAATACCTTTTTTCATATTGTACATACATTATTTGTGATAAACATCCCCCGAATAGTGATGTAAGGCGAATATTCCAGTTTTTGAAATATTTGAATATGATATTTGTATATGATGTTATTATGTAATGATAAATAAATTATATTGAAGTTCTCTCATGTTCATTGCCTCAACATTGTAAGGAAATCGAACTTGTAGTCGACCTTGTCAATTCAATGTCAAGTTTATTGTACACTTACATAAAGTTGGTTACCTTTAAACTTACGTTTGTAAGATGTTTACTGAGTGGAGTTTTGAACTTTTAATTCTACATCTACATATAGGAAATTTGTTTCATTGAGGTCACCAACTGACAATTATCCTGCTATTGGAGTGCGTTTGCACCTTGTTAGCATTGTTGACATATCAATCAGAAGCACGTCGTCAACCAAGTTCGAGTTTGTAACTTACCGTTATCTTTACCAGACTCAACTTTTTAGACAAACAAATAAGTTATCAAATCCTTCATCACACAATTGTTTTGAATTAACTGTAGCTGATTTTTACCATCATTATAAACATAAAGTGAACGATATTAACGTCATTGTTGGTGAATGTATTTTCACAATGGTATAAGTTATGTTGATAGAGATCAGGTGTAGCTGTGTATGCATGAAACCTTTCTCTCACCGGCAATTAAAGGTTTAAATCATGGAAGTCTATAGGAATACAAAGAGTATTTTTGACAAGTCTAAAGTTTCTGTTATTAACTCTTATCCTTTTAAATGTAATTATGATAAATCATATTTTGCACTAACATTGTTCAATATTGAGTGTTATTTTAGAGACAGTGATTAATGCTTTGAACATTGACTATGTTAAGGTTCATGTGTACGACTTAACTGACATTGTATTAAAAATTAATTCCATTCCATCAAAAACGTTCTCATTATTCACATAATGCGGCACAATTTGTTACTTTGATGGTGTGCGACATTCAAACACTTATAATTAATACATGCTGTCTTGATGACAAATTTAAAAGTGAGTGCATACATAACATTGACAGAAACTTCATTTAAAAACACTTGAATCCGTGTAGAATATTTTGTAAAAGAAGAAAACACAATTAGCACTTCCTATCACATTTAGGAATAAAGTTGCGGTACCATTATTGTGAACAAGTCAGTGACACTAGAGATGACGATTACAAAATAGAATTTTCAAACTTATGAGAGCAATTTGTAAAAGAGGATTTGAAATTTTTATTTCTTTCATCCAATCAATTTATGAAAAGTTTTCCTTTTTTATGAGAGGGTAATTTTTTTTAGAAAATAAATATTCTTTTAATGGCGGTATGGGGAATTCATATTTTCGATTGTATATCATGGACACTAATAGAATATCCTCTATTTATTTGTTTTGAGTTTGAATAAATTAATTTTTATCTAGTGATGTATAAATTGTAATTGATTATAACATATATTCGGACATACTGCTTCTTTTAAGGGGAAGTTGTCAACGAGTTCAGCTTGCCGCGGGATTTTGATCCTACGACGGGATCTACACTGGATTGATGTTAAACTTCCCAGCGTAAACTAATGATAATTATATATATATAAGAATATTACCTTAGGATTATATAAGAATATTACCTTAGGATTTAATCTTTTCCGATTATTGATATACATGTCACCATTACAATCAACTGACTGAAACAATTGATTATATGTACTATTTTTTTATCCTACATACGTTTAGGGGTCCCAACATGCATACATATAATCTACCAATTATTGAGATAATATTGAAATTACATTCTTTCCTCTGAGTTTATGTATAAAAATTACCTTGAAAAATGTAAACGTATCTATCCCGAAATAAAACATCAGTGCTAATTGTCACTGTGAAACAAGAAATAAAGTCATGACTTCATGATTTGTTCCTCACGATTTGATAAATGATAAGAAATTAAACACGTAATAAACTTTTGTTTTCACTGATTGTATGACGGATCAAACCGATGAACAACATCGCTTTTAGGAAAATTATCTCTCAAACAACCCCTGCATGGTTCTCTTGAAATTACATAGTTGTACTTTGCAAATCGTAAAACAATGAATCTAACTACCTTTTAATGGTAATGATACATTAGTATTCTTATAGTGCATTATTACTCTGACATATGATCATAGCGCAATGCAAGTAAGAGATGAACTGCCACTCTGGATAATAATTTTTGAAAAGATAAGTCTTAATATTTGCTTTGAAACTTTTCAAAGATTGGAATGTTCTTAAGGCCATTCCAGAGAGAAGCGGCAGAGTTTTTTTAGAAGAGAGTTGTCCAAAAACTTGGACTTCAACTTTGATGCCTGAACAAGATTCTGTGTGTCTGATATCAGAGAACGCCTTTGTTTGTACAGAGTGATGAGCTCACACATGTACTTGAACGCCAGGGAGAGATCTTTCAACTCAATCGTAGTCTGCAATGGGAGCCGGTGTAATGATTTACATGTATATTATGTGAAAGAAATAACAGACATGGATTTCAATGGATAGTGACATACATAACCCTTTTATACATTGTAATTTTGATGATACTTGCCAAAACTTCATATATTTATTTGAGGTAAAGACTCATTTGCATATTCATCATATTGAAAAAGTAAGACATATATTTTGTTATCGACTTATATATCTTAATTGTCAACTACATTGACGTGAACACTGTATGACCTACCCGACACAAACCCTACAGTTCTCTCTATGCTACTTTTTGAAAATTTCACAACATAAAGTTCGATTCCCTTTATGGCGCCATTCAATCTTTCCATGTTGTTTAATTATCCAGTTTCATTTGTAATCCTTATTGCATTCGTCAAGAGACTTTTCACATCAGGTGGAATTATTGACATTGGTGTGAAGTGAATTTGTTTCACATTTTTTGGCATGAATAGAATAATAGAACTATGTATACATTTAAAGTTAATTATGCAATGTTGTTTACTGTTGATGAAGCTGCTGAGCGGTATAACCTTGTTCATATGGATACGAAGACAAGTTACTTCTATTCGCACATTAGTAAACCTGTCAACAACGACTGTGCAGGGTGTGCCCTCTGATTTCTGGTGAGTTCGTTAAGGTGCAGTCTTATCAGTCTCTGTCACCCTGCAATTTGGCGTCTCCTTAGTCAGGAAGCTTTCATCCCATATAAACTGTGACAGGGGGCATTCATCACAGACAAGGCTCATGTTATAAGAACATGATCGATAGATGAAACGCTTACACCTTCCAATATTTCGATACGGACGATCTATTAAACATTCGTTTGCCTCTATGTTTCACTGACTGTTCAGCTGTTAGATTAAGAAGAGCTACTTATAAAGGTCTAATAATCTGAAGTCATGTAAATAACTTGTTTTTAAGATTTCGATAAAACTTTCTGTGTATGTAAATACATTTAAAATCATATAGTGCGAACCATACATCTGAAAATAAAACCATTACAAACAATTGGTATTTTATAATATTGGATTTGACTCTCCCTTGTCTGGAAACGGATTTGAACTATCGACTTTGATTTAAAACAATTACCTCTTTGTCACGCAGTTCGAGCGTGCGACCTATTTCTCGCCTCTCCTCTAATGTACTTTCATAAAATATCATCAATTATTGTATATATCGAAAGTACATATTATGTACTTTACATCCATGTATCTATTTTTATCATTCATGTCTTTATTCGCCGACTGTGGCTATTTTTATATGTTCAAATGTCATTTTCATGCTCCATTTATCAGCCTTTTTGCATGTAGCATTTATATGCCAATACTCATGATATATATATTTATATCTTCTTGTAGAGGAGTTTGCGCCCTTTACAATAAACCATTGTAGGGCTCCATACCTTTAATATTTATGGAGCTAGGGATAATTTAGTTTCGCAAAGAAACACAGATTCACGATATCCTTACGATAGGCTAACATTCTCCTGTTGGAGATAGGCCTGGTCTTCATTGCCGTCCGCACGGAGCCAATAAATAGCGAGCTAAGCTCTGGTACCAGTAGTCTTGACTTGACCCTTGCTGGGAGAGGTCACGGGTGGACCTGGGACTCTGGAGTTGAATTGGTGAGGTTGATATTCCTTTATTTTTCTCTGTACCTTTCTGGAGTATGTGATCACTTCCTTTAAGAACTTACAGTTTTAACCTTACCTTCCCTCCCATTATTTGATAAGTTCTACTATACCTAAACTAGTGTTCTTATTCATTTACTCACTCAAGTAGTGATTAGGGATAATCTAAAGTACTGTGTGCTTGTTGTTTTATTCATCCCTATTGTTAGTCCACCCGTGCCCCGTTCCTTCATTTGTATATTCGCCAAAGTGTTGCTTTGTCTTATGTATGCTATCTCGTTAAGACGGCCATTAGCTTATCTTGTTGTTACAACGTCTGGGGGTATGCTAGAGTGATTCCCTACAGTTTGTCTATTTGTTTATTCATGGGTTGTTGACTTCCTTAATTAGTTGTTAACCCCTGTTGAGTGGATTACGGGTAGCTTGTTGCTGTACCCGGTTATCGTCTTGCTTAGACTGCAAATAAATCACTTGATTCACGGATTGGCTTCTCTCTAGTTATTTATTGGCTTGATTATTCTCTTTTCTTATCTTTCTGTCGGATAACGGGTCTCACCTGAGTTTAGATATCATTACACCGTGACACTCTTCACGTGCCGTTCAGCATTATTTGTCATGATAAAGAGGCTATGTGATGAATAATAAAATACAAACACACAAGTGGATACATGCTTAGTTTGAATATTCAAACTATTTATAATTTGCTGTAAACCATTTCAGAAAACATTGATTGTAGTTCCAGCTTGTCCATTTATTTATTGTAAGATGATATACATATATACATATACATGGATATAGATAAAAATCATATTTATTTTGGTTTAAAAAGATAAAAGCAAACCAATTCGACAATAACACATTGTTTCCATTCATTGCCATCTTATCAAGTGGTTCAAGGTTTCAAAAGATGATGTTTTGTGTCACTTACTCATCCGTTGTAATCTCTTTTCAAAACCACATGTCTTTGATATGAATATGGTACAAAGGTCACAAGCATTTATTTTTTCAAACACACCTTTACAGGGATCATGCACATTCTTCCACATGCTCAAAATAAAACCTACCAAACAGTCAAACTTCATATATACAAATATTAATCATATATGCGTAAACTTTCAAACATCATATTACATCATATAGGGAAAACAATAGTCGCTCAATATACTATTCAATCAAATGATATAACTCATACATGTACATGACTTTCTAAGTAGCATGCCATTATAAATAAAAGTTGATAACCTGCTAACAAGACTATTATTATCAGCATTTTACTGGAGAGAGTATCTAACCTATGTGACGCACAAAATAGTGTTGAAACATAAGGCTTCTTCTCCAGTAAGCATATATGACGGATAAATTAAAATAATTGTGATATCCGTCTTTCAAACATAACACATCTACAAATTCTATTTTCTGTTGCTATTGCGGTGTAATAATAACCTTCCATCTCTGTTGCCAGATTGTTGGATAAGGACTTGAAGCATACAAATGCATTTCGGAATTTCTTTATACTTAATGAACTCAAATAATACTCTCTGTATAGATATGGTTTTACGTATTTGTAGTTAATTATTTGACTGTGTATACTATGTTATGTTCTTAAAAGTTGCCGATGTGAGAAACTATAACTTTTTAAGCCTTTTGTTCCGTCGATGAGCGATTTTTTAAGTAAGTAAATCAATAATCGCAAAAGACATTATATTCCATTACAATGACATGTCATAAATCAGTGGCATTTCGACACTTTTCTACAAGTCGTAAAAATATCAGTGTTTTGTTGGAAGGTGAACGTGGGTGTGAAATGATCATTGCAATAGTAACACGTATATAAGCATATACTTGATCTACAGTACACGAGCTGTATGCCCTTGAGATGACAATATATCAGTGATGTTTAAAATCGTGACGTCATCAATATAAAACCAATGCAATTAACATTTGTTCAAAGGATTGTTGAACTTGAAATTGCATTATGACGTGCATGTCTTTGATTCGATTCATCGACGAAAATCTATATCTTCTGAAACTATACTCAGGAACAATTAGGAATATCGTATCCAAACAGGAGCTACTGTTTCCTTTCTTTACCTGTGTTTTTAGCAATGTCTTTTTTTTATCCAATAAATACCTCGTGCCAAGTCTCTTAAGCTTCAATCAGTCAGTTACAAAAAGCTTAGCACCTGGTTTGATGCAAATGCTTGATATTTATATGTAAAGTATGCTCAACATATACCCGGAATTAAAAGATATATCTATTAATTTTGTAAAATTGTTAGGAATACTTACTTTATCTTGGTAAAAGAACATTGTTTTGAAACTGTTTTGTTTCTTTCCTGATGAAAGTTTGAAGATTTACATTCTTTCAAAACCTTGGCAGCAATAATTGTGGCAATTAAGCTTGTCTTCGGAATTTGTTGGTGGCATTCAAGGAATAATCTATATCTATCTTTATGATAATAAGGAATAGTATTTGAAATAACCAACCAATTAATAGGTTATATCCACAGGAAATGAAAATAATCAATAGCTTAGTGTAAGACATCCATGGTAATGATAACACATAAGGACGTCCAATCCACTATACGGGCAGACTACAGGACGGACAGAAAAAAACAACAACACTACACCTCATTCAGAGACGAAAAGTAGCGTATGTGAATCGATAGGCAATCACAGTGCTGTGAAGAACCTCAATACTAAGAAACCATAAAAGGAATAGACATGTTTTTTAAAATGAATTATTATCAGACATATGTATTTATTGTAACACCATTAATTCGAGAGATATCGTTAATATTGAGATATCGTAACGTATCAAAAACATGCAAACTCAGAAGGCCATCGACGTTCCATCATGGCCAAGTCACAAAGTACATTAGAGACATCAGATTCCAAGTTTACAATCAGGTCATAGTAAAGTGGCCTTGCAAATTAAACATCGATCATGCATCGGTATTGAAAACTAAGGTTTTCTTTTGGAATCATTGGAATAGGAAGTTTATACAAATATTAATGCCTCAGTGAATGACCACAAACAGGTCACGACAAGTTTCTGGTGACATTAGCAAAGCAATTGCGAACAAAATCATGGGTCAGAAAATAACTGATTAAAAACTATTGTTAATGCATAGCAATTCGGATAAACAAAAACATTGAATTTCAATGGCAAGTGTCAGAATGTAGACTTAGATTTATCATCAAGACTTTGCAACAATGCGTTTCATTGACGGAATATGTAATGTACAGGTAATAATGTGACACCCTTTTAGTCTTGAGTATGATTTCAAGTCGAATTCAACCTCAACCTCAACCCCATTTGGAACAAACATGTCATCTTGTCTTTTTTTAATCATAAGTTCAACGTTGTGTATCACTGTTGTAGTGCAATTAGTCTCAGGCTTGATTTGGTTTGGTTATGTAACCTCTTGCATGATTGTGTAACAATTTCTAAAGATTTACGCTGGTTTCTACTTTCTTTGCTCCTGGAGGTTTTTAGAAGCGTTAAATATAAAAAAATGGCAAATTGATAGAGATCAATTCACTTTTAGATCTCTGGTTCTTATATTTGCTTTTGTGATTATCATGCTGCGTCATTTTTACACTCTCGTTGATATCACTGAGCCGAATTCATCTACCAACTACTTCAAACACTAATCTCTAACCAAGTGTTGACCAAAGTCTTTGGTAAATGTATTTACCTAGCTTGTTTCTATTTTCATATTGTAATTGAAAGGTTATTGTTTATTATTAAAATGTAACTATAATTTTAATCATTGAATTGATATGATTTTACACAATTATTTGTCAGTTTGGTGTCGTTTTGACATGGACATGTTCTTATTCAAATCTGCACACGTAAAAATCTTAATCTTGTATAAATCGCGACCTTCTTTCTCTTAGGCCAGTGATTAATCGATAATTTACACAACTCATTCTGATAACCATGGTTAAGGTCCTATCATTGTTTATGAGTTGCTACCATATCAGAGAAAATATAAGCTGTCTGTCATCGAACATAAACCGTTACTGCGTCTGGCAAAAAGACAGGAACTTTCGAAACGTTACATGCATACATCAAAATGGCAGAACTATGTGCATTACAGGTTGTCTTGTGCCTTAATCTTTGTGTAGAGTTTTCTCACACACATGGAAAATTAGATTTTTGACGGTAACCCTGTAGAAGAAAACAATTAAAGTATCAATTAGAGTTCTTTTTTTCTCAGAAAAGTCTAATAGATTTCATATGACAAAAATTATACGTGCTGCACAAGAGAAAATAAATTGATATTTGATTGTGTGATTCTTTGTTATATAATTTGATGTTCTATTGTTTCCAAATCTATTTCTATTTGAAATATCATTTTTAGGAATTTCATGACTGGTATACATCATAACTAATTACTTTTTAGATTTAATTTGAAAGGTGTAAATATGTTTGAACAAACCTTGTTTCAAACCACGAGTTAAATGCAATAGATCAGCAATGTGCTCAATTCGAAAAGAGTAAACAATTATAAAACCGAATAATATGGAAATGTGTTTAAAAAAGGGTTCAAATTGGGAAAAACTTTTCATAATTCAAAACAACCATTGGAATCAAAAGAAATCAATAAAGTGACCAATTTTGCAGTGACCCTCTCTCTTTCTTTAAAACATTTGCATGAACATTCAATATTCGGTCTGATGAATGTCTAATCCAACATGTCATCAGCTGTAAACATCTTTAACTCTGACCAGACACAGTTTATAGCAGGTGACAGTTTGATGATCATTGATTTTGGGTTATATATAGGTACCCATAGAAGTAGTTTGCATCGACAAGATAACATGTCTAACACATCTGATTATGACAACATATAGTTGATTTATAATTACCACAATCCGTATTTTGGATAGTCATGCTTACACAGGGTTTATTTAACCAAAGTAAAACCTCAGGTGATGAGTGTGCCCCTGACGTCTGTCTTCGTCATCCTTTCCTTCACAGACTCACATCAGTCACGAACCGCTATATTTGGAGAGAATTTTCAGTGAGTTTGTTGAGGCCCAGTAGTATCACTCTGCAACCGTATACTTCTAATTATAAGTCTGATAAGTAGGTGTTATGTCTATAAAACTGACAGATGT
The DNA here is from genome assembly GCA_921293015.1 of Phorcus lineatus. NCBI lineage: Eukaryota > Metazoa > Mollusca > Gastropoda > Trochida > Trochidae > Phorcus > Phorcus lineatus. Next base: position 66,237,475 of record OV121082.1, on the reverse strand, counting down.
TTTATAAGTTACTAAAGTCAAGGCATAGTGCAAGAGTGTTACGACATTTAAACAATGATAAAGAGTTTATTTCATCGAACTTCGAGATTGGGGAACACTTACATATTATCATCCAAAGCTGTGTTCAAAAGCAGCTATTGTTTGAAACAGATTAAGCATAATCTACTAGAAGATATTGTTTCCATAGAGAATATTTAACAGTCACACCCCTATCACTGTCAATTTCAAGACATTAAAATTGGTTACATCATCCAGAAATGACACCTTAACGTGATTAAGTTATGATTTGGCGTCTTTGTACCATTTGTGCAATGCATACATTTTGCGTGTATGTATTGAACAAATTTTTTTCGTAATTCTTCTTTTTCAGCTTGTTTTTAAAAACTTAATTTCAAATTATATTTATCCTGACATTTAAACAAGGCAACCTATCGAGTTTTCTACAATTTTTCTCTCTGTATTCTACAATATGTCAGTGTTTGGTTATATTTCTGGGAAAGACTCCACAAACGGTGCTCTGCATGAAGCCATTAGTAAGCTGGTCTCGAATGCTCACAGTTCATTTTTATAAGATCGGTTTCTGCACTACAATCATCAATGATGAAGCATATAGTTGCATTTTTAAACATTTCGTGAAAATATTTCAAACATTTATTAAATCGATACCAAGAAACAATGGTATGTATATTATATGTCTTGATCTGTATTTATCGACAATCTAGATTTATTCCAAATCGTCTGACCACAATCTACAACACAATGTGGGCCCTTCTCCTTCTTACTTCATTCTTTACTAAGTTAAAACCTTTAAATATTTTTAAAGTGATGAGTCGTTTACATTTTTAGGACTCTAACTTATGCATTTTTAGCTACTTGTCTCTTCTGAAAAATTAATACCGCCACTTAATGAAACAATTTCAGAGTATCCCCTGTCGAGTTAATAATTTATTGTTGTTGGTTATCTCTATAGACATCATTGAACTAGTATTATTGCCTAGATTATTAGGAAAGGATGGTATATTGAAACTGGCCATGTAAATAGTTTCATTCTGACCGCAAACAGCTTCTATATAATGGTCATGACTTAGATTTTCCATATATGTAAACAATTTTGTATTTAAACAAATGAAGACAGAAATAATAAAACGTCCAACTACAGTCATCAACTCGATCTTTAAGTAGAGTGAGTGAGTTTGGGTTTAACGTTTTAGAACACTATTTCATTGTTAAACACGTGGATGACAAGCATCCAAAGAGATTGGATAGACAAGGGAGAAAAGGATGAAGGAAAAGACATAGAAATCAGGTTTCAGAACTTAAATTTGGTCTGGCTTCTACCCGTCGACCAAAGATGAAGATAGTACCATTATACAGTCTATATAGTGGAGAAAACGTCTGTAAACATTAGTAATAAGAAAGTGTTGTCTATTGATGACAAGGATGTATATCACACGTATGGATCTTTGGAGATTAGACTAAAACGACATTATTTACATTATAAGAGAATTGACACAACTAAAACCTGAATTGTAATCAGATTACGAATGGGATTTGCATTTAGAAATGATAGATTACGAAATAGATGTGCATTAATGAATGATAGATAGCGGAGCAAAAAGCAATAGAGGATTTTTAAAAATCAAATGACATTATCTGACAAAGAAGGAATTACTTTATAGTTTATTTTTAATTATAATTTGGCACATTAGATTATATCACCACTACATGATGTTAGTTACCTGTCTTGAAACATTGATTTCTATTTACTAAGTGTCCTCCTAGAACCATCTGTAGATGTTGATGAATACAATAAATGTACTATTGAGGGAATAATGATGTTACCTCATATAATCATTTTTCGAGATACGTTAACATAATAAACATGACGTGTTGTATAAATAAGCATACTGAACGACATTATAAACAATCAGAGCGAAATGTCAAACGTCCGTTTCAAACTTAGCACCGTGCTGCAATGTAATTACAGTTGAGCCGTAAGTGGGGCATCATCATTGCTCAACATATATAAAATGACATACTTGAGTGTATGGTGGGACTTAAGTGATCACTTACAACCTACGATAAAATACAGCTTTCAATCAATAATCAGTATATGAAACCATACCAAGGACATAATGTTTTAATGTATCTTTATTTCAAATGGTTGTCACTCTTATAAATTGTAAAATGACACCGGCAACCATCCTCAATTGGTTTTCAGATCGAGCACCGTGCGATGTCTTTTTGTGAGGACAGTCTTAGCAATTGGGCAGGGTAGGTTCACACTCTAACCTACAATATCAATATTCTGTCTTTGTCTATACCTTTAAAGATGCAATATGTTAGTTTTATTACTTATGAATAAACCCGGTATAGAGAAGACAAAGTTCTATTTCTCACCACCTTTGTTTCTCGCCAAATATATTTCGTCAGCTATTAATTTACTAATTAAACAGTGTCTTATATGCAGCCTATTGTAAACAATGGCAACAGTTTTTGCAGATTACTGTTAATCAAAGCATTACACGGGAATCCTTTAGATAACCAAATAGAGGGCCAACATACATGTAGCAACCGAATGAAATTATACTGAAATGTCACACGTCAATGTTATGTTGACACTGCTTTATGTTATTACATTAACAGATTGCTGTGGGTTGGCTAAGTGGTGGCAAACGCTTTAATTGACATTGCATTTTGATAATTACTTGGACATTTACGCTGAGTTGATATCAGTATGGTAAGTATACTTATTTATAAACACAACAGAAATAAAACAAGGAAATTAGATAATTATTAAATCATTACAATTCTAAATCATGTCTGCATTCAAAAAAATGTAATTTACAAATCCTTATAATAAATTTTTTTTCATGACATTTAAAAATGCATAAATTAGATTCGAAATTCGGTAACGTCTTCGTTTGAGAAGGTCATCCATCATTCAAAGAATAAAGTGTTTAAAAAGATTATTTGAACGTGTTTATAAACACACGAGAGTTTTGCTGTGCTGTCTCTACTCTTTCTTTGGAATTCTATTTTGGTTCCAATAAAGAGCCCATGCCGCTTGTCGTTGGTTTAAAAGCCCTAATTCACAATAGCTCTAAATAGACAGAAGGAAGGACTGTCATTGCCTCAGTGAAGCTTTCTCTCGGGACAGCATTGACAGCTTGACGATCCCTCATCGTGCATTGATTTGCTTCTATCGGCAGCACACAGGCACTTCACAGGAGAAGCAACACATCTCTAATGATGTGTGACATCAACACTGGCTGAACACGTATGTTCAACATTTAAAATGTATGGTTAGCTTGGCTGAACTCTCTCGAAGGTATGCACCTTTCAAATAGCTGAAATGATTTACAACAGGCTTTAAAGATGTTTTATGCTGGTGGTAGTTTGTACATTTTTGAAAATGGACATGTTTGGACATTTCAAGAATATGTCCTCTAAATATATTTGACGAAGTTGGAGAAAAGTTCACACCTAAACAGTGCTTACCGATAGACCGCAGTTATTCAATATATGCTCTGCAAAATGTAGCCATGAGATTTTACTTGTACTATCAGTAATGTGGATAATACAATAATTTATTATCCATATGGTTGATAATAAGCGAGTTAATAATTTCAATATATCACTTTTGGCGTAGATGATGGTTGAAATATGACCTTGACCTCTGTGAACGAGACGAGGGACTACTTTCTCCGTTCATATATTTTTACTACGTAGCCTCCGGAGTCATAACAACAATATACGCATTCTACATTCATATATTGTCGCTAAATAAACCAACGTCAAGAAATATTAACTTTGTATACGTTATTTTTCAATTTTCTTGCAAAATTTTAGTGTAAAATTTCCACAAGTTTAAGTAGCAACTAGCTGACAATATGGCGACGTTTTCGCCTCTTAACTCTCTTGTAAAGCTTAAGGTAGGGTGATTGACAAAATTCAGCCACTTGGAAGTTTTAATGTGTTTGTGGAAACAGGTGCAATCTAACAAATTCCTCGTTATCGTTTGAGAGTTTTACTCAACATCACTATCGGGTCGGGTGCTGGTGTGACTGAGTGCATGTCGCCTACATCGCCTCAAGCCAAATAACGGAGAATCTAACATTCCATCGACCTCTCGTCAGATGACGAATAAATTCCTTCGTAAACACTAACGTTTCGTCGTTAATGCCATATTCATGTTCAAAGTTATTAAACATTTAAAGTTGAATTTCAACTCTTTCTGTCATTTATCTTCAGCTGAATAACTCATTCTAGCGATCTTGCTTGAACGTCGATCAACACGTTTAAAATGGCCGCGTCACTACTATGCTAACGTTTATCTTTCCACAGCGATATAATAGTTTCGTTATTTGTGAAAGTGTCGGTATATTACTTACTAAGCGTAAACTGGTAGCAAATGGTCATAAACTTCCGGTATTTTCACAGTATGTTTCTCTCTATAGACGGAAGCTAGAGACTTAACTTTGCACTATTTCCTGTCTCTGACCTCGCCGTAAAGTATCAGTGCGCAATTACCTAGTGTCTACTTCATGCGTTTCGTAAGCTAAATTTCATCGTTTTCGGGGGGATTCTAACAAAAACTTATATGAATAATAAAGAAATTGTTACACTCGCAAGTGTGTCATATGATATATACGAAACTGATGTCAAAATGTTGTATTATCCTCGCTCTCGCTCGGGTAATGCAACATTTGACACTCGTTTCGTATATATCATATGACACACTTTGTCCTGTAATAATCTCTATATATCGGATGGGATAATTTATAATGAGTATTATCAGAGGCTGAATTATGCTAGTTTGATATAAATCGTTCAGATATTTTGATATTCATTGTATAAACAAGGTAATCTTTTTTCTATAAAATCAACTCCTGTTGCTTTGTTTCTTTTTATTTGCCTTACCGCTAATTGTATGTCTTCACGCGTAATGTCTCTATTGATAATATCAGGAGCAAGCTAACCTGCATGAAGTATATCAGCCTCAAGATCTCTTTCGTCTGGTTCAAATTGTTCACTCTTTCTAGCAAAATAAGAAAAAAGGGTCAATATCGGGGGCATTATCGGCTTTTTATCCTGTGCTTTGTTAAGCATTTTCCAATGTTCTCTGGTAGAACCTGTTTTGATTTTACGGAACAGATAATAATTTTATTCCTATTATATTATTTATATGTTTATGTGCCAAAATATCAATAATAAAATCGATTGCAACATTTCTTTTTCGGTTTTATAAAGGTAGAAACAAAGAATGTTTGTAGAAATAAACATAGGGTAATTTTTCCAAATAAAATGGACAGAAATATGTATTTTCCTAAGTGCTATTTTAATTTTGCGCGGTTAAAGATATAACATATATTATAGATTTATTTGTTTTCACTTGTCGATATCTAGGTTGTTATTCGGGTTAATGTACTCATTGCATTATATTATGCGCTCTATCAAGTTTGTATAACTCAGGTTAATGGCAGTTAGAGTAATAATAGTGAGACCTCAAAGCATCGGGTGAGAAAGAACGCCCCATAAGTGAAATATCAACTTTTGCTAGATGAAAAATCCTTCCCAATCTTAAATGACAATGATATGTGTATGTATACTTCTAGCTGTTTGCTATGGTAAAATATCAATATAATTGTAATAGCTTGAGCTTTTCAGGAACTTTGATACATGGTAGAATGGCAATTTAAGAGACGTTTGCAAATAGTATTTTTGTAATTGAAAAACGACAATTATATCAAGGCTTACAAACGGTCATAAAAACCTATTACATCATTCATTTGGAATTTACTGTTCGACAATAGAAACTGACCGACGAAAAATAACATTAATATCAAATTTGACGAAGGGTATGGAGACTACTGTTACATTGGACGGGCAAAGACATCTCGTATCGGCTTGTGACGTCACACCTGAGACGATCTCAAACAAAATTCAATCATCAAAATTCTTTAAAAAATTACAGACTATGTTGTTTGGTTTAAAACTTTTCCCATTTAATGAAATACACATTTCTTGAAGTTTTCTTCTATCAGGAGGTATTGTATATCTCAAATAAAAAACATCATTTGTGCTTCTTTGATTGAAAAATTAAATACAAACTTATTGAATAAACGTTAGTAGATATAATCGTTACTTGTTTTCAGCAACGTGAACTTGTCTTAAAACAAAATTGAATCTTGTTTCAAACGACCAATTTCATCGACTAATCAAAAGTGTGTTCCAATTTGCGATGACCCTCTCTCCCGTTTATTAATCAATTGCTGGAAAAGGAAATTTTGTTCTAATCAATGTCTCTTCACCATGTCATTAGCAGATAACTTCAAATTCATCAGCAATCGAAATTGACCTTTTCCAAAACAGCAGTTCATAAGTGGAGATTTCCCTCAGGCACATGTGACAGTTTGATGATCCCTGATTTTAGACTGAGTTATCAATCTTCTGAAATACATTTGCAGTCCACAGATACCAGCTCAATGCCTGTAATGATGCGTGACATAAGCTGACCATAACTGACTACATGGAACTACAGCAAGCCTGAATTAGCATCAACCGAGGCTTCGACACTAACTGTGCTATTTAGCGTACACTCAATCTTTAGTAAGATTTCTCAGTGACCTTGTCAAGTCGCAAATTTATCACAGTGAAACCATACATTTCTGATAACCTGTCTGCCAAGGTGACATTGTTTCATTTTAACTGATCATGAAAGCTTTTACATGGTTTGGACATAAGACCATTGTCCATTTTGCGGACATAGCAACCAGAATTGTACAAGGGGAAGTCTAAAGTTCATAGAAGCGAGTATTGATACATCACATGTACATCATCTTTGATGCCATCATTGAGATATGTCAACTGACGACAGTTTGCAGACATAAACAACCCTTCCCAATATTTTCTTGAGATTTACAGCCTGTTGAACCAAGGTACCATTCTGTAATCATGGAAAGTCCTAAAACTGTGCATCGTGCGTTTATCAAGTCAGAAGACTTCTACCGCTAGGGCATAGACAGTCTCAAACACAAATGAGAAAAGGGCATCGAGGTCAAGGATGATTATATTGAAAAATAAATTCAATATCGCAACGATTGGCTTCTGTTTTATATCTTCTTCTATGAACTTATTGACTTCCCCTCGTAAATGGCTCTGTCGCCCAGGAATACAATCCCCATGTTTTAAAAAACATTTGTGTAAATTATTCAATTAATATTTTATTAAGATTATTTTAGATTTTCCATCGTTTTCATTCATTGCTAGTCAGCATAAATAGTCGCATTCCATAGATCCGGTCAGCTGGTTTACATTTGAATTAAAGTATACACTTCTATTCATGAAGAGGGCGGTATAAATAGCTAGTCTGAAACCTACTGTCTATCTCTCACTATGCCTTTCTTTCATTCTTTTCACTCATTCTTTCGATTCATTTTCCCCTGATCTGTCCACTGTTATTTTTTGATAATTGTCATCCACGTGTTTAATAACTGAAAGTTTGTTCAAACACGTTAAACCCCAACTCGCTACATGTAACTATTGGATACAATGTTTTGTTGTATTGACGTTCTATTATTTTATTGTAGTGAACGTGTTTGTCTGTAAGTTTCTATCGCAAGTATCACGTTTTCCAGTCTTTGATTATCTAGGGTTTTTTAAGTCTATAATTTTTTATGTTAATCACTAGCTTTAAAGCTTGGTGCTTCAACTTGTGCTTATTTGAGTGAACTAATCTTAAATTTATTGTACAAAACGCATTTTGACAAAAACACCTGACAAGAGGGCAAATACGTACTGATAATGATGACTGTCATAAACACTCTGGAAAAATCACAAACACAACTTCAAAGGTCTCACCACAGCAACGAAAATAACCTCCGAAAAGTGTCAATCTGCCCACGGATTCCAACTTCAGAGGAATCGCCATACCGCCTGATTTTCAATGAAACTGCGTTTTCACTATACAGACAGGATTTGATGAAAGTGGTCAAGTCAAGAGCACAGACAGAAGTATTTTTACCACGTTAAGACTAATATCCGCTTACATTAGACGATCGTCAACGGTATCTCCAGGTGTTCAAAGTCAATGACATAAAAAGCTGGTAGCTATTGTGTTATGTTCGATTGCTCAGTGGACATATACTGACCACTAAACTGTGATCAATTTAAATTACTATAGCGTAGAAATAACCGTAAACGTTTGTTATCTAAAGGTACTGTAAATGTCACGTGGCTTGTCACTGATTGATCACCCCATAATCTTTTAAAAACCACATGCTTGAGTCATACCACTTCTACCGTTCACTGAAAAGGCTAGATGAAGGTTTCCCAGGAATACTGAAAGCGCATTATCATGACGTAAAAAAAAACCCGGATAGCAATTTTATCGAAAGTAGCTTTTTCATGAGTTCCCACTTGTATATTTGGGTTTTATGTAAAAGTAAATGCAATATAGAAACGATTTTAGATTGACAAAAGTACTAAGAGCATGTGCTTAAATCGTTGTTATTGAGTCATTCACTCTATGAATTTGTTAATTATATGTAACAGCTATGAACAGTCGCCGAGGCGAAGGATGACTGAGGCTGTTTGGGGTTAAATAGTTAATTGATGACCCGAGGTGGATTCCCAGCTGATCAGCATTTTAAAGCCCTGTTACATATGGGTTAAACAGTATAGCATTTGACAAACATTCAAATACATCACATTCATGATATACATCACACCATCAATCATACTGTATATATAAGCACATGGTGTAGCCAAAACATTGCTTTGTGTATACATGACAAAATCATACAAATGCCAATTTTGAACTATTATAGGATTACAACACTTCACATGACATACGGCATTAAAATCCAAATGTAATAGAATATAGCACAAAAACTGCGCTTACTCACATAGATGAGGGATACAGCAATACCAAAATCTCAGCACACATTCCAAATGTATGCAATCCACAAACAGTATCATCATTCATTCATTCTGACACAAACCATATTGAGCATGTTGTGTAAATTCTGGTGATATAGATTGTAGTTGTAAAACATAATTAAGTTGTGGAAGTGAATATAACTCTGAAAGATAATATTTACTGTTATAGTTGAGATAAATTTTATATAAAAAAAGTATCATCCTGTTAAATCAGTGTATATGAATCCGCTCTCGCTCCTTCTAAATACCCTGATCTCCTTCGGGCTAAATCCAAAGGATTGCTAAAGGACGCAATTATCACAAAAATCCACTCAGGACAGATAAACCGTAAGTCCTTGCATCTTGTTGATTATTCATATATTCCAAATTGTATTAAACTTATTTCGACAATGACTTAATTAATACATGCTAAATAGACCTGTGTGTGGGCTGATACTTGGAAATGGAACAACTGTTTCAATCAGCCTCGATATGATATCCTTCTACAATTCCCATTCTCCTTTAAATTTCCCATCTACTTGTTTTCTTTGTAGATATAATACCGTAACTCCTTCTAATTCATAATAAAATTCTTCGTTTAATTCTTCTCAAGGGCGACACTGCAAGTTTTCCGACCGCCCGGTGTTCGATGATTTAATTTGTTCTTCGACTGATTTTTTAAGAGTCATCTATTTCTTGTATATTTCGAAACACTACCGGGAATTCCCGTGTTTAAGCCCGGGGCTTAATTACAGAAAATCACTGTTCTTGCTTTGTAATATTTTAACCAAATTTAAGCCCAGGGCTTAAATTCGAAAGTGCTAATTATTTATTTGAAAAGTGACACAAATAAGGATTTATTTGATTTCTTTAATCACAATTCATCAATAACAAAACGTTTACTCAAATGAGTATTCAAATATGAACACAGTTTATAAACTATCATGACAAAATAGCAAAAAGACGAACTTCAAACTTTAGCAACAGGTCTGACTGCAAAAGTTGAAAAGTTGAAAAAGAGCCAAACTTACTACCATGTTAGGGATTAATAGTATGAATATCTACTACCCGAATTGTAAACACAAATTAACAATCTAACAGTCAATGCAAACACGAACTTCATAATATTGACAAAGTTATTGATTTCTATGTCAAATACCTTGTATCTTTCGACACTTTATTTTGAGTCAATCATTTTCACATACCCGCTTCATGTGGAGACACAACCTGGCCTGAGACAACGAACGCACATAGCCCAGAAGCTACCCCAGGAGGTTGATACGAAGGTCGACCTCTTCCACGCCTTCATCCTGAAGGAAAGGAAAGCCATCGACTACGACCTCTCTCAGATCGGAAACATGGACGAGACCCCCCTCAGCTTCGACATGCCCGGGAATAGGACCATCGACACAAAGGGATCATCCACCGTCACCGTTAAGACAACTGGAGCCGAGAAGACTCACTTCACCGTCGTACTCTCCTGTACAGCGCACGGGGGAAAGCTGACACCGATGATAATTTTTAAGAGGAAGACCATGCCGAAGGAGAAGTTCCCCCCGGGCGTGATCATCGCAGTTCATCCGAAGGGCTGGATGGACGAAGAACTCATCATGAGATGGCTGAGGGATGTTTGGATGGCGCGACCAGGGGGTGCCAGAGGTTGCCGATCACTCCTTGTCTGGGATATGTTTCGAGCTCACCTATGCGAAGGTGTGAAGACGAAACTAAAAGACACCAAGACAAGACAGGCTGTCATCCCAGGAGGTTGTACGTTGCTGTTACAGCCCCTTGACGTGTCTTTGAACAAGCCGTTCAAAACTCACGTTCGGAGCTCGTGGTCAGACTGGATGGTCAACGGCGATCACACTTACACAAAGAGCAACGCCGTGCGACGAGCTCCACTTGCGACAGTTGCCACCTGGGTACGTGACTCCTGGAATGCCATATCACCAGAGATGGTACAACGTAGCTTTCTCAAGTGTGGAATTTCTAACGCGATGGATGGCACTCAGGATGACGAACTTTATGCGGACTTGATAGCTTGCTCATCAACTGACCGATGTGACGTTTCAGAAGACGAGCCCCAGACGCTTACCGGTACGCACATCGACGACTATTACGACGATACATCTGACGAGAGCGCGTGGCAAGAACTCGCGGGAGAGGAGTCAGAGTCTGAGTTTGGCGGCTTCACCGAAGCAGACTTGTGAAACGTCTGATCATAAATACATACTGTTTAAATATGAAACAATGTCTTTGTCTTTTTTTACTGGGTAACAATTTATCCTAACACCGTTTTCTTTACACACCATATCGAAAGCAGAGTGGAAGTTTGTGAAAAAAGTTCGTGTAATGGGAATGAAGCATGATTTTATTCAAACAAACAACAGACACCGTAAGTCAAGATTTTATTTTGTAGTATGGTAGGCCTAATCTTTTATTTTTGATAAACGCCTAAAAAATAAAGAATGTTTTGATAAAGCCAGATCAAGTATCAACGTATCGATGGTAACATCAACCTGCCATTGAACTTGCCAGTCAGCCGGGAAGTGTAGAAAACGGGGTCGGTTTATACATGAGATACCGGGTTTTTACTGGGATTTGGGGGGTTGAGAAAGGGGGTCGGCTTATACGCGAGGGGGGCTTATACCCGATCATATACGGTAGTTCTTCCTCGGATTCAAATGGGTCTTCAGAATTGTTGTTACCGATGTCGTCTTCCAAACTGGCATGGAATCCAAGAACTTCACGCAGCTTTCGGCAATGCCACAGAGGTCGAAAGAGCGGGAAACTGTTGATGCCTGAACGGATTCAACTGCTTTGGAAACCATCTCTTAAGGTTTTCCGGTAGGAAGGCCTTTTCCTGTTTCCGGCGGGGGTGTATTCCTTTTCTCCGTTGAAAAGTCAATCTTGCCATTCTTCTCTAAGTTTTGCTTTGAAGAGGCCGTTGACACCTCCAGAAACATCAATGGGGTTGTAGATATGGTGTAGTGTTCGGCGGAATAATATTTGTTGAGACATTGAGGGATTTCAGAGCTTTGACTACGCTTTCAGTGTTGTGACATTTATGGCTATACATGAGCAAGAGTGACGGAGTAGTTGCAAAATAGTTACCTCGTGATTTCAGCACCACCTCGATCCAACTAAGCATAAGCTGCTCGCTCATGAATCCTCCCTTTGATACGTACAAACAGATGTTGTAAGGAACCTCACACTTCGGAAGGTTTACCAAACCCTTCAAGATGTTCAACGCTTTCAACATCCATACATACGCAGAGAATCGAACAACTGTAAATCTGTTCTTCTCGTTCCCTGTATGTGTTGGGTGAACATTTCCTGAAAAGTCAAGAGTGTTTATGCCAGTCATGTCCGCGTAACATCCAGGCGTTTCATCCATGTTAAATATGGCGTTCTTTGACCGTCCTAGAGTCAGTTGCTCACAGCTGCGCAAATGATTTTGAGCTATGATTTTGATCATTTTAGGATCACGATTATCCTGTTGACCGTGATGCGTTATTCTGCGTGAAGTGATTGAATGTCGCTGACAAAATCGAAAGATCCAGTGACCACTGCATTTCAGCAATTCGTCTGAAATCCCCATCTCTTTTCTAAGAGCAATAGCTTTTACTTTTAGAACTTTGTAGCTTATGACATGCTTTTTGGACCGTTCATCCTTAAACCAGCCGTACAGAAACTCTTCTAGATCAGGCACCACAGGTCTTCTTCCCGGATTTCCTGCCCTTCTCTTTTCACGTATCCCATCCATATTCAAAATGTCACTCACATTGTATCCATCGTCGAAGATTTTTCGATCGATGTTCAGTTGACGTGATGCCAGACTGAGATTACTTCCAAAATCAGTCTTAACTTGTTTAATGATGTCAAGTTTATGAGCAAGAGTGTATGATTTCCTGGACATTATTAAATCAAAACATGTAAATTAACCTATCTGTCAACTTCGATATCAACAAGTAATCTAGGCAGTTTCAAAACATCATTTTTATGACCGATAAAGACCAATGATGCAGGAATTTCGAGTCCTCCGCGTGGCAGATTTGAACGTCTCGGCTGATTGTCAAATACTTGTACTTGGATGACTCCTCCCCTTTTTATAAAGAAATTACATGCGCATCATATGGGTTAAAAAAAATCTATTTCTGTCTCTAATAACTGCCCTGTACAACGGGTGTCCAAAACGTTCGGTACACGTGAAAGCCCCGAACTGCACTGCCAAATTTTAAAACGTCATGGTTCGCCATGCGTATTATAAGGGACGTCAATCTAAACAATTTGAATATTATATCCAAATTTACGGGAAAATATCCCGTATTTAAGCCCATGGGCATGATTTCGCGTGGGCTGAAAAACGGGAATTCCCGGTACACAACGTGCATCAGTGAAGTTACTACACCCGCGATTAAAGCGGATGTCGAAAATGTCACACCAGTCTGAATGAATCGTTCGTAAAATATCAACCAAGTCACACCTACATAAGACGCTTTCCCTCTGTATCTGAGTGAGGTATTTAATATGAGGTCTTTCCTTGGAGGAAATGATGTGTGCCACTCCTCTAGTCTGTTGATTTGGAGCGGGGTGTTATCATTTGTATTCATATATTAATTTTGTTGTATCACACTGGTTTCTGCATTGTTGTTATTTAAAAGTAATAGTCAAACGTTATTCTAGTTATACGTAGCAATCGTGGTAACTAGAAGTGTGGCATGGGTTTTCTATAGGACTGTTACCTTATATATTCTTAAGCGTATGCTCAAAACATATGAAATATTTCGCCCAAATGTGTATATTCATCTTTTCTTGAACAAAAGCCATGATTACCTCTGCACATAAGGTTGAAGCATCTGGCTTTAACGTGTTTAATTTTGTGTATTTTAAATAAATATTGTAAATTTTATGAATACTGAAACGGAGGCATCACAAAGCAAGAGGACAAATCTGATAAATTTGGTGTGCTACATAGGACACATTTTTAGAAATATCCTCCGACGTTTCGCCGACGTACACTTACTGTTTTATCCTTCAGATTTAAAGCACCGTGCTGTGAGTGTTAATGAAGATTTAAATGAAAGTGTGATGTTATATTCTGTATGGCTCAGTATTGATATAATGCTGATTAACATAATATTATACTCGGATTTTGACTTTATGCATATGATCCGACATCTAATGTTACTACAAACGATTGCATAATATCTACTATGTACGCTATATGTTTTTTGCGAATCTCTCGTAAGCAAGAGGTAACGTTACATTTCTATATCCGATGGTACATTCATCGTAAATAAATGTGATGGACTATAATATATACAGATATATGAAGACATAATACTGAATGTATTACACATGAATTTTATCATGTAGGTAATACCAACAGTCTTGACTATAATGTGCACTGTGTTAGAAGTCGCGCCCTCCTCATTTTCGATGGGTGGCTATTTATGTAAGTCCAACTCCTATGCTTTTTCTTTGTTTTCATTATTGTTTCTTATACAGTTATTCTCCATAAGCTTATGACCATTTCAGTCAGACCAAAGAGCAAAGATAACTTAAAATAGTAATAATCCAATGAAATTATGCAAGTATAGTGCTTATCCTGAGTAACTTGAGTTATGTTCTCCTGGGACTCAAATTTAAAGGTTCTCTAGGTTACAAAAGCAAGCGTTTACCAATTTCCTTCTAATTTCTCATTTTAACAATATCGATTTACAAACGATCAATCTGGTTTAAAAGCTTATCGTACACTGATAAATAAATTCAGCGAAAACACTGATTATCACAAATCATTATTGTCAACTGCCTTTGCCTGCTTGTAATGTATATTCGTGATCATTTCTCATAGGGTTAACATGACCTGTGTTGTCTTTGTAGACTATTCCGTGTCATTTTACGAACGTTTCAACCTATATCTTTATCAATATCATGTTTATATTTGAACTGTTTGAACATTAATCGGGTCGTAAAATACATAGATATTGAAAAACATAACCAACGATACAATGAGTGTATGAATATTGGGCATAAATGTTTCATTTAGATTTTTGAAAATACCTATGAGAAAGGATTTGATAAAAATGATGGACCTGTTAGTGAGTTCCTAACATAGATAACTCCAACTCGCCATCAGCAGCGTCACGATCTGGCTCATACGACAAGGTGACGATGTTAATGACATGGTTAGTCAGAAAGACGTAATTCTTTCAGCGGTATTACACACCTCCAAGAGGGGAAAATAAACTGTATTGGAGCTTCACAGGATTCGAGGGTATACACTCGTTTAAGGGTTTTTCTGCTTTACTTCTGGTATCCAACACTTTATTTTCTGTTTTTATCTATCATATACACCAAGTCTGTAAAACGGTAATATATTCTCTCCAAAACATACCACGGTATAAACGTCCCTTTAAGTCAACGTGAAGCTATTATGCAATCACATTGTTAATGTTCCTTCCAATCTCACAATATATTACACCTCTTTAAGAACATTTACCTCTTTTGTACATTATCGGCGATCCGTTTCGTTTATGTGAAGATATACAATAAGAAATCATTCAGGTACTATGTTAACGACCTCTGATCTGTTTAAACACACACACATACATGTACAGTAGGTATTGACTTTTTCAATTTAAAACAAATACAATCGTTCGAAAATGCTTAAGGATGGACGAATATGACCTTAAAAATACATATCATTTTGGTGTTTTTAAACTCGCTGTGTCTGTGTTGCTGTAACTTGAAGTAAGATGTCACAAATCAAAACTTCTGATCAGTCAAATTCGTATTAAGACGGATCAGAATTGATCGAAGCGTTAATAAAATTCACTAGAACGACCGTATTGCAATCATTTCAAAGTGCTTGTCAACCGCATTTAAAGGCAATGAAGCACGTTTGTTTAGTAATTTGATTTGTTTAAGACTTCCCCATTAAGATTAAGTTCAGGTAAAAGGTTTTCATTGTAAAACATCTCATTTCTTAATCTGACTGTCCGTAATGCAAGGATAAGGTGTCACGTTGAGCGGAAAGTCCAAGAATGTATTGATTGAATGTAAATGGACAGTAACACGTTTTAAAATATCAAAAAATGAGCTCACGAAAATGAATGTACATGTGTGATTTATTAATGAAGATTTTAGGTTTCAAGGCCTGGGTTTACACCATCACTGTAGGCGATTGGGCAGTTGGACGTTTCTTAAAATAGTGGTGATACATGGCCTTCCTTGTCCAATAGCATGACCATTACTCCATGTTTCTCATCCTTTGTATATAGTGTATATATATATATATATATATATATATATATATATATATATATATATATATATATATATATATATATATATATATATATATATATATATATACTTCTGCCGCATTGAACATGCGCCCTGCTTTTGGATGTCTGCGGGGTGAGAGTACTCTTATTATTAATACCAATCCCCGTAATTCGTCATTTTTTAAAGTCAAAACTGGGATGTGTTGTTGCAACAAAATAATATACACGGACGTAGATATTCATTGCTTGGTGGTGATTTTAGATGTTAATTTAATTATCATACTCTTTTGGGCGGAATTAGTCTGCAAGAACCGATCAACGGGTAAGATATGGCTCTCCGTTGAACGTTTTATGGCGAATCAAGATTGTGACTACAGTTTAAATTCGACGAAAGGCGATGTTTCCATGTTCTCTTCTCAGAAAAGACAAATGATATCCACATATCCCGATCGCGATGATTAACTCTGAAACGATGTTTGTTATCTTTACCACGTGCATTTGCTTCTACTCACACGTGCATTTCGCTGTAAATGTTGTCTAATGTCAGTGACGTTTGTTGTACAAAAAAGTCTCAAAATGTTTCTAAAAAATATTAATATTTCACCGGTTTAGCAACAACGCTGTTAACAATCATAGAACGGTGACGTTTTGTTTTGATTTATTTTTAACGCTTGTATGCGAGTGCTCTATTCTCGCAACTTCTTATGCGTCTTTATTTCAGGATATTAGTGTTTTTAGATTATTGAATCATATTTCAATATCTTGCTCGCAATTCAGAAGTATTTGAAATCTGAAGACCACATTCCCCTGGTAATAGTCACATTAATGTAACTGTCATACACGTGTAACGACTCTGACACCTGCCAACTACAGTAACAGACTGACAGGGCGACAAATGCATACTGACGTCAATGATGTCAGGATACGATTTGTGGACATTTGTAGTCGACTGTCGTTAAATGAAATTTGACAACCATACGATTCATTTAAACAATGCTATATCTATTCAAGGTGTATGCTTCAAATTCATATGATTATGCTTTAAATTCATTGATAATACATGTACACATGTGAGGATCAAAGTCAAACGAAATTTTACAATATCTGAAGATAACAACTTTGTATTATGAATGTGTATCTTAACGTTACATGTTCATGAAATGTATGAACATGGTGGGAATAGAACAGAAATCGATATTTTATCATTAGGCATTGGCTTTGACATGCATATAATATAATGTGTCCCTACACGTTGATATGTGTGAATTTAGATTTGAAAAAATATCCCAACTTAAATCAGGAACATATGACAATTATACATGATTATAACAATTTTACTAATCATAAACAAATGGTTTAAGATTACACTATGGATCTAGTAAATTAACAATTACAATATGAAATGGTCCCTAAATTACTACATGTAATAACATAGTAAAAATATATTCAATTTGGTCCTTGGTCAACATAGCAGATGGTTATAACCGGGACATGTTAAGATGAATCCGGCTTGCAAATAAGGTTCCAAAATGTGCTGAACAATGGCTCAGCAGAATGATCGCAAAGTCAAGCGTGCATACCAGGCAGTGATTGTAACTTTCTCTTGCCTAGTCACTTTATATATATAGGTAAAAAAGGTTCTAGAAACATCTTACTTCCACAAGAAGACCTGTCTGCGAAATACATGAATGTAACAGAAATCTCTTGAATAAGATAGCCTACTCATCAAAACAAACAAGTGGTTGACAACAGTGTTATACAAGTTTGATTTTGTAACCAATCACTTTTGCAAGACAACAGTGAAGTAATTTCTCAGTATGCCACCGAGTAAATGAATCAACACTACATTAACGTGCTATTATTAATTGATATTATTTTTTTCAAAAAAATTCACCAATATCAAGAATTCAAAAACAATTTCAAATGATTCATTTATTTTATTAGAGATTTATCTCCCAATACATAAATTCACATTGCGATGTATACCTAGGAAGAAGACTAAGGGATCGCTTTGTTCTTTGGGAATGATTCTAAATTCTTTTGCACTTCTGTTTTTGATAACGCAAAGCAAAAGCTAGCGTCAACGAACTGTTGTACATATGATGAATTCATGAAGATCGTGTCCTTAAGATGACCTTTTGTCTGCGAACGATTGACAACATCAACAGTCGTGTTGTTTATTAGAAACGTCACTGGCGTTAAACCATGATTTCTTATTAATCTACAATTAATATTTACACAACAGGTGGCGGAGCATAGACACATCCAAGCAAAGAAAATAATTCATTAACAGGTTCAGAAGGAACATAGTTGGAAACAGCACCATGCTTACATGATATTAAGCTGAAGCTTAAGGCAATTATCAAAATGACTAATTGTGTCAAACACCGTTTCTATAGTATTACATATTGGTCATGTGTAGATCTACAATACAGATTAACATTATTTTACATTGCATAGATGAATAAAATGTGAAATATACTTGAGTTAATCATTAACTATGTGTTAATCAAATGACCTCCAGTGAGTATATAAAATAACACAATATAATATAATATAATATAATATAATATAATATAATATAATATAATATAATATAATATAATACAATATAATTTCTTACGGTTTTTACACGAAATAAGCGGAAATCTCATATATGAAAATATCATATGAGTCTCTATGGACCAATATCAAATTACAGAAAATGATGAAGCTGTTCGCTCCCACTACAGATGTTTGCAGGAACTCCTCGATATTTATCTGGCTCTATCAACTATTCCCATACGTAGTCAGCTGCATCTTCACAATTTCCCGAATCAATGGAGTATCGTTAGTTCCTTGTTTTCTCGGATATTTTGAACTTTCTTTAATGTTTACCATCTTGTCTTTACGAGGATGGTTTGTACTCTAGACATAAATCGACGGAATTAAAATGAACAGATTTGAATGCACACATGTCTCCTTGGCTGGGCGGTATACGCTCACGCATCATGACTCAAAGTAACAAGGACCCACATAAACTTTCAACGCGCTTCATTAAAAATTTGCAATTAAGTATGAATGTAAGGGGGATCTTAAAGACAATATTCGACATCGAAAAACAGTGCTATAATTACTTAATATTGACGTTACACAGAAACACTTTCTTTCATACGAATATATGTCGCCAAATAATTTATTGTTTATGTTCCAAAATCTGTCCTTGGAATGTTATGTATACACGGATTAAATAGATTGAAACTACATTTCGAATGTTGACGTGATGCTGCCGCTGCCGATGATGTCACACCCGGAGGCATGTTGTCGATATAATCAAAGGAATACTAATGTCCTCTCTTTGACCTTTATCAAGGCGACCTATCCTTGCATAAGTGTCGTTATTCAGCCGCAGTTACAGTCAGACATGTTTCTAGCGTGGGTGTGTTTGGTAACAATGGCCTCTTCTTGCTTATGCAAATCTGGTAAAGTAGTTCTTTTCAGTAAAACTAGCATTTCGAAATTTCTATTCCTCGGATTTCTTGGAGGTTTAATCAATATCATTGAGAAAAGGTGATCGTACGTTGATGTCATTGGTGAGCTTGTCCAATCGACAATGCAAAATCAATCACGGGTGGTCGATCTTGGTATAATATTACCGGAAGTAATAAACTCTTCAAAACAAGAAACTTGACACTGACTTTCAAAGTTCAATATAAGGACCACAGATGCAAGTTAAACATTGCAATGAAAACTAAAACGCTGTTTGAAGATCTCTGATCAGTAAATTTTTATTCAGAATAAGCATGATCTTGAAATGCACAGGTGCACAAGTGTTTCAACATCACAGGGGTGCACAAATGTCAGTATCGGGTATGGCCACCATTGGCATTGATTATTGCTTGGCACCGATGACCCATGGATGCAATCAAATTGTCAATCACAGCCTGTGGAATGTTCCGCCATTCGTGCTGAAGTGCTGCAAGAAGTCCTGGAAGTGTTTGGGGTGGTGGATTCCTACTGCGCACGCGTCGATCCAGTTCGTCCCAGAGATGCTCAATTGGAGACAAATCTGGTGACCTGGTTGGCCATGGCAATGTCTGGACCATGTCCACACCATGACACTCCCACCTCCAAATGGGACAACCTCCTGAACACAGTTGGCAGCATAACGTTCTCCACGACGTCGGTATACACGTGCTCGTCCATCACTTCGTCGAAGCAGAAAACTGCACTCATCAGTGAAGAGAACGGTTCTCCACCTTGCACGTGCCCATCTCATCCTCTGTTGACACCACTGGAGACCTTCCGCCAGATGATGTTGCGTTAAAACGGAACGTCGAACCGGTCTTCGTGGAAAAAGTCAAGCCTATCTCAGCTTGTTGCGTACCGTTTGGTCGGAAATTCGACGCAGGCCTGGTATCTGCGTTGTTGTTGACGTTGCTGTCCTGGTGCGTTCCCGAAGGTGGAGCAGTCGGATGTACCGATCTTTGGCCCGAGTAGTCGCCCTTGGTCTGCCTGACCTTTGCCTATTATCAACGCTGTTTCGGGTGTTAAAACGGGTCCAAAATGAAGAGATGGTCTGTCTGGACACGCCATAATGTGTTGCAACATCTCGCTGCGTCGCTCCTGCTTGCAGTCTGCCAATAGCGTTGTTGCGTTGCGCTCTGTTCAGTCTTGGCATTCTTCAGGTCGCTGTACCGATGTTGTGTAGTCTGAATGAACAGCGGCTGATATGGCTTTTTATACCCCTAAAGCAGACGTGTCGCTCGTTTTCGTCCCTGAACACAACGTAAACATTTTGGGCCATTGTTTTTGGTAAATTTACACTTTTCAGCAAGCCTTTCTTTAAATTACAGGTATGTATCATGAAAAAAATTTACCCGTTTCGAAAAAAATCAATTTTGCATGAATGTCAAGTTTCTTTTTTTGAAGAGTTTATGTGTTGAGTATAGGGGGGAGTATAGAGTATAGAGGGAGTATTTAGCAGATACCATGTCCTGTTACGTCCTTTACTAAATAACATGAGGAAATTTTGGTACATAGGGACGAGAGCTGGAGTCAGAGATTTACAATAATAAAGCAGATGGCAACTCGTGGCAGTGGTTTTGCAATAAGTACAGGTGGAAAAATCATGACTCAACATGAAATCAAATACAACATTGTCGAATTCTCATGGGCCCTTTAATCAAATTATGCAAACCCCTAAAGTAATCCATCCACTCAGGTGGTGTGACAACAGCATTTATAATATTGGGTCGAGTAATGATTTTCTATTACTCCACAATTACTTTCAATTTTTCATTTCTAAAAGCTCAACCTAGTTCGTTTATTTTCCAGTCGAATTTCTCATGAAAAGTCTGCCATAACCCTTTTGTGCATGCATGTAAGATTTCAAATACTTATAATTTTTATTATTAGATTTATTATTTTTATAGATT
Source organism: Phorcus lineatus (assembly GCA_921293015.1). NCBI lineage: Eukaryota > Metazoa > Mollusca > Gastropoda > Trochida > Trochidae > Phorcus > Phorcus lineatus. Next base: position 66,215,844 of record OV121082.1, on the reverse strand, counting down.
ATTAATCGGTAAACCATATCGGTTGTCGGATTTTGTGTTTGGACGAGTTGACAATTTCTCATTATGTGATCCCATGAGATAAAAATAAATTCTGTCAGTTTTTCGGTCGTTATGTCTAAATCTATCATTGCTCCTTCGAATTGTTGTCTAAGAACGTGGCCGTAGCCAGTGTAAAATGTTTCAATAAAGAGTTGTTCATCGACATCTGTCCAAACACAGTCGATGAATTATTTTACAAATGCAATCGGTTGGTAAATATTCTAACGCTAGAGTTCTGCTGTACACATGCATATTTACCTCGGAGGAGAACAACTCTGAGGAGACAATAAGATAGTAAACCAAACTTGTCCCATTATGAACAGTCGAAGTGATCCCTTAGGATCGCCTGTAACTCTAAAGGGTCGCCTGTAACTCTAAAGGATCGCCTGTAACTCTAAAGGGTCGCCTGTAACTCTACAGGGTCGCCTGTAACTCTAAAGGGTCGCCTGTAACTCTAAAGGGTCGCCTGTAATTTGTGCACTATGTGCTAGTTCCTGGATTTGGATACATTTAACAGCGAGAGTGAAAATATGTTAAATTGTCATCACTGTATTCTCACTGATTAGTGAAGGAATCTTCATAGTATAACGACCCAAGTTTCATATGCTCAACATCATCCTGATCGAGCATTAACATCGCCAAAAGAATACAGACTTGATTTATTTCTGATTTTACGCTAGTTGTGTTAAACTCAGGACCATCATTACCATTATCAAACGTCGTGTCGTTTTATGTAGGATTTTGAAATAAAATAAATACACTCCGAACACGAATGGGTTGACAATATCAATCATTTTTTAAACAAAATAGTTTTTTTCGCTATGAATGTGTCTGTTTCTTGATGTTTGGTACTTTTATTCCAGAATATCTCCCCGGGTGATTATGTCTCTTAGCTTGTGAACTGAAACACTAATTATCAGGACGATATACACCATTTTCTTAGTAACATAAACAATTGTTTCGCAGGGGAAAATCAAACCAACTGACAAATTTGATAACATTAATTTCTCTCGTTTTGGTGAAAAACCCATGAACGTCTCATGCAAATATACTAGGAAACGATTTTCCCCGGTCCAGTGGGATTGCTTTTTATTACACACGTGTTCTGAATATCTTTATGAGATAATTTTGGTTATTTGAAACAAGTGTTGTGTAACCAGTTGAAAGTTATTCAACGAATGTTGTGTAACCAGTTGAAAGCTATTCAACGAATGTTGTGTAACCAAAACAGGTTATTCAACGATAGTGACGTCATAATGCCTTTACGGCTTATGTCTTTACATTATCATCTGTTTCATACAAATTGCTAGTGTCCATTGGAAGTTTTGCCTTTCTGGCATACATGACGCCGAAAGGAGTCAGCTTAGAAGAAGCATGAACAGCTGTATTGTGGGCAAACATAACTTATGGAGTGTAATCGTCCCAGTTGACGCCGTTGTCATGGATTAGCGTGGATAGGGCATTCTTTAGAGTCCTGTTGTCATGATTGCGTTGAGCATTGGTGATGGCTGATAATGGGAACTAACCCTGTGCTCAGTACTATTACACCGCAGGTTATCTGTCAAAATACTTATTCTATCTTCACAATTAATTGATTCATTGCAACAAACTAAGAATGTGACTACAGTAAATTATAAGCAAACACCCACATAAGTAAAATAAAATCAAGGCAATATAAAACGCTGCATACCACAGTAATCAATAATCTTCCGAACGCAGAAGGAAGGATGCGGAACATCATAGCTAGCAAAGTGAAACTATAACTATAATCATGTTATTCCCTTGTAAAGAAAACGGAATAAGTTAATACCTTAGTTTTTAATTTGTATTCGTGGCCAACTAACCTAAACAACCGTGATCATATGTCATCCATAAAACCCAATTGTGGATAGACTGACTGAAGAAGTGCAAGAATAATTTTGATTATGTGCTAGACTGAGTGGACACCAAATCGTGCTGATATTATAATTCATGCACATGATTAAACTATTTTGGACGGGCATGACAGAAAGACATGCCCACAATTTAGGAAAGCATTTATTCATTGCTTGGGACATATCTGACGGATATGAACTTAATTTAATAAGGTTGAACGTTTATTCAAAGGTTTCTAAACAAAAAATCCCCATAGGAAAGTATATCAATAGCAGAAGCGTCTCACTGAACCAAACGATAATATATTTCACAAGTATGCTGATTGAGTGGAAGTGGAATTTGCTGGTAGTTTGTACCCTTCATTTGGTTTATGATTGTTTTATTCATTCTATAAGACTGCAAAGTCATGTAGTGCTCGCACTCTTGTGTGGAAAGGATTTCTAGCTACTTAACTGCCATATCTGTAATAGAAAAAGAAACTAAACTTCAATGTAGTCATTGTATTGATATGCTATCTAACATTATTTAATTTATTTAATTCTTATGAGAGCCAAACTACTATAACATTCTTCATAATGCAGCTACAACAAAACATTGTTGTACTATGCACAAATATCACTTCCTGGGTCAGTCAATACAGAAGACTTTTCATCAATAGCACTTTTATCTCCTGGGACATTGATGTAAAGCAAGGCGACTTTCTATCAACATCGATATGTATTAGTTTCATTTACAATTACAGTTAGAGTCACAAACAACTTGAGTCAGTCTCTTGTGAGTAGAAACAGTCATTAGTATCTGACTAAGAAATCCTGTCCTGTTAGTAGTTCATTCACAATAGTGCAGGGAATCATTGCAAACCTTCGTTATGTACATACTTTGTCTAATGGATTGTTCTTACACGTTGACATATAACAATAGTTGTTATACAATGTTATAACATAGATGATAGAATACAAATTAAATTCATTTGTAATGTAGATGCCAAAATCATTTGGAATGTTGGTTGACAAACAGTTTCCACTTTTGATCTTAGACAACTTTAAAGAAATTGGTTTTCTGAAATAGGAATGCCCAATTGCAAGTCTGTCAGTTGGGTGTCTAATGTTGATCAGATTTGGTCTACACTTATCTCTGACTGACAGCATGTTCTTCCGTCTGACAATAACTGACAGTCATGTTATTTATCGACTATCGCAATCCTATAAAAGGGAGGTATACTAAAGTCTTTTAATTACCACCATGTTAGTGCCGACACACTGTCGCTGCAATCTGGACTTGGTGGTATGCACAGTCCAGGGCTGGTGGAATAATTTGAGAAAAGACACGATAACCTCCAACATTCAAAACTAGCTTGAAGGTATCAAGTGATATATGCAGCTGCACTTTTTCAACACAGAGTCAACACATTTAATATTGTGATTGTTAAAATGTGTGTATTTCTTTAAGCAACCATGAATATGTAAGTAATGTGACTGATGAAAAAAATAAAATTTGCATACGTTACTCTGAACAACACGTTCAAAATCAAATTTCATGTAAAGAAGGAGATCAATTCATTGTTACTCTATTGCTAAAAGTTACTAACTTTAGTGAGCTGTGAATATAAAGATCGCAGCTATTTGAAGTAACAAAGATAGGTTAAAATCAAATCGTTTATCCAGATAACTCCATACAACGCACGTAAGTATACAGAATACCAGTGTACAATCAAGTAAATTGGTATGAATATAGCTAATTTCTCCAGGGGAATCAAATTATAACCCGAACCTCAGTCTTAGCGTCTCGTTTCTCTTCAAATGATGTATTGCTTGATTGCTTGTAAACTTGTAATCTAATGTTCAAAGGGATGAAATCACAAATTATAGTAAAAACAGGGCAGACTATGGTATTAATCATGTATATTGTTACGTGTGAATTTTGAAAAGAGAAATGTCCTCGTCTAGCAAGCAAAATATGATAACTGAATATAATAATAACAATTAAATTGATAATTAACTAAGAGTTTAACATTAAAATATAGACTAGCAAATAGGTTAAACAATATCAACTAGGTCAAAATAAGCCCAAAATATATTCACAAAAGTCAGACAGCAGTTGATAAGATAAATTTGATAAATCCAAAAAGGGGAACAACTATGGCGAAGCAGAATGGTCAATCACATGTAGAGGCCAGTAGGAAGCTAAATGTATGAAGCTTTCTTGAACCAGCGATATATATAGGTTTGGTAAGACTCGAGAAACTTCTATCTCTGGAAGCTTCCATAAGTAGACCGGTCTGAGATATAACTCACAGAAACATTAGAAACAAGCTCGCATACGGAACCAAAGCAAGCAAGTGTTTGACCCATTGAATATTGCAACAACCTTAAACAATGTTAAACATGTAAAGAATCTCTTAACAATGTAGACAAATGATTTTGAGAATGTCAGTATTGGAGGTGAAAAACACATTTTCAGTACTTTCTACGATTGTTTGATATATGATAAAGGGTTCAGTACATTTACATATTGATACTGATGAGCGCTAGTAAACAGGAAATAAGTGGTTGATTCAAGACACGCTCAAATGGAATCTACAATAACGTTATGAAGATGAAGAATCGTTCAAGGTCCCTGGTCATGTAAGTGTTGGCACTACTATCAAACCAATGGCCATTGCTCATAACATTGGACCTATAACTTTATTTGAACCAATTCGTGTAAAGATCTTCAAAGTTATTAATAGAGAAATGGTAATTTAAATCGACATGTTAATATTTTGATAATTATGGACGTGAATCAATGCATTTACTAAGAGCAAAATACTCTAAAAGAAACCCATATACATACATTAAGATAAGAGTTTAGAATGTTTAACTTTACCGGAGGTGAGGTGATATGGGATTTAACGCCGTTAAGTATAAAGAAAGCCCTCAACACCATGGTGCCTATGCATTGCGGTGAAACATGCGAGCATCGGCTGGAACTAGCGAACCATGGATAGTACTGCACTGAAATTCAGTGTAGCATTGCACCAAAAACCTTACTCCGAGTAGAACACTTTTCTGCTGCAGAAAAGTTGTTGAGCCCCACGGCGGGATTCGAACCACGGACCTCTTGGTCTTAAGCCGAACGCGCTAACCACTGTGTTATCCCGCCACCAACTTTTTCTGAGGTTTTGATATTGAGCAAAACATGGGACATCTTTGGGCAGTTGGAAACGGCTGAACAAGCAGTGTGTGCAGTGTTTGAATTATCCTGAACTCTGAACTGAGAACAAAGAATGAAATATTGTTTATTAAAACAATCTTGTTACTTAACATAACCATCGGATTAGCATTGTTATTTGATTCAGCTTAGCTGCTACCGTTCTCTCGCAAATAGGCAAACTTTCAACATTTCCGATATCATAGTTTATGCAGATTTAATGAAAGTTGCATTGAACAAGTACATAACTATTTCAAAGATATTATAAAGATTCAATGTTAGAAAATTTAAAATATTGACTGCAAGTAACGTTTTTCAAGAACATGTGGATGCATTTATTAAGATATTCTTCCTCGATAATTCAGCGTAAACGTTCCGAGAGTGACAGCTCAAACAGTGCTTTATTACATAAAGTCAATAACGACGCCACTCTATATCACTCAGGACTATGGATTAAAGCACAGAGTTATAACAACATTGCCTAATGTTACTCGTCTTTCATTGGAACACTGCTTGCAGTATTTTAAATTCTCCATAAACATATTAACCTTTTGTTAAAATCATGTCACATACAAACAATAATTATTCAAGAAACCACAACATATACAGAAAAACAGTAATGCTAATAATTATGCTTTAACGCATTAACCGGACATTAAACTCGACAAGACTTTAACATAAAACCCCTCGTGTACTCGCTTTCACTCTTGATATTTTGCAATAGTAGCAAAACATATAAACTTTTCAGGTTCGAAACACAGTCATTAATGAAATCCCAGTGATCACGTGAAAAACAAACTATAGCTTGTAACATACTTCAAAACATTTTGAGTTGACATTCTGTATGGTTCCGAAGGTAAAAAAGGAATGACAATCTGTAAGTTGATTTTTTCAGAGAACTTCTGCATGAACTAGGAAAGCAGACTGTGCTTTCTCAGCATATGTTTGGTATGATGAATTATGATCCTCTTAGATAAAAACGCTAGTGCAGTAAGGATAATTTGGAAGACAAATCACACGAATGGATGATGGAGATTACTTTTGAAATGCAATCCCTACTTGTCAAAAGGATTTATAAGACCTTTGATGCTCATTGAATTGGCTTTAATTATAAAAGAATTTCATGTGGAAAAAATTACATCCAAAAATACATAAATAATCAAATATATCATCTGAACTGTAAAATTAACGAATCAATTAAAGTTGGAAAATTGAAGGATGAACGTGAACACGGAAATGGTTGTAAATTAAAGCAGAGAATTTATTCAATACCACGCTAATGCACTGTGGAATACAGTTAAATCAAACTCTAGCAAATGGTACAAAACTCAAACATGTGGCGCGTACTTTTATTCACTCATTGACAATCTCAACATTTCATTTGGAATTGTTATATATTTAAAGATATACATATACATATAACCATATTATATATATATACCTCCTGCTTAAGATATATAAAAATGTGAAATATGGAAAACACCTGTCACCATTTACCCTGAGGCGTAGAAGAGGTGAGTGTAAAAAAGGTAGATGGATGATTTCTGCTGGGGGAAAATCATTACAGACCTAAATGAAAAGCGTTTAGTAAGTGAAACGGGGAGAAACCTTACATAATATATTTATCATGTTCAAAATTCTCAATTTGACGTAGATTTAATGTATCTAATCTATTGTTTTATGTAAAAATGAACATATAGTATAAATACAGGCAGTTTTTCGAAACATTCTAGTTGAAATTGAAATTTTAGAAATACGTTTGTAGAGTTATATTATATTAATACATATACGTTACGTTTTCTGTTTGTTTTACATTGTCCAACCTATGAAGTATGAAGTCGTTTGTTTATGTATGCATATAACAGAAATTAATATACTAATCTACATGTAAGTCTGAAAAATGTGATTTCCAAGCTGATATACAGTATATAGAAAATAAAAACAAATGTTGCTTTTAAAGTAAATTTTAACATCAAAAGAAAGAAAATCGATGCTCTATTTATTTTTAAAAATCACTGATATGCATTGGACTAATATTATCAGCTACCTGGATCTAATTTAAATGGTTTATTCAATGATACTCTGTGAAAAATAAATTGTGATTAAACTTGTGTTTTCACAAAATAATGTTGTTTGCAAAAAAGAAAATAGCTTTTTATATGAAACATCGTCGAAATGAGTTATAATTTTTTTCTGAAAAATAATTTCTATTAGTTGTTATTCAGATGTGTCTTCTATTACCGTTTAGGTATATACCAATGCCATTATCATTACTACGAGAACAGAAGTAATTTTATTACTTCCTTTGTTTTTAATATCTCTGGTAAGATATTTACAACACAACAGCATCCCTTCTGACTTACAAGCTCTGATTGAACCTTCCATTAGCCATGGCAGATCATATCACCATCAGCTTGGTTCTCTACGTCTTGGGGACGCTTGATAAATGCATATGATATGTTATAAGAAGAACATGAAATACGCGTAAAACAACACTAACTTAAAAATATCTAGAAGATGGTACTTACTTTCCATCAAGTTAGTATTCTTGTCTTGATGTATATCTATAAATACTTAAAATGATTCACTAAAACACCTGTGTACTTATATCTTCAACAATATAATTTCAAGTTTCATTTACTTTACCATCAACCACGAGATCAGGTAATGTTTTACAAATGCTTGTCTTCTCAAGAATTGTGAGTCTTTCGGAACTTTACCAGATTAATGAATGGCTGGTTATAACGTCAGTTTATATCTAATGCATTAACTAGTTGTTTAATAGAACTATTATATATTCATGTTCGAGAATTTACTCTAATCACTATAATGTTGAAGTAAAATATTAAGTGATTCTGAAATATTTTTATGTTGATAGTTTTGTTTTAGTTTTTCATGTCCTGCCCACTAAGAACGTCTCATATATGTTATTGACATATATTTTAAACTCATTTATTTCTATCACGGAAAGTGTGTTAAACAGAGTAACGATTTTTGAGCTGCCTTGTTTTCTTCAAAACTGTCGCATCCTTTTGTTTTGTTTTTCTTGTTTCTTTCAACGCGGTATCCCGATGTTATGATGTAACAATGTAAGCGTTAATGTCATTTTATTTTTAGGAACTTTTAAGATAATTATGCTCTTGGTAATTTGTGAAAACTAGTATTTTTTTAAATGTTGCTTACTTAAATCCCAAGTTTCTACCGGACTATTTATGAATGGAACAACACAAGCAACATTCGGCATTTACTCACAGCGATTTGGTCATGGAGATCATATGCCAAAGTCGATGTCATGAGAATTGAATCTAAGACCAATTCTTTGCAGACCGAAATTGGAATGTCATGATAACGTGTCACTGAGAACGATGTATCATTCTCGCACTGTATACACTTGATTTACACATTCATGGACTTGAAATAACCATTCTGTTTAATGGGTTTTTTAACCTCTTCGTGAAATAGATTCGAGTTTGATGTTCTCCCATTCTTTATATGATTCTTCGTGATTCTTACGACCATCAAGATGAAATAAAAAAATTATGTCAAACTATCTCTGACATAGGAGGTAAGGCGAGGTGAGGTGAGGTGAGGTGATATGGGGTTTACCGCAGTTTTATTAAGAGTATTCCACCTATATCGCGACTGCTAGTATTATTGCAGGAGTAAAGCTCGCAACACCATTGTGGCTATGAACCATTGATGGTACTGACCTGAAATTCAGTGGAGCGTTGCAGCCAAACCTTACTGCATGTAAAACAGTTCTCTACTGCAGCCAAAGTTGCCGACTTGAGTCCTGCGTCTCCCTAATCCCGAATTACCCATATATATCTAAATCTGCATTGGAAGAGAATATTCTTATGTAAGTTGCCCATATATACCTGCGTGCCGCCTCGTCATGTCCATAAAACATCACATACCTTTGTTAAGGATGCGTGGAGATTGATAAGTTAAAGTTCAGTCCCATTATTTAAACATTTTGATATGACATAAATATATCATCGATTACGGCCAATTTTCTCCCAAATGCAGCATTATTTGTTTTTTGAAAGGCCTATGATTTGCTTAAGGAATGTAACAGTGTCGATTGTTATACCGTCAAACAGCTATTGGATTCTGTAGAAATTAAGACCGAGTTGTTCTGCTCTCTGTGCAGTACAGTTATAGTTTTGGTTTATATTTGGCTTGGAGTATTTGTAGTACGAGACAGTTTCAATTTCCTATAGCTCGTAGAACAAGTTTTAGGAGTTTTCAATCTCGCGCCGTTTCTGAAAATTATGATTTTCTAAGACTCATTAGAGTAACTAAGACTTATTACCCATTTCCTACAATATTACAAATATTATGATTTGTAGATTATATTTTGAAGAGAAATGATGTTGTTTTGATACTGTGGATCGGCCGGGTTATAATGGATATTTCGTGTTTGTCATTAACTGACGTATTGTATAAGTTCATTCGAAAAGGTTCTTTTCTAATATGTGTGCATCAAGCGTTTTAGTTTCATTTAGAAACGAGCTATTGTAATGAACAATTTATATCGGAAGTACGAATTGTTGGTTAAAGAAGTTTATAATAAGAATATGTCCTTTAGTGTTTTACATTTGAAATGATAGGTAATGTTTCGAAAGCTTTGTCCATGAACCTGGTAATAACTTTCAATTTAGTAATAAAACTGTCATTTAATGTAAACTCTTGTTCCAGATTGATACTATTTACAACTTGCTTGAGAGTCATCATTGGGAATGTAACCATTGAAAGAGAGACCTCTTAATTCGTATCAGCTGATCGAAAACAATATTCAACATTGTACTCTAAGGTTTGCCAATGCAGGTTCGAGATTAGTTTTAATTTTAAGAAGGCAGAACTTGACACAACATAGAGAGTGTTGTTGGTTCACTTTAATAAAGCCAAGTGCCAGTGAACAAGTTTAAAATCGTTAAACTCATGAATGCCCAAATAAGAAAAGACCCATCATAAAGTAACGATACACTGAACGTCGTTATGCTTAATATTGACCGAAATGTATTTATGCTGTGATAAAGCTTTGTGTCAGTTGTTTATAAGCATCAACCGCGTTAATACTGCTGTCTGTAACCGTTTTCTCTGGAACATATGAAGTGATATGCGCTCTGACATTAAGTGTCTTCTTTTTCGTAAATGTATTTCTCTTTTGTTACAAAAAAAATTAAACAGTTCTCTACATTCATTGAATATGTCAGATTTTCCTTCCTTTTTAAAGACTTATCTTCTTTCACTTGATTGAAAACTTAAATAACATTTTCTTATGGCATGTTGTGTGGTTGACAGTTTGTAACATGATCATTGCCTATGATATACTGATGTCCAAAAGAAGTTGCAATACAGAAAACCGGTAATTATGAACGCACATGAATTATTTTCTTTATAGAAAATGGAAATATTTGCAGATCAATGTCGGGAATAAAGAGACGACATTTCGTAAATTGTACTTTAATGTAAAATGAAAAATAAACATACTTTTAAGTCCAAAAAGACAACATGCAGGAAACCATTTAAGGTTACTGTTAAAAACCTGTTTAAGACAGCAATAATATGCATTCAGAAAAATGCTAAGATTGTGAAACATCGCAATTGCACAACTTCTATCAAGTGAAGTTGTAATTTCATACAACTAAATTATTAAGGACGTATAACTGTATTCAAATTCATCTAATGTGTTAGGAAAACAGATACATTTGACAGATCTAGACCACACATTTGCACGTCAATTGCATTTCGTCGGTGGCTTGTACTCAACTAACAGTTTGTCTACCGGGTATGCATCGTATTGACTACTTTATTGATGACCTTGTAAGAACATATCCTCTCCGAAAATTACAAAAAAGTCTCCTAAAAATGCAACATTATCACGCCATACCTCATTCAACGGCAATGTTGATGCGACGTCATGTCTAGGCATGCAATGAGGATCAAACAGGACATATAATTATTATTCGTTATTACCTCTAGTCAAAACCATGATATTGTGTAAAAAGATGAAATTTTGATTTTTCTGTTGCATCAACTACAAAAAAAGATTTTTTAAAACATTTGGATGACAAGGAAGTTTGCATTAAACTTAGTTTTATTTGATAACTTGTACAGTGATGAATTTAGCAATGTTTGTAGGAGTTCATTTTAAATTTTGAATCGTGTCAATTCTCTTTTTGACATGGGTTGATAACTTGTTTGCTTTTCTCCTAGGTAGGATATTATGGCTCTCTTGGTAGCAACAACAGGTTTATATTAGTTTTATTATTTATTCAAATGTTTTGACTTTTGACAGCATGTCATCGTTCAAATGACCCTTACCCTAAACACTAAAAAATGGACTGCCTATCTACTTCGACTGAAATGTCATGAGTCGTAAAACTATCATTTTAAGCAAGCTTAACATATTCAAATCCGAATCTGATTGAGTGTGCACATAATGTAATATAAAATACGTTTCCGTGTAGGGCAGGAAATGTTTGCAAAAAAAATCGGAAATTATTTTAACGAAACAGCTGCATTGATGAAACTCTGGACACCACATGTATCATTCCATAATTCCTCTTTTGGTAATGCGAGTTGAGCTGCGAGTTGGGCTGTTATAGCTGAGAGGTGATAATTGTATTGACCACTAGCCAATCCAAAACTAATAATTCATTATTAGCTAAGATACATGTAAGATGTTTTGTAAATGTTCTGTAAATCAAAGAACACCATATTATTGTCGTTAGACTGGCTTGTCAGAACATACAAAGTAACAGAGTTCATGTTCAGCAAAAATCCTAGTTAAAGCCTTCCATCAGACACGTCTGAGTCAATCTTGATCAACGTCAGTATCTTCATCACTTGGGACTTTGGAAAATCCTACATAATAATACTAAAGACTATAAGCAACAGAAAGCAAATAAAGTCAGACCTGCGTGAACTATTTTACACCCGAGCAATTTAGGAATGACATAAATTATACAACCTGACTCGTTATTTCGGAAATGCTATCGATACCCCATAGACTTGATAAGATAAATAATCCTACTTAATGAAACTCAAAGATATAAGCTACAGCAAACATATAAAGTCATCCGAAAACCATATGAATGACATTAAATTTATAATCTAATTCTTATCTACGATTCAAGTATTTATTTCAGACATTATAACGATATTTCATAGACTATCTTAATCGAATTGGTTGGATTGAATGATACTATACAAGCCTTCCATGACTTTATTTCATGTTGTGCAAGCATAAATTCCTATTAATCGACAGTGGCATGGTGTCGTTCTCCGACTCTTCAGTGGTTGACGGACAAATAGATTCCCTGAAACTGAGACGGTACGTGTTGTTTTGACATTTTGACCCTAAATGATAGATCTTGTTGTCAAATAGTGGGTGTGAGGGTTTTCCCATTACTTTATCTTTCATTAATTCCCTGCAGCAGATCTTGAGCTATTTACAAAAAGTGAGAGTTTGATATATGCGCCAATAGAGCTATGGTCCTGTTAATATCGAATTGTGTAGCACTGTGTACTGTGAAATCTATATTTATCTCTACAACAGAGCAATCATAAATCCTTGGAGTAATGCTGAATATAGTTTTAAAACATTTACATGTGTGGGATGAACTTAGTCGGTAATTAGTCTGTTCATGCTCGTTGTATCAAATACTTTACTAAACCATTATGTCTTGTCGTTAGCTTTCTATCACTAATTCTGACTTACAAATACTAAGTAGCATTCATAGGTGTAAGCATATTAACTAACGGTATATTTTATCGACAATAGCTGAAACGTATGGAATGTCAACGAAAAATAAAATTTCAGCTTATCATCTTGGAATAAGGATAGGAATACTTTGACATGATGCCATAAGGTGAATGTTAATCCTCATCTGGTCAACAGTCAATCTATCTTGTGTCAAATTATTTGTTGATTAAGATAGTTTCAAGAGTATTTAAGTTATATCACTGCTAGTATTGTTGCAGTGAAAAGGTAGCCACGCATTGAAGCACTGAACTGCAATGAAACCTGCGAGTACTGGCTGGAACTAGCGAGCCCTGGTTGGTAATTAAATGTACTTCAGGAAACAAAGTTAGCAAACCGTACTGGGATTGTAAGGACCTATCAATCCGAATACATACAAGCTTACCACTGCACTGTAACATCACCTTCTCTCAGCTAAGCGCCCCATATTAGTTTTGCTTATCACACTGAACACAATTAAACGGTAAAATTGTGTATATTATCGGACATATAATGACGTAAATATCATTCTGAACTCAAAACTAGTGTAACAAATAAACGTTGCAACACTAAGGTTTAACAGTCTTTCCTTGTGATAAATATTTCTTCTTATTTAAAATATACATGTAACATGTAGAAAATATCATATATATGTATATATATAGTTTAATTGTCGTTAGGAATAAAAGGCAGCAAGTAGCAAGATCATTAAATCCACAGTTTTTAAGCTTTCAGATGCACAAATCCCTGGACATCTGTCACCCTTTGCCTGACAAAGCTGCTCTCCGGAGACTATTTATTAGAGGGATTCAAAGTTAGCTGTTTCTGTTCTCTCTAATGTTGATTCCTAATAACAGTTACTCTCTCTGAGCGTAAAATGTAGGATATCAAGCAAATACAAGCAATTCAGGAAACAAATGATGTAAATAACGAGAATAACTGTATACATTAACGCAATTGAAATAACAAGTTAGTTTCTATTTAGGTTACTTTGACAATTTTAAAGACAGAGATTGAACATACTTCAGTTGTTGATAAACGCAGAACATATTATAATTGTCATTCGGAAAGATTTTCACAGTTGACCTAAGAATGCATACAGATACCTAAGAAATATATAAAACAACAGTAAATTAATTATAAATGTGCATAAGGTAGAATTTGAACCCCCACGGAATGAATATATTTGATATCGTAAACGCATTGGTGCCAAATTTAGAAAAGACTTGACTGCAGTTACGAAACACTGAACCTTGTTATGTGATAATATCCGACACTTATTTATATTTTGTAAAAGCTATGCGTCAGACAACATTTTTGCTTCAGCATGTAATCGTTTTCTCTGGAACACATCAAATGTCATATTCTCTGAATTAAGTGCCATACTTTTCGAGAATTTCATACTATTTTTTTATGAATAAGTAAAACATTTTCTACATGCAAAATAATTTGTTGGAAATGAAGACAACCTTTTTTTAGGAATTTGACTTTTTATCACTTTAGAAAATTGATAAACAATCTAAAATCAAACTGATCATCGAAAAATGTTTGTATATATAAATATGTAAGCAGTGTCTTTTGCAAGAATGATAGTCGTCTCTGCTAGAAAACAAGCACTTAACTGAACATTCCATTCCAGACCAAAACATATTCTCGTCAACTTCGACCGAGTGATTTAAATTGTGCAAATTATTACTATAAGTATCCGTATGCTTATTATGAATATTTATATCCAAAAATTATTGAGTGTGCAAGCCATATAATATTACATTTCTTCCAACATAAGGAAGAACATACTAAGAAAATAAGGCGTCAATTAATATTAACGGAAACAGATGATAAACTTATAAAATTGATAAACACTGCTTGTAACATTATGTAAAGTCATATGCTTATAATGCGACACCTGTGATTGGCGTGGAGCTGTTACTGCTCTTTTAGAATGGTTTGTTACAATGTATATCAGAGATGGTTGTGTCTATCGGGGTCAACGTCAGGATCTTCATCAACTGGGACTATGGCTACATCTACATAATAATACGCAAAGGCGATAAGCTACAGCGATCAAATAACGGCAGACCTGAATTAGCAATTTTACACTCGACTATCATAAGAATGACTTGAATCATACATCCTGACTTTAAGCGATAAGCCTCGCCGTTATTTAGGAACTGTTATCGATATCCCATAGATTTAATAAGGTCTCAATGGAATTGGATGGGTGAAGCAATACCATTATTTGGATTGAACCTTGACAATTTTGCATTTGATTTCAATTTGGCATTACCGTTATGAAATTAATTGCATGACGTCAAAATAACTTAATCAAGACAACTTTGATCATGATAAACATGCGTTTTTACATTTAAATCACTTGACAAGAAATTCTTTCAAAAGACGAAATACAAAAATGAAACGAGCAATGCATTTAGGGACACGGGGTCAATACAAAACTATAAGTGGTTTTTGGAATATGTCAAAATAAAACTCTGATAGAAATGGTGTTATTTTTTCTCTCTGTCAGTTAGTCAGAAGATTTTGAATAGTCACGATTTGATAAATGTTCATTAAAACGTATGAGTTGAAGTGTTTTCACAGAAAGGGGCCATTTAGAATAATTCTTAAGCAGATGCAAGTACAATCCTACCCTAATTTTAAATGAAATATATACAGACGTTTGCTAAGCATATCATGAGTAACACAATTAGTTTTATCTATTAGAGTACTGAAAATTCAATAACTATTATGACACCTGAGTAAGGATAAATGATCATTCGTTTGAGATTTGAGTAATGTTGAGTACAGTTCCAGAACATTTCCGCATTGAACATAGTGAGTCAGTTATTCATCTGGTCATGTTCATGTTCGTTCTATCCATTACTTCGTTTCCCTTCAAATGATTTAATTTTACATATCTTCACACACTATTTACAGTCATATAAAAAATCATGCATTATGCATTATATGATTTAATGAAACGATTAATTTTTATCAGAATGAAAAGCAAAATGGGACCACTTGCGCACAACAACTCATCAAACTGATTCTGTTGCAAGAATAGTGACCATGTTCATGTATTTTGCAATTGTCTTCTGGACACCTCTCTTAATGTCAGTATTATCATTGTTAAGAGTTTGTTATTTCACGGCTTCATTAAGCCGAAAATATTATGCGTCGAAGTATATTAACGTGTGTGAATCAACAAAATTTAAATATACAGGAAGGCACCGACTTTGATAGCTAATTAAAAGAAAGTGTGTCAATTGTTTACAGAAAGGTTGTTAATCGTTTTTTTGTGATCGCGCATATATCGTTGTTTAAGAACAAAATCTTGGACATTAACATGTCTGGGACATCTATTACTCTGACAAAAACATTGATTCCTCATTGAAGAGACAACGCGATGGAATTCAGTTGCGTGTCCCTTGTTATATTGTGTCAGTTGTTAATGAATATCGGCTGAGGTGTACTACGCTCTGTATTTAGATCACTGTATTTGAGATAAATAAATAATGGAACGATTTTTGAGGGTTACAGAAATTCTATTTTATGAAAAATATAGAATTAGGCTACCCACACATATCATTAAACAAATGACTAGATTCATAAAGGCATCCATGTTTAAAATATGTTTTAAATTTGTTATGGTTTGTTTTGCTTTACTGAAACAGTGTTATTCTTAATCAGGGGATATATGTTCCATAGAAATAAGGTGATATCTAAAACATAAACCAATATGCCTTGTTGTTGGCTTTCTGTCAGCAGTTCTAATTTATCATAATACTTAAAGTCAGCTGTATAACATCAACTACATGTAGCAGTATATTTTGATTGACATTAACTTAACAGTTTTATGATTCAAATGTTATTTAACGTAAAATATAAAACCATTATCGGTTTAATCAGACCTGAATATGTATTTTATGACATGTTGGCATTCGGTGAAAGTTTTGTCAAATATGTTATAACAAATAAACGTTGCATAGATTTGAAGGAGTGAATGCATGTCCTTGTGATAATGACTTCTTCTCTTTTAAGATATTATATGTATAACATCTAAACATTTTCTCTTAGGAAAACAAGGCAGCAAGCAGCATGATCATTGAATCCACATTATGAGAAGCTTCCGAATGCATAAATGCCTGGACACCTCTCAACCATTGCCTACTATCAGAGGCGTTCTAGGGAGACTATTTAGTAGACAGACTCAAGAAAGTTGTCGTTGAACTTTCTTAACTTTCTGAACCTTATGTCGAATTCGTGTAAACGTAAAACTCTTGTCAATAGCGACGATAGCCAAGTTATTTAATTTCCCTTTGTAATAAGACATTTCCAAGTTGGAAATTAGCCTCGGTAACTCCCCATAAGAAAGGAGATGTACATGACTGTTCTATCTATAGAGCTGTTGTGTTGCAAATTATTTTGAAAAATGCGTCTTCAAATATATGCTCGAATTCGCTGGACCAGTGTACGAATGTATCGATCCTGTACATGTGCATCCTTTGGCTCTAGGATGACCTGAAGCAGGTCTAACATCAACACTGTGTGTTTGCTGGTACCCGTTCCACAGTCTGCTGATCACAGAATGTGACACATTAAGCACGTTGGCTACTGCTGGCTGTGTAGAACCCATTTGAAGCATGTCAATAGCACGTAGACGTTATGTTAAAACGTCTCATTGCAAGTTAAACGTAACACACCTAAGCAAAGGCACACTAAAAGAGAATCTTATACAAAAAAACGATAGAAAAGTAAACATGGATAGGATAAACCAGCACGCAGCAGTTTTCATCAACTCTTTCTTGAAGTGTTTAAATTGACAATGAAACCCTTCCACGCGTAGGGCGCTATTGCGTGTCGCACGTGCAGCCCAGTGGTTCTGTTTGGGCGATAAGTTCTTCATCCGTGAAAATATTCTCAATCAATGTCAAGTGCCCATTACCATTTATTATATCACAACCTGATTTGGCATTTCTATTTCAATATCCCCTACATTTCACGAGTCCAATAAACTCGCAAACTATAAGGTAAAAGACAGAGATCGAACTATTTATGTCAAGTTGCATAGTTAACCAGCGAAATAAATACATTAAAAACAAGCGAAAGTATAAATATTCATAACGTAGAATTTGAGTAACCTAGAGAACGTTGTTTGTACACTAAAACCAGGTTTAATGCAAGTGACTAATTTTGATGCAATTATACTCATGGAAACAATGAATATATATTATATATTATATAAGACGGCTGCATAACTCAGCAAGTAATTGTCAAAGAAACTTGTTCAATAAAAATATCTCAACTAACCTATCAAATATGATACAAAAAAGTGAATCTTATATCAGTGAAACGGTTATGACAGTGAGGACAAATGCCTTTTGGAGAGATGTACTAAAAGCCTGGGGGAAATTCTTAACAGTTAAAGGAAAGAAAACAAAAACTGCTAATGATATACTAACCCAACCGCTGTGGCATAATGCTAATATTACTGTAAACGGAAAATCCATACACGTTGAAAGACTGGAAAGTGGAGGTGTAAAGTATGTTAACGATCTTATCGACTCAAAAGGAAAGTACCTTGATTTTGATACTTTCATAAAAAAGTTTAACGTTAAGACAAATTTTCTTCAATACGCAGGTATCATCGCAGCAGTAAAACAATACACAAAATCACAAAATATTGTTATAAACTGTAAGCAGCCATATCCTATATTACCATATTTCCTTGAAAATTTAATAGGGAATAAAACTGGATGTAGGGAATTTTACGATATATTGCAACTTGAAAACATAAACGACACAAAATTAAGATACAAAATAAAGTGGGAAAAAGACCTAGACTGTACTATTACAGAAGATAAATGGAAATTAATACACCAATCCCCTCACAAATGCCATTCAGCTAGTAACCATATATGGTTCCAATACCGTTTGATTCACAGAATCCTACCTACAAATACTTTATTGACAAAAATGGGTTATAAAGACAATGAAAAATGCGACTTCTGTGGTGAAAGAGCTGAAACATTGCTCCATTTGTTTTATGATTGCGAAATCTCGCAAAATATATGGTTAGAAATGACAAATTGGATCGAATCAAAAACACAGTGTAAATTAAACTTATCGAAACAAACTGCCATCTTCGGATACCCACAACACAGAAATAATGTTCTAAATCTGATTCTGATAATAATAAAATACAATATCTTTAAATCAAAACAACAAAATAAACTACCAAGCATCCCATACATTAAAAATGACATTCGCAATATATATAACATAGACAAATATTCTGCATATACTCAATGTAGTTATTCAAAATTCATGAAATTCTGGTCATCATGTCACAATTTGTTCTCGTTTTAAGCGATTTTTTCAATAAGACATCATTATGAAAAAAGGATCATGTAAATCCACAGATTATAATTCCAATCAATGAATAATTTGGGGTTTTTTTTGTAATTCAAATACATTCTGTCCATTTAATTTGTTTGTCCATTATTATGTTGAAATGTCTGTTCTCTATTGATATGCATGTTTTGAATTTGTATATACATGAACAAAAATGAATAAAGTTATAAAAAAAAAAAAATGAATATTATTAGATACAATGACTTAAATATTATCATATGGTTTATTTGTGAAAGGTAGGCGTAAATTCAGTATATCCATGTGTATGACCGCGTTTTTGCTTCTATCTGTAACACATACATTGTACGATGTCAAACGTCCTGAAATAAAGTGCCTCCTCTGTCGTAAATGTCATTCAAATTTTTGTAAAAACATTACATGTCAAAGATTTTGTCAGAGTGTTCTTTTTTTAAAGAATTTACCATGTTTCTCTATACTAATCAACACAATTTAAATCATAGCATGCTAATGATGTTAAAACGATTGCAAATCATATTTAATACTTATTTACAGTCAGTTGTGTTGTAGATAGTTTTTGTAAAAATGTATATGTGAGCAGTCATTTGCAATTATAATTGTCGCTTCAGCTCTGGCAAGAAACAACAAACATGTTCCATCGTAACAATGTCATTAATTTACTGATGTCAAATGGAAAATTGACAATCCGAAACAGTTTTTTGACCGAAAATGGGATATTTGATTATAGAAAATGGATCCATGGGCATATGTATGTCGGGGATAAGAGGCGACATTTCACAAACTATACTTACATCATTTGAATTTATTTGAAAATTAAAAAAACTCCAATATGCACGTGCACAAGTCTAAATAGGGTTAGAGATGAAAAACGTTTCGAACACGACAATAAAATGCGCTCACAAAAGACTGAAGAGGTGAAGAGGCTAAGACCATTGCAATGGCACGGCAAGGTTCTATTCACCATTCTTGCAACCTTTAATTTCAGTCGTTAACAGTCTAAAAACTCTGTGTCGTTAAAGGAAAACAGGAACGACGTCCGACTGACGACAGAGCGGCTGACTCTGAGTGATAAAGCCCATAAAATATCCGAGTCTTTGGATTCTAGTGTGGTATTGTTTTGAGTCCCCAACATCGACTCGACAAACTGACATTGGCATACGCATCTATCATAATCAGTCTTTTTGCAAGGTATACAGCCTACTGAATTATTGCATCACCTTGCAATACAGCTTACACTCCATGGATTGCACAAATGCCTCCTCAAAGAACAGCAAAACGTTACGCTAACGTCATTCAATGTTATGTCAGGTGAAGGCCTAACACATTCGTAATTGCCTCTAGTAACCGTAAATCGGAATATTATTTTAAAGAGGATGAAATTGTTATTTTTCTCCTCATCAAAATTACACAAGTAACTCTATGTTTTAAATTTTGGACCCCAAATAACTTGAATTCGTTTGTATGTGGTAGCATGCATTGTGATGAATTCAACAGTGTTTGAAAAAAAAATGACTATTCCTGCAAAGCGTAGTTGATCTTCAGGTTATGTTGAATACAACATAAAGTGTCTTTTAGACATCAGTAAATAACTTGTTTGCTGCTGAATACAGTAATACAGTCTGGTGTACCGTGTATCAATGGTCACTAGACTTCAGAAAACGCGAAAAACAACTTCACCTAATCATTAGGTCGAATTTCGGTTATATTCACTCTGTTTTGACGGTTCACATCGGATATAGAAGACATAAGTTGTGAAATGTATTATCATAAATGTTAGCATTCTTAAAATATTTAAATTCGAATCTGATTGAGTGTGCAAACAATCTAATATGAACTTCATTTCCGTATAAGGTAGAACATGTTAAGAAAATAAATCTTATATTAATATTAACGGAAACCGCGTCACTAGCGAAACTCACTAGCATCATGCGACGCCTCTTTTTGAAGTTAAACTGTTAGGATCGCAGAGAGGTGATACATACATAAAATGTATCGACTACCAAGCAACGAAAATAAGTATTTAACTATAAGGTAATATAGGATGCTTTGTAATTAATTAATCAATCAATCAAACAACATCAAATTATTATCTTTATACTGGCATATACGAAAAAGCAAAACAGTTCATGTTTAGCAAACATCCTTGGCGAAGCCTTCCATCAGAACTGATTGAGTTTATCTGGATCAACGTCAGTATCTTCATCCCTTGGGACTTTGGATAATCCTACATTATGATACTCAAAGACATTAGCTACAGCAAATAGATAAAATCGGACGTGCATGAACCATTTTACATCCGAACATCATAAGAATAACATTAAATATACATCCTAATTTTATTTACGCTCCAAGCAGTTTTTTCCAGAAATGAATAGACTTTCTTAATCGAATTGTATGGTTAGTGCAATATGAGTAGTTTCAATTTAATATTCAAACGTAATTTTGATTTGATTTGATTTTGATCACTCATGATGAAATGAATTTCATAACCTCAACAATCCTCAACATTAAAGGCACTAGTGCACGCTTTTACGGATTAAATTGGCTATTTTAAGGTTTAAGAGGACTTATGCATTCACTTAAGCTTTCTATCGATGCAATAAAATACTTAAAATTCTTTACAACTGACCTGCAATCAACAATGAAAAAATTTAGTCAGCCGCTGTCGGCTTGGACTTATAACAAATCTAAGGTTAGCTGTGCACAAAACGGATTAATTATAGACAGTTTAAAGCGGCTGAACTATTATTATGTGCAGCTGTTGAATTTACCTAAACTCTGAACTGAGAACAAATAATGAATTATGTTTTATGAAACCCATGTTGTAAATAAACCGATTTAATAACACAGCATTAGCATTGCTATTAGATTAACCAAAGCGGCTGCCGTTTCCGCTTTTTTGGTTATAAGCAAAATCTTCATATTTCCGATATCGTAGTTCATGCGGATTTATTGTAGCGTAACATTAAATACTTCCGGTCTTTAAAAATCAACTTTACTACCTGAATACGTAAATATTCGTTAAATAACTTACGAGGTAGATTGCTTTAGTGAGGATCTTGAATAATATCAAGAGATATGCAGTATCTGTGCTTTCGTTGTGTTAAAGAAATATTGGTGTGCACTAGTGCGTTTAAGAAGACATTAGTCATAATTATAATTCGTTTGCACATTTCAGTAATATTTACAAGTTTAATGCATTATAAACATAGATTTGATACAAAGTTATTGCAAAGCTGTATTTAGTTAGATATGTCCTTAAATGATCTATAGAGAATGACTCTTATTCCTCATCATCCGTCAGCATTCAGATAATTTGGTATTGACTGTCAGAGACGTTAACGTTTACGTAACTTAGTAATTTGTCAAGCATTGTTATGAGCTCATTAACAAGTACAATTAATGTCAGGAGCCGTTTTTAATATGTTTCAACGAGCATGAACTGAAAATGCTAAACCTAAAAAAGTACCAGTTATTATAATCATGTATGCCAAATTCCTTGGATACATCTTAACCAGTTGCAAGAAATGGAATGATAGCAAATATTGCCCTTGCTATAATTAAGTTAAACTTAAAGCTTATATTATCAGAATGTTACACATATACGCTACTGAATTATTTGGTTAGCAGTTCACATACTTTCAATTGTTTTCATCGCGATATCTCCTCCTCAATTCAAACCACGTACCGGAAACGGATCCAATCAAAAATAAAATCTAGCGTTTATATTTATCATCACCAATTTAAATGTACTTCATGAGTATGTTAACTTATGCAAGGTACTTTTTCACCGCTAAGCCTATGACAAATTTTAAGATATCTTCTCCCTTTATGCCGAAAAGAAATATAAAGGACTACAGCCATTCAACATTCCTATAATGATATGTTAATACTAAAACCTGTTAAAATGTTGATAAATTTTTTAAGTAGCCCATCTGAAAGTTTTGAAGTGACTGGAAAACTAGTTTCGATAGAATCAGTGTGTGATTCTTCTGCTGTTTAATGTCTCTCAGTATATATAGTTATTTCACACAGGGATTTGATTACTGAATGACATAAGGATTTACTTTAGCATACATATATACTCTGTAATTTAAAGAAAAATAAAGGTTATGAAAAATAACTTTAAATATATAATTTGATACAATGTTTGTCAATGAATTCAAATATCATTCTTTGTGATCCATTCTGTTGTAACGCATGGGTATGTGTGATCCTTTTTGGAACTCATCTGCATATTCAAACAATTTAAAAAGGTTAACATATATATCTATGATCATTGATATATATATATATATATATATATATATATATATATATATTGTCCTAGTATATTCCTAATTGATTTATATGTTTTACTTCAGTAATGGTTGACTTTGCTTAAGCGTTCAGTAACTTTATGTTTTGAGAGCATAAATTCCAATATATCGAAATCATGATATCGTTCACCGACTCTTTACTGGACTATCGACAGATGGATTCCATTGAAACTTTGACGATGTTGGTTTGTTATTTGGGCTTTAACGATGACTCTTGTTGTCACATTGTTTGACTATTTTTTCTGTATTTGTGGAACCCTTACAGCAGAGCAGGGGTGTCATTCGCAGTAAAAATGAGAGTTATACACTCACCATAAAGGTTCCTGTAAACATAGAATTTGCGATGCTCAAGTTAGAGTACTGAAAATTCAATGCCTAATATGATGATTCGTTCGAGCAGTTTTATACAATTAGATGAAAACATTTGCGTGAATGCACTGAACATGGCGAGTCAGTTATTGATATAATTTCCATTCCCTTCAAATGATTAGATGTACATATATGAAAACAATATATACAATCATTTAACATATGGCAAAATATTAACTGTTGAAATGAATGACAAGCAAAATAATACCTCTGTCTGAAAAATCGTTACAACACAGTATGACTGTATCTGATGCAAGCAAACTTACCATGTAAAATGTCTTTCAGACACCTCACAGTCGTATCATTGCTTTGTCAAAGTACATAAAGATGTGTAAGTAAACAGAAAACTAATATATGAGAAGGTACCGGCTTTGATAATGCTTGTACATGAATAAATGTGTCAATTGTAAACACAAAGTTAGTGGTTGCCTGCATTTTGATCGCCCACATATTATTGTTTCAGAAAAAAAAGTATTGAACATTTACATGTCTGGGTCATCTATTACTATGACAAAAAGATCCATTCCTCATTGGAGACAACACGATAGAAACCAGCTGCTCGTCACCAAAATGTGATGTCAGGAGTCAAAGAATGTCACCTCTGCTGTATATATCGCTGTATATGGATCACCGTAAATGAGAAAAATAAATGATTCAACGATTTCAGGGTTACAGTACACGTTGTTGTTTGGTTAATACAACCCTTATGGCGGCACAATCTAGCCATTATACTAATGCCAGGTTACATACACGAATTGGCGTGTTCTTCTTATTCAGCTTAAACAGGGTCATCTTTCAGAAAACAAATGTCTAAAAGGAATAATGTAATATTTTAAAGCATACACCATGCCTCGTCGTTGGCTTACTAACACTAATTCTAACTTAGAATAATAGCTACAGTCACAGTTGCAAGAAATATTAACTAGCATTATATTTAGATATAAACTTGAACAGCTCTATGATTAAAATGTTATTCAACGGGTAACATAAAACCGTTGTCTTGTTATTTATTAGCTTGAATATATAATAACATTTCCTTAAGATAATGATCTCTTCTATCTTTATATAACATATGTGTGAAATCTGAAACATATATTACCTTCACTCTTAGAAAAAATAAGGCAGCAAGTAGCAATATAATTAAATCCACATTTTGAAAAGCTTTCAGATGCACAAATCCCTGGGCATCTCTCAACCTTTGTCTATTGTCAGCGCGGTTCTCCGGAGACTATTTACTAGACGGATTCCAAGTAAGCTGTTGCTTTTCTCTCTAATGTACATGCATAATCTCCAGCTTTAAACAGTTTGTGCATGGCCTCCCCGAGCGAACAATCCATTATACACTGTTCATCTGTTTAACGCGTATGTCAACATCCATAAGCATATGTCTGCTTTCACCGTAACCAAATGTGTTCTCTTCAGTGTGCTCAGTGTCATCTCAGCTCAGAATTTCGTCTTTGTTTTTTAAAAAATCTAAATTCAAAGTATCTTTCAAAGTTGTTAATGTGATGTATCAATGTTTTTGTGTTGATGGATGACTTTTCTTTTGTTAGAGTACATTTAGTGATCCATACTGCAAAAACTTATCCAAATCCTCAAAAATTAAAGAGGCTTTTCTTATACTAAGAATTACGCTGAAAGTGGCACTATATGCCGTTTTCGTAAATGCAATTTTGAGATAAGGATATGGCTAAACAGTGCCTCAAAAAATGTAGGTTACCGCCGGTTTAAAACTACAAGCAAACTACCTTGCGAATATTTCAAAACGGCGTTACCTAAGGTAATGATCATGAAGTCCTGTCTAGTTAGAAAATATAGAAACCGAGTTCTAAGATAATGCTTTCTATTGAAAGTTAAAGGTGAGCATGTGTGTATAGTTGCACTTGAGGCATAATTGAAACAGCCTCGCCATCGAAATTCAAATTTTACAAATATCTATAAGAAAACCAACAAATGTTATAATTATAAACAGGACGGTTTTCACTCATTCTCTTCTAAAGTTTTTTTCAACATACGTTTGGAATTCACAATTCAGCGATTTGATTATACAAAAGCTTCTTATTTATTGTAACTAACAAAAATAATGTCTAATACCTTCTTTCAATGATTACTTTAAAGTGTTGCTTATTCACTCAAAGTTAATCTCTATTTTGCATCCAGGGTGATAAGAAAGATTCTAAATTTAGGTAGCGATATGGCTGTATCAGGCCATCTAGCATATTGATAGATTACCGTTTGGATGTCTGTTGTTGCGTGACAATCTTCATTTCTTGAAATATGTCGCCGATAAAGGAGTTTTAGTTTAAGAATGCCCCCTTTTACGCCCACCAAAGTTATAACCTTGTTTTATTATATTCCAAGTTGATGTACGTGAGTTCGTTGTTATCATACTTTCGAATCAATAGTTAGGTTTCATGTGCTTGGAATATTTTTGTAATGTTCTCTATATTCGATATCATTTGTTGAAAGTTACCTTAGAATTTAACGTCTCTGTCATAAAGTCAACTTCAGAAACGTTAGTCTGTAAGCGCACGTAAAATCAAAAGTGACAATTTTATTATGTTTGGCATTGACTTTGTTTCATTTATAAAACATTGAGTTTCAATATGTATCAGATAAAAAATTGTGTGTATAAAGTCTCTTTGGCAATTCAATTTCAAATCAGTGTGAGTTATTTGCAATGAATAGAATCCGCGGA
This sequence comes from Phorcus lineatus, assembly GCA_921293015.1. Lineage (NCBI taxonomy): Eukaryota > Metazoa > Mollusca > Gastropoda > Trochida > Trochidae > Phorcus > Phorcus lineatus. Next base: position 66,189,215 of record OV121082.1, on the reverse strand, counting down.
GTTGGTCCCGAAATCATTTAATAACAGGGGTGATCAAATATGTTCGAAAATTGTAAAAAAAATAGCTACATATGTAAGGAGGTCTTCTATCTAAGATCTAAAACAACCACATGTACGTCCGGCTAAGAGAGGCACCGTGCTACACTCGAATCGACTGGACGACACCATACGCGTTGCGCCTACTGGAACTGCTGTGATCACACAGTCTTTCGTCACAGTTAGGGTTTCATTGGTTCAGTGACACCCACTCAATTGCTTCTTGTGTACCAACAAACATTAGGGCGACGAGATGATTCAGTTCTGTGCGATTCGTACTAATGAGTTTTGTGAGATAATTAATTACAATCTCTCGGAAATAATAATTTATAAAACCTTCAGAAGTGGTATATCATTTGTAATTAATATCTTATTAGTATCCTTTTAGTGACTTTGCTGACGCAGCACAAATCGAATAGGATATCAGAAACGATTGATAATCATTTTCTATGGTCTTATTTTAGAAATAGAACATCATGTACCACTTCATTGACATGTCTGAATACATTTATGTTTTTACATATATAATAACTGCAACTAACTTACTTTTAGAATGTTTTACTTCGTTATGGTTCTAAGAAAATATTTAAACTGTACAAACTTTGTAACTGAGTTACAAAAGATGCAAGTGAAAGATAAATTCATTTCAGTTCATTTACTGAAATGAAAGTGTACCATTCACGAACAAATGAGCATTTTTTGCGGCATTGATTGTTCGAGGCAGTAGTTAGTGACGGATCTAGACAGAATGAGAGGGGATCTTACTAGATAGCCACACAATAGACACGGATTTGCCAAATCGATTTGCTTCTGGGCGAATGTAATTCAATATGCTTGAAGATCTTTTCGAATTTTTAAAAAAAAAGGATTTTGGGTTTTTTTCCTTCCGAAATTGATTTTGTACTCGAAGGTTTTTCCATTTCATACACCCACAAGCAACTATTCTCAAACCACTTAGTCGTTAAAAGAAATAAGAAGAGGAACTCAAGCCATCAATGATATTTTATTACATCTGAAACAATAACACATTTTAAACATGGTTACAAATGTTCTTGACAAACTTCCAGGCTGATTTACCAATACTGGATAACTACAGAGAAAAAAGCGACAAAATATTGAACTCTTAGGTAGACTGGTCACATTAACGAAACAAGGGTTAAATAGATATTAGTCATTGTCAATGCACGGTCTGAATATATGACATATAATGTTAAAGGGTTTGTCACGTAAACTGAACATAGTCATGGATAACTTCAAGAAAAAAGGGGAAACAAGTCGTATGTACTAACTATGTCGTCTTGATTTATTAGACAAACGAACAATGTCTAGGGTAATATTTACACGCAAACAAACTGAACGAGAGGATTGGTAGAATTGAACATGAGAGCGCAATTCATCCAATAAAATCATAGCATCAATCATCTCTGCAATGACAACGGTTTACTTGAGATATATACAAACAACAATAACTTACCATGAGCTATTTATTGAAGAGAGGGAAATATTTAAGCTAACGTTACGTTTGCGAGTACTTCTCTGTAATTCTTTTACTTTCTTAATTTTTCGAAGGTTTTGCCTTAGAAACATTCTAAAATTAATACTTTTCGTAAAATGTGACATAAATAAAACGAAAGTATATATTCTATAATATGATACTTCCACAACATTTGATTTCCCGGCCTAATTTCCCTCAGGGTCACAGACTGTTCAAGCTGTTCCCCCGTTGTCCAATCATGTCTCCTGAGTGTGTCGGATAGTTAGTGTACAGGCATGTTAGCGTACAGTGTCCCGGTATCCTCATCTTTGACCACAAACAGCTTTTCCTCACTTTGGGTCTCTTGGCGACCACTACAACACCTTGTCGTTGTAATGGTGTCTGTTGCCCACCACCCGTAATGGTGGCGTGGAAATGCCTTCAGACCATGCAAAAGAAGCTGGTTAGATCCTCGAAGGCGGTGTCCCACCAACACCAGTGCCACATCGGGGCTTGGCATCTTTCCCGCTTGTTAGAAACCTCCTGTAATGCTCAGTGAATCAATCACATGGAGTCGTCCCTTTTCCTTTTTGCGACAATCGGATGCATCCTGTAAACACTTGGGGTAGATGTAGTCTCGTCCAAGCTATCCATCGTCGTGTGCATTAATGAGCCATTCCTGTCATACGTGTATTTTTCCGACGCGGTCATGCTCGCACGTGTAGAGTAAAAGGCCCTTTCGTGGCTGACCATTCTCCTGGTCTGTCTGCAAGGGCGAAATGGACACCAGCGAAAAAAGCGCAGGAACCCTTGTCTAAATCTGAAATGTCAAGTAGAAATTATGATAGCATCTCCCCTTGTCCGCATTTATACTGTCCATAGCCACGCTATCAAGAAATTGGTTTCATGCTAGGTCTCATAGAACTAGGGTAAGCTAGGGTAAGTGAACCAATTCTTCTTAGTGTCCTACAGGATCGAAACGGACACCAGTGAAATGCGAGCACGAATCCCTGTCTGAATCTGAAATGGACCGAAAAAGGTATGGCATCAATTTTGACGAGTTTACCAAGAATATGCATTGATGATATCAATGTTAAAGAAATTTTATGAAATCTACTGGTGAATCTTTGTTTAAAAGTAACTGTCCCATATGCATCGAAACGTCTCATCAAATGGCGGGTCATTAATATATTGCATGTGATATAATAGAAGAATAATGGGTTCATGATATTGCATACACATTATCAAATAAATAAAATATCCGAAACGAACATTTAAAGAAAATATCATTTTCCTTTTGAATTTGGGTATTTGGCAAACTGCAAAATGTCATGCTGAGGCGCAGCTTGGACATACTTGAACATAAATACATTTGTTCAAACAAGTAATAGAAGGTTTTTCTCTTGTGGAACATTAAAAAGTTCAAAATCAAGAACGAAATGTCATATCTTAATACGAGGTTTATAGCTCTAACTTCGCATGCAATACTTATTTGCTAGGTTACCAATTGATCCATTACAAATGATATGTTACAATAAGAGTCACTGCCGGTCAGGAATGTGTCTTCCGGGTCAATGGTAGGCTCAATGGTCAGGATCAGAGGGGATAAGGGGAGAGGATACTAATCATCGGGCTTAAAACTCCTTTCTTCAAGTCATGATCAACAAACACAGAGTAATCAGACAATCGATGCCATGAAATGTGGTCTCATTTTCTTAATCTATGAACAAAGACGCATTCATTTCTACGACGCAGTGAAGGTAAAAAACCACTTAACATTTATCAGCAACGATTACAAGAAGGCGTTTTTTCTGAAAGGGACACATCAAGGTTATTTCATTCGTAATTATTTCAAGACATGTCTTTGTTTAAGGATCACTTTAGGATCGCTAATGACTTTCAGTTGTTGAGTGCAGGGCAAGTGAATGACATGGAGGCAAATTAAAGCTTGATTAACTTTGGATACAGACGTCTACACATTCACTTAGCAATTTGAAAGTGACTATTAATCAATCAATTCAGCTTCGCTTCTACATGTAGACAGCAACTAGTCCGATAGTCAACATAGTCTAGGGGGAATTAATACTTCATTTGGATAAACAAGCTGAGGAAATGTGTCAAATTAACTTTTAAATAAATGATGGAAAAGAAACGTCAAATATATTGAATATCTATTCCTTACACAATTCTATCTCAAGACCCAATTGGATGATTATGGTGGATTTAAACACCAACCTCGGACGTCACGAACTGATTTAATTCTCATTACTGTTACTTAAGAATGTACATACCTTTGGTTCATCCAGCAATATATGATAGGATTATACATAGAGTTGCTCATAGCCATCCAGTAAATGAGAAGGTAGATCTGGTGTATGTACTTGTAGAAGGCAATCTCAGGGTGTAGGTTGCCCACGATGAAGTAGACGTGAGTGGGGAGCCAACACACCGCGAAGATAATCACCACCACCATCATCATCTTCACAACCTGTAACACCGTAGTTAGTACATGGTTCATCAACACGGAGTATACACAGCTCATCACAACAATTCATTCAGAGTTCTTCACTAGAGGTTATATACAACATATAAACAACTCATCATCACAGCATATACACAGTTCATCGCTACACTTCATACACACTTCATGCACGTTCATCACTAACGTCAATTCAAAATTGACCACTACATAGTTTACACAGTTTTTCATTACAGGATATCCTCAAGTATCTCAACAATACGTATCCAGGTAATCACCGCGTTATATGACAACGCTACATACACAGTTCATCACTACAATAAAAACAAAGTTCATCACTGCAGTAAATACACAATTCTGTTCATTCAAAGTTCATCGATACAATAACATAAAGTTTATCGCCATAATATACTTATATCAAGTTCATCACCACATTACAATGTGAATATACATAGTTCAACCCTACAGTTCATAACAACAGAACATACAAGTTAATCTCCACATCAAATACATAGTTCAAAACCCTAGGAAATATAAAGTTCATCGCCACATTGGAATATAGTTACAAGGAACAATTCATCCTGACAAAACGTTAGTTGGGCGTTACAGCACCAAGGGAAGTGACAAAGTCTCGTTTATCTTCGACATCTCACTAAACTAACATTCAGGGTTACGTTACACGGATTGAATAACACATCAAACACATAGAGTGAATATTCATGTCGTCTACAAAAGGCGTATGTACGTATAAATGAGCTGATTCAAGCGCGTAGTCACCGAGGCGTCAGTATCGAAATCAAGCGTGTCAAACGCCGTTGAGAAAGCTATTACTGTATACTTCATACATGGGAAGCCTATTTATTACTTCAGTAACTATCAGGTTTAAGATTTTGGCTCCGATATTCCTGTGAATGACCTTGATGGAGATGATGTACGGATTTACTTCGATCACAGATGATACCATCCATAAAGAAGGTGGCTACGTGCAGAGATTATCCTCTCAAAATAAGCAATCGTACAATGAAACCTTTTAAATAGAAATTATTACTTTCAAAATAACATGACAAAGACTGATCACGTCGGTTGTTTATAAGAAGGTTTTTGGCGATGTCGAACAAACTATAATTTATAAAAATTCAAACTCTCATGTCTTGTCATTGATTATCAAAGTTTGTATGAAAGACGTATTGCATAGATACGGAATACGTGATCTCAATCCACTCCTTCAAGGGGGAATTATCATTGAACAGATATTAAAGAGCTTAAACTACTTTCGATGTGATAACTATAGCTAATGATATTTTTTATAAGTGAACACCTTAAGATCAATCCTGTCACGTCTGAATAGAAGTCTTATACGTTCAAGAACAGACCGAATAAATTCGGACTTATAAGTCTTACAAAGGCAACACATTCATGTCAAGGTTCTACCAAATGGGGATACACTGTAGCTATAACGAGTAAAGGCTTTTATAATTATTGCTTTTCTTGACTGACTAAAATCTAAAATTAGTTCAAAACATTCGATTGTTATGCAAAGGCTAATATGAAACACACATAAGTATACCATTGCTAAAACGACAGTTATACCAACTTTCGTGTTTGCATGTTATTTGCCAAAATACAGGGAAGCATAATGCCAAAAAATAGCAAAGCATAAACAATATAAACGAGATAAAATTATATATTATAAATCACTAGATTATGTTAGTTTTTCTCACCAACCTTCGAAGGTGTGTTTTTTTACCAACCTTCTACTGTGATGTTTTGTGTACTTTTGTTACAATGCAATGTAAAATATAGCATAACAAGTTAAGTAAATTCCTTACCAATGATACTATTCTTTAAAAGAGTCAAATTCCTGATGAAACTATCAATGTTCAGACTGCTATCGTTCATTCCGGAGAAAGTAGAATAAGGGGGAAATAAGTAAAGAAAATGGTAAATCGTGAAGTATCACCAAGTGTAGTTGGAAAGTAGTTAATTTCCAATCATCTGTTTGCGAGAGCAAAGCATGAAATTATTTTAAAAAAGACCTTTGAGATCGCCAAATCCAAAGCTTATTTGTTATATATCTGAAATATGTATATTGCAAACGATTTACACTAGATGTACATAATAGAAAAGTTCTAGTATCCCCGGTCGTCGTTGCAATTGCTTAATTAGTATTGAGTGCCTTCCGTTCAGTCTTCATATTTTACTGTTACAGTAGATAGGATAATCCCCACGTGGGTAATGTGAGATTAAAGAACAATGCATGTTCATCTCAATGTTTTCAAGAATTCTATTTTCATATGACAATTTATATTTTCAACAAAAAGACGGTAACGTTCGATTACATCATACGTCTAACAAACATCTACATTTGCAAATTGCATGTGTGAAATTGAACTTATTGAATCTAGATAAACAAAACAATTTGCATTTATTATTCTTTTGCATTTAAATGGAATTTTATTGAATTCACTTGAATCAGTTTTCCGACCAACATGGTAGGAAGTTCTACTTATGTGCCCTCATATTCGAGTGAGGTTTGGTTGAAGTGTACATTCCATCATCCTTTGTGAGAGAAAATACAGGTGTGGAGAATAAACAATGTTTCGGCTGGTTTCCATCCAGGTCACCTATATAAGTGTATACATACGCTACATGAAGCAAAAGCAACTGATCACTGTATAAATAACGCTCTTCCCAGATGGGCCTACTCATGAAAGCGGCTGTTCCTAAAGTATCAATACGCTATATTTAACTCTGATAGCCTAGTGGTCCATTTCATACTTTGTTTATATGCAACCGATCCCATAATTGAAAATGAATTTGTCAGAAACACTACATCAAAACTCGATTAGAGGCTAATAAACATTATTCAAGACGAGGACCTATAGAATATTTAAGTTTTGGAACTAGCGCGACTTTAAGACACACCGCAGAAATGTTTTTCTCGACTTCAGAGCTAAGAAACAAAGTGTGTATTGATAAAAAATGACCGTTTTTAAAATTCAAATTTGAGTGCCAAATGTACCATAAAACAGGGAAAACTGTCTTAAGCTGTATATTCAAGAAAACAATTCAAGTGTTACAGGAAACATCACAGACTAGCTGTCGCATCGATAGGTTTTTTATGGGGTTTTTTTATATCTACTTGGCTGGTATATATAGTGTATGATAAATGTATCTTTAGTAGCTTTACATTAAGAGAAGTTGAAAAATCATATTAAACAAATTCCAGGATTCTTTTTTGGCCTTGGGTATGAAACCTGGAGGATCTCACGTTTCTACACCTCACAGATACACAGCACGATCACACACTTTGTCTGTCTATACGCGGAGAAGGGATTGGCTATTACAATTAAGTATGTGCTTTGAAATGAGAACAAGTAGCTGGAAGTCATTCTGCTGACCACTGCACTATTTCTAAACCGCTAATGAGCATCAGTCTGACAGGCAGGTCGTAATAGAGAAGATCATGCATGCCATCAGACGTCTGGAGAGGAGGGGAGACGTAACCCGTCTCATTATTTCCATGTCTGTACCTACTTTCAAATACCGTCTAGGTTTTGCTACATTTTTCTGCCAGTTATATGTATGCAAATCTATGTTGAATAGTACTAAAAGTAATAGAAAACATGCATCATGTACATTAACATGTTATGGCTTATGGTTTTATAGGAACATAAGGGGGGCAGCTAAATGTTCGTCCAAATACAATGGTGATATTTCATGTGCCTCGTATTTTGACATAATGCCCTGCGATAACAAGCACTTCAATTGTCATTGTCGTTGAAGTGCAAGTATGCATCCTCTTCATCTCAGTTGATCTGAAACATTCTTTATACCTATCTGTTGTATTTAGGCATAGACACAACACCTATCTTTCTTGCAATTTTGTGACCTGTCAAAACATGTACACTGTTCCAATATCAGGCCTGAGGTATCGACAGTCTCCAAAACAGTCGAACATGCCTCTTGAATCTATTCGATGCACAATATCGACATACCCGTACGCTTTGACCGGAAGTTATCTTCGCTGATCTCTCTTCATTAATTTTACTGCCTTGTTGGACCCTTTCCAAGTTTTCAAATTATATTTTTGTGGGAATATTTTATCATCACTGCAATTTCTTTTTCTGCCCTTAAAGTTCAAAACTTCCTACCTTCAATCTCGGTACATTAGGTAATAAATGTTTATGATGGAAACAATCAAGTATATAGACCAATTGTAGGTTGGGCTTGGAACCTCTGGAACTACAAGATATAGCACTTGCCTTTCTTTTACTTTTTATTCTTTCTGCCTGCATGGGTATGGTCTCTCCAATAGCTTTACTTCCCCACAGTTCCCATCCAATTCTGGCATATGTTCCAGCTAACGTCACCATTGGTAAGAAGTAGTTCAAAATCATCAACAACATGTTATATCTGAAAGGAGAAAATTTATAGGCTGGAAACGGTGTATTTTACATGTTTAAATGGTGGTTAGTGGCAGTAAATACATACGTAATATCTGCTTATAATCTATTTCTCTCCAACGTGAAATGAGACATATTACAGAATGATTTACGCCATCGTTAATAACAGCAAACAGTTGCAAACTAACTTACAAGCGGTAAATATGATAAAAGTTTCAGTAGCAGGTCCATTAACACCTATGAAATTACTGGATTCGTTCTAAATTCTCATTCCATATTCCTAAGATATGTTTTGCGTAAAATTTTGGTTTTACATCATGGCGACATTATCTCATTTTGGTAACCCTTTTCATTACGTTCTGCACTTACATGAACATATAATTTCTATCCCTGGTATCCCTTCTGTGACATGTAATGTATTTTAAAATTAAATTGTTTTGGCACTGCTTCGTTTGTGTAACATATTGGTAAAATTAAAATTTTAAGTTCAGATAATAAAACATTTGAAATTCACAACATTTATAACCATACAAAAAGGTATTCCAATTTGAAAGCAATTCTATCAGTGATACCTTTATCAGTCACGTGAGAGAGAAATGATAACAGAAAGTATTTTTGAAAGAGGTATGATATAAGACGCATATGTTAAGTTCAAACAAATACAAGTCTCTTCCTAACATATGTTTGCTAGCGGATATGTGTCCATGCCCAGAAATACTTCTTCGTATCTCTGGGCGGACTTTCGTCAGAGAAACATTAGCACTGCGCTACACTTGAGGCTGCACAACGTTCTGTAAACCTAGATACACGCAAGCCATACTGGAAATGAGGCATATTTTCCATTAGATGTGATTAGTGTCTTTTGGACTTCACGTGTCGATTTCCACAGACGTATTCAAATGTCAAATCATGGGCATTTTGATGTTTTATTCAATGTGTTGATTTGAAATAATAGCATATTTCATCAAAGGTAATTGGTGCTTCCTTGATTGTTCACACGTGTTCATCATGGCTATGTTTATTTGTGCACGTGTTGTGGTTATTTGTCCCATTACTGACATGTCTATCAGAGTAAGACTAAATATCTATACGTCTATATGAAAGTACCTTTGCGCTTGGTCTCTGTTTTACATTTTGAGTCGAATAGTGCTATCATATTGCAATTTTCTTTAAAATGATCAACCACTTAGAAATACTTACCGTATATCCATATCTATTTCTAATGTTAATGATACGCATTAACAAGTATATGTTCATGTCTGATCGTAAAAATCGATAACTTTCTGACATTGTAGATAAATCAAAGTCATAGTTCATTATGGATTGCTTTCTTCAGACTTATTATAATTTACTTAAGCAGCAAACCTCAATTATTGTTAATTTCCGAAAACTTTGCTCGACCTGCTTATGAAAAACTGTCCGTTCATACCTACCCCAAATCAGATTTGCTGTCCGACCCATGGCCATCTGGCCAGTGGAGAAAGCAAATGCTCCTATCTGACCCGTCTCTGAAGCGCTGCACGTAGATGGCTGAGTATAGCAGGTTGGGCAAGGCTAATAGGAAGGAGATGATCCAGATAGCCACTATGATGGTCAGTACGATTCTGCCGGTCAGTCGGGGCCGCAGTGGATGGATTATAGCCATGTACCTGCAATCAATCAACCATATCTAAATAATGATAATAACTTCTATTGTTTATTTCAAAATGAAAGGAAAGTATTCATGTATAAATATCAACTAAGCACATTTTTATCAAATCAGCTGCGGATCAGATGGTCCTGGTTTCGAATTCGCTGGAAATGTTTTCAGAATCATTGTTTTCAATTGGTACCATTTCTTTCTATGGCAGAGTGAAATGTCCAAACAGGCGTCGACTCTGTCAAGCAGCTGAATTTCACCTTGAGGTCCTGGGTTCAAACCCGCTGAAGGTGCATTCACAGTCACCCATGCACACTTTAAACAATGAATCGTATTTACCTAACTGCAACGGTTTTTGTTCGTTGGAGAAGTTTAGAACACCCATGTTTAAATTTTCTTGACAGTCACTTTTACCAGTGAAGGTAGAACTGATTAGTTACGTGACCATAACGTGATAACTCTCATTTCTCCCTGCTATAATGTGCGTTTTCTTTTGGCGACATTACTCAACATTTACATGATTTGCCTGTCTCCACTGGAAGACAGTAACGCTATTTACAAGAACAATCATTGACAATATTCACCCTCGTATTGCAACTACAGTTCAAAGAATTATGTATTCAAATGATCAAATGCATCGTGTCCCCTGTAGACCTAACAATTTGTTTTGTTTTCACACTTGCGTTATTTGCATACATATTGAATCCTCACCACCGTCCAGTACATCTTCGTGAGTAATTGCTACAAAATACAAACTACTCCATAATATCTTCAAACGTTTCTCATGTAACTCACTGTTTCATTTATTCGTATACGTGTCCAATGACTTGGTGATAATTATCAATTGCTTCAATCTAAAATTGAAAGCTTATTGTGACATTCCAAACAAGTTCTACAGTACTCAAACCTTACACAACGCACCTTCAGAAGACACATTGACAATGCTCTGCATAACGGTGTCAGTGAATTGAGTATAGCCAGTAAAAAATTATATATTGTATATCATATATCTATATATATCCATCATCTACAACATGAAAAATGCTAAAAGGCAGGCATGAAACGTTATAGTCGGTACTTAATATTAAGATATTGAATAAAGACCCATCGAGACGGTGATTTAAACTGACAATGTCTCCGTGATGAGCACAAAGAACGACAACGACTAACTCTAGGTATTACCGTGCGCTAATGCACGTGTCGTCTTGCATTAATCAAATACGCTATGAAATATTCTGTAAAGCCAGCATAAAACTTGTGATACAAAATAAAAAGAAGGTGCCTCCCAGACTAGCTTAGGAGCAATTTCCTGAGTTAAAGATAAAGCGACCAAAACATTATTTCATTAGTTGACGTGCTAAACTGCCATCATGCTCTCTCTCTCTACTTATAATACTCCACTGATATCTTAATTAGCCCGATTTTCGGAGTCCATTATATGCTTAGGCAACTAGATTCCTAATTACCGGGGATTGAGACCCATATAGATATAGGCTTCATTCGGGAACACAAAGATTATTCTGTTTGAAACTAAGACCCGTCCTACTCGGTGTAAACCTACTAATCTACAGTTGGTCGTTTTAGTTATGGGCATGAAACGCTACACTTTTGAAAAACTCAGTCCGTTAACTTTTATTCTTTTATATTATGATACCGTGTTTGTGTGTGTTTTAGAGGTTTTAGACTTTCAATGTTTAATGGTGCTCCATACTGTAATGTATGTAGACACATCTATGTAATTTCACTTATAAGAATGTGTCTTATTTGCTTCATATATTGACCAGAATATAGTATAATATCCATGAACGCACAATGAAAGACATAAATTCATAGTCTGAAAACTTTGCAAAATCTTTGAATACCTAGACACGATCATCAAACCCGTATTTTTAAAATCCCCTCTCGCGGGGGTAAACTTACTTAAAATAACACGATGCTTTGATATGATGTTTAACTCGGTTTTGTGCAGCAAACATTGGAAGATATACTGAAACTGCAAAAAAGTACATTACGTATCAGCAACATAAGGGGTCTTAAAGTGCTCCTCTTAACGGTGTTTACACATATCGTTAAGAACATACATAAACCGAAAGAAGAGAAGAAAAGAGAACAGACAAATGTTATTCCTTGCATCCATAGGGGAGATTGATTAGCCTGTAATGTAGTTTGGCAAGGTAAAGGGACGAGTAAAAATAGTGAATACGAATAAATTAAGATTGCACTGGAGCTTCAAGACTCCGACGAATCACGCCGCCAAGAAGAACATCCCGATAAGATTATATGTTTTACGTGTTGACATTAAATGTCCGAAAGAAGATAACGCGTGTAAACGACGCCATGCTGTTAGTTAACGATCATATGTTGATCTCGTCTTGTCCACATTATGGAGGGTGGTGATTTGGGAAGATATTTCAGTTTTTGACCAACATCGATGTCTCATAAATATAATTTTGGTGTGCTAGATTATATAATCAGCAAACACTTACTTATCTAAACGATTGCATATAATCTCAATAGGAATGAAAAGGATATCTATAATTCAATAATGATAACATCTTCTACA